>JALRMH010000023.1:0-597299 GCA_026119935.1 Endothia cerciana
GCCGACGCTGCGTACCGCTGCACCCCCACCCGGGCAGCTCACCAGCCACCCAGCCCGCTGGCGCCCTACGTCGCGCGCGCCCCCCCCCCCCCCCTGTCGACCCGCGGTGATAGACCTCGTCGACGTGACGTCCCCCATCCGTTCCTCCCGGATCCCCCCAGCCTCGTCCTCTTGCGCCGCGTATCACGGAACATAAATCACTCGGCAGGTCCGTCGCCTTGCTTGGACTTTTGAGAGGCGTCTATATGCTGATCTATAATGTCCGTCGGTCAGCTATGCATCTCATTCATCATGTCCGGAACTTCGTAGTAGTTTGAAATGGAACCACGGTGGCTTCGTAGGTCTCGTATCTCTGGAGGGGAGGGGTGGTTATCTGCTGCTGCACAGGACAAGATTAGCGTGATGAGGGGTAATGGGCGAACCAGGCTCGCCACGTGAGCCAGGCAACAGGCTGACTGAAATGTTGCCCAGCAGTCAGGTCAGCAGAACGTCAACCCTTCATATGGACAGAAAATAACAAGAGTTTCAGAAAATATTTCGTCACTTATGATGGATATGTACAAGCATCCCCAGGTCTTATTGTACAAGAGGCACGTAGCGGCCCCCAGGAACATCTTCCTCAACAACCACCAGGCCACCGATGATCCCATCCACGTCCGAGCGACAACGCCAACCAGCTTGGCCACTGCAGGGCTAGGCACCGGCCCGTCGTCTTCGTGCGCGGGCCCGAGAACGGACGTGGTCGGGAGAGGCCTCCCTCCGGCGGCTTGCTCTTCCCCCCAGGCCGCCCCCCGTCTTACCGTTGCTATCAAGACTGTCCTCTCTCTGTCGTAGTTGTCGCGCGACTGCACGATGATTCCGATAAGATTGGTGGGTATGATGATCGTGATGGGCGTGATGGGGGTGCGATCGACACGATGACAGATTGTGGGTCCGTAGTGGTGACGGCTTCGTGTCGAAGAGTGGCGTCGCGGGTGCGGCAGTGCAGCGGGCGGGGTCCGCTTTGGGCGTTGGAGCGTCCGAGCCCATGGTCTCCATGCTCTGAAGATGGGTATGTGATATCGATACACACCCTTCCAGATCCTCATCCGAGATTGTGGTCATCAGCCCGTCCTGCCCATGAGCCTGCTCCTCTGTCTGCGAGATGGAGACACAGGACGGCGTCTCAGGATCCTCGGACGGCGATGTGGCCCCATCGTGGTGAAGTGTAGGTATCGAGCCCTGCAGGCCCCCGGCGGTGAGGTCGGGCTCAGACTCGGAGATCGACATGGACTGCGAGGGAGGGTGAGGTTGACGGTGTGGTTTCCGCTGGCCGCGCTCGTTCACGGAGACACCAGAATCCTGGGACCGCATAGAGTTGGAGCGCGTAGGGTGGTCAACAGCCGTGTCGCACGTTGAAAAGGTCTCGGAGTGCTCGTGGGTGTAGACGGTGTCGTCATCCTCAGGCTCGTCGAACAGGATCGGTCCGTCGTAGTCGGCATGGGCGACCGGCGACGCGGCGTCACCGGCGCTGCTGTCGCTGCACGTGTCGGAGTCGCGGTGCCAAGGGTGATCGGAAGGGAGATAGGACGAAAAGTAACGGATAAGAGAGTCGAGCGACTTGGTCCGGAACAGCTGGATGGCCAGACCCCAGCGGTCGGTCCCAATCAGGCTGGGGTTGCCGATGATCTCGAAGCTGGCGTCCTCGAGCATGCCGTTCAGCTCTCTGAGACGCGACATCTTGCGCTCCTCCATCATCTTCTCGAACTCGTCGAGGTCGGACGCCCTGCTGGACAGCTCGTAGACGTCATGATAGAAGGCCTCGCAGTCCTGTATGGGGGTGGAAAGGGTATTATATTTATCGTGCAGGGTGGTGTTGAGGTCGTTCTGCTTTAGGCCGAACTTCCAGAAAGGCCAGGGCTCGGCCCACGCGGGAGGATCGTCCATGGAGGTTGTGGAGGCGGAAGGGATGGGTTGGTAGCCGGTAGGTCGGGTGGTGAAGGGTTCAAGTCGTCCGGTGGTGGTGGTTGTCGTGGCGGAAAGGGGGTATCAGAATTTGGGTATCAGTTGGAAAGTATGTCGCGGGGAAAACAAGGCGTGGCCCGGGGTGTGGACCGGGGGCTAGAGAGAGAGACCAGAAGAGAGAAGACCAGAGAGAAGAAAGCAGATGATGCTTTCCCGGAGGCAATCATTGACCTTTGTTGTTGATGGGCTGCCTGGCTGAGGAGGGAGGCCATCTAGACGCGGATACTGATGGGGGAACACATCTTGGCGGTATTTGTTTCTGCGCTGGCTGTTTGGATGGTAGGAAAAGCGAGGGTATCGTACAGCGGCCTATCGATAATCACGCCGCGTCACCTCGTCTGGGATGGTTGGCAGTCAGGATGGATGGTGAATGATGGTATCGCGGGATCGTGAAGGCGATGGCTCTCCGGTGTCTGGGGCTGGGGACAGGATGTGTTTTGGGTGACGGCGAACGAGGAGGAGAGTCAAAGGATCAGGCCCAAGGCCCGGGCCCCGTCAGACTGGCTGCGGGTGATGGCCTGAACACCCAAAAAGCCTGGTTGAGGGAGTTGGGTGACCCGCCTCTTGTCTCGACCGCCCGCCGGCTGGCCAATAGGGTGATGCCATGCGGGGGGCCAAGCAGGATGCATATTATCTACTTGCAGGAAGGTGTGGTTACGATGGCGCACAATTGCGCAGCCAAGAAGGGCGCTAAGGCAGGCGCTAGTCCGGATGCGGTAGGGGCTATGCAGGCTATGCAAGCATGGTCGAGCGTGGCGAGGCAGGATGATCGGCTAGTCCAGCCTGCAGTTTTAGTAGTCCTGTACTAAGCACGGCTCAGACAGAGTGTTGCCTTGTCTCCGTCGTCAGTGATGGACACCAAGACGGCTTCTCCCTCTTCCCCTCCCCCGAATCTCGAATCCCCCCCCCCCCGCCCCAACAAATTCAACCGTTCTCTGACCCTTCTAGAACACGTATCCTCATCTCCCAACCGCCTCGACAGCCTGGGAATGTGCTTTCTGGAAGTCACACTTGCTGACTGGAGGCCGCAGACTTGTCACCTACCGGGTGGTCAGGCTATGACCAGCTGTTCCGTATAGGGGACTCACTCAGCCGGGCGTCTTCCTCCGGTCGTGGGACAGGCCTTGCAGCCTCTGCCCGACAAACCCCCTCCGACGAGGCGCATCGTCGATACGATGAGGAGGGGCGCGGAAGGACAGGCTGCATCCACTCTGGCCAGCCAGCCAGCCAGCCAGTCAGCCGGCTCGCTTCACGGTCAGGGTTGGCGGCGATGTCGGCTGACGTTGGATGTGGGACTCGGGCACCCTCTCGCCCCTCTCCCCCCCCTCTCTCTTTTCCTTCGCGCGCCTGTAGCAGCAAATTATGCATCTGTCATGCTGCGATTCCGCGCGTGATCAGATCAAATCCTCGGCTGCCAGCTGTGAGAAGCTTCACCACCTGGCTGCCGTCTGCCAAGTGCTGCGCCGCCCTGCGTCGGGCATTCGAATGCTTACGTGAGGAAAGAGGTCGATGATTCCAGTCAGCTGCTGCTGCCTGCTCTGCTCTCTCTCTACCTCCTGACTCCCTCATCCCAAGTCTCGAACACTTGACGGATTTGGTCCAAGTCCTCAGCCATGAACTGTCCTGGTCACGCTCTCTCCCCAACTCGATCCAGCCGTCTCCTGGTCGATCTGGGCTCCCGCTTTTGAGCCCCCAGGTCTTGGACATCCGTGCACCTGGCATCACTGTCTGCTACCTAGGCCTCCCGCCAGGAGAACCCACGCGACAGTTCGCCTGGTCATCTCTCCAGCGACCAAGAACGTGCCGACGGACTGGTCCGGTCCCTTCTGCAAAACTTTGATCGTCAACCGCAGAGATAGCCAAGTTGTGTTCAGCCTTCACGGCCTCAAGAGGCGGGGCCATTGATCCGAGTACTGCCATATATAAGGACTGCAGAGGGCCCTCCCGACCTCCCAGAAATCATATCAGTTTAACTGCCTTGACGCTCCAGCGGCCTCAGGATTAGGCAACCAGCAAGCCGGAGATAATCTGAGGTGTCCGGCTGTCTTGATCTGGCTGCAACGACTTTCAGTTCTGCTCCACGTCCTTCGGAGTCCTTGCAGTCCTTGGAGCCCCAAGATATTCCCGTAGGACTTTCTGCGTGGTCTCCGTTACCTATCAAGACCCGTCCCCAGCGCTGAAGTGTCGCCGTTACCACCCTCAAGGCCTGCGCCTGTACCCCGTTGAGGCTGAAAACCGCTGAGCACCCCCAGGACCCCCGGTCAGCAGGGCTTATCGACCCCCCCCCCTCCCCATCATTTGATTATCGCTCCTCAGCTGCATCTGACTCTTTTTCTTCTACCGTATTCTCGTCCTTGGCTCACATTACCACTCAGCCAGGTGGTCTTCCTGGTTTCACCTGCACTTGCAAATAAGTCCTCGCACACTTGGCCTAGGCCTTTGACTCTTGTCCTATTGCATTTAAACTTCCCCTGCCGACTACCATTGCAGTATTCCATACCACACCGTCCTGTCGGTTCTGACCAGCGAATCCCCCCCCCCCACCCGGCTTACTTGATCGTCCCAGGAGGCATCCAACCGCCACAAAGGGCCGGCCTGAGGACCTCTGGGAACATCGTGTGTCATAACAACCTTGATCTGGACGCTTGCCATCTGGGAACTCTCGTCTTCGTTGGCCTGTTGTGCCGTATATATCCGTCTTCCGCCCCCCTCCTCGCTTTGCCCGCCGTGACTCTTCGTCCAGGACGTGCCCGCCCCAACTGCCCCGGTGTCATTCCTCAGCAGTGGCCAGGCTATCCTGGCCACCTCTCCACGACACCAGCCTCTGCCATGGGTGAGCCCGACGCCGGTCCACCTTCAGAGGTGGCGACCGAGGAGAGCACGGAGCCATACTCCCAGGGCGAGATCGAGGCCCGTATGCGGAGCTTTCGGGAAGAGAAGCAGATGCACGAGGCCGCCGCGGCGGCGAACTCCGCCGTCCATCTGGATGACCTCATTGTTCCCGAGGACAAGGACATCCGTATCTTGGTCCGACCTCTCACGCGCGCTCGCTCCGTCAGTCCTGGCAACCTCGACAACTGCGAATGGCTCCAGCTGACGGCCGAGGTTGCTGAGCCCAACCAGCCCGAGCAGAAGGTTCTCGCCGTGACTCAGACCGAACGAGATATCAAATTCTCCGTCCGCATGCCTGGCGAGAGGCTCGAGAACAGGCCTCCTTTGTGGTGCGAGCTCTATTTTGATCCGACCTCCGAAGACCAGATCTTTTACAATTGCTCGGATCTACCCTTGACGTTGTCGAGGGTGTCACAGCAGCCGGCCCAGAGTCCCGGTCTGGACCACGTTGTCAACCCTCAGCAGATCAAGAAGCTCGGGCCTGGAACCTGGAGGATCAAGGTCATAGGCATCAACGTCATCGATTTCAGGATTGTCGAGAAGCGCCCTGCAGTTCGCAGGCTTACTTCCGCTGCATCGTCATCCTCTGCATCCCTCGGCGATACGCTCAACCCCTTTCGTAAACGAGGGCTCGCTGCTGAGGACAGTGTTTCGGGCGCCGACAAGAGACTTCGTGCTGAGGACTCTACTGCCCACAGCGAGGATGGGGTAGTGATGTTCATAGGACCAGACGAAGCCGCGGACCCGTTGGTCTTCCCGCTCCCATCCGAGGACAAGGGCAAAGAAATCATGAGCACCAAGGGCAACCCCCTGATCGAGCTGGAGGATGGTGCTACGGTCGAGATTCCGGGCGGAGAGGTCTACACCATCAAGAAGGTGGATTTGATCGCGTCCACGAGCCTTAGTGCCGTTGCCAGGGCCGAGTTCTCGAAAGTGCCGGACAGCATCATCACGGTCAAGGTTCTCAAGACAAGCCTCACGCAGAGACCCAACGTCACACCCCGACCATACGACGAAGCACGGAACGTAATGCGCCAGTCCGAGACCTGGCTGCGTGAGTTTCTGAATCACGAGCAGTTAAAGCACAAGTCAATCCCGCGATTGTTTGGGGGCGATGCTCGGTACCTGTCGTTATACATGGAACACATCGAGGCAAAGGACTTAACGACACGCGGTCTGTGGCAGAACGCCCAGACCACGATGTTCATGGGACGTCGTTCTGACGCGGAGCGGATCCTTCGTGATATAAGCAGTGCATTGGACTACCTGCACGGCCAAGACCTCACGCACAACGACATCAAGCCGGGTAATATAATGTACAATCCACAGCGTGGCGCCGTACTCTGTGACTTTGGCATGAGCTTCGACAAGAGCGCAAGCCAGTATGGGATTGGGGGGACGCCTTACTACATCGGTCCCGAGTTCATCGGACACAAACTGCGCGGCGCAACCGGCGACGTGTGGGCCTTGGGCGTCACGATGCTCTACGTTCTTGGCAAGATCGGGTTTCCCGAGGCAAGGGCATTGAAGAACCACCCCCGCTACCTCTACTGGCAGATCCGAGATGTCAATGCGTCGGCTCAGCCGCAGCGGATGCAGCAGGGGCTTGATGGGCAGACAGCCGTGCAGAAGATGAGAATGTGGTTAGATGATGTCGCTGAGGCCAAGAAGCGGTTGAATATGAAAGACAGGGTGGAGCGGCTAGTTGCAGACATGCTTGCTCTGAAGCCTAGCCAGCGCATCACGATGAGGAAGGTCGTGGAAGGTATGGCGAAGGTACCCGTGCGGAATGAGGGATGAAGGACGAGAAAAATCGAAACGAGATGGTTATGGGATGCACAACAACCTGGCGATGGGATCATATAACGACGGACTACAGGACGACCACGTCGGCAAGATGACGCGACTAGGATTTCTTTGCATACATACATATGGCCCTTTCGGGTCGGAATCGGCACCGTGAAGGAGGCGGATATACCAAACCTTAATGGTAAGTAAGTATGGTTGGCTCTTCGTCCTCGCTCGGTTGAGTTTCATGCCTCCTACTTCCTCGCCGGTCGATTCATCTCTTGGGGGGGGGGGGGGGTGTTCTATCTTCTGACATCCATCACAGCCTTAGCACTACATTAGCACCACTGGCCAATTTGGCGTCCCCGGCTTTGCTTCAGCCGGTCAGGAATACCGGCTCTCCGGTCTTAAGATGGTGGCTCATGTGCAACCTGTCAAAGCAAGAAAATCTACAGGGAGTTTCGAGCAGAGGATGCTCTTTTTTGGTTTTGATATGGCTGGCTTCTGCTCTCAAGCTTAGGCCCATGCCACCGTACATATCGCTTTCATCGGCTTGTAACCGACGTCAAGGCTACCTGTGTCTTGATCAGAGCGGCTTTTGTCGTCTCCAAGACGCGCAGGATCTGTCGGTCTCCTGGTCTGGCGTCCATACTTGACAGAGTACAAGCAACGCGTGGAACACGTGGTTGAAGAGTGTATATACTGGCTGCGTGACGGCTGCGTGACGGGTCACCGTAGTAGATCGAGTCCGCATACGGAATACGAATCCAACCAACCACACACGTGTGCACCGCGCCACAGAGTTTCAGACTCACTGAGGCTCATTCTTCCCCTCAACGTCCGCGACAGTGCCCGCCTATTCTCCCCCATTCAGGAAGTCTGCACCCACTGATCGAGCTTGACATTCTTAATGATGCTCGAAAAGGCCAGGCCACGTGCTCTAAAACACCTGTCCCTCTTCTTCCCAGTCACCTCGTTCCCATCATTCTGCCTGTCACTGTCCGGGTCCTCCCCTTTCGGATACTCGACGTGAAAGACGGGTTTCCCCGCCCTGATGAACGGCACGAACTGCTCCTCGTCCCCAAACTGCACCGCCTGCTCGTTGACGGCCCACTGCACCTCGCCCAGGACGCGCGGGACGATATCGCCGGCGTTCTTGAGGCCGACGGCGAGCCCCCGGGCGTGGGCCTCGCGCGCCAGCCAGGACACGTAGTCGGCCGCGTGGGCCCGGGTCAGGCCCAGGCCGTTGCGGTTGTCCCACCCGTCGACGTTGTCCGGGTCGACGCCGTCGAAGCCCTTGTCCCTCGCCAGGTCGAGGCGGCGGAGCATGACGCCCTGCCGGACCTCCGGGGACCACGTCTGCACCCACCTCTCGCCGTCCCAGCCGTCGAGCCCGCGGCCCAGGCACGAGGGCGGGAAGAGCGGGGCGTCGGGGCGCCAGTCCTCGTAGGTGCCCGCGGAGAAGTAGGCTATCACCTTGCGGCCGCGCTGGTGGAGCGCCGAGACGGTCGAGGCGGGCGTGTCGCTGTTTTTAAAGGGGGGGGGGCTGTGAGCGCCAAGCCTTTTCTCTCTTATCCCTTCTTCTTCTTCTTCTTCTTCTCTCTTCTCGGGCTGGTCACTCACAACAGGTCGACTATCCACACGTCGTGCTGCTCGATAGTGTGGTCGAGGCGCACGGGGTGGTGCAGGACGTAGTTCCAGGTCGCGCCGACCGGGGGCTGCCAGATGAAACCGGCAGGCCGGGGAGGGATGGGCGGAGGAGGGCCGGCCATGATTCGCGCGCACGCCAGGGGCCGATGTTATTTTGGTCGCACCTGGTCGGTTCTTTTTCTTCTGCACCAGTGCCTTGTTATTTCCGGTGCCCAGGTGAGGATGAGAGGACCCCCCAGCGTGGCCCCCGTACTTAAGCGAGGTGGATGTGCGCGCCAGCCTCTCCCAGCTGGTGGCGTCCGGATCCAGGGGCTAAGACCGATGCCGAGGCGGCTGTCCCGAGATTCCTCGGGAGCGGGCACGCGTTTTCTAAGTGCCGGATTGGGTCAATAGCTCGTCATATCGTACAGCGTTGTATCCAAGGAGCAAAGAAGCAGACCATGACCTAATTCGACCAAGGAGGGTTGTCTTGATGGCTCCTTTGCCATCAGAACATTCCCAAGCATCCGGTGCCAAAGTCTTGATGTTGAGACTGCGGCGAACGGTCATCATCTCGACATCAGACGTAAGAATTTATCGCCAGGGAAAGTACAACGACAACGAGGATCTTGACGGTATCGCCAGTGTCCGATGCTTTGCGTGTGCGTGATGATAGCCTGCATCAAACCAGCCCCGAGGTCAGGAGCCCGGGCTCGGGGTCGGTCTTGGAGGAACATTAGTCGCTTGACCACGCGGTGAACAGCTGAAATATATAAACACGCCAGAATGGCGCTGTTCACTGATTCAAAGAGTCTGTTGTGACATCCAATGTCTTCCCTCCTTGCCCGGCCCCAAGTTGCTCGGAATCTCGTCCGGCTCACACGAATGCCTCAAGCTTCTCCTGCCCTCTATCACCAACAACAACCGCCAAAGAGAATGCCTTTCCAGATGGACCGCATCACTGCGCTGACCGAGCAGCTCAGTCAGGGCATCAAGCACTTGGATCCCGAAGACGAAAGGACCCGGGCGAGGCTACTCCAGTCGGCACACAGTGTGGCCTGGGCCCTGGAGACGCCCCGAGAGACCCTTCTGAGGTTGTGGTTGCTTGATGTTGGTGCTATCCTTTGATGATGCACCGCCGGGCCTTTGAGCCCCGCCGCCCTGCACATTACCTCCTTCCACAGGGCGGAGAAGCGGAATGGCCGTAAGATTGACTGACTGACGGGGCACAGACCACGACGAAGGCTGTCCTGAGGGTGGCCTTCGACCTCAGGCTCTTCCAACAGCTGAGCCCGGATGAGGGACAGGCGAAGGGAAGCGCTGAGCTAGCGGAGAAGACAGGAGCCGAAGAGGCTCTCCTCGGTAAGCCCCCTGCCCATAACATTATCTCTGGGTAAGAGAGGAAGCCGTTGTACTGACAGCCCCCCAGCCCGCCTGCTCAAACACCTCGCCGCGATCGGCTATATCGGCGAGGCCGGCCCCGACCAGTACTGGGCAAATGATCTCGCGCAGGCTCTTGCCACGGAGAACGTCCAGGATAGCTTCGAGATGCAGTTCGTATACAACCCGCGCAGCCTCTTGCCCTATGCCTTACCTCGCTCCCTACCCTGACCTTGACATCGTGTAGTGGACGGGCCATGGAGAAGAACCTGCGCGTGCTCCCAGAGTACCTGGCCGAACGCGGCTACCGCGACCCCACGGATGGCCTCGACAGCCCGATGCAGAAGGCCTTCAACACCAAGCTGCACGCCTTCGAGTTCATCAAGAGCGACCCCAAGCTGGCCCGCGGGTTCAAGGCCGCAGTCCTGGACTATCAGGGCCTCCGCCGCGCGCACTGGGCCGAGCCGGAGTTCTACCCGGTGCAGGAGCGGCTCATCTCTGGTCTCAAGGAGAACGGCGTCGTGATGGTCGACATTGGTGGTGGCATGGGGCTGGATTGTAAGACACCTACCTGCTCAAACCCCCAAAGGACCACTTGATCAATCCCTCGGAGAAGAAAAGAAGAAGAAAAGTGACTACTGGCTGACCGTCCGACGAAAAGTGATCAGAATGCACGAGGCCATCCCCAGCCAGGCCGGCGCGAGGCTCATCCTCCAGGACACGGAGCAGGTGCTCGACGGGACGAACGAACTCCCATCCAGGATCGAGAAGGTGACGCATGACTTCTTCCAGCGGCAGCCGGTGGAGGGGGCCCGCGCCTACTACTTTCACCGCGTGGTAAGCATCCGTGCTTGCTTGCGATATCTCCCTTATTTTTTATTTTTTATTTTTATTTTTATTTTTATTTTTTGGTATTCTGAGATACAGCAGTTCGCTGATCACCATTATTTCATAGTTCCACGACTGGACCGACGACAAGTGCCGAGAGATCCTCCTGGCGCTCAAGCCCGCCATGACGCCCGGCTACAGCAAGGTGTTGATCCAGGACAATGTCATCCCCGCGCAGGGCGCATCATGGATCTCCACGGCGTCAGACCTGCTCATGATGTGTGGCTTTGCTGGGAAGGAGAGGAGCGAGAAGAATTTCAGGGAACTCTTCGACAGCGTTGGCATGAAGGTCACCGGCATCTGGACAAGGGCGCCTGGAGAGGAGAGCGTGGTTGAGGCCATCGTCCCAGAGTAGGGGCGGGCGGGCCATACCAAGCAGTCTTGTGGACATGCTGGCGAGCCCTGTCATATCCGTAGGGCTCTTGTGTTCGTGTGCCCCGGACAGCATATTTCTCCTCTCATCAGATTCCCCTCATTCTCGCAAGCATTATCCAACGTTCCGAGTGAGAGCTGGGTTCACCCTCCAGAATCCCGCCATGAAGTTTGAGATGTGAGATTGGGATAATTCCCAGAGACAATGTTCTCAGCGACATGTCCTCATTTCCTCCATGGCTCGAGGCAGTTGACCTCTGCAGCACAGGCACACAAAGCCTCTGCCACCTGGTCCGTTCCCTTGGGCGTCACCACACTGAGCCTGTGTCTCAAGATAATTGCCAGCTGTGCCATGCCCCCTTGAATAGACGTCGCCGGATGGCGTCCACTCACGTTACATGAGCATTGTCCGACAGATCCTGTTGCTCCTAGCCTGTTGTGTTGGACTCGGTAAGACTACCTCCCGCAACGCTGCTGGGGCGCCCACCAGTGGCCGCCACCCCGAGCGCCTCCGTCGGCGCCGACTACTGCACACTCCGACTGTACAATGTTGATATGAGGGCTCGCAGAAGAACGCGTGTTCTTCGGGGAGCGTGCGTAACACGCCGTGGCCGCGGGCCACGAGGTCCGCCGCTGTACCAGAATTCGAGCACTGTACGTACTCACCGGGTCCGCCGGAGGGCTCCCGACAGCCTCGCAACGACAAAGTTGCGTCCTGTGGGAGCCTCTCTCGGCCGACGCGCCTTGCAAAAGCCGAAAGCCAGGTTCACAGGTAAATGTGATTACGACACCTATCTTGAGATTATCGCCTGGAAACTTGGGTCGGTTGGGAGCAAGCACGGGGTGAGAACCCTATAGCCTTTGGGCCCTATAGCGTCGGGCCCTTATAGGCTATAGTTTCGGGCCCTCGTCTCACAGGCAACTACGGAGAATAATCAAGCAATAGGAAGAAGGCCTTCTATAGCGAACGGCTATAAGGCTCCACCACGTGCCCACCTAGACATCAAAAGGCTTACGTAGCAGGTCCCCTGCATCCCGTAACCCCCGGGGCAAGTTAGCTTTAGGCTCTTCGCTTTTGCTCTTTTAGTGCCAAGCGCACCGTTACATGTTCCCACCTATTGAAGCTTAGGGCCCTGTATGCCGCGCCGAACCCTATAGCAGCATATAAGACTACAGTATATCATATCTCCAATGAGCTGCTAGCGACGGTAGCGGCGGGCGCCAACACTCATTTTTGGTGTGGGCAAATTTTCATCGTCTGGTTGGCGCGATGGCTATCCACCCCGTCGCGAGTCATTAATGTAGATTCCATGCGCGCAGCTGTTCCGTACCGATTTACCCCTTTGTAATGGAACGATTCTGAACAGCATCTGCGGTCGCGTACTCTAAATCTGTTTCCAGCCGTGCCTGGGGTGAGCATGGCCACCTCGGAAGGATTCCGGTTCGGATCTCGCCTTGGTGCACCGAGATAGTGGTACGCATGATAGCCGTCTTGGCAATCACATGGCTCGCCGTAGGGCGGCTTTGCAATCGCTGCGGGAGGCGATAAGAGAGGCTCAAAAGCTAAGCCTGAGGGTGGGTATGATCGCTTAGCTGCCCCTGACTGCTCGGGTAAGTCAAGCGCCTCACCCCTGACTGAGTCGCTGTCGGGATGGCTACCCCTGGGGCCCCGGATTTCCAATCTGAGCGGCTGATGCCACTCTGACCTGCGCCTCCTCGAACCATCGAACATGAGACGACGCGGCCCCTGTGTGATATGTGATAGGGCCTCGAGACGGCTTCCCGTGAGTCGTGTGAAGAGTGGCCGCAGGACTGGCAGGCTTCCGACGTTGGCTGCTGTCTTCAACTAGACGGCAGTAAAGCTGCGGGGTGTGTCCCTCATAACTTAAGTGTCTTGCAGATCATGGCTCTCAAGGAGTCACGGACGAGGAGACTTCCGTCTCTTCACGCAGGAGATCTGATGAGTTCTGGAAGTATGAAAGAAAGATCCCCCCCCCCCCCAAAAAAAAAAAACTATGAGTGCCCTGATAAGTGATGCGCATGGTGGCATATACACAGACGCAGAAAATCTAGCAGGAATAACTTCACCTGTAGCTTTATGTCAAGGATTCACAACATCGACAGCGAGATAGTGAGGATAAATCTTAGGTCAGCCGCAATAATAAGAAAACAATACTACAAATTATCTCTTCTACCAGATTGGGATTCAACGGGGACATGCGGGCTCGGAAGAGAAAGGTTTTGTCTATGGAGTATAAGTGCCCAACAATACCAACAGCTTAGCTTGGTCTCAAGGCCAGTCTAACAAAGAAAAATCATCCTTCATGTACAACCAACCCAGTCCAACACGTAAAAATAAAAAAAAACGCCCCGCTACCAAAGTCTGGGGAGATGCTGCCTACTGTAGCACTTCACGTCTCCTCGGACGGCCTCCCGCTGACATCGCGCCTACTTCGCCATTCTGGGCCCAGCGAGGCCCTCACGAGGAGGCAGAGGCAGGAGCATCGGTCTTGATGTTCACAGGGGTTATTGCGCCAAACAGCGTGTTGTCTTCATTCCAGGTCAGGGCCCACGCTGCAAACCCCTCAATCTCCACCTGCCTGGCCCAGAACTTCGCCTCCACGTCAGAACCATCGATGTACACAAGCTGCTTGCCGAAGACGGTAATGCCAATGGTAGCGTTGGCCATGGCGCTGACGGGGGCCAGGCCGGTATCGGTGGTGTTCAGGTGTAGGCCTCCAGGAGAGGTTCCGTTGCTCAGGGTGGCTGTGGCAGTGCTTGTAGTCGCAGCTGCAAGGGAGGGAATGTCCCATGTAACTGACAGCAGGCTCGCAGCGGTTGAGTTTGCTGCAGCGATGTACAAATTGCCTAGTGAGTTTGTCAGACATCAGCGCCTTGGGATAGTCGGCCCTCGACTCGAAGCAGCAGAACACGCACCATCCGTTGAGCTGTAGAGAACGGGATATCCAGAGATGTTTGTGCCATAGGCGTAGAGCGTCACGTCCGTCGTGGTGGCGGAGGTGCGCCTGGGGGCAAGGGGCCAGGGGAGCGCCAGAGTGCCCGGCAGAGCAATGATGGGGATGAAGCTTGTCCAACGCATGCTGAAAGATTGATGGGGGGGGAAATGAGTGAAGGATACACGGAAGCAAGTGTCTGGATGATAGATACCGTGGAAATGAGCGACGGGAAGACGAAGTAGCTTGTGCTGTCCGTGGATGCCCACAACGACCATCTCAGCAGGAGTCCCAAGCGCTCTTGTATGAGCCTCCAAAGGCTCAGTGCTTCTATTTCTGACCTCCTCGTCGTCGACATCTCGGATATCGAGCTACACGGGCCATCCGACGCGTACTGCGTAGTACGTAGACATACTGCAGGGCGCGGTACTTTGGCTGCATCGGGCATGCTATTGTTTTACCAGAGTATCCGCATGGTCCACAATCATCGTGGGTAGTCCCGGCCCTTCGACGTCAGCAAGCCCGGTGGGGTCTGTGAGCGGGTCGGCGTTGTCTCCATTGCAGCCATTTTGAGCTGTCCACGGACCAATCCGACGTGATACATGAGGACTGAGTGATCGAATTGGGAACACCCGCACGGACGGCCCACATTTAGCATGACGAAGATCTTCATCTTAACCATTGCACCCTGACATATAAGCTTTCTATGGCCCGGAAACACTCCATAGCTATAGTGGCGCATGCAAAGACACTATGTAGTTATAACCCTAAGGTCAAGATTCAACGGAGCCCCACAATGAGTTTCCAACGACTCCTATTCCGTTCCCCCTGACAGCTCAAAAAAGCAATAGCCCCACCCGGGCTGACGGATAAGGCCTGTCTTATTGGGTGAATCCGGCAAGTCTCTTTGGTCAATAGTCAACCTCACGATGGCACCCACAGTGGATATCACGGCGCGGCTTCACCTCAGGGCCGACGTGCTTTTTCTCCTCGTAAACTGTATGTGATGGTGCGGCTGAGTGACGAGGGACCACTTGACGCCGCCCACTTTTGTTCTCGGACGGTCTGTTGCTATTGGTCGATCAGCAATGTATCTATCTATCTATTATCATCGCGTGTTTACCAACATCGATCTAGGTATGCTTAGACACGCGGCCTTGTGGATATCCTCAAAACATTACTCCTTGAGCTTCAGCATAAGCCTTCCTGGCTAAGCCTTTCGGGCGCCGAATCTCACACACTCCCCTCCTAACCGAGATGCCACTACCGTGTTCATGCGTAACGCGATGTGCCTTCGAGTCGTCACTGCGATGTCTAGTTTCGGCCGAGGTGACCCGAACTCGGATTTCACGAGCCATACCTAGGTATTCCCTCGTGGCCTATCCCTTCGGGCATCTCATCCTTCAGATATATAACACTGTCTTGGCGGAGAGTTCAACAACGACGAGTCCCTTCATCACCACCCACCTTCTATCCCATCTCATTCTCTCATTCTATCTTCTTACTTTACCGAGTCTCTCTTTACATCGACCTCGTACACTCTTTTGGTCATGTTCTCCTATCTGTGGGCACTTGCGGCCCTTCCGGCTGTCCTCGGCGCCCCTAGCCACTCTTTTCCCAATGAGCTCGACCATTCCCTGTCCAAGAAATCATGCGTCAACAGTGCTTCCGACAGATCATGCTGGGGGGATCATGATATATCCACCAACTATTACGACGTCGTACCAGATACTGGAGTGGTCCGAGAATACTGGTTCAATGTCGAAAATACAACCGCGGCTCCTGACGGCATTGAGCGCATTGTTCTCGCCATCAATGGCTCTGTGCCCGGTCCAACCATCATTGCCGACTGGGGTGACGAGATCGTGGTTCACGTGACGAACAACTTGCAGAATAATGGAAGCTCAATCCACTGGCACGGTATTCGCCAGAACTATACAAATGTACGCTCCAGGTTCCATAGCTTCCTATCTTCTCCCCTCGGGTTTTGGTCCGTGCGATCTTCTGACATCAGGCTCATTATAGTATATGGACGGCGTTCCTTCGGTTACCCAGTGCCCCATTGCTCCTGGAGATACGCAGACCTACAAGTGGCGGGCTGTGCAGTATGGAAGCAGCTGGTATCACTCGCATTTCGCTGTTCAAGCTTGGGACGGTGTTTTCGGTGGCATCCTCATCAACGGGCCAGCGACCTCCAACTACGACGTGGACCTGGGCCATGTCTTCCTGAATGACTGGTCACACCAAACAGCTGAAGTTCTCGCTCTGGACGCTGCCTCGTCCGGGCCCCCTACTGTCAGTTACTTGATTGAACCGCCGTCAGTCAAGAGACCCCTCGCTAACTTGATGTAACAGCTCGACAACTGCCTCATCAACGGCACAAACACCTGGACCGAGGACGATGGTACGGTCGTTGGTTCGCGTTTCGAGACAAACTTTGTGGCTGGCACCAGATATCGTATCCGTCTTGTCAACGGTGCTGCTGATACCCACTTCCGCTTCACCATCGACGACCACATCTTGGAGGTGATTGCAAGTGACTTTGTGCCCATCAAGCCCTACAACACGACCAACCTCAGCATTGGTATGGGCCAGCGCTACGACATCATCGTCACCGCCACTGAGACGACCGGCAACTTCTGGATGCGCGCTATCCCCCAGGAGGCTTGCTCCGACAACGACAATGTCGATAACATTCTCGGAATCATCCGCTACGACAGCTCTTCTACCGATGACCCAACCACGTCTGTCTACAGCGATCTGTCCGACTCTTGTGCTGATGAGGACGCCTCTGACCTTGTTCCATACTTGTCGGTTGACGTGGGCAACGTTGTGGAGGAGGACGACGAGGAGGCCGGCGTGACTTTCTCCACCACCATCAAGTGGGCCATGAACAGTGTCTCTTTCGTGTCGGAGTGGGACTACCCCACTGTGATGGCAATTGCAGAGGGCAATGACAGTTGGACCAGTGCTGAACACGTCTGGTCCCTGCCCGACGCCGACGAGTGGGTGGCAATGATCATCGAGACCGACTTCGCCCAGGCACACCCAATCCACCTTCACGGTCACGACTTCTGGGTGGTTGGCACCGGCGATGGAACCTACGCCAACGACACTCTTCAGACGGTCGACGCGCCTCGTCGTGACGTCGCAATGCTTCCCGGCAACGGATGGGTGGCCCTTGCTTGGAAGACCGATAACCCCGGCGCCTGGATCATGCACTGTAAGACAACCGTTCCGTTTTCCCAACAGCTCCTCGCGGATTATGACTGACTTTTCTCAGGCCACATCGCATGGCACGCTGATGAGGGTTTCGCGCTGCAGTTGGTCGAGCGGGAGTCTGAGATCAACGCCCTGCAGGATAACGCTTATATAAACAACACCTGTGCCAACTGGGATACTTATACCGCGGAAGACAACATCTTTCAGGACGATTCTGGTATCTAGTAGATAGGCTCACACATGGGTCAGTAAGAGTGGCAATATGTCCTTTTGGGGGGCTATTACTTGGTGTACAGTAGTTGGGCTCACATTACGCGGCTTCTTGGGTGCTTCGGTGTTTTGGACATTAGACAAGCGGGATCATGAAGAAGGGATAGCAGGGGGATTTGGATATCAGAATTTCATCAACGACTCAATTGGCTTTCCTCTTGTTTTTTCTTCCGATCAGGGTAAGTTGCACCCTACCCAGGTCGTCAGTGACACTCAGAATCTGTGGGTGGCATTAACATCGGACCTGAATAATGTTAAAAGAGAGTGTGTGAGGCTTGAATCTCTTCATCTAGCTAGCTGACTACTCAAGGAAACGGCCTATTTATGCGCCACCATCGCGAGGCTTTTTCTGTCCAAGGTGAGTCAGTCTAGCCTGTTGACGCGTCAGCGATGTGAAGCCATCGTGACCTAGCCTGGCGCTATGGGCCGCTGTGGGCCTTATAACCAACAAATAATTGATATTGACAGTTCATGGCCTAGCAACGAGATGGAAAAGATCAAGCTCTCTCAAGTTCCATCATATAGCTTGGCCCGTTTAGACCGAGGCAGTCTTGCTTTTCGTAATCGACAGAAGCCAACAAACATGCAGCTGGTGGCTACGGATGGCGAGCGTTGAAGTGTGACAACGATCTGGAACGACACATGCTAATTGTCCCAAGCAATCACTCCATCGGAGCCGAAAATAAAAAGTATATCATTACGTCATCCTTGCGCAATAACTCTCTGGGCCGTAGCCTATGATGCAGTGATTGGAGCCATATAAACGGTTACAAACACATTTGCCGCTCAACCGTTGCAACATCCCTCTGAGGGAAAGGAGGAAAAAAAACAAAGGGTTAAAAATCAAAGGACTCTTGGAGATTACTCTGGAGCCTGTAATCTGTGCAGTAGAACAGGTTTCCCCATTGAAAAGTCTCATTGAACCCACCCTTGTATGCAACTCTTAAGGTTAGTGCTCGTACGTTTGAAATTCCTGCAGGTGATCTGTTTCGCTTATACGGCATATAATACCCGGGCTATGGTTACCTTGGATATTGTCCAACCAAAAGCCTTGCTTTTTTGTCTCGCACAGCTGTCAAACCAACAAGACCCAGTCACGGCATTCGGCGCCGAAAACGAACCGCTCGTTGATCCAATAAAGTCGCGCCCGGGATGATCGGATGCTACCCAAGAGCCGAAGGTGACTGACTGGGCATCGACGCCCAGGTCTGGATCGTAATTCTCAGAACAAGGATCACATGCTGGGACGAGTAGGATGGTCATCGTCATCCTGGCGAGCGATCCAACGCGCCTGCAGGCTGCAGCAGATAGAAGATACCTCCTCACAGAAGTATGAAAATGTGCATTGGTACCGGCGACAGTCATCCTTACCTTGATCGTGCTTGTGTCGGAGAATAGCTGGGCCAATGTTGAGGTTGTTTTTCGGCAACGAGTATCTGGAAACGAATATGTGACCCTTCCCCGGAGACCGTTCTGAAGAGGTGGGTCATCTGCACGAACCGTCGTGGACCCTGGACCGGATATCAGCTACAGTTGATATCTCCGCCGCACGTCTACATATAGTATCCACGTCGCCCCATCAAACCGGGTGGCACGGTCTCCTGCATCTCGACCCCAATACTGAATGACACCATGGCTCCAACCATAGACACGAGCCGGCTCCTTGGCCTCCTTCAATCATCCGCCACATTGGCATGCGCTGCGCTGCTCCTGGTATGGTCTCTTCTCGAAAGGCAGTCCTTACTTGGAAATATGCGAAAGACGGCGTTCCATTTACGCATCTATGCTGACCAAGACAATCATAGGTTGTGGGCTACGTCACATATTCCGTCGTCTACAACCTCTTCCTGTCGCCATTGAGCAGCATCCCCGGTCCGAAGCTATGGGCTCTATCCGGGCTTCCCTATGCCAGATGGTACCTCAGCGGCCAGGCTCACAAGCAAATGCAGAAGTTGCACGAGAAATATGGTGATGTTGTGCGCGTTTCTCCGAACCAAGTCTCATTTCTAGATCCAAAGATCTGGAAGGAGACTATGGGCCACCGCAAGGCCGGTCAGCTCGAGAATCTCCGGGACCCAACGTTCTTCGCCCTCTCGAAGAACAGCATCATCGGTGCCATCGACACGCAGGAGCACAGCCGTCAGAGACGTATCATCTCCCATGCCTTTTCCGCCCAGAGCATGGTCGAGCAGCAACCCCTGATCCAGGGCTACGTGGACCTGCTTATGCGGCGCCTGAAAGAGAAATGCCAGGCAGGAACTGAGGCAGTGGACATGACGACTTTCTACAACTTTGCAACATTCGATATCATCGGGGACCTCGCATTTGGCGAGCCTTTCGGATGCCTTAACGACTCGACATATCACCCGTGGGTTGCGTTGATCTTTGCAAGCATCAAACAAAGCATCTACCTGTTACAGGTTCGCCGCAACTTTCCCGCCGTAGACCGATTCATCCAGAAGCACCTCATGCCATACTTTTTGGCGAAGCGCGTGGCGCACCACGAGCTCACCCGAGCGAAAGTTGCCAAGAGGATGGCTCTGCAAGGTGAAAGGCCGGACTTTATGCAGCCCATGTTAACTAAGGACGCCGAGGGGGGAGATGTCAGTCCGCCACCCCAAGATCCCTCATGTCTATGGTCCTTCAGCAATGACAGGATGCTTCAAAACAGAATCACTGACGGCGAAGTAGAAAATGACCCTCGAACAGCTCAGACTCAACGCGTCTCTTCTGATTATTGCAGGCTCCGAGACGACCGCGACCGCCCTTTCTGGCGCCACCTATCTGCTGGGGGCCCACCCTGGTGCCTTAGCCAAGCTCACGGCAGAAGTCCGGTCGTCTTTCTCGTCAGAAAGCGAGATCACGCTTGTGAGCGTGCAGAAACTGAAGTACATGCTTGCGGTCCTCGACGAGTCCCTGAGACTGTTCCCTCCAGTCCCGAGCCCGCTGCCTCGCGTCGCCCATGAAGGTGGAGACGTCTTCTGCGACACGTTCTTGCCCGAGAATGTGAGTTGAAGACACAGGCACGTGAACAACATAAAAAGAAGAAGGAATATCTGATAGATTTTGTGTACAGACAGTGATCAATATCTGGCAATACGCAATGTTCCGGTCGCCCAGGAACTTTGCCCTTCCCAACTTGTTC
This sequence comes from Endothia cerciana, assembly GCA_026119935.1. Classification (NCBI taxonomy): domain Eukaryota; kingdom Fungi; phylum Ascomycota; class Sordariomycetes; order Diaporthales; family Cryphonectriaceae; genus Endothia; species Endothia cerciana. The sequence continues at coordinate 20,545 of JALRMH010000023.1, forward strand.
ATTCCGGAGCGGTGGCTCGGGGATGCCCGCTTTACGAACGACAAGAAGGAGGCAGTGCAGCCGTTCTCCTATGGGCCTCGCAACTGCGTCGGAAAGAAGTATGCGATATATCCAGTCGCGCATCTGAGGCTCTTTCTACACGTGATACTAACGAGATGTGTTCATAGTCTGGCGTACGCTGAGATGAGGTTGATACTGGCAAGGGTGATTTGGAATTTCGACATAGCGCTCGCTGAGCCCAACGTAGACTGGATCGACAGCAACGAGACCTATTCTCTTTGGGAGAAGAAGCCGCTCAATGTCCATCTGAAGCCGAGGATGATGTGAAAAGCCGCAGCAGTCAGTCTCCTACGTACCCTAGGTAGGCAACTGTTTGAGACAGTGGCAGGCACACGGGAACTTATATAACCAACAAGAGCAAGACTTTGGTACTGTGGATAACTGGATAATGGAGTGTGACCAGGCCTAGCGCCCTTCAATCAAGTTTTCACGTATTCATAGCTGGTGCAGGTCAATCTCAGAGTTGCTACTCAAAGACAAACTATTGTCGTTGTCTGAAGTCTAGTCACGGTGAAATGACGGGCAATCAACCGATCTTGTGGTCGACGAAAGATGTCCAGGCCTGGTAGCAGACATGGAAGATGTGGGTCATCATCTACCACATTATGATCACGACCTTCGCTGGCCTCTTCACGTTCGAGCATCACGAATCCGAGACAATCAGCAGCCTGGAAGTACATCGCGATCGCCCCCGGCACCACCACCGAGGCCCAGGCGGGTGGGCATATGATGGACCGGATCAGGCGGCGCCTCTCCACCACCCATCTAGTGCGGCCGGTACGGCTGAGCGGTCCAGACGACGGCCCGCTGGGTGCTGGACAACGCCGGCGTTTCGATCCATGCCATGGGATCCTCCACGTACCCGGCTGGTTTTGCTGGCCTACACCTCGGGTGAGTTCAAGCACGCCGCATCGGCGAGTGTGGCATGTCAGGTACATATGCACACCTTTTGGCTTTGCATCCCCAATCTTCACGCTAGACTTGCATGATCGACTGAGTTATAGTCAGGGCCATACGCTTTTAGCGTTGACATTATTGATCGCTAGATACCCGTCTGTTGTGCCGTCATTTTCTAAAGGCCAAGATGTGAGAGCACCAGGCAGAGATGAGCGAGAGACGGCAGAATGAGGACACCCGCGACCCATCTCCTAGAGCTCGTGTGGAACCGGCTAAATGCCGTGCGTGGCTATAAATAGGGCGCACCCAGAGCTTCTTTGTCTGCTAGTTTTTTTGCTTCCTGCAACGACCAGAATTATTGACGGAACCTCTCAGCCACCAAAATGCAAAGCCTCGTTTCCTTCCACTGCTCACGGACAAATTTTCGCCAGATAGACCACACCCCCTTCCCCGCTCAGACACCCGAAAGAGAGCCTGCTAACACTCACGAAAGGGGAATCGAACGAGGTAGCCTGAGAGGGAAGTCAGAAGCATGGGAAAAGCTCGACTGAGATGCACTGTTGCCACAGTGCCACAGTGCATTGGAGAATGTGCATCGCAAAGTCGATTCCAGGAGTTGCCTTGATGTGGAATTGTAACACTGCCATATAGGAACAGGGAATTGAAATTTTTTCATGCCTCTATGGCGTAGTGGTAGCGCGTCGCACTTGTATCAACCGCAATGCGAAGGTCTCTCGTTCGATCCGGGATGGAGGCATAATTTTGCCAGCGTCAGCCAGGATGATCTCTTTTTTTCTGTCATCTTTTTTCCTGTTCTTCTTAGAAGACCACAGGTGCTCTTGTTGGACTGGCAGTATATAAAGCTTAGGTCTCAACATCGTAGCTAATACATGCTCATGCTGCCCGGGCTATGACGGAAATCTATGCCCAAGCGAGAGGACAGCCCGGCAACATTCTCAGCTTCTGATCCAGGAACATTCGATCTGGAGATGTCTTCAAGGCATTGGATGCCAGTATCAATGATCGCGATCTCTCATGCCATCCTCCTTTAGAAGATGAAGGACGACGGCAGTTCGAGTCTGCGACTTCGACACTGTGGACGTAGACTCCAGTGATGCGCACGGGAATCAGGACACAGGCCATATGCATGTAACGAAGAGAAACGTGTTCGTAGTAATGCATTTGAATGTGAAGTACATGCGGATCTAGGGATTCTAGCATAGCGTCTGCGGGACAATCTTGAGTTCTCCTCGTTTTCAACCAAGCGGGTGGAAAGGGATTCCATCATCAAGCCAGCTGCTTGTTACACACTTCATCCAATAAACACTGCGGGTGGTCTTGCGCCCTCGTTGATATATCACCAGTCGCCTTCAAAGGCATCGTAGATGACCTCCGAGCAATCTTGCAGATACCGCACGTCAACACCCTGAACGATCACCTTGACCATGCTAAGACTCAGTTAGCACTAGTCATTGTGTTCACGATGTCGGGGCACGCGGAAAGACAAGCAGTTACAAAGGGTTGATGCAGGAGGAAAAGGTATAGACTTACGCATTGACGTAAGCCACGTCCCAGGCCTACTGGTCACGGGCATACAACTGCCAGGTGTCGGTCGACGCGGGATCCAGAGCTAGAGACTTGTCACTGTGCAGGATGGTAGGCGCGCTGCCGACCAATACCTCAGTGTAGTAAGTTGGGCTGTCCATGACGCCTGGTGTGGTGTCAAACGGCACGCGAGACAGGTTGCCTCCAATGCTGTGGGCACCCATCAACGCAACAAGGTCTTCAAGTGAGAACCCCCTGGCACCGAAGATTTCGATCAAGGTTGAAGCGTCGGAGGTTTGATTCGGTATCTGGCCTTGAGGTGCTGGAGTTGGGTTGTCCTGTCTTCCGACATAGAAGGGGATGTACGGGCCCCACGGGCAGGCCTTGTTAGCGATGGCTGGACTGCGTCAGCAGGCCTAAATTGACCCTATGGATGGGAGAACGTGATGAACCTACAGCCAGCGAGGTTGATCAGGTCAGCAGCACCGACACGGTAATCCTTGTACATCTTGTAGAGAACACCACAGATGTGAATCATCTGCTGATTCTCTGGACGCTTGGTGCACTCGTCGGTCAGGATGATGGAGCCGTCGCAGCCGCCATCAGGGAAGCAGTCGTAGAAGGGCAGTTGGACAGCCTGGGCAGCAAGCTGGGCACATTCGCCATGATCGTCAATGAAGTAGTATTTGAGTTCCTTTGCGATGTACTTCCAGACTACGTCGCACTCTGGTTCGTCTGGAGGGCCGCCGCCTGGAGGACCCCATTGGGCCATGGCTCCGGCGAGCATCAGGCTGGTGACCAGGACCCGTCGCAGAGAAGTGTGACTGAACATCTTGGCGGGATGAAGAGATTGAAAGGATGGATTCCTGGGATAGATGAGTCGGAAAGGAATGCTTGCTGAGGATGTGGCGGCTGCAGCAATAGCCAAAAAGAAGAGTGCTGCAGTTAGGACTCAGCGTGGTTGAGCGTGAGGGTGTCGAGGAGAAAGCAGTAGAGGTAAACATGGAAGGCGGAAGACCTGCACTTTGGACAGGAGATTTGTGAGAGTCTGAGCTGATCCCACTTGCCTCTGCTGATATGAAGAGACCGTCGTGGCTTCCATATTTTACTCGAGCCCTTCTTTCGCCATCGGCCCAGTGTGACTGCTCGCTCTGAGACAAAAGGCTGGAAGCAGGAGTGGAAGCAGGAGTGGAAGCAGGAGTGGAAGCAGGAGTGGAAGCAGGAGAGGGCACGTCAGGAGAGGGGAATTCTCAGCTGTTGGAATATCTTGTCCTTTTCTAACTACCGTGATACTGATTTTGAAGTCGGATGTCTGGGGCTTGAAATGATTTGAATTTATGTAGCTTGGGATGAGACGGGCGCTCCTCTCCTATCTGGCATTAATGGCAACAGTCCCTTGTTCGCTCTCGACGATTCATCGTCCTCTTCTAGACGTGACTCTGCATGAAGTTGGCAAGATGCGATGACAAGAGGCTGAACGTTGTTATTCCGGGATCCTACTGCGCAGGAACAACGTATTTGTAGCGCTGAAGATGTTCTAGAAAGTCTAATCGCTCAAGCCCTTTTTTTATTTCTCTTCCGATAGAGGACTTTCCAGCCCGCGATCCTGCAGGTAATGCGCACCAAATAACGAAAGCACAAACGCTGTAGTAAAACAACACCAGAATTGCCACGTCAGAATGAGGCCACAGATTGGTGGTTGCTTGCCCACGAACTTCGCCGGGTTCACGTTCTTGTTGTGCACCTCTGGGATTTCTCCGAGCGTCGCCAGAACGGCGATGTAGAACAACCACCCTCCAAGGACCCAGCGGCCTATCAATGCGAGCCTCGGCATCTTGATCCACACCAGCTGAGATACAGCAGTAGTGAGGACCGCACCCAGCAGGATACATCCGGCCAGGACAGGCATGTTGACTACATGCCTATGTGACAGCGTCGAGTGCAAGCATGCGATGGCAGTGGATGCCCCCATCAGCACTCTTACCCCTAGTGCCCAACGATAACCTAGAATTCGAGCAACCTGCGGCAGCACCCGATAAGAGACTAGAACCCCAAGAAGAAGAGCTGGAAGAGAGTGCCAGCTGATTTTTATCAGCTCAGATGTGGTCGCCGAAGTCGGTTTCACCTTGACAAAGCTATACAGAACCAGAGCTGAGATCTGGCAGCACAGAGTTGCGAGGCCTGTGAAGAAGCTTGTAGATGAGATGTTGACATGGTTGTTGACACGAAAGCTGAATTTGGAGTCGTCATCTGCCTGCCAAATCTTGGCCCTTCTAAGCCTCCGCCAGGTAATGTTCAGGACGTAGGCTAGGTAGAAGAGGTAAGCGACCAACGTCACAAGCGCTGGTCCACCATGCAAGCCAGATGTGGGCGTCATAGCCAGTGCCATGAAAATGGCTGGCACGCGGAAGATGAAACCGACAACTGCGCTGGACAGGGGAAGTGCCCATTCTAAGACTGGGTGGTCGCCGAGCATGTCGAGCTCCCTGAGTATCATGAAGCAGCTGTTGGGAATCTCTGACAGCAGTGCGCCGAGGGCCAGATCAAAACCTCGATGAGGTGCATTGAAGATTGCGATGACTGACATGCCCAGGAGGACCAGCACGTGGTGAAGCATCAGCTCCGGATGCTGAGAGAAGTGCACAAGCTCCGTTATGGTAACCGTTCCGCGGGAACCCCAGCAAGTCTGCTGGTAGATATTCATGGGAGGGTGAATACCGGCGACATCGTCCTCCGCAGGTGTCATCCATGTTGCAACGGCGCAGCTGGGGATGGTGAGAAACTTGAAGCCAAGGCCAACCATAAGCCCGACCAGGAATCTTCTCTTGCTCTGGCTATTGTGCAGCCGTCGAAACCAGGCCGGCTGGGTGAGCTTCAGGCCTCTCCAGACGCAAACCCAGACTGCAATACACAGCCCAGCCACCTTCAAGAGAAACCCATTGTTGATGATGTCGATATACAGGGAGTGTGAGATATCATCCCATAACCCGTGGAGGGGCGCCATGATGAATGCGGAACGTTTGACGGCCGAGTGCCGAACGCAGGTCCTCCGAGGGTGATCTAGTATAGGCCGAGTGTTCCAATTCAGCTATTGAGTAGCAGAAGGCAGTATACCTTTCTGTGTAGCCGGCGAAAGAAAGCCTCTTCCTGACTTGTCACAGACTTTTCCAAGGTCGTGTGTCCCAGTGCTTCACCTGTCGATAAGCTGTTCAAGAAGCGTGTTCATGCGTATGTATATAATACATAGCGTTCGAAAGGGCCCAAAAAGATGATGTCAAGTCTGTGTATGCAACGAACGATTGTATGGATAGACGTGGTCATGGTGACGATGAGACAAGAGGACGAGGAGCAAGCAAGGCCTACGCCTAGTTATATCCTCGACTTCGGCGGAGGGACCTGACATCGTCGGGCGAGTCCCGCCGCTTCCATGGTGAATCACTTGTCATCTTATGCGCACTTTCCCAGGTCGGGTCGGTGTCTCTTGGTGAGCCTTCAAGTTGGGCAAGCTAGGCTGGTCTGGGTGCTAGGAATGGTAGCTCGTAACACACCTACAGCAATCCTGGTAGCTGTCAGCTACGGGCCGGGCGCAGAATATGTCGGTTAGAGTACGAACATATGATCGATGCTCTCATAGCGCGAGCAGCTCGAGCTCTAGCCTCAAGACTAGTGTAGCTCAGGGGGACCGGAGTGGATGGTCAGGACGGTGACGGAACGACATAGGCCTAAGTCGATAGTCTCTGGACAGCTGGAGCGGCTTGGGGGAACAGGTCGAGCGACAGTCCGCCAAGGGACTGGACTTCCAGCTGCTCTTTGACCGACTTACGACTCGATATCAGGTAGGAGATGATCCTGCCAGCTGAGAAGGAGTGAGCTTAGCGACCGCCCTAACCTAGACACTACCGCAGGTACCTGAGTCGATCCAAAAATCAACCAAAGGGGGCAAGTACATTAGCATCATCGACGAGAGCCTTCCATGACGATCAGCGGGCTTACCCATCACAGCGTAGGAGTCTTCATTTGCCAACACAGGATGGGAACTCACGCGCTGGGAAGTATCCCGCTAGTGACCCGGCCTTGGAGGACTGGCACCGTCCTGAGCTGGACACCAGGGTGCCTAGGTGTGGCACGGATACTCGCCGATCATAGATCCGTGGTTCGCGGCGCCAACACGCTCTTTTCAAAAGCAGATTTTGATGCTATCAACCTGTTCCTTCATCAAATTTTTTTTTTTTTTTTTCTTCTTTGCCCCTCCCCATCTTCATCCCAATGAGCCACCGTCGTGTCCGTCCCAATGGCAAGCAAGGACAAGACAGTGTTCCAACAGCACCGCGAGAAAGCTGACCAGGCATCTGGATTACCTCTCGAATCCCAGCCAGCAGACTGGCTGGTGCCGGCGCCGTTGAGCGGCGGGCACAAGTCGGCGATGGCTTCACGTTCGTTCCGGGGCGCCGTGGCTGTAGCAAACGGCGGAAGCACCAACCCGTCCGGGGCGGATCGAGGCGTTTCCTCGAGGGGAGCTCCCGTCGAGCCCAGGCAGCATTCTTCTTCAGAACGAGAAGGCCTGTCAGGCCTGAAGAGATGGCGGAAATGGTCTCTCTTCGCCTGCTCCTGCCTGTTGCAATTCCTGCTCCAGCTTGACATGGCCTCGGTGGCGGTCACACTTCCGGTATGGGCAACCGCCGTCAAAACTGACTGGAACCGACTTCCACAGCGAGTCCGCAGACTAACGCCTAAGCCTTACCTAGAAAATCGCCAAAGACCTCACTGCCAGCCAAGTCCTCGTCTTTACCGTCGCCACCGGCTACTTCTTGGCGCAGTCCGTCTTCCAGCTCGTCTTCTCCCACGTTTCCCACGCTATGGGTCGCAAGTACGCCTACTTGTCCGGCATCGTCCTTTACATTATCGGTGCTATCATTGCCGCGGCCAGCATATGCACCCGGCAGCTGATCGGAGCCCGTGTGGTACAGGGCGTAGGTGCTGCCGGCATGTTCACAATGTCTGCTATCGTGATCGTCGAGATCATGCAGCCGCGGCAGAGGGCGGCGTGGTCAGCCATCTCGCAGGCTTCTGGGGCCCTTGGGAATATCTGCGGACCTTTGTTCGCGGCTCTGCTGTTTAAGCGGTTCACTTGGGTCAGTCTCTACAGCACACTGCTTGGCTTGGTGCTTCCTTTTGTCAAAGAGTTCTTGTGCGGCATCCTCGAGCTGACGCGGCATACAGCGCTCGATCTTCTGGATGGAGATCGTGTTCTCCGGCATCCTGTTCGTGTCACTAGCGTTCCTTCTTCCCAACTGGCGGGATCGAAAGACCAACCCCCTCGCCGTGCTCAAGGACTGCGACTGGACCGGTATGCTCCTGTTTCTGATCTGCTCCACTGCGACTCTCACCCCCATCAACATTGGCGGCACGGTGCAGCCCTGGGGCTCTCCAGTGGTTATCAGCTGCTTTGTCGTCGGCGCGGTCAGCCTGGTCACCCTGATCATTCACCAGCGCTGCATCGCAAAGAACCCAGCCTTTCCTCGGGAGGTCTTCAGCCGGCCCGTGACGAACGCCGCCTTTCTGGGAAGTGTCATCAGTGGGATGGTGCTGAGCATGGTCTTCTACAACCTCGTGCTCTTCTGGGAAGGCGTGCGCCACCTGCACACCATGAAGGTTGGAGTGATGCTTCTCTCCGTAACCCTAGCCTATGCCGTCTCTGCAGCGCTCACGGGTATTGCCATCAAGATTTGGGGCCACATAAAATGGGCCACCATCGCAGGCACGGTCTCTGCCATCCTGGGCCTGGCTCTGATGTACTTCATGTCCCAGACGACGCCGGTCCCGCCGCTCGTCCTGATCAGTATGGTCGCGGCGGCCGGGTGCGGCATCTTCCTGCCTGCCATGATCAATACGATCTTGGCCTCGACCGAGAAGAACTGGCACAGTCACGCGATTGCCATGCGGACGCTGCTTTACACCGCGGGCCAGTGCATGGGCATCTCCGTCGGGCTGGCCATCTTCACCAACAAGTTCGCCAAGGAGCTTGTGAAGATCAACGGCGGCATCCCGAACCAGGATGCCGCCATCACGCCGCAGAGCCTCATGCGCGTCATCAAGGACCTCCCGCCGGACAGCGAGGTTATCGTGCTGATTGTGGACGCCCTGCGCTGGGTCTGGGGCGCCGCGTGCATCATGGCGGTGGTGGCGGGGGCGCTGGCGTGCGTGTTCAAGTGTCCGGATCTCCCGAAGGACAGCAGGGGTGGGAAGGCAGATGGGGAGGGGAGGCAGGATGAGGTCAAGAGCCGGCGCCGGTCTCCCTCCCTCGAGAACATCAAACTGATCGTGCTGCCAAAGCCCTCACTTGGCATGACCTCGACCCGTTCGTCGGGCTCCGGGTCAAAGTCCGACTCCCCCTCGAGTTCTGCATCAAACTCAGCGGTGGGCTCGATCCTCTCGCACCAGCCGCTGGGCACGAACTTCCCGTTGAATTCCCCACTGTTGGGCCAGGAGCGAGGGACAGAGGGTTCCGGTGCCGACGGGGCGACTCGAGTTGAGCCAGAGACTAGATGGCGGGGCCTGGGTCTGGACGGGCCTAATTCGGTTGAAACAAGCGGTAAGGACTGGATTTTGGTTGGTCACGGTTTGGAGGACTTTGGCTTCGTCGAGGACAAGCCCACTGATCCCTTCAGCAACAGAAAGTCTGGTTCCCTGACGGGGTATGCTCTGCTGGAACGGTCAGTGCTCCTTGGGCACGTGTAACCTGGGGATAGCCCTTGATCACAGCGAATCGGCTCTGAACATTCTTTGGACTAGGCGCAGGGAGCAATTGTCTAGCTATCAGGGCCTAATTTGATTTCTGTGTCGTACGGGACCGTCCCCTCCACAGAGCTATCAGTGCCTAGCAACTCGTCGTCAGCATAAGGATGATGTCAAGTTCGAAGCGTCTCACCTCGCCTGCTAATTAAACCATGCCCAGGTACCGCGTCGCAAAAACCGTATCCTTCCTCGCCCCCTTGACGCCGATGCTCACAACCTCACCAGGGACAACATCCACAAGATTGTCCTCAAACTTGACACCGTCATCCTCACACTCTAGCGCGAGCCCCTTGACAGGCACCTCGGCACTGACGTCGACAGCGGTACCCTCCCCGTCTAGCACGGCCTTCAGCTCATTGGGCTTCTGGAGATGCAGGTACTTGAGCGGCTCTGGCCAGTTGACGTAGCGCGCGAGCTGTTTCCCGCTGTCCTTGGAGACGATGTATGCCGCGACCACGGTGCGGGCTTCCTCGCCCTTGCCTGGGTGGGCGACGGGGACCTCCATGGCGAGGATCTCGGTGGAGCGGTTCTCCCTGAGGAGGACGTCGGCTTTGGCCGTATCCGAGAAGGTCTCCCCCCCGGTCTCGACGTCGAAAGCCTTGACGATGCAGTCCACCTTGACGTCGTCCAGCGTGAGGTTCGAACCCCAAATCTCGATGACGCTCTTCACGTCGACGTCGACGCGTGTGTACTTGTCCCTCGGGTGACGATGCTCCCGCCGCGTTATGCCAATGCTCAGCGGGGCCATCTCGCGCTTGACGGTAAAGTAGGCATGCTTCGGCCGCAGGTAGTAATCCACAATCGACCAGCTTGTGACCGGCCAGCAATCATTGATCTGCCATACCAAGGCGCCCGCCGAGTACTCTTTCCCAGGTCCCTTCCACTGCCTCTTCCACAGGCGGTATGCAGACGCGATGCACTCGCCCTGCATGAGCTGGGTGCAGTAGACGAACTGCTCGATGGGGTCGGGGGCGTACCGGAAGTTCTCAACAAGGTAAAGGGCGATGCGCCGCTCGTGTCCGTCAGCTTTATTGTGGAAGTCGACTGTGCTGCTTTGTGGGTAGCGGTCCGGGTCGCCTTTGCCGAGGGGCAGGTAGGACTCGATGGTCTTGATGTGTGGGAAGGCCTCCATCCCGAACTCGGAGATGAAGCGCCCGACGAGCTTGTCGAAGTTTTGGTACTTCTCCTGGCTGCCGTGCCAGACGTTCCACTGATGGAGGTCGCTGCGGGAAAGGTTAGCTTGACATCCCTGACGAATGGTAGAACAATGCCACGCAGGCTTTCAGAGGGGGCACGGAGGAGTTCTAACCCAACAGTTGGATCCGACGTGGGCTTGCCACCGCCCCAAGGGCTGCCAAAATGATAGTACGTCCCAGGGATAAGCTCTTTGCATACGCCGGCGAGGACCTTCTCGTATATGTAGCGTGCAGGAAAGTCCGTCTTGAGCCAGGACTCGGCATCCTTGTTGTCATAATCATACGTCAAACCCGCCGACTCCTGGTACTGGTAATCCTCGTTGTTACCCGCCCAGATGACAATGCTTGGGTGGTGGCGCAGGAGCCTGACGTTCTCTTCTGCTTCGCGCTTGATGGACTTCAGGATTTCGGGGTGGGCCGGGTAGTTGCCGCACCCGAACATGAAGTCCTGCCAGACGAGTATGCCGTATTCGTCGCAGGCATCGTAAAAAGCCTGGTCCTCGTATATGCCGCCACCCCAGACACGGATCATTACCTGATTGCCATCCGCCACGAGTTTGACCCAGTCGTAGTATCGCTGCCGGCTGATCCTTGGTAGAAAATTGTCTGCCGGAATCCAGTCCGACCCCCCGCAGTATATCGGGATGTTGTTGACCTGAAAGAAGAAAGAGGCGCCAGGCTGGCCCTCCAGGGGCCGTTGTATAAGCTCGGCCCGACGAAGACCGATCTTCTTGGTCATCGTGTCGACCTCCTCGCCGGCGTCACTGAGAAGCGTCGCGGTGACAGTGTAAAGAGGCTGCTCGCCGTATCGAGCCGGATACCACAGCGACGGGCTAGAAATGTGAAATGTTGCTCGTACGTCCCCATTTCCCTCGATGGTCTCCGTCGCCACAGGTTTTCCGTCCAGGGACACCTTGAAGCTGACTTTGTTCGCCGTCCCATCGACTGAAGCATGCGCAATGACCGTCGCCGATCTCAGGTCCTCGTCGACGTTGGTGTCGAAGTAGAGATCTGACAGGCGGGAGTCATAGATCTCCAGATTGACTGGCCGCCAAGGACCGCAGGTGTTGAGAACGGGGCCCCAGTCCCACCCGAACTCGTACTGTGCCTTCCTCACAGCCAGTCTCGAATTGTCCCCATTCCAGCACCCCCACTTGTGGGCGGGGTGCTTCTCGACCTCCTCCCAGCCCCGGAGGTAGGCGCTGTCGAATGTGATGACCAGCTCATTGTCGCCCTCCCTGAGCGTCGAGGTCACGTCCACACGCTCGGGGGTGAACATGTTGTCCGAGTCCAGGATCTTGGAACCGTTCAGGACCACCGTGGCGAAGGTGTCCAGCCCGTCGAAGGCCAGCACGGCCCTGCTGCCGTCCTCGACACCCGGGGCCGTGAATCTTGTCCGATAGACCCATGCTCTCTCGCCGATCCACTGGACGTCGACCTCATTCTTGCCGACGAAGGGGTCCGGGATGAGGCCGTGGTGCATGAGGTCGAGGTGGACATTGGTCGGGAACTGGGCCACGGCGAGGAAGCTGGCGTCGTCCTTGCCGGCCTGCCTGAACTCCCAGTTCCTGTGGATGGGGATGACCCTCCGCGGCGTCATGTTGTGAGGTGGGTGGACGGGATGCTGGCCGTCCTGTGTGTGAAGAGGGGTCGCGGGTGGGGCGGACGACGATAAGCCCAGGACCGCGAGGGCAGAGGATGCTGGGGGGTGCGAGGAGGGGGTGTTCCTCGTCATGGCGGCCGGAGGAGGGCCAGGAGCGGGCGAGGGCGATGGTATACCTTTTTATGAGGAGACTCTGGGTGTGTGTTGTAGTATAGGGTCGGATTGGGCTGTTGGAGAAGAAAGCTGCAGTGGGTTGCCATATCGGGACGGGAGGCAGGTGGCGTGCCGTAGGTTCGATGTGGACCCCCCTTGCTCGCAGCCATCCACCATCCACCATCCACTGTCCACCGTCCCACCGTCCCACCGTCCCCATCAACTCTCACCTCAAACCCTACTCGCCCTGCCTGCTGCCGCCCTGCCCACAATGTCCTGCCTGCTGCAGGTACCGGGTACAGCACCAGGGGACGGCATTTTGCAAGGCCAGTAGATCGTCTCGGGCGTTATCGCCTGCATGCTGCAGGCTGATGTGTCTTGAGCAAGATCGACCCCTGATGGCTTCCATGCCGCTCTGCTCACCCTCCCTCCCTGCTCAACAGTGGAAGGGGTCCAACAATCTACAGGGCATCTCCCGGTATGGTTATCAGAAGGGCGTAATGGCTGATCCTGGAAGCCCTGGATCCAACGATGAGCCGGGACGTCGGGCAGAACTCCCTACAAGCACGCCGTGGCGCTGGTGGCTTGCTCCGAGGATCAGCCTTCACGGAGCCGGCCAGTGAGTGGGTGGGTTTTAGGCAGTAGGTCCTCCGGCCGAGCAGAGAATTTTGCATATCGTATGCAGCCCCGGCGACGCTGTGACGTACGTGAGGTGACGGATCGATTTCTTCCGCCCACCTTGGTCTGGGCCGTGTCGAAACGAACTTGGGGGTTTTCGGCTGCAGCCCGGCTCGGGGATGCGACCTGCAATGTAGCCTCGGCTTGCGGATACGAGATACTGGTGGGCGTGGCCGAGGCGGCTGTCTGCCTTGTGCTGCTCCGTATCCATAGGGCCACACGTGCAGCGCGAGACCCCTCCTCTCGCAGGCTCACGATACGGACGGCAGTTGAAGCGGTGCCCGCCCCTGGGGTCCATCATCATCAGAATTACTATGTGACTTCTTTCCGTGTCGCAGGGGCCAATCCCGGCCTCCCCTCGTGCTGATTCCGAGAGACAATAGCGACAGTGTAAGGGCAGCCCAGCCCGTCGGTCCCGTAGACGCCCCCGCTCCGCTTTTACCAGCCAGCCAGCCAACACTTCCTCTCTATCGTATCCAGAAAGACATTCCCAAACGCCTCACGTCCATCTGTACCGTCGCACGCTGCATCCGTGGCCGTGAGGAATCCAAGACCACCCAGGGCTAGCCCTCGTGCCGGTCGCCAGCAGCGCCAGCCGCAGCAAGCCGAGCGACGGTGAGCCGTGCCGCGGGACGAGGAGCCCCTTAGCAACAGCCCCTCCGGTTCCTCCTCGCACTCAGTGTGAACACGTCCTCCCACTCCCTCATCCCGACACCCGCACCCCACTGGCCCCGGCTCTTTCCCCTTGCCCGCCCGGGCCTCCTCGTCCCCATCTCGTCCGTCGTGAGGGCGCTCTTGATGCTCGCCCCGTCGCTGGCGTTACTGTGCCACAGACCGCCCGCGTCGCCATACTGGATCCCGCTCATCGGGTCGTCCGGGTCGATCTCGCCCAGCTCGATCTTGGTGAGGATCATCCGCGCCAGCCGCGCAAACACCTCGTCCACGCCCTCCCCGCTGAACGCGCTGACCTCCATCGTGACCGGCACGTTGACGCTGGACGCCCACCTGCTCACCTCCCCGGCCGTGACCTCCCGCCCGTCCGGCGCGATCGTCGCCCTCTGCTGGTGCGCGCCGCCCCCACCGCCCCCGTACTCCGCCGTGACGGTGCTCCTGCTCGTGGTGCTGCTCACGCTGCCCATGGAGTACCCGCCCACCTGGCCCCCGCCCGAGCCCGGCGGGCCGGCGAGCGTGATGGTGCTTGCGGACCCGTAGCTCGACGGCGTCGGCGGGGGCATGCTCGTGTCCACGAGGTGGTTCGCGTCGGCGAGGTCGAGCTTGTTCCCCGCGAGGACCAGCGTGAGGTGAGGCGAGGCGAGCGCCCGCGCGTCGTTGAGGAAGGGCTGCAGGCCGTTGAAGGAGGAGTGCGAGGTGAGGTCGTAGATGAGGATGGCGCCCGCGGCACCGCGGTAGTAGGACCGCGAGACGGACCGGAAGCGCTCGGTGCCGGCCGTGTCCCAGAGCTGTCGTCGCGGCACAGGTTAGCTCCCCCGGATGCTGCGGGCGGTGTTCTACAGGGCGGAGGGGCTTTGGGTGTCGGGGAGGGGGTGAAGGGGGGGGGGGGGCTGGGCTCTCCGGTCTGACCTGTAGCTTTATCCGTTTCCGCCTCGCGCCGGTGCCGACCTTGATGATCTTGGTCGCGAACTCGACGCCGATGGTCTGCGACGACAGGACCCTCCATTCGTTCTTCACGAAGCGATGTAGCAGGCAGGACTTGCCCGTCCCGCTGGGCCCGAGTAATATGATCTTGGCCAGGTAGTCGTACATGCTGCCCAGCTCCTGCGCATTCCCCAGCCACCGTCAGCAAACCCGTGCACTGCACCCACCCCAGATGGGTACGCGACCCGGGGCCGTACCTGGTCGCGAGCCGTGATGTTGCTCTCCTCGCTCGCGGCGGAGGAGCGGCGCGGTCTCGTCATCCTGGCGTCGTGATGCCCTGCCTGTCGCCGGTGTGTGTGTGTGTGTGTGTGTGTGTGTGTGTGTGCGCGCGCCGCTGGTCTCTAGATGCGCCGAGTCCTGGCGGCCTGCAGGGTCGTGAGGAGCAGAGGGGACACGATATAAATTCACCTGTTGAGCCGAGTCTTGACCGCCGGCGGGAACAGTCGCTATCTGATACGGAAGAAATGTCACACGACGGAAATGTATGTATGCATGCGGTGCTGCTACGTTATCACAGGAGTGGCGCGCATTGGCGACCTTGAAATGGGCGTCACCAGTGCCCACTTCCCGTCCCGCAGGCCCGTCTCCCTCCCCCAATCGATGTCCTGACACAGCGGCCTTCAGAGGCAGCCCGCCCCGTTTCAGGTCCCACCGCCAGGTGCTTATCACCCCCGATTTAGCACCAGACACGCTATTTACAGGGGTGGCCTAACCCCGCGGCTCAGGCGGCCCGCCGTCTGCTGTGATGGCAGGGAAGCGCCGTGATGGAACCTCGGCTGGCGTGTCAGTGGGCTCGCTCACACGCCCTCTGACGCCGACCCCGTACCAGACATCGAAGATGGGCTGGCCGAGCACCCACTGTGCTTGAGTACACAAGCAGGGAGAAGTCACTGTCATCCGCGATGAAGATATCAGGCCGCACCTTCGTGATATCAGGCGGGTAGGTTTCTCCCCTGATCTCATCCCCTCCAATACCGGGTTTCGTATGGTAAATCACATGCCAGAACCTGTCGCTTACCCTGTATCCGCCCGCCGACCTCCTCCCAAGTATATCGCTTCCTGATAGCCATACTCACTGTACCTGTGTCAGGGCATCCGGCCTCGGGCGCGCGACGGCCCTCGAGCTCGCCCAGCACGGCGGGAACCTCTCCATCCTCGACCTGAACGAGGACGCCGGCGCCGAGCTCGTAAGGCAGCTCGGCGGCGAGTCGCGCGCCAAGTTCTTCGCCGTCGACGTGACGGACACGGAGAGCATAGCGGCGGCCGTGGAGGGGACGGCAGAGTGGGTAGGCAGGACGGGGGCGCCCCTGGGCGGGATCATACCCGCCGCCGGGGTCGGGAACCCGGGCCTGATCCTCGACGGCAGGAACAGGCCCCTCCCGATGCAGTCCATCGACCTCGTCCTCGGCATCAACCTCCGCGGCACCCTCGACGTGGTCCGGCAGTTCCTCCCGCACCTCTCGCGGTCCCCGCCCTCGCCCACAGCCCAGGGGGACCCCGAGCGCGGCGTCGTCGTCATGGTCGCCTCCGCCGCCGCGTTCGACGGCCAGATGGGCCAGACGGCTTACGCCGCCTCCAAGGGTGCCGTCGCGAGCATGACCCTGCCCCTGACGCGGGACCTGTCGCGGTTCGGGATCCGGGTCGTCACGATCGCGCCCGGCACGTTCGAGACGCCCATGACGGCCCTGATGAGCGACAAGGTCAGGACGAGCCTGGAGAAGAGTATGGAGTTCCCCAAGCGGGGCGGGACGGGGGAGGAGTTTGCGGCCATGGTGAGGAGCTGTGTCGAGAACGTCATGCTGAACGGGACTGTGATCAGGCTGGACGGAGGGTCGAGGATGCCGAGCCGGCTGTAGCGGTCACGCGACAGATTTGCACTGGGAGAGATTGCTCGTAGTTTGGAGCAGAAACCTGGATTGCAGCCAAGACGCTCAAGGCAGGGTAGGGTAGGAGGTGTTTAAATCATGCAAGACGATTGCAGGTAGAACTCGCAAGCAACGCTAGCATTGACGTGCACATCTTCCCACCAAGAGATCAAAGATACCCGATATTGATAGGCAGGATGCTCGGCGAAGACCTGCCAGCGCCCAGCATCGTATAGCAGACCTGATACACAGCCATCCCGCCGCGGGCAACAGCCTCACAGGCATAGTGACCATAATTGAAAACATCATAATCACAGCTAGCAACGTCATGGTTTTTCATGTCGGTATTACACGGACTAGTTAGATACTGTTCAGACCATGATCAGGGCGTTCAGCAGTCTTCGATCATCGGGTAGCGGTTCGAATGCTTTGACATCCATGGCACCGCCGCTGTCAGGCTTGATAGGACCAAGACCGGCGTGGTTGGACAACATCGCAAAATACACATGTCTGCGCTGACCAACAATGGATGATGTGGTTTCCTCATGCAGGCACATAGAAGGTCGCAGACATTCTGGAAGACGTTCTTCTCGGAGAATGGGCTCACTAGCCTTTCACTATGATTTCCATTTGGACAAGGACAAAGACTGGCAGTAAGGCATGGAGCATTCAGATGTCAGACCCGTATCTGTACCACGACGAACGACTTGAACATCGCGGCTTTTTCAAGGCCTGGTTTCAATCTACGGCACGAAGGCTGTCGAGGCAACCCTAGAATCCCCGGATATGGAGTGCTCCCGCGGGCGCATCCGAGCAGACTTTGCCAGCCGAGGGGGGTCACGGGGAAGGCCACGGTACATCGATTGTAGAATAGCGGCGCGAAGAGAACGACAGGCTGGCGGGTCGACATGTATGAGGGAGCGGAGCAGCAGCTTCTTCCGCGGGGGGGGGGGGGGGGACGTCGGTCACACGTCGCTCTGGCTCGTTCGAGGTGTTGCTTCGGTCGAGAAAAAGGGTTGTTATTTTTGAAAGGTCTCAATACCGGCAAGATGCAATTCCGTGCCGTCTAACTCCATGAAACATCACCATCGATGTCCGATGTTCCGACGTCCACCCAACCCGAGAGATGCCAAACAAACAACTGTAACCTTGTGGAGTATTCAGTCAGTATGACTGCCTCTTGTCTTTCGCGCCGCCCCATCGACGCAGAGTTTCTTCGCCCCAGCGCGACCCGAGCGTACCTTCTTCACCTTCCCAGACTTCTTTGCGCTACCGTCGCTTTTTTCCCCCCGTTTATCGCTGCGCAGACCAGACATTCTTCACGAGGCCGTCACGCTGGGCCAGGCGGTTGAAGGCATCATCGGACTCGCCCATGGCGCGGACGAAGCCGCAGAGGGCGTAGGTGTGGTTCTCGCCGGGGACGGCACGGCCGGACTCGTCAACCTTGGCGACGGAGATCTGGACGGAGGCGTGGTCCTTGGCCTTGATGATGCGGTTGGTGGCAGAGCACTTGCGGGGGACGTAACTGTTTGAAGGAGGGGTGGGGTCAGCATTGTGCAGTCCTGCATTCGCATGTCTGCCTCATTCATCCATCGGGTTTGGGCGCTGGAGTCCACCAAGGATCGCTTACAGGTCCACAATCTCGCCACGGTCGTTTTCCATTTTGACGGCTTGGTTTGTAGGAATTGACTGAGTTCGGGTCTGTGGATGAGCTTTGCAAGGTGCAGGAAGTCGTCCAGTCGTCAGTGTCCAGGGGGGGGTCGATCGTCAATGGTGGTGATGGTGTTGGTTAGAATTTGACAGTGGGACTTGGTTTTTTGTGTGAGTTGGTCCGAGCGCCCACCTCGCCGCCTCCCAGATTGGTGGGTGGTGGGGCTCCCAGGCTGAGTCAGCTGGCAGCCCACCCCCTTGTCATCTACGACGAACCTCGGAGGTCAGCTGAACTCGCGTTTGCTTGCCGCCAAGCCTGCCTCGCATTGAACCTTGATGGTTGCCCCTGCTGTGTTTTGTTCGCGTGCATCGTGCAAGCCGACCTCATTCACATCGCTGTTGACCAATTCGCGAAGATGTGTGCGGCGCGCTCGCTGTCTGCCTTTCAGTCACGCCGCACCGTTCAAAATGGCAGACAGCGACCTGCACTCCTCGCCGACCCGTCCTACCCTCCATGACCGTCTGATGATGCTGTCCTCGTCGCCGCTTCCAGACATACTGGACTTGGTGGTTAAGAAGCCCAAGGCCCACACACTGCGGTCTGGGAGTGCCGCGACGCCGATACCTGCACATGCGACTACAACCTTCACAAGTGCCTCTGACCTCCTCCGTCTTGCTCGGGCAAGTGGTGACGACTCCTTCGATCCGATCGACGAGCCAGAACCTCCTGCTACTAAGAAGGCGCCGGCCAAGCGCTTGCAGAAAGCAGGTACAAGGACTTCGAAGACATCCAAGGCGCCGAAGCGAGTCGCAAAGGAGGTCATTGTCCTGTCCTCAGATGGCATTACCGCAGAAGGCGCTCAACACGAGGACCAGACTGCAGCCGAGGCAGGAGGCCGAAAGGTTGAGGCGACAGAAGACATCAATCTGAAAGACACACCATTGGAAGCGAAGCCATGGAAGAAGTACAAGGTTGCAGAAGATCCAAGCCATACGGCAGAGACGGAGGAGGCAGTCGAGGTGGCGAAGCCACCGGCCAAGGCGAAGAAACAGAAGAAGAAAGAAACCGAGACTGTCAGCAGACTGTTTCCCGGAGGGACTGACGCGGTCGAGAAGCCCAGACGCAAAGAAAAGCCGTCACGAGCTCCTACACCGGAGCCTATCAACCTGGAACCTGCCGTACAGAGGAGACTGGACTGGACACCTCCCCGGCAAGATTCTACTCTCTTGGCAGCCGACACTGGCCCCATTGATGCTCTGGACGCTGATGATGCCACGCCGGGGGATGAAGACATACATTCTGTTGCAACAGATCTGTTCAAGAGATTGCGTGACACTTATGGGCTCAAAGTGGATCATGAGAACCCTTCTGCGCCTCAGCAGCAGCCTGCAAAGGTTCTGGGGAAAAGAAAAGTTATTGACCTGGTATCTACTAATCACCCCTCTGGGACAACTGAGCCAAGTCGGAAATCTTCGCCTGTGAAGGAGAAGGCACCAAAGAAGAAGGCGCGGACAATCACGGAATTGGCTATGGCTCCATATGTGCCCAAGATTGCCAAACCTGCTGAAGACTGCCCC
Source organism: Endothia cerciana (assembly GCA_026119935.1). Taxonomy (NCBI): domain Eukaryota; kingdom Fungi; phylum Ascomycota; class Sordariomycetes; order Diaporthales; family Cryphonectriaceae; genus Endothia; species Endothia cerciana. The sequence goes on from JALRMH010000023.1 coordinate 40,221, forward strand.
ACCGAAGATTCATTGCTCGACTATTTCCGTGTTGAAGGTCCAGATCAGGATACTTCCAAAGCCACAGGAGTCGAGGGCAAGGGTAGAGCTACAAAGACGACCAAGAGTAAAAAGAAAGCTCAACCGAAGAAGCCAGTTCTGTTATCGCCACGGACCGCGATGAAACAGTCAGCTGCACAGGATTTCGTCTTTGGAACATCCAGCCAGTTGGCTCGTGAACAATCACCGACGCTACTCAGAGATTTGCACGAGGCCTTGAAAGCCTCAACCATAACCGAAGAAGAAGATCCTTTCGCCAGCTCTGGAGAAGCCTCGAAAACGGCGAGGCCAAGCAAAGGCCTATGGTCGGTCAGCGCGAGGGATGAAGATGGTGAGATGGTGAACGTCGACATCATTGATTTAGTCGGCTCCCCCGCATTCCCCGAGGACGACGCGATTTTAGACCCGTGGAAACAATTGACACCAGAACCGGCTGCGCCCGGATCTGGGACAGCGGACACATCCATTCTTGAAATCGGCAGCAGACCCGTCACCACGGGTGAGGATGAATCCTCACCGTCTCCTGTGCCGAAATCACAGCTTTTCGTGACGCAGCGTAAAATCACCATCAACGCTGCCGCCGCGGAGTCTCCGCTTGCCTCAAAAGAGTCTTTCCCTTTGATCACGGACTTACTAGAAGATGAAATGCCTCCACCAAGCAACCAACAGCAGACCCAAGAAGAGAGCAGGCAGTCTCTGAGCAGAGCCGCGCCCAACCCGCAAAAGCCGCGCCCAAACTTTGAACTGTTCACTGACGCAAAGTTGGCCAAAGAGGTCTCAAAATTCGGTTTCAAGGCTGTGAAGACCAGGAACGCGATGATCTCCTTGCTGGACCAGTGTTGGGAAAGTAAGAATCAGGCACTGGGTCATGCAGCGGCTTTTTCGACAAGCTCTGTGCCGGCCAGCGCGAAGCGCAAGCAGCCAACGTCTCCAAAGGCAACTCCGGCAGTACTTGCTCCGCCAGCGAAAAATCCGCGCGGCAGACCCAAGAAGGCTTCTGCGGCAGACACTAGCGACGTCGAAGGGAAAGGCGACGAGCCTGCCAAGCCGAAGAAGCGCGGTCGACTTCGAAAATATACAGTCTCAGCAGAGAAGGCAGCTGAATCTACTACGCCGCCGCGGCCGCCACCAAAGCCCAGGCCAGGAACATCGACACCCAAGCGCAAGAAGGCCGTCACCCAGCCAGCCCGTGTAATTGAAGACTCTGACCTTGACAGTGAGATCGAAGCCGGCGTGTCCTCGCCTGAACAGTTGTTCTCGCCTGCCGGCCGTGACGTCTGTATTAGTGAAGACACGGAGATCTCGCTCACCCTCAGCGCATCGGATCAGCAACCTGCTCTTTACAACCTCATCACTAAGGCAGTCACATCCGCGCCTCGCACGACCGATCCTTTGGCCCCGTCTTGGCACGAGAAGATGCTAATGTACGACCCGATCATGTTAGAGGATCTAACGGCATGGCTGAACTCGGGCCAGTTGACGAGGGTAGGGCATGACGGCGAGGTGTCACCCCATGATGTGAAGAAGTGGTGCGAGTCAAGAAGTATCTGCTGCCTTTGGAGGGTGAACTTGCGTGGTAAGGAAAGAAAGCGATTTTGAGCGCATAGAATTGTTATCGAACGGTTTGAATTAGGATGGAGATTCACGTTATCGGGCACTCAAGCGCGGAGCACACGGCTAGATATATTGATTTAGGCGATGTATATAAGTATGCTGATGCACAGATTCAAACCCAAGACATTGACATCGAGACCCTCAACCACTGTATCGATCAGTCCAATGTCGTAGTCTATGTACACACTGCCGCTCTACAACTTTAGCCTTGACCTCTCCTTCTGTTCCCTTTCCTCTCTCTCCTTCGCCTCCCTCTCCTCTCTCAGGACCTCCTGTCTATCTCTAACTTCTACATTCCTTGGCCCCTCCTTGCCGAAGGTCACCAGCACCACCCTCTCAAAGTCCCCACCCCTACCACTCCCTTTGAGTTCCAGACCAGGCTTATCAAGCCCCAAGACAACCCGCTTGTCACTCGTCCGCATGAACAATACAGTCGGACTCATGACCTTGTCGGTCCAGGGTATCGCGGCCGTAGGGTGGACCTCCTTCCCCTCCGCCACCCCCGGCGCCGCCGGCGGCCTCGTGACGAACTCCAGCAACGCCTTCCGCTGCGCCGCGTACGCCGCCTGTTGGCCCTCACCAGACGTCGCCCCCACGGCCTCGAAGACCCGCGCGATCATGGTCAGCAGGAACAGCTGCGGTGGGAACAGCACGATCTCCCCCCTCCGCTGCCTCTCCAGCCACTCCCACGCGGGCGCGAACGTCGCGGCCGTGTGCTCGACCCCACCGTCGCTGGTGGGTGCCCGCACCACGTCCACATCCCCGCTGCTGCTGCTGCTACTCCCGCCATCTGCCGAGGATGGGGAGGAGGAGGAGGAGGAGGAAGGAAAGGGCATGCAGAACAGGTACATCTGTGTCGTGAACCTCCTCGCCGCCGTCGGCGGCGTGATCCACCGCGTGAAGGGCACGAGCTCGTCCACGCACGGCCGCGCGCCCAGGCCCGACTCGACCCAGCGGGCGAAGTGGAGCGTGTTGGCGTGTACTGCCTTGCGCGCCCGGGCGAGGTCGGCGTCCGACATCGCGCTGCCCAGGTCGACGAGGGCATCGTCGGAGGGGGAGGAGGAGGAGGAGGAGGAGGAGGAGCCGGGCCGCCGGGCGAGGAGGAGGCCGGACTCCTCGAAGGTCTCGCGGACGGCGGCCAGGCGGTAGGCGGGGGAGTCCTGGTGGTACGCAGGCGAGTCTGGGGCCGGCAGGGCGGGCTCGTGGAAGGTGGAGAGATTCCCGCCGGGGAAGACGTGGGCGGAGGGGAAGGAGGAGGATGTCTGCACGCGGTGGAGGAGGAGGACCTCGTTGGTGGGGGAGAGGAGGATGATGCTGGAGCTGGGGCGCGGCGGTGACGGGGGCTTCTTCTCGGTCTTGTCGGCGCTGCTTGAGGAGCTAGAAGGCTTGGAATGGGCCGCGTGCTGTTTAGGCATGCTGGCGGGTGATCCCACGCTCGAAGACCTCAGCTTTGAGGATGGCAAGGATGGCAACGGTGACCGGAACGAGTGCAGTCCGCGACGCGAGGGCGGCGAGGGCGGCGATGTACGCGCCGCGTTCCCATGAGCTGACAGGCGTATCACCAACAGAGGCGCAGGGAATGGACTCAGAAGGGGATGATAGATTACTACATGACTTCCGCTACGGAAGTAAAGAGGAGAATTCATCAGGGTTTCGTGATTGATCGTTCGCAGTGCTGCAGTTGGCCTGGGTGAGTGGGTGAGTGCATGAGGATGACAAAGGGCGATGGTGCTGAGCCGAGGTCCGTCGAGGAGCAAGCTGCAAGGGCCCTGCCACGTATTGTCATGGCGGCGAGGGCCATGGTCTCAGCGGCTGTAGAAAAAAGCCGTCTTGATATTATTATGATTATTCCTTTTTCTTTCCAAGTGTACTCAATATTGGCGCGGTAATCTTGCAGACCACATAGTCACTTCCCTTATCACAGACTCTGAAACGTCTCTGGGTCTCCGCGATCCCACTCAGCTGGCTGAGACGGGCACCTCATCCGACCTCTTCTCGTTAAGGGCCAGCTCCGATTCACCTTCCTCCTGACCACTCGTAGCATCACTGCTCGTTTTCCTCTGCCTCAGAAGCGCAAGCAGGTAACTCTCCTCGGTGAGCTGGTGTTTCGGCTCCTCGCCTTCCTCGCCCGGCTTCGGCTTCACAATGCCCACATTTCCCAGACACGCCGCACACAGGATACAAACCCCCATAAATGGGCAGATCGCCACAAAAGCCCACACCATGGCCATCTTGGGATCCACAGCCTCCATATTGTTATACACCGTCGTCATAATCGTCAGCGCCAGGGCGCCTCCAAAAGGCATGGCGATCCCCATCAGCGATACAATGCTCGCAATGGACTCTGGGAAGAATCCGACTGCGTGAAGGGTGCCTGGCATGAAGCGCAGTCCGGTACCAGCGCCGCTGAATGCGACCATGCCATAGATACTGGCAACGTGACCTGTTGACATGGCCCATGCGAGGAGGCCGATGCCCACCGCTTCGATGGTCGAGCCTAGAAAGAGAGGCAGGAAGGTGCCACGCGGCCAGATGTTGCAGAAGACCATGGCAAGGTAGACGCCCGCCCCGATGCCAGGGGTGTAGTAAAGGAGCTGCACGCCGGCTTTTGACGAGGAATAGCCGAGGATGAGGGTGAAATAGAGGTCGACATAGTAGAGGACCTGGAAGGAGAAGATATGTCAGCAATGTCGTGTCGAGCATTCTGGGTGGACACGGCGGAGACCTCACGCTGTAAATAGCCATTCCCGACGAGAAGTTGATATAGAACAGCAGGCCAACATTGCGGTTCTTGATGAAGCGCCATGGAATCATTGGGTTCTGTGAAGAGAACTTCTTTCCGAGTGCCCGATCCGGTGCCATCAAGTACTCATATCCCAGCCAGGTGAGAGCGATGACAGCGCCGAGGATCAGAGGGACGAGGACCTCGTAGGAGCTCCATGCATACGTGTCGCCTGCCCACGTGAACGCGAGGATGATCAAGCCGAACCCGAACAAGAAAAGCAGCTGGCCGCCGACATCGATCGTCATCAGCCGACGCGCTACTGTCGGTGCGGCCTTCGCTTCCTGCGTCGTTACAATCTCATCGTCGACACCCGGCAGAGGCTGAGGACCCACCAGCTCCTTGCGCAGCACGAAGAACACGATGAGGATACCCAAAACACAGATGGGCAGGTTGATCCCAAAGCACCATCTCCAGCTTGCACTGGTCAGATATCCGCCGACGACTGGTCCGATGGCGTAGGAGCATCCGCCCGTGAGCGCGAAGAATGACCAGTTCTTGGCGTTTTCCTGCAGGCTGACCTTGTCGGAGATGATGACGCGCACCAAGACGCTGATGCCCGCGCAGGCGACGCCTTGGAAGCCACGGCCGAGGAGGAGCACGGGGAAGGAGGTTGTGGGCGCTCCGGTACAGAGGGCACTGCCGACGGTCATCAGAAGAAGAACGGCTTGTAGGGAGGTGTGTCGGCCGAAAATATCGGCCATTTGGCCCCCTGACGAATCTCGTCAGTGCTAAGGGTCAGATGGTGCACACATCGCTTTGGAGGAGGCGTACAGAATGGGATGAAGGCCGCGCTGGTCAGGTTGAACGCCGACACGATCCAGTTGAGTTCGGCAACCTCGTCTAGGTCAAGTCAGCCATCGACGCTCCAAACTGCACGGCATGGGTGGTTTCTTACCAAAGTCGATGGCTATGAAGGGCAGAGCACTCGCTACGCTGAAGCATATGTCAGCATCAGTTATGTGGCGATCTCTCTCACACCAGTCTTGCGCCGGAGACTCACATAGTAACATCGAGAGCCTGAAGGGAAAACGGCATCAATAAGCCCGCGATCAACTTCAACCTATAGATGAGTGCCCGGCGGCCCTCCGCCTTGCACTGCTCGCATGGAGCCCAGTCATCCTCCGGGCCGTTCACTAGGTCGCCATTATGAATATCTTGCCGTCGGTGCACGCAGAGCGGCCTCGGCTTGGCTGGCGCCATGGTCGCGAAAAGGGGGTTTCAGTGACTGATGATTATCACGATGTGTCGAGGTAGAGGGAGACTGCTCCGTAAGGTCGCTTCATCCGCCGGGAACACGTGATGGTAGTCCGTTAACAAGGCTCCGTCAACCTAACCGTGGCGCCTCGAAAATTGTCAGACCAGGCGGGCCGAGCATAGATATCATCTTGGCGCCGCATCGTGGAGCCCAAAACCTGCCATGGAAAGAAGCATTCTCGAAGGCGCCTCTGTGGGTCCCAACGATGCCCCTATCCGCAACGGTAGGCCGTCCACTTAGAGGGACGAAGTGGTGCTACATAGTATACATCTGAAATCTTCAGGTGGGTATCGATGAGCAGGGGTCGGACTTCTGAGAAGTGCGAGGACCGGGAAGAAAGAGCCAATGAAGAAGGCTGCAGGCGTGTTGACAAGCCCAAGCGAAAGCGAGCGCAGCCCTGCCGTGGACTTGACGACAGTGGTGCGTCTCGTTTGAGTGCCGCAGGTGGAACACCAAGGATGATCGATCGCAGAGCATTTTGGCGATCGGTGCGAGACTCGAGATCTAGATCAGATCGAGCTCGAGAGATGGACGGGGGGCCCACTTTGAGCAGTCGAGCCTCGGTGATGATCACCGACTATGTTGTAAATGAGTTTCTTTTGCCATGGCCGAGGCAACGACCAGGACGGGCTGTCGGATGGATGGATGATGACAAGAGTCTGTCATGAAGGAGCAAGACTGTGAGACCAGTCTCTACTATGGCATGTTGTTGAAGTCAGGTCGGGAAGCTAACTTATCCTCATTATGTCAGCACGAGAGGATGATGCTCAGGGCACCTGCCCAGAGGGACAAGGGTCTCGCGTCTTGCCGCATTTTCCACCTCACTCAGGAATCATCGGAGATGAACACAGCCCAGCTTTTGACAACGGATGCTTAAGTCGCCTGGCTCGCCGATCATCCGATCGCCTTGTCTGCGGTCATGGTGTTGTTGCCCATGACTGCTGCCACAAGGCCGGTGCGGTCACTAATCAACCCTTCATATCTGACCTGGACCTTTTTGCGGCCTGGCGTGGGCTCTCACCATGTCCAGGGCGGCACCGTGCTCCGGATACGCTCGAGGATTGTCAGGCGGACGAACACCTGGGCTCATACAGCCATACGACCTGGCGGAGGGTCTCTGCGCATTGCGCCGAAGAGCCTGCAAACGGTGGAGACGGTGAACGTGGATTCGAGAAATGCTCCTAAGGAGTTCTCTACCGGGACAAGTACGAAGCGCCGCAAAAGGAGTCCCTTGGATGCTCCAGCAATCACGCCGGAAGATTTCTTCTCAGAGTTCTTGCAAGATCCAGAAGAGGCCGCAGGGCACGACGGCCCCGAGGATCGCGTTAGAGTAGAGCCCGCAAGGAGCAAGACGACAACGCCGCGCACAGGAAAAAGCCGCGGGAGACACGGCAAAGATCTTTGGGAGACTGTTCAGGAGGAGGGGCAGTCGACGCACAGTCGCCGGAATGGAGATCTCTGCCCATTAAATCAGCCGCAAAGTCCACTCGATGCGACTGCCAGCATGACAGGACAATCTGCTCCGCCAACAGTCTCTGTGCCGACCAACACTCCAGACAGGCAAACATCCGACGCGGCACGGGCTTCGAAACTGTCAACCCGACACAATGTGTCGGTGTCGCATTTTCAGAGCTCCTCTGGCTTCAGCGCAGCCGTCAAGCCGGCCTCTATGGCAAAATGCCGAGCTGGGAAATCTGTGGATATGAACAAGCTAGACGGCTCGGACATAGGGCAGACGAAGACAATAGCCAAGTCAGGACCACAACTTGAGGGTCTCGGCCTGAGTGCATCCGCCGAGTCTCTCGATGCAGCAACAGGCCGGGCTGGTAGAGTTGTGGGCAAGTCCTGGAGGCGACTGGAACTGTGGCGTGAGAATGGGAGATCGCCTGTTGGCGGGATTTCGGATGGACGGCGTCCGAGTTCATTATCAGAGGTCGAGCGCGCTATGAGCTCAACTCTCCATACGCGGCCTGCTGCTGCGGCTCTTGACACAGGGGGGTGCTTCTCGGACAGGCGTGCGCATCCTAGGCCAGAGGCTGCTTCATTCGACCGCGAGACGTCTCCGAGCTTACGACGCCCCACTCGACTTGTCGCGTCGTCTTCAGAGGATGCCGAGGGTGTTCTGGATGGGCACAGGCAGAAGCAGGATCCTGAGTTCGCCATGCAGAGTGGGCACGGTGATGTCTGGACTGACGATGACTTTCTCTTTCGCCCGTTTCTTAAACGGGACACGGGGGAGCAGATAGCCGCAGTCGACCTAGTTGAGAGGGCGCGGCGGAGTGTGAGCAGGGCCAGGGCAGGCCGCAAAAAATTTCGCCGCAACAGCTGGATATGACAGGGCTCGTCAACCCAATATAGTGCGGCACTGGTTGCGAGTAGGTCCCATCAGGGCGGTGAGACTGGTCAACAGCGCCGGTCTGCCCGGCGCGCTGAACAAGTCTTTGTCATACCATACCATCATGGCCACCGGTCATGGTGAGAGTATCCCATGAAACCCACGCTGACGGCAACGGCACTCGAGCAAGAACACGCTGCACATGAGATCTCGGTTAGTGGAGGCAGGATGACTTATCGGCCTTCTGCAGGCTCTGACCAAAAGACATTGCAAGCTCCCGGCTTCCAACGATGTCCGTCCTGCTATCCAACCATGCGGGAGTTGCGGGAGTTGCGGCTGACAGCTCATCCCCCGGCTAACCTCGCAGCTAGATCGGCTGAAAGGGGGTTGAACCCAGCGCGTCGGACCCTCCGTTCTGATCTTGCTAGTTGAGCTTCTTCCGGGCTAGAATTCCATCAGCGGGCAAACTTCACCAATCTTGAACGTCACCACAGACGATGATTACCGGCAGTATTACTTATTCAAAGGGGAGTCAACACATGATATACTCAGAAGCGCATACTATTGAGACCGGTCTTGAAATTACTTCACATGCGGAAGAGCGGAAAGGCGACCCGCCTCATTTTCTCCATCTGCGCAATGCTACGTCAACCAGGGAATACATGGCGTAGTTGAGCCTTTTTGGGTTGCACTCGCTCGCCGGACCGGAGGTCCTTCACCTTGCTGCCTGCTGCCTGCGTCTCGAGCGCTTCTGCAGACCCTCATGCACAACGATCCTGTTCATCTCTCTCGAGACACCGTGACTGGACAAGAAGGGGCACTCACTTGCAGTCAGATGCTGATTACCAAACATCTCTAATCCTGGAGTACCGATGGGATACGCCAAAGTGGGTCCGGCTCGGCGCCGTTGATGTTCAGCATGCCCAGGATCGCCAGCAAAAGGGACTTGCTTGTGGCTTGCTACCAGCCCCGCCTTGGCTGCCATTCGCCCGCGTCGACCGCATGCATAAGCATGGCCTCTCGGCTTAGATAATCACAGCGCCACCACCGAGGGTGCGTGATGTAGTATGGCCGGGACCGATCCCGGTCCCGGCATTGAGGCGGCTTGTCTCCCGCATGGTGGGATGTGGGCCGCACGCAGTACCGTTTACTGCACGGAGTAAGACGGCCCAAGGGCGAGAGAGAATTGGATCGTCAAACTCTCCCAGTGGGGGCTCTTCACCTCTCTTCCTCCTCAACTACACGACACACCTCACTACCGCAGATGAGATGACGCCTCCACCCATACGGTAGATCACTACCAGAGCGGCAAATTCGCTTTTCCAGTCCCAAGCAGCTCACTGATAATCACTCTGGACATTATAAGTCCAAAAATCCCTCGCGCCCTTCGACATCGGCTTTCGACGAATTTCAGGTCGCAACCATATTGCGCGCAGAGCGAGGGTTCGGCCGACTCGTGGGCCAGCACCACAGCTTGGCACACGGCATTGACGCAATATTGAGTTTTGAATCTCTGCACGCCACGACTTCCGGCCGGGTACCAGCGGGGAGCCCGGAGCTTCACGAGGAAACAACCTAGCTTCTCAGAAACATACTTCGTGGCCCAGCGCCCAGCGGCTTATTCCAGCCAACCGGAGTTGTGTCCGTCTCTTGTTAAATCTCGGATCGACACCTGAGATGGACGGCACGGGCCAGCAGTTGCCTCAAACGACTTCTGTGTCGAACTCGCCAAATCCGACTAGTCCGGTCGAGTCTTTCGCTGACAACCTTCCCCATGACTTTTCACACAACAATGCCATATCCAGGCACAATGGCCCCTCACCGCGACCGCATACTCACCCTGCCTACCCTGGCGCGTCCGTGTATACGCCGACAGACACTCCCTCCGACCGCCTGAATCCTCGAAGCTGTGTGACCTGCCGGAGGAGGAAGGTTAGATGCGATAAGCACATGCCGTGCTCGAATTGTCGAAGAGCTCAGATCCCGTGTATTTTTCCCGCGCCCGGTCGCGCGCCTCGCCGGCCGCGTCCGAAAGACCCAAATGCGCCACCTAAGCATCCCTCCAGCGAGCGCGAGATCGAGCTGATGAAGCGATTGCGGAAATTGGAGGGCATCGTTGAGGAACTGAGCGGCCAGATTGAGGTAGAGACGGCAAGGAATAACTCGAGTACCGGAAACTCCCCGGAGGCCGTAGCCAACAGCGCAGGGGATTCAAATACCCCTAGCTCAGGACATCGAGTCGAGAGGGCAGACAGTATTGCAGCCGGCAGCTCGCACAGCCAAGGCTCGCCGCTGGCGCCGAGTGACAGCAGGCCCTCTTCATTCAACTTCCACCCAGGTTCGAACAATATGCTCCAACGGCAGGATAGCGTGAACAAGAAATTTGGCAGGCTGGTCATCAATGATCATGGCAAGACCAGATATGTCAGCAGCGTGTTCTGGTCCAAGATCACAGACGAGGTCAGTGCAGAGGATTGCGCGGCTGAACACATTTCTCCCGGACTTGACAGGCGAAGCTAACCAGAACAAAAGCTTAACGAGATACGGAACGAGACCCAGCGGCTGACGGACGGGGAATCTGATGATTCTGACGACGAGAGTATCGTAGCTGCAGCGACAAACCGCACCGGCGGTGACCACCACGCGTTTATCTTCGGGTATAGATCAGCCGACGTTGATCTTAGATCGCTCCATCCTCTCCCGTCACAGATACCCTACATGTGGCAGCTGTATCAGGAAAATGTGGACCCGATCGTTAAAGTGATACATGTCCCGACTGTTGACAAGCTAGTCAAGGAGACGAGAAAGAATTTGGACAACTTGAGTCCCGCCAACGAGGCTCTCATGTTTGCGATATACTTCGCTGCCATCACCTCGATAGACGAGGCAGATGTGAGCATGCACACGGACACCAGCCGTCTTGTGTGGCCTACTGACAGCCGCAGGTAAAAACGAATTTCGGCGTCGAGCGTGACAAGCTCCTGAGTCAGTACAGATTTGCTTTGGAGCAAGCCCTCGCCAAGGCTAGTTTCATCACCACCTCAGAGTTGGTGGTGCTTCAGGCTTTCATAGTATTTCTTGTCCTCGTCAGGCGCCACGACGATACCAGGTTTTGTTGGACTCTGACAGGTCTCGCCATCCGAATCGGCCAGTCTATGGGCCTCCACCGGGACGGATCGTTTCTTCCTGGGTTGACGCCCCTGGAAATCGAAATGCGACGACGACTCTTCTGGGCTCTGTGCATTCTGGATCTGCGATCAGCAGAGGACCAGGGCACTGACCTAACCATCTTGGATAAATCCTTCGACACCGAACTTCCGCTCAACATCAACGACTCCGACCTCACAGACGAGTCAAAAGAAATGCCCCAATCTCGACAGGGCGCGACAGACATGACATTCTCCCTTATACGATACGAAGTTTGCGCCGCTGCCCGGCGTTTGTACGTCGTTTCCTCTGCTTCGCCTGTGCAATGTCCCCGAGACGTGGCCATCTCGATGGAGGAACGCGAAAGCATGGTCAGATCTATCTACGAGGGCGTCGAAGAGAAGTACTTCAAGGACGCCTCCACGTCATGCAATGCCCAACTCTGGACAGCTGCGAACATTGCGCGCGTCATTGTCGCCAAGATGACTCTGGTCATCTACCAACCAGTGCTCTTACCCGGTGCTGACGGCCAGATACTATCCGACGAAATCCGAGAACGCATCTTCACCGCCGCTACCGAGATCTTCGAGTACAACCACCAGTTAAACTCGGACCCGCGTTCAAGGCAATGGAAGTGGCTCTTCCAAACGTATACACAGTGGCACGCAGTTGCTTACGTCCTTATGGAGATTGCTCGCCGCCCCTGGAGCGCCGGAGTGGAGCGCGCCTGGGCTGCTCTCAATTCCGTCTTCGCCAGCCCATCACCAGACGATCTGGACCGCATTGCTGGCCATCAGTCGATGTGGTTGCCGCTCAAGAAGATCTACCTCAAGGCCAAGAAGCATCGCGAGGCGGAACTTGCGAGGCTCAAGGCCGACCCCGACGCGGCACAGCAGCTCGAGATCCAGGAGCGTAGCAAAGCGCCGGTCCCACTCAGCTTTGCGGCCATGCCCGGGTCGGTCAAGAGTGCGATCGCGCTCGAGCGCTGGCGGAAACTGGTCAATGCGCCGCCCCTGCCGCCGGAGCTGCAGAACCAACAGCCCAGGCCTTTCGCTCCAGCAGAATCAGGACCAGAGGATGCCGCCTCCAGGACAGAAGGGCCGCCGCCAAATCATATTGGTACAAGCACAGCCGTCCAGCTACCGGACCTGCAGGACCCGCGGTTGATGAGCCACGTGGAGGATATCGTGAGCGACCCGCAATTCCTGCCCCAAAATATGTGGCCGATCGCCTTCGCACCCGGGTACCAGGACATCGCGCGGGCGGCGACGAGCATTGGCGGGTTCCCCTTCATGGGCGGCGGCGGCGACATCCCGCGGCAGGACGCGACTCTCGGCAGCTTCGCAAACAACGCCAACCAACGCTCTAGTCTACCTGCGACCACCATGGCGACGGGCTCTGGCATGCAGGCTACGCCGCTCCTCGACGCGCTCAAGGTCGAGGGGAATCTTCCGCCGTGGATGTGGAACGACACTACCGGTTCGAGCTCATTCGGAACCATTCCGCCCACGACGGGGAGCAATGGCACCCCAATGAGCGCAACGACGCCAGGCGGCGGGCAGGGCTCAGCCTCGTCCGGGTTTCCGCTCGTCGGCGGCCCGAGCGAGGCATTGCATCCGGAGGATGTGGATGTGGACATGAACGAGGATTTCAACTGGGCGGACTGGGGCCAGACGCTGATGGAGAATGGGGCAAATATGGGTGGCGTATGGAGTGCGCATGGGATATAGAGGTCTTGAAGTCACTGAATTGCGGAACTCGGGACTCGTGGGGTGCTGGCCTCGTGTCCTCGGAGCAGGACTCTTACTGTTAATGAGGTCATGTGTCGTCTTTCGGCACACAGAGGTTCAGAGGTGTTCACAGCCGCTCGCTGGTCTAGGTGGATGACACCAACTGCTGGTCTTGTCACCCTGTCTCATATCCATCTTGCAGTGCCTGTCCGGGTCAGCGCTCGGTTGACGAGCCCTCTTGGATATAGGTAGGTCTGGTCCGCTGTACGGAGCTCACGTGTTGCTTGATTATCTTATAAAATTTGATACCCTGGACTGGAATCCCCCCATCACGGCACCTGTGTGCCATAGGGAGAGCCAACGGCCGGCGTGTAGGGCTTGTGGGGTCTCCGGATATTCGCAGATCCGGGAGACCGTTCCGAAGTGCCAGATCCACTCATGCGGGGGAAGGTTGACGACATCGTCGCGCCGGCGCAGGTGTCGCTACAGCGGGACTTCACCCCCCCCCCCCCATAAGGGGAAGCACGAGAAACACCGCTTCGTAAAGGTTACTGAACTTAAAAGTTGTTGTCCCAACAAGAGCCATCCTCTCATCGAAGGGCCGATCCAAGCTCCTTGAACACGTAAAGATGACGAGCCCCATCAAAGTTGCCGTCCTCGACGACTACCAAGGCTTCGCAGAGCCCATCTTCGAGAAACTCGACCACGACAAATTCCAAGTGACCATCTTCCGCGATACCCTCCTCCCCTACAATCACCCAGACACGCCTCAGGATGAGAAAGACAAGCTCGTCGCCCGGCTCGAGCCCTTCACGATCATCTGTACCAAGACGCCCCTCCTCCCGAATAAAGAAGACCCTACGCGGTATGTCCCGGCTAACATATATCCCACAGGCACAATGAGGGAGCGCACCCCCTTCCCCCGCCAGCTCATCACCCGCCTGCCCAACCTGAAACTGCTCCTCACCACCGGCCTCCGGAACAGAGGGCTGGACCTCCCTGCCTTCAGGGAGCAGGGCGTCCCCGTGGCCGGCGTCAAGTCGGCGGGCGACAGCACCACGCACCACTGCGTGGCGTTGATCCTCGCCCTCGCCCGCAACCTGCTCGCGGACGACGCCTCCGTCAAGTCAGGCGGGTGGCAGTCCGGGGTGGCGGTGCCGCTCCTGGGCAGGACGCTCGGGGTCCTCGGGCTGGGCAGGCTCGGGCTGGCGGTGGGCCGGATCATGCGCGAGGCGTTCGGCATGCAGGTCATCGCGTGGAGCCCGAACCTCACGCAGGAGAGGGCGGACGAGCAGGCGCGGTCCGCGGGGCTGGAGCCGGGCGCGTTCCGGGTGGTCGGCCGGGAGGAGCTGTTCGCCGGGTCGGACGTGCTGAGCGTGCACGTCGTGCTCTCGGACCGGTCGAGGGGCATGGTCACCGCCGGGGACCTGGGCCTGATGAAGAGGGATGCCATCTTTGTGAACACGAGCAGGGGGCCCATCGTCGTGGACGAGGACCTGCGGGATGTGCTCGAGCAGGGCAGGATCAGGGCCGCGGGCATTGATGTCTTTGAGATCGAGCCGCTGCCGGCGGACAGCCCCTGGAGGACGACGAGGTGGGGCGAGCAGGGGAGGAGCCAGGTGCTGCTGACGCCGCATACGGGCTATGCTGAGAGGGACATCTTCACGTCGTGGTATGAGAACCAGGTGAAGAATATCATCAGGTGGGAGAAAGGGGAGGAATTGGACGGTCTTATGAACTAATGATCTCTGTTGTGTGTCTGGTACAGGTGGTGGGGCAGTCTATATGCTGAAGAGCCGTTGGCTCCCTGAGACATCTACTGCTCAACCACTTAATTAGATATTTCCATAATTCAGCCTTTGGGGGGCATATCTCATCACCCTGAGTACAGCCCCATCTGCGGTATCGTGCTCCATCGTGGTCTTAGATCACTCGAAGAAGGACAGAGGTGTGCTTTAGGAGAGAATATCTATAGGCCACAATGTGTTATCAGTTAGAAATGTAGGAATCACGCATGGAGGGGTCGGCTGAGCAACCACTGGGGGGATTTTGATTATCATCCAGGTGGACACCTCGTGTGAAGAATACACAGAATGAGATATGCGAGTTAGGATGGGTCATGATGGGGAATAACAAATCTTCCCAGTAAGTACCATAATGCCCAGTGTCTTCGATCTTCCTACACTTCGCAGGTTCCAACTTCCATGGCCACCATCCTGCTGTCAATTTGTTCTAACGCCTTATGCCATGCCAGAGATGGACAAGAAGGGGGGGGGGGGGGGGGAAGGGTGGCGGTCAGCCTGAGCTGGAGGAAGGCGAGATCCTTCCTAGCAACGGTATTACGCTCCCCCTCCTGAACACCTCAACGACATTACATACTATATATCACATTATCGTCAAACTAACCCTGCCCGCCAAGAAGGCTCACCGCGCCCCCGAGACGCTGCCCAGCCAGCGGGCGCGCCCTCAAATGGCAATGCCTCCTAAGCCCGCTCACGCTACCTCCAGGGAGCAGCATACCGCTTTGCTGCGACAGAAGCTCGCCGCCGCCCGCCGGAGTGTCGCGCCCGCGAGCCGGATGAATCCCAGCGCGCCTGATTCCCGGCCAGGCGCTCAGTCGGCCACGACCACCGCCACCGGTGCCATGGCGCAGCCCACTGCAGGCCCTGCTGTGTCTGCACCCAAGACCGACCACGGTGCCGCCCGTCCAACCGGATCTGGCGACGGCCACCGCGGCCCGAGGCAGCCCGGCTTCGATGCCTCCGCGAGGGTCTGGCTGAACTACGAGTCTCGCCGCCGCGGCTTCAAGCCAGAGTTCCGCGTCACCGAAGACGACGGCCGCTTCCAGTACAATGTCGTTGTGGATGGTGTGGTCGTCGAGGGCAACCTGTGGTCCAGCGACGAACGGGGCGCCAGGGCGTACACGGCCATCAAGGCAGAAAAGCTTGTGCGCACGTGGCCTCTTGCCGCCGTGGCCGCTGCCACTGAGAACCATCTCGTCCCTGCAGCCAGCCGCGCTGTCGGCGACCCCACGCGTCGCAGCCGGGACCGGGGGGACCACGGACGGAAGAGCAAGGACGATGCACCACCAGGTCCTAGCCGCGCTGTAGACATGAGCGACCCCGCCCAGGCGCGTGCCTTTGTGGAGGGCTTCCAGATGGGGCAGCGGGCGGCCATGCGGGATGGTGGCCGCGCCTCACACGACGGCCGCACCTCCTCCCGTGTCGATGGCGGCCACAAGAGGCCCCGACGGTCCCGATCGCGATCTCGTTCCCAGGGCTCGAAGCGGCGCTGCCACCGCGACCCCGAATCCCCGGATCGCGGACACAGTTCCCGCCCGGAGGGAAAGCGGGAGGGGCTGTCTCGGCAACAACATGGCCATCGCCATGTCCCCAGCCTGCGCTCGGCCGATAGCTACCGTCCTGCGTACGGTCCTGCTTCGCCCCCTCCTGCTTCGCCCCGCCCTGCCTTGCAGGAGAATCGAGGTCGTCTGGACCAAGAACGATTACGACTGAGAGGATAAAGTGTGTAGGATAGTTTCCAGGGTAGCGAGCAGCCCCTTCCGGGTTATTAGGTCGCTGTTCGCGAGATTAGATCGATGAACTACGGTCTAGACTTGTTCATGTATGGCGTACCTCCTTCCCTCGGTTTGAGTACTTGGGATATCTCCCAGAAGGTTTCCCCATGGGCGAACCTTATGGTAGTTGTCCTCTCTCTCTCTCTCTCTGGGCCGCCCACGCGCGGGTGACCCCTTGCAAAAGCAGTTTCTCTTGTGATGTCTGAACCTTGCTGGGTCGGTTCTGCGCTTCTATCTCAATACCTTAGACCAGCATGATAGGCTTGTTTGCCAGCCACATCGAGCCAGGTGGTCTGCATGATGAGATAACACGGTTGTAAATCGACGGACCGCCGACTAACAGGCTCTCTTAGTGTAGATCATTCTGCGACTGTTAGTTTGTATTATAAAAGTGTATTCTCTCGAGCGGCATGTTCTCGTGATGTGAAACGGTGTGTATCGCCCTCTATAGTTATAGTCTGTACGATACCTTTGTCTATGTAAACACTGAGGCATGCGGAAGGCAGGGATTCTCGAGCCTGGTCGTTCTTTGTCGCACCCGGAATGCGCTACTGTAGCGGGCCGTCAGGGATGAAGATCGATCTAAAGGTCCATGACGCAAGGTACCAAGATCGGAGAGATCTGGGGAGAAGAGGTGTACCAGATCCTGCGCATGGCCTGGCCCTAGGATATTGGTTTGAATCCCGAATCCCCTAGGGCTAACGAGCTGCTATGGAATGTGAGTCTGTCTGTAGGCGTCCCAGTCTTCTTCCTCCTCCACCCGTCTCTTACGTCTCTCCTCCGCACTCATGCGCGTCTTGTGTATGAGTCTCTCGCGCTGGTTCTCCTCCTCGTCACCTCGCTCAGTGGGCGTCGGAAGGCAGTTACTCTCTTGTCAAGTCGCCAACATGTCTTCCAAGCGCAAGGCCCCGGCCAACAACGGCGCCGCGTCCAAGAAGGCCAAGACCTCGTCCCTCACCGAGCCCCACCCCTTCCACAAGGAGGCCGAGGAACATGGCATCGTGCTGCGGAAGTACTACCCCCACGAGATGAGCAACGCCCGCGCCCTAGGCTACAACGAGAACAGGTTGCCGCGGCCCATCGAGCAGCTACAGGCTGCCCAGCAGGAGACAGCCGCAGCTCGCAGGGCGGCCCGGGTTGGCGACGCCGTCGTGCACTGGTTCAAGATGGACCTGCGAACGGCGGACAACGCGGCGCTCTCCATGGCCTCCGCCAAGGCGAAGGGGGCCGGCGTGCCGCTCATCGGGTTGTATGTGGTCAGCCCACAGGACTGGGAGGCTCATTTCACGGCCCCTATCCGCATCGACTTTACGACGCGGACTCTCGAGGTGCTGAGGGCGGATCTGGAGAAGTTAGATATCCCGTTACACATCGAGACGGTAGAGAGGCGTAAGGATGTCCCGGCGAGGATCGCGACTCTGCTGGAGGAGTGGGGCGCGAACTATCTGTTTGCCAACATAGAGTACGAGGTCGATGAATTGCGGCGCGAGGCGCATATCGTGAGATTGCTGGCGGAGAAGGACATGGCATTCGAGGTCGTCCACGACACGTGCGTGGTGCCGCCGAGCAAGCTGACGACCGGCGCGGGAAGACAGTACGCCGTCTATTCTCCCTGGTTCCGCTCTTGGGTAGCTCATATCCACAAGAACCTAGAGTTACTAGAGGAGTTTGCGGCACCGGCGAGGAATCCCGAAGTGGCGCGCAGGAAATTTGGAAGAATATTTGGCGGCAGCATACCGGAGGCGCCGGCTAGCAAGAGGCTTTCGGCGGAGGTTGGGAAGAGATATCATGCTCTCTGGCCGGCCGGAGAGCACGAGGCACACAAGCGGCTTGGGACATTCTGCGAAGAGAAGATTGGCGCGTATGGTGCAAAGCGCAATTTTCCGGCGGACAACGGCACCTCGTCGCTCTCGGTCCATCTCGCCAGCGGCACCCTCAGCGCGAGGGCGTGTGTCAGGGCGGCGAGAGATGTTAATTCGACGAAGAAGCTGGACGGTGGCAGCCAGGGGATCCAGACGTGGATCAGCGAGGTGGCGTGGCGGGATTTCTACAAGCATGTATTAGTGAACTGGCCATACGTCTGGTAAGTGCAGTTCCGTCGTAGCTGAGGGGGCCATCCCGGCCACGAGGTATGCGAAACAAAGCTGACGAGGCGATACAGCATGAACAAGCCCTTCAAGCCCCAGTACTCCAATATTGAGTGGTCTTACGATAAAGAACACTTCACGGCCTGGGCCCAGGGGCGGACAGGCTTTCCCATCGTCGATGCCGCCAGTAAGTACCTGTCTCCCTGACGGAGATCCTACTGCTGCAACGTCTTACTGCCCTCCCTCCCCCCCCCCCCCTTCTCGAGAGACCCTTCGCTTGCAGGACACTGACCGTTCAACGTGGAAGTGAGACAGGTACAGCACATGGGCTGGATGCACAACCGCTGCAGGATGATTGTGGCCTCCTTTCTGTGCAAGGACCTCCTCCTCGACTGGCGCATGGGCGAGCGGTTCTTCATGGAGAACCTCATCGACGGCGACTTCGCCTCCAACAACGGTGGCTGGGGCTTCTCCGCGTCTGTCGGCGTAGACCCTCAGCCGTACTTCCGGGTCTTCAACCCGCTGCTGCAAAGTGAGAAGTTCGACGCGGACGGGGAGTACATCCGCAAGTGGATCCCCGAGCTGAGGGAGGTCAAGGGCAAGGCCATTCACGATCCGTACGGGCGAGGGGCGGCGGCGACGGCGAAGAAGGGAGGGTATCCGAAGGCGATTGTCGAACACAAGGGCTGCCGGGAGAGGGCGCTGGCGGCGTACAAGAAGGGCATCACCGCTGAGATGTAGACGTGCCTGAGAGGGGATGATATCCATAGGAGAGGAAAGCAGGTGTCTTAGGGCAGAGAGCTCCGGTCCTTGATCATGGCGGCCAGCCGTGGGCATCTTCTCTTCAGCCTCCATTCCTCCAATTTACACCCTGCCCATCAGTTGTTGGCCCCTCCCTCCTGGGCATCACGCCTTTCAGCAAACAAATCTCGTACAAGTCTCAAGGTCGACACCACCACCACGACCAGCACAGCACAGCCTCGCTCTGTCAGCGCGACCATGGACCGCAAGCGACCTGCCGGTGTGTTCATCAAGCCCGACCCGGAAGCCGAGCGCGTCAAGGGGGAGAGCGGTGGTCGCTTCGATCTGTCTGCCGTCCCGTCGATGGCTGCTGCAGCTCGGTCCCCCCCCCCCCCCGTGCCTGTCAAGTCTGAGAGTGGCCATGATGCACGCGATCGCAAGCCATTGGGCCCGGTAGGTCGAACTCATCAAACCACCCAGCCTGTCCATCCGCACTACAGTGCGATGATCGCCGTGGACTATGCGTGTCACCCCTCCTCACCTCTGGTGCCTTTGAGCTGATTGTTCTGCCCTGACCAGACTCCCGATTTCGGTGGCACCTCCAATAGGAGCAAGAAACAACGGCCCTACGGCAAGTCCATCCTAGTTCACCGTGACCGCGACTGGGTACGAGCGCACTTCAACAGGGACAACATGGTCGTCGAGTTTACCGTCCATCGGGTCGTCAACGTTCAGCCGCCGTCGAGAAGGAGATCTTTCGGCGCCTCAACAACGCCCACATGCATGTTGAGTCCCTCGAGGAGTGGGGCTTCATTGACCGCTTTTTGCACCAGTACAGTTGCTTAATGGTAAGTAGAGCATGTCCATCGTTCCCTGAGATGGTATTGACGTCAGGACCAGTGCGACCCCTTCACTCCTTTGAACGTCGAGGTCGGGGGGAACTATGCCTGGGTAAACAGGAGAATAGCCTGCTTCCTGCCCGGTTCCCCCGCTGTCGTGGAGTTCGAGTATCAGGTGGGAGTACAGTCAAAGACAAGGGATACATACGCCGGTGCACAGGGCCCAGGGGCGAAGATGGGACGTCTGGAACTCAAGGCCCAGGGCGGTGAGAAGAAGGTCCTGCCCGTTCGACAGTAGACCGTGAGCTGCGGAACTGGACATCAATAGTGCATCGTGTACTCTCGATTGTGTTTTCAGGTTTTTTTGATCGTACGGATTGCTCGCAGGTAGCTAGATGTACGCTCGAAATAGTGCTGCCGGTCTGTTGTATCAGACATACAACCCTGGCCACACCGCACGTGAACTTGATGTTTAGAGTGCTGCCCTCCTCGCACTGAGCATGAGATATAACATCAAGCGTCTTTCTGAGATCCCCAGGGGCTGCTGGTCCTTTTCCTCAGGGTAAATCATGGTCATTCGTGGCAAAACCGCTTCGGGCTCCGCGGGGGAGGAGGTGCTGGCTCCAGCGCTCACCTACGCAACCGTGAAGACTTCAGGCGTGGCGAAATGCAGACCGCAGCCCTATCAGATCTCGAATCAGGATGAGAAGGGCTCAAGAAGTTTGGTACAAAACGGACCATAGACCTCCGCACAACCGGATTTGTTTCACGGTCGAGTCATACGGGCTGTCTGTCGAGTCGTGCACGTCTGAAACGTGTACATGGTGTTGAGACAGCATGAGTGGAGCGCGAACCCAGGCCCCAAGGGAGCCGCACCGGCAGCAATAGACTGAGCACGAAGACGAAATCATAAATACCGACCACATCCTCTGCTTGTAACCTCGGGCCCCGCTGGTCTGTCCTGCAGCTCCCTCGCCTCCCGCCCCCCCCCCGGAGCTCGCGCCCCTCGATGCACACCACGCCTGTCAAGCCATGACAGCCAGCTTCAATACAACAGGTCTCGCCCTGCCAAAAGCCTGTTCATTACTTGGCATAGCGACATCCGACAAGCACGCACAAGGCATCGAGGGGCCACCAGAAGCCACGTTCTCAGTTCCGCCGCTGACACTCTCCGCCTCCCCTGTTGCGGACCCCGCGGCGTCGAGCTTCGAGAGCGACCGCGCGTTCCGCATATCCCTCGAGGTGCCCCCTGCTCCCCTCTTCGGGTACCTGAGAATGCGTCGAGCGCGCCCCCCCCCCCCGTCTCCGCCGTCTGAGCTTTCATCCCTGCCGCCGAGGGCCCTTTACGGAGCAGCAAGAGCTCAGCCGGCGTCGAGATGACCGTCCGTCCGACCTCCGCTGGAAGAAACGCGCACGGCCTGGAAGCGGTCGCAGTCAGTCGTCAGAGCGCCCTGCTCCGTCTGGTTCCCGCTGGAAGACCTCGTGCGCGCGTCTGGAAGCGGAGCCCCCTGTATTGTTCACACATAAGACAATACGGATTCCCCCAAAGAAATTTGGACGTCGACGCCCGTCCGTTCGACTATACCGCTGGAAGGCACGCACGAGACCGGAAGCGGGCCGTGGTCTGACGTCGAGACTTGGAGCTCTGTCAAGGTGGCCCGCTGAGGAGACCTCGTGCCCCGTCTGGAAGCGGTTCCTCATCATCAGACACATCGATAGAAGAAAAAGAAAGTCGAAACGTTGACGAACCCAAGACTGACTCCCGCTGGAAGACCTCACGCCCCCCGCACACCCCTCCCTCCGGGTCGGGCGCGGCGTGATCTGGAAGCGGTCGCAGTCAGGCTGGAAGATCCTCCGCCCTAGCTTTGACGGCCCTGCGCCCCGGCTGCCTATCTCAACGGGGGACCCGGTTGCCATGTTCGGTGGTGACGGGTCCGAGATAAGGAGTTCGTGTGCCGGGATGATGTTCCCAAGATCGAGACCGCGCGCCCCGCGGCAGCACCTTGGCTTTCCGCCGTGTGCCTCCCTCCCGCCACCGCGACCCGAGCTCCCGCACCACGCGGCGGTCGAGCGCAGAGGTAAGCGAGCGCCGAGGGAGGCCGGCCGATGAGCCCGCTGGGGTGGGACGCCGCGCAGGTCTCCTGGGAATGCAGTAGTGCTTCGCTGGGGTGTTGAGGATGTTGAACGAACAAGCCCTTCATAATGCCGAGAGTAGGGCGCTGGAGTTGGGAAAGCACCGCGGCAGGCCCGGGGCACGTCGATTTATCAGATGGTAGCCACGGGTTCTTGGCCGCGTTGTACCGGAAGTTTCGTGGAGGTTCTGTCGCTGCGAGGACTGTCCGTTCTCGTCAGGCGTTGCACATCATGGACGCCTCAAGGCTCGGTGTCGAAGCGCACAGGACCTCGGAAACAGGCTCCAGTATTCAACGGGGATGCTGCAGTGACAGTAGATTAGGCAACCGTCAATGATATGTCCTTAACCCCCTTGATCGATCTTGTCGTATTGTCGTATTTCACCTCGTCTGTGTGATCCCTCAAATACAGTTCCGCCCGTGACCCGCCATCTCTGCTGTCCGCGTAGCACCAAGCTTTGACGTGCACAGATCCGGTCAAGACAGCGCTACGGCTCGTAGCCATGATATCGTGCTAGTACGACTGAACATGAACCACGAGGGCATCATTCAAGCCTGCTGCTGATTATTCTTCCCGTGTCTCTTGTGGAGGGAGTCCCACCCGGACGCGCGTGGGTGGGTGGGTCTCGGGCACCCGCGTGCAGAAATTTTCTTCCACCACCTTGGCGATATAATCCTCCTTCTTCAAGGCTGCTTCAACCAAAGCGTCTTCGAGGCGCCCGGCTAGCTCAATCGGTAGAGCGTGAGACTCTTACAGAGTTTCCGATTCTGAAATCTCAAGGTTGTGGGGTATGTTATACATAAACGGGTCCCATCGTGTGGTTCTATCATTATCCATGGTCTAACAACTCCTCCAGTTCGACCCCCACGTCGGGCTCAATTCCCGTCGATATCCGGTTATTTCTTGCCATGTTCTCTTGTGTGTGCTTTATATTCGTTCATCCTCCTTGTTCCCAAAATGTATATAGCTGAAGCTCGAACAGATACTTCATACTGAGAGGAAATCTTTGTGTCGGGTTCCTGTCGACATGTGTGCATGGGACGCGCCCCCGGTGAAGGTTCGTCCAGGCGCCTTTCTTTTCTTTTCTTGTTTCAAAAATTAAAAATTAAAAAAATAAGGAGAAGGAGGGGAAGAAAACTCCTGAAAAGAAGTACTTCTTATTTGGCGTTCGATCATGTGCTTAAACAGACCAAGGCCTTCAAAGTGATGATATGGATGAGTGAAGAAGTCGCTCTCGGGGATGCCCGACCACAGGACTGTGGCCAGCAGCGAGCCTT
Source organism: Endothia cerciana (assembly GCA_026119935.1). NCBI lineage: Eukaryota > Fungi > Ascomycota > Sordariomycetes > Diaporthales > Cryphonectriaceae > Endothia > Endothia cerciana. The sequence goes on from JALRMH010000023.1 coordinate 63,780, forward strand.
GTGAGCAACCTAGACTCTACAAGAGCACTAGAGCAGTCTAATTAAATGCCCATCCGGCCACCTTACACTGTTACTCGATCCGTTCGGGTCGCCGTAGGCGGGCGACCTTAGCTCTGTGATCACCACAGCTCTTCCGTCGCCTCTCCTCAAGGCAAAGGGCAGAGGTTTCAGTATCGTAAACCGTATCCCTCTTGTCCTTCCTAGATCGACCTTGTAGAAGGCAGTAGCATTTGTATGTGTGCAGCAGAGTCTAATCAAATTCTATCTGCACGAACGCAGACCAGACAAGTAAACCCAGCCTTCAATGGGCGACTGAAACAGAGGATGGCTGGACCTTGGACAACACACGTCTCGTACCCAGGGAAGTATCAGTTTTCTTCCCTCATGACTATTGAATTGTGCTTGAGCCTCCTCTGCTGGCGTCTTTGTATGAGGTGGTGCTCGGCGTTGCGAGGCTACAAACAATATTCTGTTATGGTAGGTGATGAGCTACGGAATCCCAGCAGCATGGCTACGTGTTCTCAATTATCTGGCCTGGATTTCATTCAGAACCCCCTTGGTATGCCAGGACATTCCCTCCAGGACCATGCTGATCAGGCTGTTATGTACGAGAGCCGTAAGCAGCAAAAAGGACCTGTTGACCGAAAGAATCAATCACTGTTCCAGAGCGTCTCAACAGCCGCCGGCTGCGATGCTCCATCTATACCCAGGTGGCTTTGCCAATACCAGCCTTGGGTATCGTTACGGATGTCCCTCTCATTGCCGTCCCGATTCTTCGGGATTAAGTCACGGTGAGAAGGCATATGTGGTTTCGTAGTGATCTGCGCTTATTATGTCAGGGAAGCCCTTCAGTCCACGCCTCTCTCGGGCAAGGGCCTCAGTCGTATCTATATTAACTCCGGGACGCGGGTCCTCTGCATGGTCACACCTGCTTCTTCTGGTCTTCAGGACTGATATATGTACCGCGGCATCACGTCTTCAAGGTCCAGTGCCAGTTGGCTATTCGGCGTTGCCTGTACGGGACAAAGGGACGGGGCGCCGCGTCCCAGCCCTCCTGGACTCCTCTGGCCATGTCAGTGTTGACACTAGGGACACCTGATGTAAACCAACGGCGCTTTGGATTCAGGCCCGCCACGGCGAACACAGCTTACAGACAGATCAGTGTTTGTGGGGGTTTCTGACAAGAGGAAGAAGGAGGGTGCAACCGCCAGACCGATAGTCCCCAGCGGCAGAGGTTCTGATGCCCATAGCACGGCGCCAGCGCTTATCGGGCCAGGCTCGGCGGCATCGTATGGGTCGAGTCCGAGGAGCGGGATATCTGAGATCTCGCCAGGCCGCCGCGTGATCTCGTGAACGCCACGGACTGTTGTGCCCCTAATGCGTGGCAGCGGACAACACTCGACCCAGGCGCCACCCAGGGGCTTGAAGACGATTGGAGCGGGTAAATGTGCTGGGTAAGGGTGTCCTGAACGGGCTCCAGGCGGCTCTTGAGGCCTACTTTAACCGCTGCTAGTGACGTGACAGCCGCTGCGACGGTGGGGGGGGGGGGGGGGGCGGGATCCTGGAATAAACCCCCGCAGTGAGCGACTGAAAAGCACCCAGAATGGACGGGCACGCGCTTTCCAGAGGACCCGTGGTCCTCGGAGAACATCCAGAACCGCAGCATCTATATATCTTGCTCTGAGGAGGAGTCGACCCACGTGAACATACCCGTGCTGTGCTGCTCTGCCTCGCTTGCTGAAATCTGAGTATCGTCGACATCACGTCACCAGGACCCACTGGAAGACCGCGACCTGTCCCCCCTCGGCGACGTCCACACCACCTCCTAGGAACGGACTGGCTCTCGCCGAGACTCAAAATCCCGAAAGCACCAGCTGCCGTTGGCACGCGTACTCTGTGAAGATGGAGGGCAGATCTGTGAGCCGAGTCGTTATCCCAGCGCCCATGGTACAGCACGACTGATCCCACGGCAGAACCTCTCCTTCATTCTCAACAAGCCCCTGGACGTCGGCTTCGCCGAGCGGCCCGTCCCCAAGCTCAGCTCCCCCCACGAGGTCCTCGTCGCCATCACATGGACCGGCATCTGCGGGTCCGACGTGCACTACTGGCAGCACGGGGGCATCGGGTCCTTCGTCGTCAAGGAGCCCATGGTGCTGGGCCACGAGTCCGCGGGCGTCGTCGCGCAGGTGGGCGAGGCCGTCACCAGCCTGAAGGTGGGCGACCGCGTGGCGGTGGAGCCCGGCTACCCGTGCCGCCGCTGCGAGCACTGCCTCAGGGGCAAGTACAACCTGTGCCAGAAGATGGTCTTCGCGGCCACGCCGCCCGTCCACGGGACCCTGACGGGCTTCTACGCGGCGCCCGAGGACTTCTGCTACAAGCTGCCCGAGGGCGTCTCGCTGCAGGAGGGCGCGCTGCTCGAGCCGACGGCCGTGGGCGTGCACATCGTCCGCCAGGCAAAGGTGCAGCCCGGCCAGAGCGTGGTGGTGATGGGCGCGGGGCCGGTGGGGCTGCTGTGCGGCGCCGTGGCCAAGGCCTACGGCGCGAGCACCGTCGTGCAGGTCGACATCGTCCAGTCGAAGCTGGACTTCGCCAGGGGCTTCTGCGCCACGCACACGTACCTCTCGCAGCGGGTCAGCGCCGAGGAGAACGCCGCCAATATCAAGGAGACGTGCGGTCTGCCCGACGGCGCGGATGTGGTCATCGACGCGTCGGGGGCGGAGCCGAGCATCCAGGCGTCGATCCACACGCTCAAGGTCGGCGGGACATACGTCCAGGGCGGCATGGGCAAGGCGGATATCACATTCCCGATCATGGCGTTTGCTATCAAGGAGGCGGCGGCGTACGGGTCGTTCCGGTACAACGCCGGTGATTACAAGCTTGCGGTGGAGCTGGTCGCGAGCGGCAAGATCGCCGTGAAGAAGCTGATCTCGGGACAGGTGCCGTTCGAGAAGGCCGAGGAGGCATTCAAGAAGGTGCTAGAGGGAAAGGTCATCAAGATGTTGATTGCAGGGCCGAACGAGAAGATCTGAGGATGAGGGGCCACTCCTGAGCCTGCATTGCCTGCTAGGCTGCTGCGAAACAAGAACGGGAACGCACCAGCAGCTATAGCATGCAAGAAACCTACCAAAACTTATTAGAAACGTTAAGATCATCAACACGCGGAAGCAAACGTATCTGGCAATCTAAGAAGGGTTTTTGGACCGTCTGAGTTGCCGTGAAGTCTACAACCAGACATAGGTATGTACCTGTCACTCCTGTGACGGTCCCTTGACGTAAGCATTGTTGATATTCACATTTGCCCGTTCGAGAAAACAGTCCAAAAAAGGAGACGAACATGCCTGCCAAACAAAAGTAGTGGCGTGCAAACGGTGGTGCAGCGATAAGGCCAACCTTATTGATGTAGAGGTTAGCAAAAGGGGGACCCTGCTAGGCTAAGTATCACGTCGCTCTCTTACTCGTGCTTCGCCCGCCTGTACCTACACTGCAATACCCCTTGCTCCCTACTTTACCTCTCTTCTTGAGAAGAGGGCATAAAATGGCCAGAACCCGACAAGACAAAACAGCAAAGACGTAGGCCAAATCACCAAAACAATGTTGATCCAGGTTGGGTTCGAACCAACGACCTTCAGCGTAATTTTTGTAAAGCTGCTGCGCTAACCGCTGCGCCACAGGACCCAGAAATTGTGAACATCTTTGGTAAAACCAAACACTATATAACTTGTAGATTCTATCCAGATTTGAGATCAACCACCGTCTGTCGTAGGCTTCCCAAGTTGCTCTTGGAAATTGCTGCGGTTCATATATACGTATATATAGGTATCATGCTTAAATGCAACTTTCCCTCTGCTTTCGAACATTTATCCTTTGTACCTGCCCCTCTGCTGACCCAATTCAGATCACCCCGAACTGTTGGATCCTTCGATATCGTAACGCCGGAAATTCGAAAACCCCCCAGAGCCTCGCCTGGAACTGCGGGAGTTTCTCACCTCTCTCCATACGGGGTGTCGTGGGGTGTTATTTTGATCTTGCTTCCTGTAGCGCTCAGTTATAGTACCGTCAGGCGAATTTCCGCCAATCTGAAGCGGTCCATAGTATGTTTCGTCCCAAAGCGTCGGGTTGGCACGAGATTAACAAGGGCCGCAGCAGGATGCGATGTTTCGTTTTGACTGTTTGGTCCCCACAACCTCCATGCGGCTCGGCGCCGAGGTGGATCGCCAGACATCATGGGTTGCTTCAGCTTAAACAACAGCAGGCCAGGTACATCGCCACAGCATCGTCTCGACTGTGGGGCCACATGCACATGGTATGCCAGGGGGCTCAACGGATCTCGTTTTGGTATGAGAGCCCTCAGGGGTGGAATACGGCGCCACGGAGATGGCATCATGGGTGATGGAATAATCTGGCCCCACGCAAGGAGCGCGGAAGTGCTGGACACATTTGATAAATATACAGCCCGTTGTTCCCCAAAGATACCCTCACCAAGCCATCTCGTCAGGTGTCTTCTCTCATCCCATCCAACCCATGTCCTCTTTCTTTCTTCCTCTTGCCAGCCAACTTTTACATTCGCTACCGGCAGTGCCGACGCTCTCTTTCACAACATACACCCAAGATGACTTTCTCACGCAGCGCCCTCTCCGCCCTGGCGGCCGCTATCACCGTCGCCAAGGTCCAGGCTGCCGATGGCCCTGCCTTCAGCACTGGCCCCACCTCTTCCGACACCTACATCGTCGAGTCCTGGGCCACCCTCACCCTTCCCGATGTCCCATCTGACAATTCTGGCGACCTGTCGCTCTGGGTCGGCATGGGCACCTCCAACGGCGATCTGATCCAGTCGATTGCCGAGAACTACGACAGCTCAGACTGGAGCCTGTACGCCTACACGCTCGTGGAGACGAGCTCCACCTCGCAGGAGCCCATCCAGGCCTCCGGCTCAACTGGCTCTGCCGGAACCGCCGTCACATTCCATTACCTATACGATGACACCACCGGCAACTACACCCAGGACGTCATCGTGGACGGCACCGTCATCTCGACGCTGTCCACCAGCGATGGCAAGGCTGAGGGCTGGGGCTCAGCTGTTGAGTGCGCTGCTGAGGACTGCGGCACCGTCCCCGCCCACACCTGGAGCAACGTCTCCATCATCCTGAACGCCGCCTACGCCGACTACATCGACACCCTGGCCCTGGGCACGGATGTCGAGGCCACCATGACCACGAGCGACGGCGGTATCACCTGGGAGGTCGGCACCATCCAGATCCCCTCCTGGGATTTCTCCACCGAGTCTGTCGTCGACTCCGACTCCTCGTCCACCACCACCACCTCCTCCGCTGCTGCCACCACCTCTGGCTCGTCGACCTCGTCATCTTCCTCATCTTACGGCTCTTCTCCATCAGGCACTACAGGCTCCTCGGGCTCCTCCTCGTCGGGCTCTCCTACCACCGGCTCCAGCAGCGGTACCGGTTCCTACGGGTCGTCTGGCTCGCAGTCCTCCGGGAGCTCCACCGGAGGCTACTCTGGCAGCGGTTCTTCCACTTGGGGCTCTTCTGGCTCGCAGGCTTCCGGAAGCTCCACTGGGGGCTATCCTGGCAGCGGCTCCTCGACCTGGGGCTCTTCTGGTTCGCAGGCTTCAGGAAGCTCTTTTGGGGGCTTCCCCGGCAGCGGTTCTTCCACTTGGGGCTCCTCTGGCTCCTCGTCATCCCAGGGTGCCTCTACCTCCTACGGAAACTCAGACTCTACTTTCCCTTCGTGGAGGCGCTCGAGAATCTCCCGCGCCGGCTCTCACTAAGGAAGAGATGGCCAAGACTCCATCTTTGACCTTTACCTGTTGGTTGATGGCTCACTTCTTGTTACATATTAGTTCATCTATGGATACAGACCATACAGCGTGAATATCAGACCTCAAAATTTCTGACCAAGCAAGGAAAAATCTGATTCTTGTATTGCACCTAGTGATATGTGGCCCTGATCCCCTCCGAAGTCGAAATGCGACGTCTAAGCCCGTCTGTCCTTCTTGAGGTCCTGTTATTATCTCATGCTTGGTTTGGCAGTCTCCAATCCATTGTCATCTAGTCAAGTCTTACCAGCGGCCTCGAGTCAACACACGACTCGTGCCCATCAACCTCGTTTGCTGGTCACTATGACCCACTCGTGTTCCTCGTCCTGCCCGTGGCGATAGTCGTGGCTTGAAGCGGCCTCGCCTCTGACTTCGGCACCTCCAGCGACCAGCTCCTCGTCCGAATCCTCTCCTGGTTCCTCTCCTGGTGTGGGATACTTATGAATATTCTTCAGCGCATGTAGAACCTCTTGGCTCAACACTGGAGGTATCCTTCCATCGCCCTTCAGCGTGCCCAGTCCAGCCATGCTGTACAAGAACCCAAGGAACACAAACGTGTCTTTCCCCACCCCTCCGGGCATGTTCTGAACGTCATGGAACTTCCTTCCCGTCTTCCTCACCCACTGCAGCCTATCCGCCTCCCACCTGCGCATCTCCAACACAGGCGGGAGCGGCAGGGCATTCCGGCCGGCGAACAGCCTCGCCAGCGCCACGGCCTGGTACTCGAAGCTCCTGAACGTCAGCGCCTTCTGGATCCCCACGATGGCCAGCGTCCTGAAGTCGGAGAAAAACGTGTGCCAGTACGTGTTGATCAGCTTCCCGGCGTCGTAGTCATAGATCTCCCTCCCGTTCCTCTTGGCGTTCCAGAACGAGTAGCTCGGCCTGTATCCCGTGCAGTATATGACCTTGTCGATCTCGCCGGGCCCCAGCGTCGTCCCGTCCTCGAACTCGACCGTCCCGTCCGCGCGGTACCGGCTGATGACGGGCTTCCACTCGATGCCGGGACCGGGCTCGTCGCCCTCAAAGGGGGACTTGTGGCGGCGCGAGTTGTGCACGGGGAGGGCGGCGGTCGTGGTCAGCTCGTTCATGATGTCCCACCCGGACGCGGAGTTGCCAATCGTCAGGATGCGCTGGCCCGTGTACACGCTCGGCGAGCGGTAGTACTTGGAGTGGACCACGCGCTCGGGGAACCTCTGCGTGTAGGCCTCTAGCCCTTCGACGTGCGGGATCTTGAAGCTTTATCAGCGGCTCGTTTGAAAGAAATCTTGACCAGACGAGATGATGCGATCAGGAGGGAGGCGGGGTTACCTACATATGGAACTGAGTAGTGCCCGTTGGCAATAATCACTGCGTCGAAGATCTCGGTCCACCATATGTCGACGCGCCGCAGGACATCGTGTTTGCGGAGTGTCAGTTCCCACCTCTCGAAGCCAGCTCCGGAAGATGTTGGGATCCTGGACACGTCCTCGACGGTAGTACTCAGGACGAGGTGCTCATCGAGCTTGTGCAGGGCGACGTAGTTCTCCAGGTACTGCCGGGGCACATGATGAGGTGGGAACGGGCCATAAGAAAACCGCTCATCGGAGAAACACATTGCTATATCGGGAACGTTTGTTCTTCGTGGACGGGTCAGTGCCGTATCGCCACGCTTCTGGGTGGGCAAATCTCACGTCAAGGAGTTGTAGACCGGCGTCTTTGAATAACGCTCCTGCTCACTTGGAGCGGTGATTCTCGGGAGGCCATTCGGGATACTCAGTGGTGGATCTATCTCTGGGGGGAGCTTTCCTGGCTGGACGGGCAATTCCGGGCCTGGGCTCGGGTCGAAGATCCTACTCAGGTGTCAGCCCATGTCATCCAGATGACACGATGTGCCTGTGGGCAGGAAGCCCGACCATGTTCCACCAGCAGTCTCCCGTCTCTCGAAAACACGGATTCGGTCGAAGTAATTCTCTGCCTTCAGCGCAGCAGCTGTGATCGCCCCTGTATTGATTCTCAGCCCAAAGCTTACAAATCCGTGCCCAGAAGCTGCACGAGGTCAAATACCTGAGGCACCGGCTCCGATGATCGCAACGGATTTGATGGACCTGTCCCCTCCCATTGTTTATTTGCAAGAATGACAGCCTTAGATATGGCGTGATATCAAGTCGCCCCGATATAAATGAAGGTTCACTTCAGGACGGATGCTGCGGAGATGGTGGTGGTCTATATGGAGTGGATTACCAACGTTCGCCATATGAGCACGCAATCTCGCCATCCTGATATCACGTGTGCAACTATGGAAGTGCTATCGCATGAAACATGTCAACATGAGGCTATCAGTTGTAGCATCAGTAATTGAAAACCAGTCAATAATTGAAAACCAACTTGTTGGATGGTACTTACTCATCTGGATCTTCTCATTTGTGAAGTTCTCAGTAGACTGCTGAGTATAGCAGTAATTAGTAGACGAATGCTGACGTTAATTACACCGGCAACGAACAACTTCCGTGTGTCCAAGGAACTAGCAAAGCGCAATGACCAGCAGGCAATATACGAGCGATAAAGAAAATAATAAACTGTCTTTGGAGAGAGGCGGTGTAAGTACAGGGGGGCCTCATTGTCCTCAGCTACGCCAACGGCCAAATTGGAAGGCGTCCCTTTTGCACTGCAGTGGTGAGAAGTCTATGATTGACTTCATCATTGATTATGCACTTCACTACCATGGTATTTTGTGCATTCATTGAATGATGGAATTTCTTCAAGTGTCATATATATGGTACATACCACATGCTAGTCCATAGCAACAATCGTGTGTAATATAGCCAAACGAGACTGGAACAGGTGAAACTAAGAATGCTATTGGGAATACGCAGATGTCTAAGTAATCAAACATGTCAATAGCCCATGGTATGACCTTGTTCTACCTAATTAGATAGCTATGAATTCTTCGTGTTTTCGGCAGTGGAATAGGGCCTCGAAATGCAATGACAGCAGGCGCTACATGACGATCCCTCTAGAGCATTGTTCGATAGAACGAATAACAACTTTACTCGAGTCTATACCGATTAATACTCACTAGCGATTCATCTCATTTCAAAAGGATTGAATGCAAGTCATGAAGTCCTTGTAAGTCATCAGAAGAAAAACGGTATGCCTGCCCGCTCGGAGTGTTCTCTAAGCTCATACTCTTGTGCACCAGTAGCTATAGGCTCATGGTGTTGGCATACTACAGCTATCTTGATTTTTTTTGGGGAAATTGAGGTTGATCTAGTTGTGTCGAGTGCGGTCGGTCAAGGCGTGATCAGATCACAATAGTCCTTGTTCACCTTCAAAGACAGTCAGACTGTCCACAAAGGTATATGTAAAACAATATCCAAGATGCTCAGTAGCCGGACACCTTGATACACAAAGGCTCTAGATAATCCGTGAACGTTCGAACTAAGATGATGAGATAAGTATCTGAACTCCCGGGGCGGCTCCCGAGGCGCATCTGGCTTTCAGCATTCCACAGCAGTCTGCATTGGACTTTTGACGGATGCCCGGACAGCACTAGCAATGGTTATTTAGAAACCACCAAGACGATACGAGCATTGAGATGCCTCTCTATTGCCTGAGGCAAATAAACCTGACTGATAGAAGAGGTGTTGGTCTACGAGTGGACCATTCATATGCCTGCTGAAGCCCTAACCCTGACCAGCAATCGGCGCTTCCATACTTATGCATTCTGGCCGTCACCGCCGTCAGGAAAGCTTCCAAAGGGAGGTTCAAACGGGAATTTAACAAGTAATCGCACAGTATTCAAATATAGGGTCAGAGAGATCACATTGGCACCACAGGCCAGAATGTTGACCAGGTCGTTTTGACACAACGCAGCAGAGCTCGCAAAGTCGAGGGTAGCATAAGGCTTCAGGAGTTACTGCGCCACCCAAACCGAAGCACCACAGAAACGCCACAGCAATCAAGCCGACACGGCGCCGACGTGGGTTCTAGATACTTACCCTGAACCTTCTAATAATTTATTTGCAGATTGCTGAGAGCAACCAGCAACCACCACCATGAGAGGACTGCGCAGAGCTCATACCGCGCTGCGCTCGTGCAGCTATGATGGCGTCACCGCATCATCAAGGTAGGCCGCCGGGCCGAATTCATTCTGCAGCACCAGAAGCTTAATGCTCCCAAACAGAAGCGCAATCGCGTCGAGGGCTACAGCTCCAAGCTGTGTCGCACACGGCCCAGCCCTGACCGCGACCTCACCACACACCTTCCTCCGACCCTTCTCACAAACCGCCCTCCTGAGCGGCAAGAAGCACCTCGAGAAAGTCAAGAAGGCGGCCGCGGCCTCGGAGAAGGAGGACGAGTGGGGCGAGGACCAGCTGCCGTCGGAGTCGCGCAGGAAGGCCCGCGACAAGTTCACGCCGCCGTCCAGCTTCGACCACGAGTCGGCCTTCGACCTGAGCGACGTCGACGCCGAGTACGCGAGGGTCGACGAGCGGTTCGAGAAGCGGCTGCAGGAGTTCAAGGCCAGCGGCGGGCGGTTCAACCCGGAGCTGCTGGGCCAGCTCAGGGTGAGGCCCGACCGCGACTCCGCCGACACGTACCCGCTGCGCGAGCTCGCCTCGGTGGTGCACCGCGGCGGGCGGTCCGTGTCGATCATGGTCAGCGACGCGAGCTACATCAAGCCCATCATGAGCGCGGTGCAGAACAGCGAGGACTTCAACCAGCAGCCGCAGAAGGACCCGGACAACGACCTGGAGCTGGTGCTGCGCGTGGAGCCCGAAAACCCGGAGGAGCAGGCCAAGAGGCTGAAGGGGGAGTGCAACGCGTGGAAGGACGGCGTGCGGGAGGTGCTGGCCACGAGGAAGAGCAAACACGCGACGTGGCAGAAGGCGAAGCACCTGACCAGGGACGACGTGAAGAACCTAGACAAGAAGGTCAAGGCCCTGCAGGACAAGAAGATCGAGGCAATCGAGAAGAGGGAGAAGCAGCTGCAGGTCGAGCTGGCAAACAGGCAAAAGAGGCTGTGATCTGGGCGACACAGATACGTAGGAGGTGCCTTGGACAACGGACGAGGGGCCCGATATGTATTCTGAAATTTGAATTTGTACAATGACGCCAATTGAGCATTGGACGTTGCCAATCGTGGCCGTCTCCCTCCTCTACGCTTTGACCAACGTCCGCACTTTCTCCTCAAGCTTGGCAGCATCCACTGGCCTGTACGACCGCTCATGGGCGGCATACATAGCCAGCTTGCCCCAAGTATCATCCGCATGCTTGAGCACGGGATGTTCACCCTTGATAGCATACTTGATAATCGCCTCCCTCGTCGTCTTGTTCTTGGTCTGCGCGAGGGCCCGGTCGTTGACGTGCCTCTCGAAGGAGCGCTCGGTCTTCTCCCTTGCCGCCCGCTCGATGTCCCTCGCGGTGCCGAGCTCATTGTAAGCCTTGACGAACGCCGTCCAGTCGTCGCCGTGTTTCTTCTTTCCATTCTCGATGATCGCGTCATGCTTCTTCTCCACAACCTTATCCTCCTTGCCAGGAGCCAGCATCATCCCCACCCCCTTCTTCTGCTCCATGCTCGAGTAGAAGATCGGCTGGCCCGCCGACAGCCACCTGCTGACGTCTTTCAGCTCGAAGGTGGACTCGGCCTCGTGGAAGCCCCGGCCTCCTCCCATGATCCGCATGTTGCGCACCGCGATCTCCGCCTGTCCGATCGCGGTATTCGTGGCCACAGCGGGACCCCAACCGATCAGCGACTCGAGCGTCGTCGACGGCGTATACGGCCTCTCCTTGCCTCCGGCTTCCATCGTCGCCGCGTATTCCTGCACCTCCTCCTCCATCTGTTCCCAGCCGCTATTCGCAGCCGTTTCCTCGCGCGGCTTGCCGTTCTTCTTGTTCCGCGGCTGAGCTGATCCTCGGCCCCGGGCGCCGCCCGCGCCCGCCCGAGGCTGCTGGCCTCCGTAGCGACCGCCTCCTACGCGCTGTGGCCGGAAAGAGCCAGGCGCACTGAAGCGCCCATCACCAGGTCTGTTCCCGCCGGACCTGCCGCCCCCGCCGGTCCAGCCCGCGAAGCGAGGCACGAAGCCCGGCGAGCCCGGCGCGGGTCTGTCGCCGCCGCCTAGCTGTACCGGTGGGCGGACGAGCCGAGGTGCGCCGTCTGGGCGCCGCGGGAGGCTCTTCAGGCTGATGATATTCGCCCCCTGCCCCAAGCCGGGGGGGCGCGAGAGGGTAGCGACGCGGTTCGCTGTGGGGCCGCGGGTATCGACCGGTCTGCCGCCACCCAGCGAGGGCGATGACGATGTCCCTGGGCTACGGCTCATGGCGCCGAGGGCCGAGGCGGCCGCGACGGAGCGCTGGCGTCGTGTCATGCTGCTGCCGCTGTCGTTCGCGTCATCATCGCTGCGGCGTGGGGTCGTCGAGAAGGGTCGTGGTGGGAGGGATTTCACCTTGACGCTTCGTCCGAGGACGAGGCGCGCCGCTTGCCGGGGCATTGGTTGAGTAGTACCCCGGTGTGAAGCCCGGGGAGGGGGTCTTGTTTGGCCTGAGTACGGGGCTGCAGATGATTCCGGATGGGCGCAGCTTGGAAAACCAGATCGAGGTCGAAAGCTCACACGGAAGGTTCCGATTTTGCGGCTACCAGCTGTGGACAGTGCAGGAGTGCGGTTTATATGCCTTGTGCACTGTACCTCAACTTCATGCCACCCGTTCGACACGCTGCACAGCAGTAACCTTAAAAATCTAACCTGGAGACAGACCGTGATACAAGGATAAATTCCAGTATTGGCGAGTACGATAAGCTGATTATAGCAAAAATACAGAGGAATCTTGAATTGCGGAATCACGAAATTGAAGGTTGTAGAGATAGCAACTGCTCTGATACATATATTCAAGGGTTAGGGGTATATTCATCATACGAACGGTCAACCGCGCCGGCTAATTCGTCTCTCTTTTGTACCTACTTGCGCAAGCAAGTACTATGCTCTCTGAGTTTCTCGAGAACAAGCAATGCCGAGGTTCACTGAGTCTGGAACCAGCCTCAGAAAGGTGTCTTGTCTGCGCCATGCTTTTCGTAAATCCAATACAGAAGAACAAGGCAAGTATGCGTGCGAGCGCTAAAAGGATGGCCATCCGAAATGCTGAATAGGAGCGATGGTGGCTATATAGCTAGCTGCGTAGAGGGCAGTCTCTCAAAGTATTCAAGTCGCGAGTGTTGGGGGGGGGGGGGCCAAACCCACCAATTCCGCCCTGCAGGCACTTCACTCTCGTAATCACCCGGCCACCCGGGCGGACAAAGGAGGTTTGTGATGAAGACCTGTATGCGCATAGGTGAGAAGGGTGTTGAAGACCTACTTCCGGATGACGATGTGGACGCCTGGACCAATGTTATCATACACAGAAACTTACTGGCAGGGGAATGCCAGAAGGAATGGTTGATTAGGAAGAGGGCCCTGATCACATGCGCCTCTTAACTGCAAATAAAGCCCTCCTGCGAGAAGATTAGAAAAGTCCATACTTCAAAGGGCTATCCCATCAAAGGATGTCCCCCATCTTTACAGAGACCAAAATACAAAGGCTGTCTTGAGGAACTTATACCATTGTGATCGTGTGGCCATCAAAGAGGGCAATATCATATCACATCACCAGCATCGAGTCACAACATCAAAACCGAATAAGACAATGCGCAGCCTATGAATAATCATGAAAAGGGGAATAAATAAATAAATCTGTCCGCTTGTCTTTTTTTTTCCATGCGCCGAGAAAGCATACCCGGGTGCATCGCTGTGAGGATATCCGCTGGTATGGCTCAACTATCCTGTCCGTCGCCCAGACCTAACCATCCACCACCATGTGAGTAGCAAGTCAAATGTATCTCTGCCCTGTAGAAGCAGACACGGGGTCATCAAGAAAGATGAAACCACGGTCGTCTTGTCCATAGCCAACTAAAAGATCACCAAAGACTCCAGACTGGACCTGTACGCTTGAACCAAAACCACCTATCCATCGCTGAAAAGGCCAATCAGGGTATCTCGCTCACTGGAAAGAAAAGGCGGAAGAAAGAAAAGAAATAAAGTCATATGGGAGTCATCAGGCCCGAGGGCCCGTGCCAATGCCTTAAGAAAGATTGTCAAAGGCTCTCTAATGTTCCATGGCAGAAAATGTAAAAAATCGTGAAAAGATAACGCTCTTCGGCTGTATGACGCAACGTTGATTTCGTCACGCACCTATTCGCGCCTTGGGGGAAAAGTTTGTTGTCGCTGCTGCATAGTGTATAGCACGTGAGAAGAATGGATATAAGTCGAATGGAGGTTCTGTTGGTGTCAGGCCACGCTTGTATGCCGAGACCCGGTATCCCACTGGCGAGGTTGTGAAGTCTCCCCTAAAGAGAGAACAGCCTTGAGAGCTCGAGAGAGGGCTGCGTGGTGGATGACAGTGTTCACGGTTATGATGCCGAGGATTTCAGTGGATGTAGAAGGTATTATGAGCGATCGAGAAGTATGCGGTATCAAAGATGAGGCACCGTGTGTCTCTCGAGATACAGCCGTGTGGGAAGCGAGGACACAGGCGTCTCACCAGAGACACGAGTCCGTCCCGTGTGAGTCGTACTAATAACCGACGGCCTTCTCCCCCATCTTGGGCGTCCAGCCGGTGACGTAGGCGTCGTACTCCCGGAGCTTCTCGCACGTGAGAGACTCTCGGTACAACATGTACGCCAAGGAGTCGCGGACCGTAGTGTTGGGGGGCTGGAAACCGGAGTCCTCGTGATCCTTCTGATTGACACCAATGTGGCCCAAAGGGCCCGCCACGAGCTCCTTCGTGGACAGACCGTCGATGCGCTCGAGGAACAGACGGAGCGGAGAGTTGGGGGCATCAAGGACCTGGTCGACAAAATCGACCTGGCGGTGGATACGTGGGGCGACGTTGCCCATGGCGTCGGCCTGAAGGAAGTCTCGGCCCTTGGGGAGGTTAGACTGGGACACATCCGTGTAGCCGTCCTCCCTGGTCCAAGAAAAGCCAAGTGCATCAACAGCCTTGCGCTTTCGCGGCTTCATGTGATCGGTCTCCAGCCGGACCCACTCCTCCAGGCGACAGGCCTCGCACATCGTGAACGCACTAAAGAACATCCTCGGGGTGGGACTGTCGCAAACAGTGCAGGAGTGAGACTCGGCCCAGATTCCGTAGTTGTCGGCGGTGCACTGGAAGTCGGTGGAGCGATAACCGCGATCGAAAGTCTCCAGCCACATCCCCTCGCCGAACATTGCCTTGGCGAGGGCGAAGTTGATGATGACCCTGTTCTTGGTCGCGCTCATGCGCAAGGCCTTGGACCAGCAGGACCGTGTGAACTCGGGTATAGCCTTATCATCGTCACCATCCCGTTGGTGCTTGGCAGTCCACTTAGACTTCTCAGCGGCAATTGCTGCATCGGTCTTCTGCTGCACCTCGTATGCTGCCATTGCGAGAGGAATACAGAAAGCCGGCAGGGGCAGCGCCTCAAGGTATTGTCGAAACAAGGAGGAGAACTCAGTGACCATGTGAGCCTGACGAGCACCTATCCCAAAAAAAAACGTAGTGTTAGCGGAGGCAATGCGGAAGTTGTATACGAATTATTACTTACCATAGATGGCAGGAAGAAGACGAAAGAATACGAGTCCAACAATAGCAGTCGGGATCTTGATACCGGAATCGGTCCAAGTAACGCCGTAGGTGCCCTTCCGGGACAAGTGGCTCGTGTCTCCGTTGAGCAAGTCTCCGTTCTCCCACATGGGACCACGCTCGAACAACGGGGAAATGTCGGTGTCGATGTCGGTGCCACGCTTCTTCTGAACATCTGCGATGAAATCCAGAAACGGCACTACATGATGAAGCCGGAACATCTCGCAATTGACGATCTCCAGCCGCTCCAGATTCGGCAGCAGCTTGACCATGGCGGCAGCGACCCTATCATCGACAAACTCGACGTTGCTCAGCGTCAAGGCGCGTGTGGCAAATCCACGAAGTTGAAAAGACCTGAAGAGGCGGCAGAGGGAAGTACCAACGCGCCAGTAGTCCGCCTTCGGGCGGAACTCAATTGGGCCTCGAGCGTGCCACTCACGGTGGGCTCGGGATACCATCAGGAACTAATCAAGGGTACACGTTAGTTTTTACGACATCAGACTAGTTCAATGCTTGTTATGCGGGGTGGAGGCGTTCTTACCTGCGCACCACGGTCATCCACATCTGGAGCCGCCTCTCCTGACTCCTTTAGCTGCCTGAGCTCCTCTTCGTTGTACTCAGAGTAGTAGAGGTTGTCATGACAGAGATCATACATGACCTGGAAATCCCCAACGATCCAGGCTGCCTCGGTACAAGTCTGGAAGAGTGCAGTACGGGACAGGTAGGGGAGGTGGCCCAGGATCTCCTCAGCAATAGGCTTGCGTATTCCCAGAACATCCATGAGAGTGGGTCCGACACGAGTCTCCAGGCCGTCAGGTTGCTGTTTCACAGTCGAGTTGATCAGTGCCCGGACCGGAAATCTCGGGCCTGTTTGCATAGGGGCCTAATTCTCATTAGCACTAGCAGAAGGATACAGGGCAGGCCGTTGGGACAACTTACGTCCATGATAATGTAGCGCTGGTCGGGGTAGTAGGTAGCCGACAGCTTTGCTTCCTCGACGGAGAGGATGCGGTCGACGCCATGCTCGACCAAGGCGGCGACCGCGGGATCATGCATGTACTGACTGCGCGCAAATGGTTCCTTCTCGGTACTGAATCTGGGTCTCAGGCGTTCGGAAGGGGTGAGGTCTGTCCACGCCTGGCAGATCGCCTGGTATTTCTGAAAGTCAAAGCCAGTAGGCATGGGGAGATAGGAGCCACGAAGCTGTCGTCCAGTCGGAGCGAATCCGGGGTTGTGCTGATATCGAGACTTCAGCTGGTCCAAGAGGATCAACTCTTCCCGGGTGGGTGGCAGCTTGGACTTGTAGAGACCCATCCACTTCTGGGCCTGTTGGTCCGCACGGATAGCATTGGTGCCGCGTTTTGTTTGGGATTGCTGAGACATTTTTGCTGTCTTTGTATCGCACTTGTGCAGTTACCACCAAGGCTGAACTTATGGATCACAACAGAGTTAGATATTTCCACTCCTTTGAATGAAGCGATGGAGGGAGCAGGTAGGAAGAAGGGAGAGCTTAGGCGAGGTGGTTAAGAGAAAGAAGACAGAGGTGTCCTCGAGCCTTCTCAAGCTTGGGTGCTTGTCAGGTGCATGGGAACTCGAGGTGTCCCTCCACGCCAGTGGGGTTGTTTCTTCGAAGAACAGACTAAATTTGAAATTTCCGAGCCATAAAAGTGCGTGAAAGGTGGGGTACGATGGGTGGAGGATGAAGGATAAAGTGCTAAGCTGTAGAGACCTTGGACCAAGAGGAGGTGCTCTTCATCTCAAGCATGTATTTTGTTGGGGAGGGGATTTTGAGTGCAAGTGCCCAGGGTCGCGAAAACTAGAATAGAGGCAACAGGCTCAACAAGGGCAGGGTGGGATGATGATGGTGATTATGAGAAGGGATGATAATGAGGGATGGGTATGGGGGATGGGTATGGGGGATGGTGGCGAGGGTTGGTGAGGACGGTAAGAGTGCATGCTAGGACAGACAAGGAGACAGACAGGTGAAAGCAATAATCGATAATACTCGGGACATACCTTTGGGTTCCTTGAAGGTACAAGACAACGCTGGTCAAGAAGGAGACTCGCTGTGGATCATGCTAATGTGGTGTAAGGAGTACGACTCCGAGAAAGAGGACGGAAGACGGGTCGTAGTGTAAGAAGAATGAAGGAAGAATCCAAGATCAAGATCAAGTGTGGATGTATTTTCAAGGGTGTAAAACCAAGGAAGTTCGTGCTAGTTGTGAGGTCGTTGTGGGTGTTGGTGGTGATGATGATGGTGTTAGAAGTAGGAGAGAGTTCCGGTTGAAGAGCCTAGGCAGCCGATGTTGCATTCAAGATTCCTGGGGAGCACACCGAAATATGATCCATAACTTCACTGTAAAAGTGACAAATTTGATCCCAACGAAAGGACGATAACGTGAATGTGGCTGGGCAACATCCATATTGTGTTGATACAGCAACGACGAAGGCACTGGCTGGTAGCCCCGGGATTGGCCCCAATTTGCCTGGGTCTCCAGGGATTTCTCCCATGCCCTCAATTCCGGTGCACATGCTAAAATTGTAATAAAAAAAAAATGGTTGATATCCGATATTGCTAGTGCATCTAGACAGGAATAACTAGGGAAAGGCCTTCTTAGGGTGGAGACAGTGATTCATTGTAAGTACTCCTATGTTGGTTTCAATGGATGACTTCGATATTCGCGCAGGCTCTAATGCCTCGATTGCCTCCTCTATCGTCATCATTGAGGGTCTGTCGATAGACGGCCAGACACCTTGTGAGGCTGATCACAAGCCTGCTTTGTTGTCCTGGTTGTCCAGACGATCTGTATTTAGACTCTTGTTTTCAAAGTGTCCAAGACTTACATAGGAGCTTGTTCCCATATAAGTGTGGTTGGTGAGAGGTCAAGGTTGGATGTGCTGCCAGTTTCAATGGCTTTTGCTGTTTCTCTCTTTCTTCTGTTCTGGGAAGGGGAGCAGCTGGCAGCGGTCCAGCGGACACCAGATGGCGTTCGCTTGCCTTTGGCCAAGCTCTCGAGACTTGCTCAAGGTGGTTCTAGAGATTTATTGACTTCAGTACATATGTAATCCTTGTCAGGGGTTTTCAGAGTTGGTGCCGGGAGTATCAAGCTGTTAGAAGATTCTCCAGAGCTACGTCAATGTCGAAGCGGGTTGCTCAGTAATCCCATAGCCGTTATGACACTGGTCCATACCTTGTGATAAACAGTCAGGCTAGCGCATGGACTCTACTTAAGATATAGTGCTAATCTACGTTGCTAGATCGCCTCGAGAAGTGGCCTGCCATGTTTTGATGACACCTTGAAGTACCAATGTTAACTTGCTAGGGCCGCCCTCTCTCTTTGAACCAGCGTCATACCGATGCTACTTTCCAAGGGTTTCCTGGAACACTCTTGTGCGTAGGATGAAGCAAGCACTCACATTATAAGCTATCCATAACAATCTTCTGAGACTGTGTGCTATGCTGTTGGGATTATGTTGATTAGACCTCGGGACTGCTCCGGCCAGAAAGACATCGAGACTTCAACGTGATGTTAGCGAAAGAAAGAGAACGACGAAGTTTGGTTTCCATCAATCAAACACTTGCAGTCAAGGAAGGAGGCAGTAGAATCACCAGAATTCAGGCTTGACATTGACCTACCCTCGTTCCTATCTTTCCAAACCGTGTCCCGCCTCGTCGCTTCTGCCAGACAGCTTCAGCAAAACATCATCATGATGGCGAGTACTCTGCGGTGTGATCACCAAAAGCCTTTCTCTAGAAGAGTGCGTCCATGTCGGGGTTCTATGCTGACCTGTAGCAGAATGGCCTTCCTCCTACTGCTCCTCGACTGCCATGACTGGCGCACTGACCTGTATGCTGGGGGAGAAGGAACCTAGACACCGTCCCTCCTACTCGCAGACACGAAGAGCATCACAGAAACAAGAACGCCGACGGCACAGTAATAAGATAGGTATGGCATTAACGCTGAAGTATGAAGGTTCATCAAAGTAAGAATCAAAGCTGAAGAGGGAGGGGGGGGGCGACTTCCAACAACGGCCACGGGAGCAGCGTGCTACACCGGACCGAGTCCCAGGACGCACGAAGGGGAGGCGAGGCGGTGCTTGCTAAGCTTCTAGAAACCTTGGGAGGGGTTCGAGCAGAGTAGAAACATTGAGTCTGGCTTCCGCTGGCCGTGAAGATGAGACGGCCATTGTCGTCCGGACGAGTCCATGCCCCCGACCGGCGGTGCAACCGACCTCCAACCAACCTCTCGACACTGCCCAGTTTGAAGCACCACACACAGGTTGCCACTCGACAACTGCCAACGCGACAGGGTCATCCTTCTTATTCCAGCCAGAGATTCGGGTCCGGGAGGCAGAGGAGCTCGACCACCACAGAGACAGCGAGCCTCAGGAGGGTTGACCGGGGCACAAACAGATCCAACTCAGGATACTCGGATTAAGATCCCCCCATCAAGCCACCTCCCCAATGGGAACTGCCACTTGACGGGTCTCCAGCAAAGGTCCTAAAGGAAGAGTGACAACACTTTCTCCAGTGCCGTAGGTCACGGCCGAGGCCGCCTTTGTACAGGCGCTTCTTCTCTCCAGTACCTCCGACCATAATCCTCTCGGGATGAAACGTCGCTCGAACGCCCACGCCCGCCCCCTCTCCTCCCCCGTCCTAACCCCCAGCTTGCCGAGCTGTCGCCTCGACACCAGCAGCACGCATCTCCTCGGACCCTTCCCCGCCGTCCCCTCTCGTGGACCTAAGCGCCACGGCTAAGCACCACCACCGCAGCCCTCTCCGGGCCACAGACACTGCTGGCGCCATCGCAGCAGCACTGGCCACGGACAAGAAGCCTTAAGCCAGATCGGGCGAACCAGCAGGCCGGAGCCCGTCCTGTCTAAGCGCCTCTGACGAAAGAGAGGAGGAAGGAAAGAAAAGAAGAAAAAAAAAAAAAGGAGGAGAGACCTCAACCCCTCCCTCTCCCCCTCAGACCCGAGAGGCACCCTGCCCGAGATAAGGGTCTCATAAAATCCATTGGCGAGACAAGCGCAGAAAGAGGAGGGCAGTGGCGGCAGTCTGGTGTGAGTGGTGGGGCTCTTGGAGCCGACAGGATGGACGCAAGATTTCCCGCGAGGATCCTCGGAAGAGGAGGAGGCCTTGGAGAAGGCGGAGGGGGGTTGGATAGCCGAGCTGCGCGGCCAGAGAGCAGAGGTTTTTTTTTTGGAGCATCCGTGTCCGCACCCGCAGCTTCACATGCACAAGATGCAAAGACCACCAAGACCGCATGCACTCCAGAGGAGATGCAGGTGACCTTGATGGTGCGTGGTATTTTGTCTTGGACTCGCCTCGATCGTCCCCTAGACACCTGCCTGTCTCACTTACCTGTGGCATCTGCAAGTCTCGATCTCTCCTCCTTGTGCTCTGCTGCCCCTCTGCCCTGCTGCCCCTCTGCCAAGCCCTGTCCTCCCACGCTGACGTTCCCCCAGACCCAAGGATTTGGAGAAAAGGTGGCCGCACACCACCTCGGCATGCAGGCCGACATCATGCCTGTGGCATGACGAGTCAGGCTGCATATCGCACGCAAGCAACGTGTGTCTTGTGAGGTGCAGCCCGGTAGCTCTGCAAAAAGGCAAAAGCGCTGGGAGGCGCTGGGAGGCCCTGGGACCTGGACGGTTAGATCGGGCTGATCGGGTTGATCCCGGATGTCAAGGAAGGCTGGCCGGCGGCGGCAGGCCAACATACACTTTGCCTGTGTACCTGATGTATTGGCTGCTGTTGAGGAATCACGACACCACGGACGGGGTAGAAGGAGGTCGGTCTCGGCTTAGGCCCTGCACCTCGAGGAGGGAAGGCTTGCATGAACTCAAGAGGGGTGTCATGCGCCCTTTCGTGACCCTCCTGAACTCTTCCGGCCGGGGGGATGGGGGTGTGGTGGTATCAAGACACGAAATAGAAACATAGGCTTGGAAACCCCCCCCCCCCCTGGATGGGCCGTTATCTTCGATCCGTGACCTCTTGCGATCCGACAGCTGACATGGCGATCGTGGCCAGCCCATATCGCTCTGCTATCCGGGACCAACAAAGACCATGAGATATAACATGCTGCAGATTAAAAAAGAGCGGTCAGTGGAGGGCCGGTGTCGATCGGCACGGCCTAGGCTCTCGCCCGGGCGAGGTACGAATTTTTTATCCCGCGGCTACCACTCGATTTTACATGCGGGCCTGTCGCCTATGTAGCCGGTCTCACGGCATCCCGGTGCGTCTTCCTTGGGGGGGTGCGCCATGTCGACATCGCAGGAGAGTGTCCCTCATCCGGCTGGCGAATGGGAGACTACCCATGCGGGCAGGGTGGGCAAGGCACAACCAAGTCAAAAGGGAGAGAGAGGCCCGGATGGGTGATCAAAGAAGCGTATCTTGGATTTTCGTGGGCGGTACCCCACTGCTACTATCACCGTCTGTGCGAGGTACGAAGAGGACTCCCCCCTTCCCACTTCGTGAGGACTGGTTAGCGTAGCACCTGGGAGGCGCTTGGCTGGCTGGTGGTTCGTAGCGAAGCTCTGCTCTGCCTTGGCGCATCGTGTCCGGCGTCCTGCCCCGTGGTCGGCCACTGGCTGGTCAGGGGCGCGTCTGCACTGCGACCCTGCACCTCTTTGCGATTTCTGCGGCCGCCGGGTGCGCACCGTGCAGGAGCCGTCGTCCGCGGATGGCCAGACGAATAGCTGCGGGCTGGAGGAGAGCCAGGCAGGCTGGCGCGTCCTTGTTGTCCCCCTCCCCCCCCCCCCTTCTTTATCCTTTTGCCGCGCGCTCTGTGACGGGCCCATAGCTGTCGATGAGGCTCCCCGGGCGAAGATGTCGCCGTCGTCCCCTTTGCCCCCCGACGGGGCGTGCCGTGGGATTTTCGCTTGGGGTCAGGACAACCACCCTCGTCCTGCCGATAAGAACAAGATGGGACCCGCCCAAATTTACACGAAAATCTCCCTAGCCCAAGGTAGCCGCCCAATGGGCCGGCCGCATAGGTGACGGTGGATACGGTCGCAGGGCAGTCCCTGAGTCGTCACCGCAGGGTCGCGAGTCCCCACCAGGCCCTCAGGCGAGAGGACCCCCGAGGCGGGCTTCCCAGACGAGCTTGTGACGGTGAGGCGAAACGGTGTACCATACATAGGAAGTCGTACGACCGCCGAGGCATCTGCTGATTTTCTGCCACATCCCTAGGAGGGTCTTTTCTTCACGGGTGGCAAGGGAGACAAGGCGCGGATGCGGGGCGCTGGGGGCGCCGGTGTGGTTTGGGAAACAAGCTCGATTCGATCATGTTAGATTTGAAACTTCAAGAGTGGCGAGGCATATGAGCTGGCCCTCGGCGTCTGGCGCTGCTGGCCTGTGGTTGGCATGGACAGGCAGGGTTACTATGCACGGTGTTGCTTTACTTGTCTAGACCGCAATCAAATGCTGCAGGAAATCCTCCGGCCTCGCTGGGAAATCTACTCTAGTACAAACCAATCATTCTTGAGACTGGGAGTCGATGTCTTTGGTGCGCGGCAGTCCCAAGACAGCAGGTCGCGCCCCGGAAGTTTTGTTGAGACGAACTTGGGAACTACGAGCCTATGCAGATGACGGGGTGGCATAGGGCAGACCCCTCCAACTCCCACTGCTAGGTACGGGCACGAAGTCGCCGTACACAAGCAAGCCTGACAAGGGCGGTCAGGATCTTTTATTCTCACCTGCCGCTGTCAAGTGAAACACGGACGTTGGGGTCTTATTCGGCCGAAACGCTCGGCTACGGCTGGGGGACCTCGTGTGACAATGAGAGCTGCTAGAAAAGAAAGGGCATTGTCTCCCACAGGGCAAGCCGCTGCGTGGTTAGACGTTTATATCGCTGGTGGTTGGGTTCATATATTGGCTAGCATGGACAGACCCTTGAACGGCGGACATCAATGGCTTGTGCACACACAGCATTGTGACGGGACGGCTGCTTGCCTTTTTGTCCAACAATGCGACGACGCAGCGCGAGGGAAAGCGATCGGCGTCCCGAGTGCCAGGTCACTTGTGCCGGGAGGAATTGCAGCTGGATGTTATCGCGCATAGAGCCAAGGTGAGGTAAGGTTCAGGCCGGATGGCGCTAGGCCGCAAGCTCCTCGTGTCATGCCCGATCACGATAGCTGGGCGGCCGGGCCTCTTTCGGCGGGCGGGGGGCCATAGAGCATCAGGTCTTGCCACATCACAGGACACCCGGGACAGACTGGGCAGCTGGTCGAGATTGACAGGTCGTCCCAGGGTGCACTTGTGTTAAGTGTATCGGTCCTGCCGTGGGCAGCTCAAGATGGTTTGTTGTCGCGATGTTGTTGCGACAGCGCGTACGATGGTCCTGGGGGGAGACAGACAGCTCGAGTCGTGCCGTGACGGTGCCTGCGCGTTGGTCTGTAGCCGGCGGCCGCCGCCCAGATGCGGCCAGTGGGGCTGTCTGTCTCGGGTATAGCGTTTTGGTAGACGTTGGGATCAGTGATGACTTGCGTTGGCCGAAGGCAGCCCAAGTCACCATTGTTACTTTTCAGACATCAACGACGTCGGACTCCTGTGTTTTGTGCAGTGGGACCCGCGGCCTGGCTGTGGGAAGGCGGGTCTGTGGTGTCGCACGCGTCAGAGAGAGAGAGGGGGGGGTTGAACATCCTCCAGTCCCTACTCTGCTCGCGCGAGGCTATCCGGTGTGCCTGGATGTGCCGCCTAGTGGCCGGGTGTAGGTGGCAGATCCGGACCCGAGAGCCTCGGGGCAGGCTCTGCAATTGACTTTAACCACCGATGCAGAGATGAAGGCTTCGGAGGGACGGAGAAAACATGCTGCTGGCGTCGTCCATGTGGCGTTTTCCGATGCAGCAGCGCCAGAGGCTGGGGGCTTCTTCGCCGGACGGCCTCCCCTTGCCTGGCCCGTGCTTGGAGCAATCTCGGAGGGGCGACCTGGGCCCAGAGGGACGGGTGATGTGATGAGACCGGAGTCGTCGAGGGGAGGAGGGAGACACCAAGGAAAAAAGGAGGTCGAGAGCTGCAGCCTCCCGAGAGCAGATGCTGTACACTTCTGTCCTGGGACCCTTGGTCTTGAGAGAGAGATCGCGTAGAACTGGCCGGGAATATTTGTTTTCCCCCCTCCTCTCCCCGATGTGGATGCGACGGGAGGAGAGGCCTGTTGACCTGCCGCCGCCCCTCTGCGGCGACGGCGACCGCAGGCAGCAACAAGAGCCGGTGGTGGTGTCTTTCGCGTTGGGGACGGAGCAGATGATGATATTCCCGCCTGCTGGGCTGTCAGCAGGCAGTACTGTCGAGGGTACTGCAGATAGGCTGGCACCTTCCGAAGGTAGTGGCAGTAGGTAATATATCGAGGGTCTCATCGCGATAGGAGGAGGGCCCTTCAGGGGCCGCCGCCTGAGGAGGTCTGGGAGGGGGGCGCAGGGGGGGTCGGGCACTGCAGCCGGGAGAGACATGCAAGCCCAGCACATGCCATGGCATGGCACCTGCAGTCCTGCAGTGGCGCGGTGCGGTGGAGCCCTGGCGTCCGTAATGTGCCGCTGCAATTAAAAGTCTCCGTTTCGAGGACTGTGGTCGATCAACTTGTGGTTGGTGGACAGGGCTGGCCGGCCTCAGGCCTCTCCTCCTCCTCCTCCTCCTCCTCCTCCTCCTCCTCCTCCTCATCTCGTACGGGGTCGGTGCCGGGGCGTACTACTATGGTACATAGTCTGGGTAGCCAGAGCTGCCCAACCTCCTGCGGCCAGGGTGGACCTCGGATTGATTGCACGCTGAGATGAGGCGCCGGGGACAAAAATTTACCTCAGGGGACGGACTGGCCCCGAAGCTGTCGAGGGATCGAACAGATTGGTCGACAGGAATTCTGGGACTCCTGGAGAAGGACGCCTTCATTACGTCTTGATACGTTGACATATCCGGATCCACCGACACACACATATACACACACGGACACCAGAGGGGCATAGGCTGGATGTTTGTCTGTGTCAGGACTTGATCGCGTGGTCGTTTTAGTGAGGTGCCATTGAGGATCGTCCTGTGATGAGCAGCCACCGCCCAGACTTCCCCCCGATGATTTGACAACGCCTGATGACAAGATTGGACCGTTGAGACGATCGACAGGAAGGGGGGGGGGGGGGCGAACACACCTGGTCCGGCCAAGCAGCACGCGTACACGCCGGAGGTGTTCGCCATGCGGGTGGCGTCTCGAGCACGCCCTGCAGCTGGTGGGAACGGGTGTCCATGTCGCATGTGGGCTGCGGTGGTGTGGCCTGGAGGAGTGGGTGCGCCGGCCGTGATACTGATCGTACTGCTACTATCTACGTATGTATGTGTGTGTGTAGGTGGTTTGGGGTGGTTTGGGGTGGTGGCGGTGGTGGCGGACATGATACAATGTCCTTTGTGTAAAGAGAAAGCGAGATGTCCGTTTCGATGACCGTCTCGAGTATATTAGACCTGCCTTGGAAGCCCTCTTTCGAAATTTGGATGATCCTGCATCGGATCAAAGACCAATGCAACAACAACAGGAGGGGAGGGGAGGGGAGGGAGGCCATGACTGAGGGTGGGTGTGGTGGGGCTTGGTGGGCTGGTGGGCCACTGTGGCCCCAGATAGGCACCTCCCGAAGTTTCTGCTTGGCCGCTCTGTGGTGTCCCCAGGCCAGTCCCAGGCCAGTCCCAGGCCAGTCCCAGGCCAGTCCCCCCATGCATGCAAGCACACACGGGTTCTGATAATCGCGATCGTCTCGACACACATGTTGTTGCTGCTCTCTGTAAGTACCATAGTACCATGCATAGTACTGTGGTGTGGTTGGGCCTGGTCGAACTGGCATGGACTTTATGACATGAACCATACGATACGGGCGGTAACGAGCCCCCGAGGCCCCGGCCCGTGTCGGCTATTACTGTTATCACGTTCGTTTTCTGCCAAGAGGCTCTCGCCGTGCGGTGGTTCTCAAGTAATCATTTGATTCCAGCACAGATCATGGAACGTCGAGATTAGGTATGGACCGGGAGACAGGAGCCCCTACTCAGCGTCCGGTACTTGGGTGGGTACGTACTAGTAAAGTACGTACATACATATAGTACATAGAGGAACAGGTATATGGGCACGGGCCACCGAGCAGATCATATCCTCGTGTGACTCGCCCCCCCCCCCCCCTAAAGGGCGTCTCATCTCGCAGTAATATGACCCCGTACATCCAATAGAGAAAATAACAATTAGCCCAGTTGATCTTAACTTGCTGTGAGATGATCAGATTCAACGGCCCTCGGAGATCCTGCCATGCGCCGGATAAGGGGGAGGTTGCAGTCGAGCAGCCAGTCAACCCACGGTCAGGTACCGTAATAGCGTGTACTGTACCATGACTGACGGACGCCCGGTGGGTGGGTGGGTGGGTGGGTGGGGACGTATCCCTACCGTTTTGCTGCAGGACAGACCCCTGCACATTGCTACAGGGGGCTTGACATTTCAGGGAAAGGGGAGCTGGTCACTGCGCTGGGGCACCTGCACCGCACCAGACACGCCCTCTGGCTTGCACGAGAGGGAAATGAAGCCGCATACGAGCAGGCATTTTCGTTGACTGTTCCCGTGGCTGGGCCTGACTCCAGGACCAGGCCAGACCCCATCCAGCTCACCCTTCCCACCCACTGGACGCCCCCCAGGGCCTCCACTCTTTCTGGCCTTGGAACCACCGTAACTGAGGCGCCCCGGCTGCCATCCAGGCGAACAAGGTGCGGTACACACAGTATCAACCATAGTACCGCCGCCGCCACCCACGGTACCGCAACCCTCCCTCCATCCCTGGGGGAGGAGGGAAGAGGAAAAAAAAAAAAAAAAAATAAAGGAAAAAAAATTAAAGTACGACCCAGCCCAAAACTCTCGTCCCTTCCTTCTTAATCTCCTGACTTTCCTCCCTCCTCCTCTCTCTCTCTCTCTCTCTCTCTCTCCCTCCCTCCAGCAGACTACTTCTATTGTTGTCACCTCGTCCCATACTACCTGGACCTTAACCATCCAAGTATCGAGGGAAGAAACCCAGCCCCGATTCTCACTTCTTCATCACTACTACCACTACTACCACCAAAGGCACCCTCTGCTCGTCAGGGACACCTTAGTTCTAATCTTTCCTCAGTTGTCTGGCTGTTTTTTGTTTTTTTGTTTTTTTTTTAAATTAGATACCCATTTTCCAACACCACCCCCCCCCCATCAACCAACATGGCCGACGAGAACAAGCCTGTCGAGGTCCCCCAGGAGGAGACTCCCGTGACCACCACCGAGGCTCCTGCTGCTGCCGAGGAGGCCGTGGCCACCGAGGCCAAGGAGGAGACCGCTGCTCCTGCTGGTATGTGACTGGCCCCTACCGTTCCCGCCCCTGTCCGGTCAAGACCAGCGTGACGGCGCAAGGAAGGGCGACGTGGCTGACGATTTGTGCCACACAATAGCGACCGAAGCTGCCACGGAGGCCACCGAGACCCCCGCTGCTGCCGAGACCGCTGCCGCCCCCGCCGAGGAGGCAAAGAAGGAGGCCGAGCCCGTCGAGGATGGACAGCTCGAGCACAAGGGAAGCAACTTCCCCAAGTACGTTCAACCCCCTTCTGGAGGCATTCCCCCCCCATCTGCATGATGGCCCCATCCACGTAAGACACCTGCTGACATACCCCTCCCCACTGGCAGGAACTTCATCTACTCTAAGAAGTTCTTCTGGTTCGGCTCTGAGGCCGTCGACCCCAAGAAGATCCATTCTCTGCTGAAGGACCACCACCTCGCCGCCTGGGCGAGCGAGACTGGCAAGGGCCTCCTCTTCTACGCGGAGAAGGGAACTGACAAGTCCGCCCCCTCCGGCGCCATCCTCCTGGTATGTTCCCTACCGGCCCCCCCCCCCTCCATAAGCCCCCCCTGCCATGTTCTAACAACCCCGTTCCCAGGCCGACGCTGCTGAGCCTACCACTGAGGGCGCCAACAAGTTCGTCCTGTCCTCCAAGGGCCACAAGCATACCTTCAAGGCTGCCAACCAGGCCGACCGCGACAACTGGGTCGCCCAGATCAAGCTCAAGATCACCGAGGCTAAGGAGCTCTCTGGGACGGTCACCGAGTCTGAGAAGTACAAGGCCACCCTCGCCTCCTTCACCCCTGCCAAGAAGGAGGAGAAGGCCGAAGACAAGAAGACCGAGGAGACCCCCAAGGCTGCTGAGGAGGCTCCCGCCGCTGAGGCGGCGACCGAGACTCCCGAGGCTGCCACCGAAGCTC
Organism: Endothia cerciana; assembly: GCA_026119935.1. Classification (NCBI taxonomy): domain Eukaryota; kingdom Fungi; phylum Ascomycota; class Sordariomycetes; order Diaporthales; family Cryphonectriaceae; genus Endothia; species Endothia cerciana. The sequence goes on from JALRMH010000023.1 coordinate 92,475, forward strand.
CTAAGGAGGAGGCCAAGGAGGAGGCCAAGGAGGAGGCCAAGGATGCCAAGGCTGACGAGCGCAAGCGGTCTGCTAGCAGGAAGCGCACCTCCATCTTTGGTGCTCTCCTCGGTGGCAACAAGGACAAGAAGGAGAAGACCGAGGAGACCCCCAAGGCTGTCGAGGAGGCTCCTGAGGCCGAGGCCGAGGCTCCCGCTGCCGACACCGAGGCCCCAGCCGATGCAGAGGCTGCCGCTGCCGAGGCTGACAAGGAGCCCGAGGCCGCCGCTGCTGAGCCGGCCGCTGAGTCTGAGGCCAAGGCCAAGGAGGTCAAGCCTGCTGAGAAGCCCGTCCCGACCAAGAGGTCTAGGTATGTTGGAGACCCTCCCCCTTTCTCTGCAAGGCGGTGGGTTGCTAATTGGCCACATAGCATCTTTGGTGGACTGCCTTTCGGCAGGAAGAAGACCGAGGATGCCCCCGCCACTCCCGCCAAGGACATCCCTGAGGTCGCTGAGGTGAGTCAAAAACGTGGCTTGTCCCTGTTCCATCCATGCTATTGGAGCTAACCATGGCACGCCAAACCAGACCGCGCCTGTCATTCCCAAGCCTGAGGCGACCGAGCCTCTGAGCGCTGAGGTCTCCAGCCCCGCCAACGTCCCCGCTGAGACCACGGCCGCCGATGCCACCACCCCTCCTGCCGTCAACGGCGAGAAGAAGGACATGAAGACCGACAAGCGAAAGTCGTCTTTCCCGTTCGCCTTCGGCAAGAAGGCCGAGGCCGGCCCTGCTAGCCCCGACGCTGAGGCCACTTCTCCTGAGGCCGAGAAGAAGGTCAACAACGCCTTCTCCAAGTTCCGTGCTACTATCAAGGTAGGTTCACGTCGCCATGTAGACGCGCCTGACCTGTTGCTGACAAGCTCTCCGCAGGGCAAGGGCAAGGCTGAGAAGCCCGCCGACAAGGCCGAGGAGAAGCCTGAGGAGGCCGCCGCTGAGGCTCCCAAGACCGAGGAGGAGGCCAAGACCGCTGAGGAGGCCGCGCCTGCCGAGGAGACCAAGCCGGCCGAGGAGGCCGCCGCGGCGCCTGCTGCCGAGGAATCGACCGAGGCCGCTCCTGTTGCCAGCACCCCCGTCGTCACCGCCACGGCTTAGAGAGCCACGGGCGCGATACCCCAGCCCCACTTGACAAGGGCGGTCATGACAACCAGTCCTGGATGGAAATGAACGACAACCACAACAAATTAGAGCGAGGTTGATGACACGGAGGCGGAGCATGAGAGCATCACCACACTTATGATACCCATTCCCTGGGTGTAAGGGATCGGATTTGCATTTCGAGATACCCAGATTCCCATTTGTCTCGGAACAACTCTTCGATTGGGGAGGCCGACTTTCCTTGTTGTCCACGATGCCGAGTCTTGCCTTACTGCAACTCACTTGTCCTTTGTTTTGATACCCGAAGTATACCCAAAGACAGTCGTTTGGAAGGACAACGGATACCGACGATGACGGAAACATAGTATAAAAGCAGAAAACCACCGGAAAAAAAAAAAAAAGAAGAAGAGGAGGAGAGATGCCTGGAAAACAGAGATGGAGGGTTTGGTTTCGAGCAATGTTGATGGGACGGCGCATGCTTGGTGGTTATGTTCTGCACGCAGTCTGGTCACCTTAGGATCTGTCTGCTGTAGGCGGCCCACAGCATCGACTAAAGTAATAGCTAATATAACCTCTCGTGTGTTAGTCTTCGCCAATCCTCGTGTCCCCACTCTTGCAATTTTGTCTCGATGATTCGTGATGTTTTAAACGTGTCCCGCATCTCCTAGGGACTGTCCCGGCGAGGCCAGCGCGATCGAACCATCATCACGGGGGCGCATGAAAAGCTCCGCTGCCCCACGGCCTCATGGCTCTCAGACAACGAAGCTTGCACCATGCCTACCAATGCTCCCTCCCGCCTTGGATCTTTCTGATACTACGACAACACACAACTGATGCCCGAGAAGACTCCAGTTACAAGCTGGTTCTCCTATGTTACTGAAAATGACGACGACTCACAGCAATCTGCAGACTCACCCTCGCCCCCCCCCCCCGGGGGGGGCCAGCGGCTGCGTTTACGGCGACCCCCGTCTGAGGCTGATCTCAACCTGGCAGTTATCCATCCACTTTGGGGCCCCCAGGCAACCTTGGGTGGTGATCTATCGTGTCTGGCGGATTCAGTTGTCGCCGTTGACCTGCTTGGTTGGCCCCACGGGCACAAGCGTGCTCGTCGAGTGTCCCTGGGGGGACTCGGGAGGCATCGCGATGTATCGCCCGGGTGGCGGCGAGCTGGGTTTTGGGAGAGGCATCCCTGTGGGTGCGGGATGGGCACAGGCAGTGCCACGGGAACCCGGTGGCAGCTCTGGACTATGACATGAGAGCTCGAGATGGCACGGGCCCGAGTACGCATGACCACTCTCGTATCGTCTTTGCAAGCCCTATGGGGGGGGGGGGGGAGGGGGGGCGAGGCCGCCTTCTGGCCCGACCCGTGGTGGTGTCCATACGCCAGGTCCGGGCAGAGCACTTGTTTTCCTAATCCCCGGTGAAGTCCCAAGACCACTCCCCATAGGGGGAAGCAAGGAGGGGAGGCAACGCGCGCCCCGGTGCGTGACGTGTGGCCGGGAAGAGGGCGTGGCTGAGGATATGGCTGGATGCAGGGCGGGCGGGCGGGCGGGCGAGGCAGCCCAGGAAGACGTCGAGAGTCTCCGCGCGATGGAGATAATCTGAGGGGTGTTGGAGCTTGGGCGCGGAAGCTGGTGGGGATGAAAGAAAGGGGGCTGGAGAGCCGAGACGACACCGACCGGTCGCGAGGGAATGTTGACGTTCCGGTTCCTACTGCTCAGAGGGGCTTGTGTGTCCGCGCGGTGCCAGCCGCAGAGGGATAGGGCGTGTGGGACAGCACCAACGAAGGCGAGCGAGGATTTGGCGTCGTAGGGGGGGGGGGGGGGAACGGGTAAAGGGTGCTCATGAGGTGCACATGTTATGTTGAGATTGGAAGGAGAAGGATAAGGAGGGAGAAATAAAAGGAAGAAAAAAAAAAAAAAAAAAAAAAAGGAGCCCTCGAGAAAGCCTGGCCGATGGATGCTGCAGAGCCAGAAGCGTGATCCACGAGCGCCAGACCCATCAGAGGGACGAACGATCATGACACCGTGGGAGCGGGAAGGTGTCACGGTATCACGTGTCAACTCGTACGGCGGCCTCCTGTGGACCGTGGTACCGATCCATGCAGGGACTGTGGTGAGCACATCCGCATCGTGGGCGGGCGGCGTACTACACCTCTGCAGTATCGAGGGTTACACGGCGATTGCGGCGCGCTGGTCAGAGACCTGGCTGTCGATCGAGACATGGCTGCCGGTTGGATGTGTGTTCAGCCGTCCAACATGGGGGAAAGGCCTGTGGTAGGACAGACGCATCATGGAAAGGGCTGCCATAGGCGATAAGGTAGCCAAACTTTGAACGAGGAGGGCAACGATCTCATGCCCGTGATGAAAGCAAGGCGTGGAGATCCGAATGTTTTTTATTCAATGAGAAGCGAATGCTATAGCTAAAGAGGCTTTTGATATCCGTCTTGAAGCTGATTCGCGCTAACTACAACATGCTCTTCGGTGCTGGTCCGAGATGCCAGAATGAATGACCTCTTCGCCGCTGTGATTCTTTCCCTTTTTTTTTTGGGTTTTTTTTTGGTACATTAGTAGATTGCTCTCGGGCTCCAGCCGACTGCCAGTACCCTCGCCGATACATAGCAGGACAGGGCTATAGCATATGACAGCCCGGAAAAGAGAATGAGTGCCATCCAGCCCTTGTCTCCTCCGATGCCGAGCAGAGCACCACCGATCGGGGTGCTGCTCAGGGTCCCGAAGCTCGCGAGGAAATTGGCGGTGGTGATGTAGCGCCCATAATCCCGCGAGTCGCACAGCTGTCCCAGGCACACAGGGATAAGACCAAGGTTGCTCCCGCTCGCGAAGCCGAACAACACCGCGAAGGCGATGGTCATGGCCTGGGAGTCCCCCGCCGGCAGCCAGAGCCCGAGGACGGTGGCGCAACACAGCATTATGGTGACAATGATGACGTTGAACCGGCCGAAACGATCTGCCATCGCTCCGGGGAGGAAGCGTCCGATCACGGACCCGGCGTTGAGGTAGGAGAGGAGGATGTACGACTTGGTCGCGTTCTGCCCGTGGGCCGCGGCGAAGGAGACGATAAACGTAAGGGGGACGAACAGGCCCCATTCCATGAAGAAGATGCCCGTGGCCGCCAGGGCAAACCTCGGGTTGCGGAACACTCCGAACTTGGGCTGGAAGCTGACAAACTTGGCGTACCAGCTGCGCCATCCGCTCCCGGTGGGGATCCTGTTCTCCCGTCGAGGCGGGAGCCGCGCCTTGATCCACAGGTTGTAGGGCACGGCGAGTGCCAGCATGATGAAGCCGAGGATGCGGGTGCTCCACGCGAAGCCCATCCTCGGCAGGAGCCTCTGCAGCATGATCGGGAAGACTATACCCCCTATACCCCCTGCCGTGCTGGCGATACCCGTGGCGAAGCCGCGGCGGGCGTTGAAGTGGTGGGCGATGGTGGCATAGGCGGGGGAGTTGAGCAGAGCCCCGCCGAGACCACCCATGACGGAGTATGTGAGCAGGATCTGGTAGTATTCTGGGGTGGGGAGGGGGGGATGTCAGAGTGTGGTCCGGATTTGTGTGACGGCATAAGACCCTACCTGTACAGAAGCCCAGCAGCATCAGACTGAGCACCATGAGCAGGCTCCCCGTCGGGACCAGCCAGCTCGGCCCATGCCGGTCGAAGATTGGCCCTATATAGATGCCGACGAAGAAGACGGAGAACAGATAGAGACTGAAGACCCAGCCAATCTGGGACGAGTTGTAGTCCTTCAGCTGGTGCTCCGAGAAGTACGACTCGAAGACGGCAGAGGAGTTGATGAGGCCGAAGATCGAGAGCATGGCACAGAACGATCCCACCACCGCGAGCCAGCCATCCAGGCCGCCTTCAGGAAATGTCAGCGTCGACGCGCCAGACATCCGGGAGGCCACTCGCTCTGGTAACCTCGAGGGCACTTGAGACCCATGGTCAGTAGTCGAGCCAGTCGTCTGTGCCGTCAGGTCGTTGTCCCCATCATCGTCCTGTCGGTCGTCCCCCGGGTACTGTTCTTTCTGGAAGTGGACGTTGTCCTCGTCATGGCGGGAGTCGAGCTTCTCGAGGTCTCCCGAGGCATCGGGATTGAACCCATGCGTGTCGACCGTAGAGAAGTTGTCTCCGTAAGGGTGGTTGTTTATGCAGGTGTCCTCTGCATCGTTGTGACCAAAGTCCATATGCACCGCTCGCCGGTGATATAAAGGGGGTGGTCGTGAAGGACGACGGTGGGAGGAGGGAGAGCGGTCGTGCCTAGGAGCACGGTCGTGAAGCCTCTGTTGAACGTATGAGCCGGCTTTCGTACGGTAGTCCGTTGCCTTCAGCCTAACGGTCGTGTGTGTTAGTTTGTGGTGGGACTGAGCCGACCTTTTCTAGGTCCCAACCACGACAGGCTGAGGAGGAGAGGAGAGGAGGGCACGGCGATGCAGCTGCCGTGGGCCTGTGGCAGGCAGGAGAGGACAAGAAGGTACCACCCAGATCCCAGAGAGGAGAGACAAGGCACGCACGGTACGTACCGCGTGGTTGCCCGTCGAAATGTGAATGGTGACGCGGTTGATGTCTCGGGAGGGCGCAAGACAGGATCTCTGGCCTGCAAGATTTTGGCGAGCAGGGCTCGAGGGACGATGCTGCAGCTGCCCCAGGACCAAGGTCGACAGAGAAGGGGTGGCCGTCCCTCCTCTTTTCTTTGGTTTTTTCTTTTCCTCACTCACACGGAGAGGGAGAGACAAGGTGATCACGGGTCTCGTCGTAGCTCATCAGTCCACGATCAGGACAGATCCACAATCTTAAGCATCCCTTCGGCGTTTTCCCTGAGCGGTAGGGTCGGGGAGGAGGCCAGAGCTCTCTGAGGACTGCCGACATGAGGAGTTTATATGAGCCCACAAGCGCCGAGGATCGATTATAAAAATGTTAAAAACCGAGTGCCAAAGAAACTCCTCGACCTGTCATTGCCCAAGCCCCCAAGCTTTTTTCACCCTCCCCTCGAGTGCGCAGGATCCTCTCCTTCCGGCCGGTAAGAAATCAAAATCTTTTCCCCGGATCCTACGCGCAGACACTTGGCTTGTCCTCTCCAGACCTAGCGCTGGCCTGAAAGGTGGAGTCGTTCGCGCCCCCAGGCCATGGGTGTGGGCCTGTATTGATGGTGATCGCCGACGCCCCGGGTACGGCCGAGCGAGAAGAAAAAAAGAAAGAAAAAAAAAAGGGGGGGGGGGAAATTATCACCAGGAGTACGTAGTTGGAACGTCTGCGCATGACGATCGGCCTCACCCGCTATCTGAGTCACATAGATCGGCGGGTGCTCGCGGACGGGGCGGGTGGTGGAGAGAGAGAGAGAGAGAGAGAGAGGGAGGCCCTCTACCCCAAACTGGGACACCCTCCCCTCCGATCACTAACAAGGCATGAGGGAGAGACGGCACGAGGGAGACGGCGCGAGGGAGGAAAAGTCTCTATGCTGAAGGATGGAGGGAGGCCAGCGGAAACAGACGCTCTGGTTTGAGACGCGCATGGCTCTCTGCGCGGCCGTGGCACCTTGTCCTGCGTGCGCTTGTGTCTCTCGAGAACGTACCAAAGCCATGGCGTGCTGTCAATCTCGCTTTGGGAACGCCCCGGATCTACAAGTATTCGCATACCCCGATGATCAATGGTCCTCGCGAATCTGGTGTCATCCGGACGCGAGGTCATGCCGACACACCTACCCTATGCTCCCGGGCCCGGGGACCAAGGATTCCCTACGAACAGGAACGTCTGGCACAGGAGTCGTGGCCGCTGACGCGAGAGGAGAGGGCACAACCGCATGAGCGTCGCACCAGACCTGTCTCCGGCGTCTCTCTCCAGCCCAGGGGTACATGCTGTCGCGGATTCACCAGCTGAGCTGATGCTGTCTGCCTATGGAATCATTCTAGCCCTCCTGAAAGTCTCAAAGGCGCGGTACCACCCGTCCTCCGGCCTGCTGTCTTCTGAGAATCCTGCCTCCTGCCGGAGCCGGCGGAGGCTGAGATGTCGGTCGGACTCGAGCCAGTAGCCGTAGCTATCCAGCTGCCCCGTGTGCCAGACACTGGCCCCCTCCACCCCGACTGACTCAAGGAGACTTTTGTGTTTCTCAATAAAGGTACCGGGCCTAAAGCCCCGGTAACCTTCGGGTGGAGGAGCAACACCTTTCACTGTGATCCATAGTCAGATGTCAGGCCTGTTTTTGATCCACCGATTTCTAACAAGACTGGATTTCCATGGTAGGATGACGATGGGAGCCAGAGACAGCCAGCACCGCAGACCGACTGCATCTAATGCACTGTCTCGGGACGGTGATTCTCGTCCACCCGGTCACAAGGTCATCTTGAACCGAGTAGCCTGTGGTACCACGGATCACATGCAATCTGCATGGTCGCTGTGACACTGTCTCAGGGTACAAATGCCGTGCAAACCCCTCGGCATGCACTCACGCGAGCGGAGAAAACCGTTGCAGAGCCACATTGTCTGGAACGAGGGGGGGCCAAACGAGAGCATGGGAGGCTGGGTTTACTCACGTCCAAACCAAGCCGCGATCAAGGGCCACCGCTCCCTCATGGAGGCCGGCCTCCCGCGGTCCGCCACATTAAACAGCTTCCCGCCGCCACACATCTTGCTTTTCAGCGCCGACGCATGGACCGCTGCTCTCGCTAGCGTCCTCGTACTCGCTTCGGTGAATAGCGCATCGTACCCCTTGACCGTCCCCGGGAATGGCACCTCTGCCCCGTCGCCGTGCACCATCCTCCATAGGCTCAGGTATACGGCCCAGTGGGCCGCGAGCGACCAGCCGCTGCCGTGGGGCGCGAACCCGACGACCAAGTCGGGGCAGATCTCGCACCACGTCCAGGCCTTGCCCTGGCTTGCTGAGGCAAGAAGACGGCGGAAGGACGGGTACGCGACGGTCCTCGCATAGGACTCGGGCAGCGTGGCGACGAGAGACTCTTCGAAAGGCGCTCTGAAGATCCCTCCCGGCTGGTATATGCCGTATCCTCGCGTGCCGCCGGGGAAGACGACGAATTTGAGGCTAGGCGAGATTGACTCAATGGCATTGACAAAGGTCCCCATCATAGCGACGTTGAGCTGCACCTCGTTCTCGCCACCATCATCAGCCCGAAAGGCTATGGCGGCGTTAGCCTCAAGATCCATCACCGCCTGGGAGCTTCACCTCTCGGATCATACCGAAGTAGAAAGCATGGGTGATGGTATCCGCATCCGATATCTTCTCCCGCAGCAGCGCTGCCACCTTTCCTTGCTCGTCTGCCAGGTTGACGCCGTCCACCACTAGGAGCCTCGGTGCTTCGGGGTGCCGCTCAGGCCAGAACATATTGTCTGCACTGATGGGTCGATTGACGAGCGCGGTGACCGATTGGAAGGCGGAGGGTGCGATTGTGTCTGCTGAAAGCAGCTCGTTCACGATGCCCCAGCCGATGAGGCCGGTGGCACCCATGACGACAGCATGGTTTCGAGACATCCCGATCCAATGCGAGCTGATGCCCCCCCCCCCCCCACCCTCGCGTTCTACTATGTTTGTTCAAAAGAGAAAAAGAGGCTGGGCTTAAGTATCCAGCATGGTTGTGGTTCAAGAGGTGGGTGGCTTTGCGTGTCCAAGTGCTGCTAATTATATCCAGCACTGTGGACCTAGATCTTCACGCCGTATGAATCATACCGAACTACCTTAGTTAGACCTCCCCAAGAGAATGCGGAAGTGTACCCAGGCACTTCGGTGGGCAGGCTCTCGCCACCAAATAGGTTCCCCGATGCATGCTCTGCCTCCCGCTTCTCTGTTATTGGCCCTTGTTACTCTGTGTTGTCCTCTCTCCTCTTTCCTCGTTCTGACACTCTGGACGATGAGACACATGCATGATTAGCCGAACTTAATTTTGCACAGCAAACCCTCTTTCATATCCCTCACCTCTCTAACGCGGTGCCCTCACAACTAGCGGCAGAAAAGCCATCGCATTCAAGACCGATGACAGTCTAGTATGAACTCCAGAGTAGAGGTTTGTCACATTGAGGTATCTTCCATAGGATGCCGTCCCACCGCCGCTAAGAAGCTATAGCCACCCGGAGATGTCTCGTGAGCTGCGCCACAGGGTTCTTCCAACTCGGATGCGCTCCCAGTACCTTGCAGAAGGGATCGCCAAATGGCCACTCTTGGCGGGCTAGTTCCATTGGATGTCGCATGTGCAAACTCTTCCAGGAATCAGTCTGATGCGGGTGTAAGCACATCGAGGCCCGCATTCAGTTAGCCGAGGAGTGTCTCCTTTTTTTTTTCTTTCTTTTCTTCCTTGGCACAGTTGGTTGCCCGTGTTACGCCCACAAGGCAGGCCATTATATCTTCGTTCGAATGCACACGAGAGCGAGTCTTGATTTCAAACGGTGATGAAGCCGACTGGGGGCTCTGTTTTGCTTGTATCAAGGTGTCGTCCCTCGTGACATCGACGGTACCTCTGAGTAGTTCTGGGGTATCGGCCACAGCGACGCTGCGGCCGACCGCCTCTACGGCCCATTGCTGCGCCGAGGGCTTCAGCTGGGACGGCAACCTATATGTCACCCCCGCTGCCGCGGCCCCCCGTCTCCCAGCCCGATGTGCATCCGTAGCTCACAGGCGGAGGGCTCCCTGCCGGACGGGCTGACCCTCACAACACCATGCGGTACTTGTGGGGCAGCTGCCACGACGACGACGACGACGGCGACGACGGGGAACCCGACCCCGACGATGTCCTCCATCGGCATGACCCTCCACACGGCCTGGAACATCATCTGGGAGGCATCCGACAGGTCCACGCTCCCGCCCGAGCCGCCGAGGCTGACCTCGGGCATGTACGTGCCGGCGTGGGTGCCCGGCACGCAGCCTGCAGAAGGGACAGTACAGCATAGACGCGCCCGAGGAGCATGCTCCCGACGGCCTGGTGGGGCGTGTTTTATTTCCTGGCGATAGGACTGCCCCTCATCTTTTTTTTGCGGTGTTGTGCGCCTGCGGGTATCATTGTTGGTGGTCCAGGAGGGGACAAGAGACCACCTAGGGCGGCCGCGGCGGCCCCTCCGCTGCAGGTTGAACGTAGGCATGAATGAGCTGCGGACATGGACAAACACCTCTGCGGAGGGGCGCATGGCCGAGTCCGTAGCGGAGACTACGTCTGCAGAGGGCTGACAGCGACACCGGTGCTAATGGTTCAGTTCATCAATCGCAGTCAAATTCGACCCGATCTGCGGCCTTGTCGTCCGTCCTTTGGACGGACTTACACCTCCATACTCCACTCATGGCGGCGAGCTGAATCCTTCGAGTTGCACCTCGCCTTATGTACATGGAGTCCGGAGGTACACCCTCGCTGTCGAACTCATGGCTATAAGTAACAAGCCCTATGAGCTGATTTATTTTCAGACCATTGTGCTCCTCATCCTCTTCCCCCTTCGTAATCTTCTATCCCTGGCTGTCTTTCTATGTCGGCCCCCCTGTGGTCCAGAATGAGCTCCGTAAACACCGACGAGGCCTTCTGGGCCAAACACGACAGGCACCTCATGTCGACCGGCGTGCCGCCCTGCCCCGTGATCATCACCAAGGCCAAAGGCACACGCCTCTATGAGGCCTCGGGCCGTTCCATCCTCGGCTTCACCTCGGGCCAGATGAGCTCGCTGCTGGGCCACAGCCACCCGGAGATCGTCGCCGTGGTCCGGCACCACGTCGGCGAGCTGGACCACCTCCTGAGCAACATGGTCACGCAGCCCGTCGTGGACCTCGCCGAGAGCCTGGCTGCGGTCCTGCCCGCGCCCCTGGAGAAGTCCTTCCTCCTCAACACGGGCAGCGAGGCGATCGAGGCCGCCATCAAGATGGCCAAGCCGTACACGGGCCGGTTTCGAGGTCGTCGCCCTCTCGGCCAGCTACCACGGCCTGACCTCGGGCGCGGGGTCCGCGACGTACGCGGCGGGCAGGAGGAACGGCGGGCCCACGGTGCCGGGCCAGCTCGCCCTTCCCCGCGCCGTACGCGTACCGCTCCGTGTTCCGCACGCCCGCGGGGGCCTACGACTGGGAGGCCGAACTGGCCTTCGGCTGGGCCATGGTCGACCGGCAGAGCGTGGGGCCCCTGGCCGCGCTCGTCATGGAGCCTATCCTCTCCACCGGCGGGATCCTGGACCTGCCCCGGGGCTACCTCGCGCGCATGGCCGCCGAGTGCAGGAGGCGCGGCATGCTGCTGATCCTCGACGAGGCGCAGACGGGCGTGGGCAGGACGGGGAAGATGTTCGCGTTCCAGCACGAGGAGGAGGAGGAGGAGGAGGAGGAGGAGGAGGAGGCCGTCGTCCCTGACGTCCTGTGCCTGTCCAAGACGCTGGGGTGTGGCCTGCCCCTGGCCGCGGTGAGCACGACCGCGGAGATCCGGGAGGGGCGTAAGGGAGGCGGGTTTCCTGTGGCTGACGACGCACCTGAACGACCCGCTGACCGCGGCCGTGGGCTGCAAGGTGCTGGAGATCGTGCGGCGGGACGAGATCTGTCGGCGCGCTGCCGAGAGGGGCGAGCAGCTCCGGGCCGGACTGTTGAGGCTCAAGGGGAGGTACTGGTGCATCGGCGACGTGGGAGGCAAGGGGCTGCTGCAGGGGATTGAGATCATCTCGGACCGGGAGACGGGGACGCCTGGGCCTGAGCTGGGCCAGGCTGTCGTCAGTGACAGGGCGATGGAATGTGGCCTGTCGTGCAACGTCATTAACCTGCCCGGCATGGGTGGCGTTTTTCGGTTGGCGCCGCCTGTGACCGTTTCCGCCGAGGAGACCGAAGAGGGCTTAAGGGTACTGGACGAGTGTTTTGGGTATGTGCTGGGGGAGAAGGGCCTGCTATGAGCATTGTAATGGTAGGGGACGGTATGAGCAGGATATGGTGGCTGCACATGTGCAAGTTGAGAAGACCCTGACGGCAATGGACAAGTCGGATCAGCCTCGGGGCTGTTGACATCGATTGAACCGCTCTCAGCTTGGTGCTCCAGATCTCCGGATGGTCTGGTCACCAGTGTACAGCCGAGTGCCTCACAACGCGGTGCGACCAAGGCCCGCAGGCTATTACCTCGTCGAGCCGGGGGTAGGAGTATAGTCCAGCATCTTGACCGCTTTGATTCGGTTCCAGGCTGTCGATGAAGCGGCCATGGTGAGTACCTATTCCTGGGGAGTCAATGGCTACGGTTTGCACAGATAGTGGGACAGGAAATGTTGGTATCCACAGGGCCGGAAGCTTGAGAAATAAGACAAATAAATAGTAGGGTTTTTTTGGGTGGTATCTCGCAAAAGAAGGGTATATGAAAAAAGCCGATCCGGAAATCGTCCACGCCTGCGAGTTCACACTTGATAACGCCACAACCTGAACATCCAAACAGTGCTCCGTACACCCAGTAGCTCTCGTGAAGGACGGATTCATGCCAGATGTCGCCCGTATACGTCGTTTGTTCCGTTGGGGACCCAGAACCTCATTGGCCTCATCCATTAACATTTTTTTTTTCTTCTTCTTCTTTTCCTTTTGGCAGAGGCTGCCAGAGCCGTCCATTTCTTCGTTTGTTTAAGCCCCCGCGTAGGGCTTGGTGTGGTGGTGCCCCTTGCTGGGCGAGGAGCCGCTGCGACGGGATCGCATCGCCTCGATGGCGTCGAGGACAACCAGGAAGGTGAAGATCGCCCTGGATTTCTGCGTTAGTATCTGGCAGGCCAGGTGCATGGTTTCAGTTGGCATATAGCAGTGCTTACCACAGGAAGAAGCCGAAGGCGATGGCCGCCTCGAAAGACCCGCAGAAGGTGTTTCCGTGGCAGGCCGGTGCGCCATACATCACAGCCAGGGCAATGGAGCCGGCGAACCAGAAGACCATGGTCACGGCCTCGAGCCCGAGGGCGGCCAGCTTGTGGAAGATGCTTGTCATGTACAGCGGGGTCAGGCCGACGTAGGCGAGGACGAGCAGGGACCAGATCGCGTTGAACAGCATGAAGTTGACGCGATCCGGGCTCGCGTTCCAATAGTAGCCGTAGCCGTAGTAGCTCGTCCCATCGTAGGCGGAGACCAGGTATGCGACGAGGCCTAGCTCGATGACGGACAAGACGGCGGCCACGATGTGGGCGATTGGGACAAAACCGAGAGCCATGATTGCGGGCGTTCGGTAGGTCGGCGGTAGATGGTGAGGGTAGCTCTAAGGCAAGGGGGAAGGTTGAAGGTGTCTGATGATGGCTGCTGGGCAAGAGGCGGATGAAGTTCTGAACCCGAGGAACAGTCCACGACATAAAACCAAAAAATAAAAAATAAAAAAAATTATATGTCGGCGGTGGGGTGGGACATATAGGGAATAACAAGAGGGCCAAGCAGAGTGCCGACGCGCCGTGGTGGGCTCAGGCAGGATGACGTGGTGCGCCCAACGACAAGCAGCACCACGCATCTGGGATCTCCCGCAGGGTGAGACCCAATCGCTTTGTCCTCGTCATCCTGTCACGAGGCGGGGCCCTTGACAGATTCCTCTGGGTGTGTCATTCCGCGGTCCAGCCCTGATTTCGTGTGGCTTCAGGCGCCATTCCTGGGAGCCGGACACCCGGGTGACCTCATCTGGTTCTTCTGGTCATCTGCCAGAACTGCAGTCCTCGACATGGGCAGACATGTCGTCATAGGTCGTGGCCTCATAACACCCAATTGGTCTCTGGCCCTGGCTCTGAATCTGATATCCCCCCGGGCCCGCTTGCCGTGGCACCGTGGCAGCGTTGGGCAGGGGGGGCTCAAGAGCCCTGATGAGGACCATGGGAGGACTTACACAGCTGGGTGAGGGTGGCGCAGCTATGGGAGAAACCCCCCCCCCCCCCCAACCGTGGGCCGGGGATAGTGAATACTCTAACGGAGCTCCGAGGTGCATCGTGAAGGTCAGGAGAGGCTTGTTCGTCGTGGAGAGAAGAATCTGCTCCTCTTTTGGTTCTTCCCCTTTTTTTCTTCCTTCCTTTCTTTTTCCTTTTTCTTCTTCTTTTCTTACATATATATTTACCTCTCGAACCTTCAAGGTAAACATCCAGGGGACAGGTTCTCGCCCAACAGAAGGGCAAAGTGGATGCGCATTGTCAGGCGCGTACATATGCAGTATTTGTTGCCAAGCCAGAACACGAACACGCAACTGCTTACAGCGCCCAAGGACTGCATGCTTATAGGTGGGAGTCTAATCATCGGGCTGTGTAGTGCGAGTGCGTGGAACGCTCAGGCAACGTGGGAAGGGCTGGATTCGGAGGGGGCACTACCGTCCAGTCGTGGCTCACTACCGCACTCGCCCTTCGCGTTTCTTGCTCTTCAAGGTGACAATTTTATCGTCGTTAGACTGTCTCATTCATTATGTATCACTTGTCATCAACCCTGCACTGTGTCGGTGCCCCAGGCCTGCTGCTGGTACGCCTTCAGGCCCGGGCCTGTGCTGTCCGTCTTGTCCGCATCAAAGTCCCAGCGATCTGGCATGACCATGCCAGCCTCCAGGTGGTGCCTCACAAACAGCACGGATATCCCATCGCGATACAGCCAGGGGTCCTCAGACCTGTACTGCCAGGCCTCCAGCCTCGTGCGCAGCTCCTCGAGAACCGATGCGTGCTCCGGATCTTTCGCCAGGTTCCTCACCTCGTGAGGGTCGCTGCCCAGGTCGTATAGTTCCTCGGCCGGCCGGAAGAAATAGTCCTTGAGCGGTCGGCTGCCGACCGTCTTGCTCGGGTTCTTGTCCGAGTCCCTGACGTCCTCCCACGTGAGGGACCCATATATGTCGGCGGCGAGGGGGAAGTCGAGCCTCCAGGCGATGTTCCTGTGATACTTGTACCGCTCGGTCCGGATGTAGCGCGTGGGCCAGTAGTTGGTGCTTTCGTGAAAGGTGTGTGACCCGTACACCTGCTTCCACCCTGACAGCCCCTCCTCGACCGAGAGCACGGGCAGGAACGAGCGCCCGAGCCTGCGCCCGTCCTTGGATATCTCCGACCCCTGGCCGGTGAAGTCAAGGATGGTCGGCAGGATGTCCACGTAGGAGACCATGTTCGGGTTCACGGCGGGCCTGCTCCCAGGCTGACGGACGAGCAGCGGCAGACACACGCCGGCGTCGTAGAGCGTCGTTTTCGAATTCAGGAACGGCGGCCCGTTGTCGCTGAGGAATATCACCAGCGTGTCGCCCGCCAGCCCCTGCTGCTCCAGGCTGCCCAGGACCAGGCCGACGCCCTGATCCATGCGGCTTATCGATTCATAATAGCTGGCAAACTCCCGCCGGGCGCCCGGCAGGTCGGAGAGGAAGTCGGGCACCTCGACGTCCCCAGCCTGGTACCCCCTCCTCTCCACCTCTGCCCCGAATGTGTCGTCGTTCCCGAACCCGGCCCTCGTCCGGTCACGGTGCGGGTCGATGAACCCCACGGTGAGGAAGAAGGGCCGTTCCTCGGTCCTGGACCTGGCGAAGAACCCCCCCGCGCGGGCCGCGACCCAGCCCACGTCCCTCGTGCCGCTCTCCTCGCGCACCTCCCAGGGGTAGACGTCCGCCGGGCCGACGTGGACCTTGCCCACGACGCCCGTCAGGTAGCCGTGCCGCGCGAGGATCGCGGGCGCGGTCTCGACGCCGTCGAACGTGGTGAAGTGGTGCCTCCCGTCGGCGAGGCCGTACTGGCCGTTCTGGTGCGTGTGCAGGCCCGTGTAGATGGTCGACCTGCTGGCGCTGCACGAGGCCGTGCTGGCAAACGCCCGCGTGAACCTCGTGCCCCCGGCGGCGAGCCGGTCCAGGTGAGGCGTCTGGCACGTCTTGGCACCGTAGCATCCGAGCTGCTTGCCGAGGTCGTCGGCGACCAGGAGGAGGACGTTCTTCGGCGCCATCTCTTGAGAGTATCACAATCAAGCTATCTAGCCCAATGCGAGGCTGGCCGTGCCACGCGATGATATTCACTGACCTCCCCACCTGATAACATATACTAGCTTACTTACGCTCGGCGTGTCGCGGGCATACATGAAGGCAGGGAAAGGCGTAATATGGCGGGAGGATCACACCTTGCATGAGCTACGAATCCGGGAAAGTCTGGGGCCCATCGAAAAGCGGCCCGCGTCGATCGTGCATGTATGTTCCTCGGGGACTTCAGGTAATTGTTACTGTGGTAGACTATCTTGACTGCACACCAGTACCGCACCAGAAATGTGCCACTGCTTATGCACAGTTCATCTTACCACAGGCCGCCGCACAGCATGAAAATCCGAGATCCTTGACGCGCTGTGTCTCTCAGACGGACCAGTTCATCATATGCCCGGAGGCATCCTGGAATGCATCCAAGGAGGTGATGGGAAGGCCGACAAAGTTATTCGGCGTCGTGGATGCGGGCACTGATGGCGGCGCAGGATACACGCTGGCATCTGGAAAGTCGGGCATGACCGGAGGCATACCAACGA
Organism: Endothia cerciana; assembly: GCA_026119935.1. NCBI lineage: Eukaryota > Fungi > Ascomycota > Sordariomycetes > Diaporthales > Cryphonectriaceae > Endothia > Endothia cerciana. Next base: position 109,018 of record JALRMH010000023.1, read on the forward strand.
TCCCATTGTGGACTGGCATGCTCATGCCGCCCACCATCAGCGGAAGGTATGTCTGGAGGCCGTCGAAGCTGGACGGGAGGTGCTTCTGCGGTCCAGCACCGGTGCCAAACCCGCCCATCGCGTCGTTGTATCCAGAGAGCGTCATGCCGTCGTCAAGGAACATCGTCGTGGGCGCAGGGGAGCCTGTCGCAGGGGTTGGGTACGCCGCCAGCGGGGACAAAGAAGCCGCGGGGACGGCCAGGTTAAACGCGGAAGAGGCGGGCCCACGGTGAGGAACCAGGCCTGGGGTGCCCCGATCCTCAACCTGGGGAGCTGGTGGTTCCTCCGGCGTTGCGCTGCCTGTGCAAGTTATAGCTTCTGGTGAGTGGTTCTCCCTATCAGAGACACTCCTCCTGGCCATACGGAATATCGCAAGCGGGTTGAGGACGTGTTCAGGCGTGTACTGAGTGGGGCTTCCCCAGTCGGTTTCTGAAGTGCCTCCGCTCTCCACGACAATGAGTGGTGATGAATGTCTCGTGTCTGTCGAAGGGGGTGCTGGAAGGCCTGCCCTGAGCAGCATCTGGATAGTTGCAGGGTGCTGTATAGGTCTGTATCAGCAGGGCTTCCTGCGTGTCGTTGATCGCGTGTGGAGGACTTACAAGGGACCGTGCGAGGGAATGGAGCGGAATCATGGAGTGAAGAGCTCGGATATTCGAATGTACTGCGGTAACCGCATTCATCTTGAACGCCTCCCCCTTCTCTTTCGAACTTCCGATGCCTGCAGAGATATAATGGATGATGACTCTTGCAGAGTCGTGCGCGACCACGCTGAGCCACGTATCCGCGAGGGCCTCTTGTCCATGCTTCATGGCCTCCTCGAACAGGGCACACAGTGCCATGCAGTGCTCGAAGCATTGGTCTTGGACGCTCTTCTGGAAGGCGGCCTGCTCGGGCGGATATTCGACCCCCTCACGGGTGTGGAAGAGCTCTTTCATGCCGATCCGCGACAGGTCGCACATGGTCTGGTGGAAGGTGAAATGGCAGAAGAGCAGACCGCCTAGTTGGGATGCTTCCCTCCGTCTGTATATCGCGTTTCGTGTGAAGCGGAGGGTGTCCGGGAGGTGGCTCACCCAGTGCTGGAGCTGGGCCTGCAGCATCGCGAACTCCGATCCGGGCAGCCATGGCGGCTGCGCCTGGTCAAGGTGCTTCACGAATCTGAGAGAACCCGTCAGTACTAAAATCCGAGAGCAAACGGTCGGGACGCCTACCTGAGGACCTTTCTACGTATGCTCACGAGTCGAATAAATTGACCTTGGAGGTCTAAACATCCCACCGAGCCTTGCAGGCGGCGGTCTTCGGCAGGTATGAAAGGTAAATACGTGCCAGGCCTCAAGGCCTCGACGATACGGGGCTGCTGTGAGTCGAAGCTTCGATCGCTACACGGCAGCTGAATCCGTATGTCCTCCTCGTCAAGCAGGGTCAGCTCATCAACCCCGCTTCCGACCCAGGAGTCCATTGTATATATGCTCCACATCAGCCTCCTCCTTGCCTCCCTGGTGGTGGCAGACAGCCCTCCTTTCTCTTTTGTACAGAGAATATCGGATGAGGATTCGGCGTTGATCTGAAGGGCCTGGGCCATCCTGACGGCAGGACCGGTAAGCACGAAGGCATTGGTGTGGTTTCCTACCCGGAGCTCGTGCTCGTGGAGGAGAACGATAGCCATGGTTGTCTCGACAGACGTGGTGTTCAGGCCGAGGAATACAAGCTGTTGCGCCTGCCTCGCCCACTGACACCCTGCCGAAAGGGCCAGCCCGTCGGAGAGTTGAGACTCGTCTCCATACCTGAGAGCGCAGAACTTGGCACCAAGAGCGCAGACCACCAGCAGGAGGGTGTTTCTCTGGTGTTGATACCACGCGGACGACCAATGCTCGAGGTGCTGCATGACGGATGGTCTGTGGATGAAGCCGAAGGACCGGAGGCTGTGAATGTTGACGAAGAAGGCCTCCACGAGCTCTACGACGCGTTCACGGCTCCTGGGAAGCTTGTGGGCATGAAGCCATGACGACGGTCCCATTTCTGGCTCAGAAGTAGCCCCTCGACCACGGGAACTCGGGCTCGATCCCGCGTGAGAAAGCGCCGGCGAGCCTGGGTGACTATGCACAGCACCAATGCTGGATGGTCTACGGGACGACCCGTCAGCCTGGAAAAACAGAGGGCGAATCCCAAGCAGTAGGAGATCCTCATCTCTGCTGCTCTAGGTGAAGCGGGGGCGATGGAGGGGGCTCACGTCTCGCCCTTGGTAGATTCCTTCCCATCCGCCTCTTGAGAAGCCGCCTCCAGCCATGCAGGCGCCTGCTTCCCATCATAGCAACATTCGATGTTTCGCTGCCTACAGCGAAGACATGCTGGCCGTTCCCCGGAGCACCGACTCTTGGATGACCGACAACCTCTGCACGACCTATATGTTCGGGAGCGGCGCAGGCCAGCTTGTGTTCTGAGGTAGTCGCCCTCGACCTCGCCTTTCCGGATGGCATTGTGGTATGCAGACGAGTTCGGACAAGGCAGGTTCAGCCTCGCGCAATTGTAACAGCCGCCGGGCCGTTCGTCACACTTGACCTAAGACAATGTGTTAGTCTAGGAGACAGCCCCTCATCTACATACTCGGGTTTAGGCGCGCGGTTCTTACCTTGCGCGAGCGGCATGTCCGGCAGCCTGTGGTGGAATCAACAGCATGCTCTGGGAGACCGTGCGAACGAAGAGTCGAGAGGCCGGTAGAAGGGGTCGGGGATGTGGGTCGGAAATTGATTAATCAGAATGTGATACTACTCACCTGTTCTCGATCGCTGCCTCTCGCGGCCACCTGGCCCGACATCCGCCACATGGGTTGGTGCTCGCATGGTGGGGTATGTGATGCGACTATGTTATGAAGCGATAGTTCGAGGCCTGGTCCCCTAGGGCCGCGTATCGGGTAGGATATTGAGAGGACTCTCGTCAAAACGTGGGTACGGCTAATCGCCTACTGGCTGCGTATGAAGCCGTCATCCCTCACCTCCGGGCCTTTATGCCTCTTGAAGGACGAAATGTCGTTGCCTTGTAGATGCCGAGATCTCTACCTTTTGTGTGTCGATGGTCTTGTCGTAATTACCTAGCTCCTGGGGCGTGTCAGTGGCTGGGTGCTTGAAGCATGATGTTTCTACACCAGGATGATTTAGGATCTGACCGCCAAGATCAGTCGCCGAAGACAAGAGGAGAACTAACGAGAGGGCTCACCTGAGCCTTGGCCACTGAGTTTCAGGCACCTGTGTCTTTGTGAGACTCAGGATCTGACGGGGACTTGGTTACATATGAGGAAGGAAAGAAGACGACATTGCGCCACCGAAAGATTGGGCAGGCCTGTCAGGCGGACATTGTCCGGTTCGAGCCAGCGGATTTTATCCGCCCGGGAGGCGTCCAATTGATGTTGTACAGAGTCTCACAGGTGGTAGGAAAGGAAACGAAGTCTCGTACAAACTCACGGCTGGCGCTTACGATACATTCACACTGTACTTTGGTCAGCTCGTCTGCCTCAGGGTGACTTCGTTTACATGCGGACGCACAAGTGCTGCATCAACCTCGATCCTTCGCGAAGGCCTGCGGACTGCGATTCGTCTTCTCGGGCTCTCCATGGCTTGGTGCAGACACGAAGGCCATCGCAGTCACCGCCCTCATCAGCCATTTTCAAGACCTACAAGTCACATAAAGCTTCGCACCTCGGCCAGTGATCATCGTTCTTGCGCCCCTTGCGTCAAGGGGCCCCGGCGTCGACTCTGCTCCCACGTCGCCCGGTAGTCTTGAGTCGATGCCGGCTCTAAATCATTCCAAATGCAATGTGGCCTATCGTCCCGCATGGAGTCTCAGCCGGGGACACACGTATATGGTGACTAAGGCGGTGTCTCCTGCAGCTGCGCGCGGGATTTTATGCAGGCGACAGGAATAAGTAAGGCCGTGCTGACGTCTCGATCTTTTGCATTTTCCTATTCGGGTATAAGTCAACTGGCTGCGCTGCCGCGGTCTGCAGGCCCTTGACCGACCATGATGATCGTCCGTCATGGACTGCGGCATGGCCACAGCGGCGTCAGAGCAGTTATCCTGTCGACTTGACCGCCCAGCGATACAGCCTCCTGCCGCAAGAATGGAACCGGTCTGGAGGCTCGGCTCATCCGTCAGCCAACGTGCAGATCATCACTGAGATTAATCCACAGGACTCGTCAAAGGCTATTGGGCTGCTGCCGGGCCTGTGGGTGTGCTGCGACTAGATGTACTAGTCCTATCCAGCCCATTGTGCCTTTACGTCTTTCTTGCACAAGCCACCATATCGCGGCTCCATTTTTTTTTTCATTTTTTTTTTTTCATTTTCATTTTCATTTTCATTTTTACTCTTCAGGGGTGACTATCTCCAGTTGACTGGGAGTGATATGATTTGTGGTCAGTATACTGCTAGGGAGATCGGCCTCGCACTACATTCTGTCTTTGTCATTGCGCATCATGAACCCGATGGACCAGCTATTCAGTTCCAGGCAACCTGAAACAGAGCTTGGGAGGCATGAGATATGGTACAAGGGGTGCATATGCCTCTGCCTATTCCGTGGTGTCTTTCCCTGCCTTCTTGGGAAAATGGCAACCTAATGGCCATACGCAGGACCTTGCATTGAATGCAGACCTGTCTGACGAGGTTTTGACTCTTAGTGCCCCGAGATCCAAGTAGGAAAATGGAGCCATAAGCTAGTCCTTTCGACAGGATCACAACCCGTCAAGGTCTGCAATCTCACCTTCTGTCAGAGCTGGGTGTGACCAATGAAATCCGCTCCTGTGTATCATCAGTCGGCCGATCGTGTGACCAAGCCACCACGAACTCCTCGCTGGCAAACGCAATAAAGAGCGGCCAGACTGGCGATGCAGCTCCGGCCTGGTCACCAGGCAGCAAACAATCTGAGGGCCGTCGGCAGGATGACGAGCTGCTGTAACTGAGGTCATTGGAACATGTCGGAACAAGGGAGGGTTGATTCCCAGCGAGGTGACCATTTTCGCCGCGGTCATATCACCCCCCCCCCCCCACCTTTGGTTTTCTGTGAACGGCCCCGACTTCTATAGGACCGGAGTGGTTTTCTTACCTCTTTCCGATATTGGGCCGTCATTCGAGCGAGCAGGGGTCCGGTCTATCCACATCACACGTGCTCAGTTTATCCATCTAGGTATTCAGCTTGTGCTAACAAGCAGCTGAATGCATCTCTGCTCTGTTGGTAGGACTCGTCTTGGTGTTCGCTGTTGAAGCCGATCGGTTGAAGGCCGTGGCTTAGCCGAGGTCGGAGGTGCGCTACCTCAAGAGGAGCGCGCAAAGCCTTTCCTGTAGTAACCATACAGACTCGAGACCTGTCCGTGGGAAGGGGTAACGACGCGACTAGAGTCATAAAGAGGATTCCGAGGCCCTGGAAGAACGAAACAAAAAAGACTGCGGTGTGTGCGGACAGTCTGACGCTCTCCCAACTGACCTCCCCGCTTGACAAAACTCGAAAAAATCATGTTGTTTATGAACTTCAATACGTTTGTGAACAGTTTGATAACCCGCCGAAAAGTCTACTACCGGCCATGATACAATTTCTGTATCCTAGCCAGAAGAGAGTTTGAAGTGCTCTCCCTGGTGCGACGTTCTTGGACAGGGACCTGACCGCCGGTTAGCTCTGATGAAGGTGTGAGCGGTGGCGCACGACAGCAATTATGTCTGGGGATCATCACGACGACCGTCGGGAGAGCGTGTTGATGGGGCCGTTCGAGCCTCGACTTCACTGCTGGGTTAGAGAACCCGGCGGAGATGGGAGAAAGCCGGAGGCGGTGAATTTCCCAATATATACCGCCTATACTAGAGTGGCGATTACTGACGACGGGAAATTATGGGCTGAGGCAGTATTCGGTTCTCAAGAAGCCTCTTATGCACGCATGAAAGCAAGAAACTGATAAAGCATAAAGCGACAGTTAGAAGGCTAGATCTCTGGAGGGACTTGGGTACGAACACCAGGCAAGTAAGTTGTTCTTTACATAACTCCTCTGAGACAGATACAGGAATGGTTATGACCATTACTGCTTAATTTATATAGCACAAAAGTACTGGCCACGGTTCCTGCCAATTCCGACACCACAGACAGACACCAGAAAATCCCAATTTGCTCCGGGCGGGACATAATTGCTTGCGATGCCTGGAGCAATAACAAGGGACAAGACCATCACTCGCGGCGGTGCAGCACCGGCACCGAAAATCGCCTTCCAAATTGTTCGAGGGATTGCCAAGGCACTGTCAGCAGGCCGGCTTCCTTCCTTGCTTGTGTTCCTGAAGAATCCCAACGGATCCCGAAAAAGAGTCTAAGAACAGCTGGAGCAGCGGCTCGCGGCGCGACTCGAATTTTTCCACGAGAGTGTGGTGCGGGTTTCTAGTCGATATAGGGACAGGCTTGCTAGGCCGGAAGGACGAATAGATGCGAAACGGCCGTGAGCCGTGCGTCCCCAGCATCCATCTCAGGCTCACAAGGTTGACCTTAGGTTTCGACAATTAGTTCGTGCTCATTATCCGTGACGGCACAACCAGTATGAAGGTGTCAGGGAGGGGGGGGGGGGGTTCTTTTTTAAGCGATGCTGTCAGGACCAAGCCTCAACGGCCGCCCTGAGGCACGGTTCGTCATGGCAATCACAAGACTGATTTAAGAGATCTTGATGTGATCTAGTGGTATTGTACAGCAATTTGCCGTGAGCTACAACACATGTCACACATAAGAGTCTGTACAACAGGTACACCTAACAAGAAGGAAGCAATACTCGGACACCACTGGCCAGCGTGACACTTCCCCATCCGGATGCGAGCCTGTTGAGCACGGCCGGAACGGCCCCTAACCCATCGAGTTTTGAACTCACAGGGCTTCAATAGCTCTCAGCAGCACTTCCAACCCCCTCTCATCAACCTCACTACCCCCATCCTCATCCTTCCTGTCCCCCAACAGCGACGAGACATCGCTCAGCACGCCAAGCGGAATATAGCAACCCGTCTTGGCCCGCTCGAGACTCTCCTTCAGTCGCGAGGTGTGCTCCCACTCCTTGGCCGCGATCTCAGCACTCTGGATGACCTTCTCTGAGATGCCGCACATGGCGGCGCAGTGCATACCGAACGACCCTTCGGCAACCCCCTCCTCGAGCTTGTACAAGAACGTCACCCGGCGGTTAGTATCATCGACATGAATCTGCATGCGCCGTGCCGCGATCTCGGGATGATTCTCAAACTCGGTCGCCAGGCTGTGATAGTGCGTCGCGAAGAAACCTACGCAACCGATGTGGGATGCGACGTGGTGAAGCACAGCCTGGGCGACGGCCACGCCATCGTAGGAGGACGTCCCGCGGCCGAGCTCATCCAGGATGACCAACGACCGAGGTGTTGCCTCAGACAGGATCTTCTTTGTTTCGGACAGCTCGACGAAGAATGTTGACTGAGCTGCAAAGATGTTGTCGTTGGCGCCGAGGCGAGACATAATGCGATCGACCGGGGTAAGACGAGCTGAGACAGCAGGGACGTAGCATCCGACCTGGGCCATGATGACTGCAATACACGACTAGTAGATGGTGAGTTCATGGCTGTGACAGACGGAATGCCTGGTACAGGACTTACCATGCGCAATACGGTCGACTTGCCGGCCGCGTTGGCACCAGTCAGCAGATTGATCTTGGCCTCATCTCCGCCGAGCTTGATGTCGTTGGGGATGAAGTCGTCGACGCTGTTCAGCATGCACGGATGACGCAGCTCCTCGAATGCCACAACACTTCGCTCGTCGTCCACAAAGACAGGACGGCAGCTCGGCTGGCCGAGCGCTGTAGATGCCTTCGCCAAGCTGATGAGGCAGTCCAGCTGAGAGATGACCCTGATGGCCTGTAGCCACGTCTCGTTGTCGGTGTCGAACCTCCGGAAAAAGCTCGACGCGACGTCCTTGACGATCTGGGAATGAGTCTCTTCCGCCTCCTGCAGTTCTCGCACAAGTTCCTCGAGCTGCTTGAAGTAGTAGCGCTTGACTTGTGCGGTGGCGGACATCTGACGCCAGTCCTTGGGCACCTTGACCGCCTTTGGGACTTCGACTTGGTAGACCTCCTTGCCAACGTCGGTGAACTTGAGCTTCCTGCATTTCAGGTTGTCCATTTGCTCAGAGAGAAGAGCGTCAAGATCCTTCTTGATACGCTTGATCTCGTCGACACTGCTGTCAAAGTTTTCCTCGATCCCCCGCTCAGGAATGAGCAACTTCTCTTCGCGAGCCTTCCTCCGGTCGAAAGCATTTTTCCAAAAGTCAAGCGGCTCTGTGAGGTTAGGCATTGACGAGACGAGTTTGTCCACCAGGGTATTGCCCTTCCCGAAAGATTTCATGAGGGTCATGGTGTAGTCAATCTGCTCAAACCCGTCTAGGACCTTGACGAACTCATCTGGCTTACAAGCGCCGGCGTGAATCCGAGAGATGAGCCGTTCAAGATCGGGCATCTTGGTCAACTGGGACGCAAACTGCTCACGAACCTTGCGGTCCGCGTTCAACATATCTACAGCATCCAGCCGTTGATTGATCTTTGTGATGTTGCACAGCGGGTGGCAAACCCACTGCCGGAAAAGCCTCTTGCCGAATGGCGTGACACATCTGTTGAGAAGCGTGAACAGAGTGCCCTCGGAACCGCCGTTGACATTGTTGGAGAAGATCTCTAGATTGATGAGGGTCTGTCCGTCCAGGATGAGGGTGCCATTCCTGTGAATAGGACTGTACCGGCTGAAATTCCGCTGTGACAGCAGACTTTTATCCAGCTTCAGGACTCGTAGATAATGCGTCAGGGCACCAAGGGCTGACATCAACAAGTTCTTGTCCCTTGCCTCCTGGAGAACCTCGGGCCAGACCTGCTCTTGGCCGTTCTCTGGTGCAAAGTAGTCGTTACAGTCAAGCTCCCTGCGAGTCTGGTCGGATCCCCAGAACTCGCTGTTGGACTTGAGATAGTTCCAGATCGTGGTAGGAGTAGTGTTGTTCTTGAGGATGCGCAGAGCCTTGGCCGAGATGTGCGACTTCTCGAGCAGCAGCTCCCGCGGCGAGATCTGGGCCACGAAAGTCTCGAACTTGGTCAGATCGACATCGTCCTCAAACTCGGACAGGAAGAATTGGCCTGTGGCAGCGTCAACAAAGGCGATGCCGAACGAGGGCTTGCCCTCGGTGGTGGACTCCTTGATCGCGGCACAGTAGACGGCCATGTCGTCCTGCAGCATGCTCCCGTCGACGAGGGTGCCTCCAGTCAGGATGCAGGCCAGCTCACGGCGGATGATCTTGTCCTTTGCCTTCGCCTTGGGACCCTTGACGTCGCGCTCACGCATCTCCTTGCCGAGCGCCGACTCCATCTGGTCGACACGAGCAACCTTGTAGCCCTTGGCAATGAACTGGTTGACCCACATGTCAAGTGAACCCTCGGGCACACCGACCATGCGCATGTTGACGCGGTCCGTCAGCTTGAGGTCGAAGAGCTGATGGCCAATTGTGGCATCATTCTCGTACAGCTCGTAGAACTTGCCCTTCTTGAAGAAGACCACCGTGTCCCACAGGTTCTTCTTGATGTCCCAGTACTGTTGCTCGAACGCAGAGAAGGTCTGTGTTGTAGGCACCCAGATGGTGGAGGGGTCGTAGTCTGGATGACCAGGGGGGTTTCGATTGGCGTCGACAGGCTCTGCCAGCCAGCGATGCCGCTGTTCTGGCTCCTTATCGCAGGCTCTCTGCTTCGCCTTGGAAGGAGCTGTCCTGGATTTCGAGGTGAAAGAGCCGGTACACTCGCTTCGCGGCTCGATGTTGTCTGGGTCAAAACGCCACTGCTGAGCTGTGGAGGTGGTCGGGATGCCCTCCGACATGTCCTCATCCTCATCAGGGTCCACCCTCTGGGCAGGGACGGGTGGGCTCGAAGCGTTTTGTCGCTTTCTGGGGGCAGACGTGGCGACGGTAGAGGAGGATCTCTTCCTCTTGCTGGGTTTGGCAGGGGCATCGGAGTCGTCGGATACGACAAAGTCGGCCATATCGTCTGTTCCTTGATGTCAGCGACGTGCTACGACCTGGGGGGGGGGACGGTCTCATGGAGGCGGAGGACAGAGGACGCACCATCATCGTCTTCGGCGATTTCATCGTTGCCACCGTTGTACTCGTCCTCGTCGTCATCTTCGAAAACCGGGGCGCGTGCGCGGGCCCTGGTCCGTGCCTGACGCGCCTTACGCGGCATGATCACGTCTTCGTCGGAGGAGGACTCCGCGTAGTTGACTGTTTTCTTGGCCTGTGGGGGTGTCTGTCAGCATCGCAGGGAATCGCCATCAGCCCGAGGCCATCTCATACTTTTCTGGAGGGGCTGTCCTGGGCTGGACCTCTGGCGCTGGCTGAGACCTTCGTGTCGACCTCGGATGAGGAGCCCGGGGAGGGAAGAGAATCGCTGGGCACCTTGACGTTGGGCTGCATGGCATCCCTGTTTTCCTGAGAGCTGAGGGGCTCCGCCGCATCGCTGCTAGGGACGGGCGTGATGGTAGAGGGGCGCTTTGCGAAGGACAGGGCGTTGGACTTGGTGGTTGTCTCCTGCAGACACGAGGAGGATGAAGACGCCTTGCCCCCCCTCAGGGCGGCAGACGGGGTGGGCCTGGAGGTTGGAGTGGCTTCATTGGCGCCAGCCTGTGTGGCCGCCTTGGAGAAGAAGCCCAGGATGCTCTGCTGCTTTCCGGTGGACGAGGAGAGCGTGGTGTTATTGCTGTTGCTGCTGCTCTTCCTGACCGTCGAGGGCGTCTTCGCCGGCGTTCGGGCCGGGACACCCGATTTCTCTCCCATTCTCGCAGGGTCCGGATCAATTGACTGCGGAAATCATGGATTAAAAAAGAACCAGAACGCTATAGAACACGAAGAACAGGCGCCAACAAGAATCAAGACCAGCATAAGAGGACTATCCGCGTGATGAAGGGAGGGAGATCTGCAGGGCAGAGATGGCCCACGCTGATAAAGTGGGAAGAGACGCGGTCGAGAGGCCCCTGCCGTGGGGGGAAGCGCGTCGAGTCCTGTGTCGCGTCTCTCGCATCCCTGCTGGGCGTTGCTGTGGTATTGTGGTAGCGGTACTATGTAGGGAGTGGGGATCCCCCACGACACGCTGGCCAGAGCTCCAGCTCCACCCCCACAGGGTTACCGACAGGGCCACCCACAGCACCCGGAGTGCTCCAAGACCCGCCGCTGTCAACTTCAACTCCATACATACAGCACTATAAGAAACGCTGTACCCGGTACGCTCTGGCGTATTGGTTCTCAGCCTTCAGAACCCCTCAGACGAGAACCCAACATCCATAGCCACAATACAATTATGATTTCTCCATCGTGGCCCATCCTGCCTCGGACCTGCCCGAGGTCTCCGTCACGCAATAATGACCAGACTCGGGCCGGAAATTGGAGCTGTTCTTTTCCCTGAACTCTGTCCTGTCCTTCTCCTCATGCAAGAGAGGGCATGGCTCTCGTGCCCACCGCGCAAGGCGCCTCTGGACCTGACCGGAGCGCCACCTCATCTGTTCAAGACGCTCTCACTCACGAGCGTGGAATACTCTATGGTTTCTTGCGGGCCCCTCAGCTCAGGAGATTGAGTCATTCACAACCAGGCCTATCGTCGGCAGCCCTTCCGGAGCGGGCCTCCAGGACCCTGTTGCTCGACCGCTCATGCGAGACGGGCTCACCGAGCTACCATTGCAGGTCTATGGGAAAATGAGGCACCACAGCCCAGCTGCAATGCCGAATGTCCATGGGCGTCGGATCCGCACGTTTTGTACGCAACCGTGGACTTCTGTGGGCCATCTTCCAGGAACTCTTCCAATTACCAGCAATCAAGCGGCTGGCATGTTGGCCACGGCGCCGTGCTGCCACTTCGGCAGCCTCGACAACGTCACTGCTTACAAGAGCCATCATCCTCGCAAGCGAGGAGGGCAGGAGGGACTCGCTTCTTTATATTTTCTTGTACACCGCTGATGGCACCGTGAACCCCTGCCCCCGAGGCCCGCCTCAGCTGATATATAGAGTTTGGCTTGTGGTCGGAGCTACGGAACCCTTTGACGCGTAAGAACCGCCCACCCCACCTCGTACTGGGTACGGATAGCCGCACCCTAAACAACAGACATGGTATCCAAGCGAGGATTTAAAGAGTATCAATGACGCCAGGGTGCCAGCGCGAGGATGGCGACTCTGTACAGGATCCCTGGGTAGACGACGTCGCGTCGCCGGCAAATCTACTAGAGTACTACAGTGCTATGGTTGTATAGTGCAAAGGCTCAGCAAACAAGGACGCTCCTAATTGGCACTTGACAGCCAAGACGAGCTCCCAGCCCTTGGGAATCTGGTTGGAGGGTCTGGGATTCACAAGAGCATTACTGAGTCTCTTTTCCCAGTCTCAATGCTCTATTATGGTCTCCTTCAACAAACCTCACGTTCGCGCACCGTTAGCAGCGGTGTCTACCAGGCCTCGCTCTCGCTCCTCTGCGGGAAATCGTTGTTCAGAGCGCCTCGAAAGGACGCTGGCGGTCTTTGCTGATTCAACCCACGACAGATCACACCTGTGCTTTGCAAAGGAGCCACTTTTTACCCGAATTCTCTCTGCCTTCTGCGTCCACCCTTAACAGTTGGGTGGGCGCATGGGTGGGCGATGATCCCAAGTCCCAGCTCCCTTGTCCCCTTGGACGTCGACAATACCTATCTGCCGGAAGTCTGGGTGAGTTTGTGCCGATCTCTCTGTCGCGGGTTGCTCCGGGTCCCTCCATCTACCCCTTTCTTGGCTGACGCGCTCCCCTCGCGAAGGCTTGGTTTGTGTTTGGAGTCCTTGTTATCGCGCTCCGGTAGGTGGTGAGGGTTCGGACTGTTGGCTTTGAAAACTTTGGCGGAGATGACTATTTGATGTTGCTCGTGAGTCTCTCCGAAGTTTCCGCGGCCGGGTCACCGCTAATAGCATGTTAAGGCTCTGGTTCTATGGACAATCGACGCGGTAATTGTGGAGATCACCTGCTACACAGGCGGCAGCATCAACGTGACTGTCGACATTGTTCCCTATCTCTCTGAGAGAGATAGGTCCTGGCATATGAGACTAAATGGGAATATGCCTCCTTCTACACATATTCCGGGCTTATCTGTGCGTTCTTCACCGTCTTGCCGCCGAGTTTGGTGTTTTTGTTCGCTGGAATCAAACCTAATGAGGCCTTAACAAGGGACGCTCAAATTCAGTGTGCTCTGCTTCTACCGGCGGCTGAAGGCTGATGAATGGTGGCGGACCTGGTTGACTGTCAACTACCTGGTCTGGATCAACGCACTCGCCTATCTCGCCCTCTGCTTGACCGCGATCTTCTCATGCTGGCCGTAAGTCTCTACGATTACTGCCCAATGTCTCCCCAAAGTCTGCCCTTCGTACTCGAGCTGAATACCACACTACTCAGCAGATTTCACGATAATTGGGCCGTAAGACCTCTCCCTCCCCTGCGCTGCACATTTCGCCCGCAGAACTTTTGGACTCTCGTTGTCCTCAACGTCGTTACCGACGGGTTCATCCTGGGTCTGCCACTGCCGATCTTATGGCAACTTCGGGTCTCTCGCCTTCGGAGGCTGGGCGTCACGCTGCTGCTCTGCTCTGGCCTCTTCTTGATAGCCACCGCAATAGTGCGCGCGGCCTTCACAATCGCCGGCTCGCCCTCGATCATCACGATCAACCGCTGGGGCTTCCGCGAGACAGCCGCGGGTGTAGCGGCTATCAATGCGCCCATATTGGCGCCGCTCTTCAGCAAAGCCTTCTGGAGGCGTGGCCCGTATAGGCCGGGCAGGAATATGCCGGACCAGAAATAGATGGAGAAATCAGGGCTCTGGTGCTTTCGGTGCGGGCAGACGTAGAGGACAGAGACCAAGCTTGTTTGCGATACCGAGCTCATATATTGGTACGAAGACCACCACGCGGGCCGACACAGATGAGGTGAGCACTGCGACGGAGCTGAGCGCTCCCAACAGGACAAACAATGACAGGGATCTTAAGACAGGCCAAAGATTGGCACTGGCCGAGAGCCCAGGGAGAGAAGACCCAACGGCCTCGCCTCCACCTGCGACAGACCGTCTCCAAGCAAGCTAGTCGCCGACTCGTCTCGACAATATCACGGTTGTTCGGCCTCGGTTGTTGCCTCTGCCTAGTCATACCTCTCTGATGGGAAGCCGGGATGGCTGATGCGGTACAGCATCTTCACCAGTTGGCAGTGCAATTCTGGTGTGAGCAGGGAGAAGCGGACTCACTGCTATGTGTACCGACGATCGAGATCCCAACGAAACGAGGAAGTCCCGGCAGTCACTCAGCTTCTTGTCCTGCAGCAACGGTCGGACGGCGCACATACCAAGGCCCGACTTAGTCAGCACAAGAGGACGTGATCTGAGGCAGAGACCGTGTCAACTGCTTGTCCATCCTTCTGTTCTCTTTCTTATTGTAGCTTTTCGAAATACGGCCTATCATTAACAGCACCGGCCCTTCAAGGAATCTGTCCGTAGGTAGACTAGATACATCCTATCCAACAGATACCTGTGCTAAACCTAGCTATCGACGATGCTGTCCACGCACACGCACTTCCTTAGTCGATTGCCTCTTTATGAGGAGGAAAAGCCCTATTCCCTCCGGTACACTCCGCCAGAGGGATTTCCGCGAGCAAATATTCAGATCCAGCGGCACGAAATCGTCGTACATGACGTGCGTCCGCTTGAGAAGCATCCTTCTTTCAACCGCGACGGTTGCGCGATCTTGCGACTAGATAAGTCGCAGGGGGTAACTTTCGGCCACCCGTAACTTTCGGCCACCCTGGTCGACCCCCACTATCTCTCCAGCCACCTCTATTTATATTAACTTTTCTCAACCAATTTTATCCCGAATAACTTCATTTTTTCACAGGACCTAGATATCGTCGTTATGAAGCCCTATTCCGAAGCTGACCTAGCCCAGGCGATCGAGGCTGTCAGGGCGGGCATATCACAGCGACAGGCCTCGAGAGAATAGGGCATTCCGAGAGCCACTCTTCAGCATCGCCTGGCAGGAGGAGAATCGCATAAAACAGCTTATTCAGATAAGAAAAGGCTTTCTATTAGCCAGGAAAAGGAATTAGCTAAATGGATTCGCATTCAGGAAGCCCTAGGGCTGCCACCGAGCTATTCAGAACTCAGGCATTTTACTCAACAAATCCTCAAGGTCTAGGGCGACTCTCAGGCTATAGGAAAGAAGTGGACTCAGGCTTCTTTAAAGAGAAATCCAGAGATAAAGGTCCGAAAGACTCGAAAAATTGCCTCAGCTCGAATCAATAGAGCTACAACAGAGGTAATACAGCCTTAGTTTCGTCTTTTCAAGCTTCCTGAGATTCAAGCCATTAAGCCAGCTAATCGATAGAATATGGATGAGGCTAGGATAATAGAGGGCTAAGGAGAGAATAGATTAGTCCTTAGTAGCTCTTCACGTTTAATCCAGAAAAAAGAGCCTGGATTGAAAGCCTGGACCTCTTTCCTTGAGTATATCTGCTGTGGGCACTCATCTTCTTCCCTTGGTTATTTTTAAGAGCTTAACCGTACAATAATAATAGTTTTCTACTTGCCTAGAGCTTTTCAAGGGCTAGCAATTCACAGCAACAACAAATAAATAGACTGATAATACTATAGCACTTAAACAGCTAGAAAAGATCTTCATCCTAAGCAGCTAGCTAGCAGACCCTTTAGAAGCGAGGCTGTTAGTCCTGGATAGCTATAGCAGCTATATAACTGAGGAGTTTATATGGAAATGCTTTCGAAACAATATTCTGTTGCTTTATTTGCCTCCTTATACCTCTTATGTGCTTCAACCCCTTGATCTAGGGATCTTCTCATCTCTTAAAAGAGCATACAGAAAGAAAGTCAGTCTCCTAAGCTAATAAGGGGACTCAATAGTCCTAGGCAAGCGATTATTCCTCGAAAACCCTTACCTAGCCTGTATAGAAGGTCCTTCTATCCAGAATATTAGGTCTGGATGGCAAGCTTTAGGTCTATAGCTAGTCAGACTAGCTAAGCCGCTCTTAAGCCCTCTTCTCCTTAAGAATACTTCTCAGCGCACTCAGACCCAGCCGAATTGAGGCCCAAGGCCCTTAATAACAGCCCAGCCTACCCAGAAAGCCTCCTCAAGCCAGCCGGATCTTATTTCAACTCCTCGAGGGGCTAAAGATCTATATCATCAGCTGCAGAAGATTCGGGGCTAGGTTTTAGATGAGCTAGGGCGCTGTTTAGTTACCAGAAAAATAAAAAAGGCTCAGGAAGAGAGGGATATAGAGCTAGCTAAGGCTCTGGAGGAAATCGATGCATTGAAAAGGCAGATTGAGGCTCTCAGGCCTAGTAAAAGAAGAAAGGTTGATATCAGCCCGGATTCGAGATTTGCAGATATTCAGGCTATACAGAGGGCTTAAAATTCAGTCAATCGGAATGAGGATGGTCAGGATGAAGAGAGTGATGTCGAATTACCTACTGATGAAGAGGACTGTATTATAGTAGGCGAATAGGGCTGAGAAATATAAATAATATATCTATATATATATAGGTGGTGTGGCTGGCCAGGGTGGCCGAAAGTTACGGGTGGCCGAAAGTTACCCCCTGCGACTTATTTGGCGTTCATTTTCGTAACAAGTAGTTTAACTTATATTTGTTCATAAATAGAGATACTACTCGCCTAGTAATGTCAAACGTGGCAGAGAAGCGATTGCTGACGAAACTCAGCAGTAGACCGATTTGGATGGCGACGACGCGTAGAGCACAAGAGATGACCTAACTACCACGACGCGCCTCTCTGCCAATCTGCAACAAATTTCTCTGCACTTCCAACGCCCCCGTGCTCCTCCCGCTCGTGCAGCAGAGTGTCTCATGCTCCAACAAAGTATCAGCGCGCGTATAAAAGTGGACACAGGGAACCACACCCATGCTACACATTCGAAACTCGCGTTGTGCCAGGGGCGCCGCCAAGAGATTGCTTTTTGGGAGGAAACCCCTTTGACGATGAGGCTGCGGATCCGCCGACTGAGGGAGATGGGACTTTGCCCTGCAATGTGATCAATGGGCTTTGGTGCTCTGTCCGCCCCTGTCTCGCAAGTTGTCAACCTCGTCAATGTCGCGATCAGGAGTTCAAGTGCACGGCATGTAAGGCGAGCAATTTGCGAGCAGCATGAAGCTGTATGAACAGAAGATTGATAATATGGTTCAGGTATAGATCGAAACGCTCGAAAAGAGACCTAGTCATCCCCGCCTCTAACCAGCTAGTTGACGAGTTAAAATGTAACGCTTCACTTTCTATCCAGCATTCATCGTGAGACCCTCATTCCATGTCCTACCCCCCCCCTCCCACCGTTCCAACCAGAACACTTTAGTTGCCCTTGTTTCCCTTGTTCTTCTTGCCGTTGCCGTTGCCGTTGCCTTTGTTCGTAGCGGCAGTGGTAGAGGTCGTAGCAGCGGCGGCAGAAGAAGTCGTAGCAGCATTAGCGGCACCGGCGGCGGCCAGAGCAGGTGTCTGTACAGGGGCGGCCTTGCTGACGATGGTGGGCGCGATCAGCTTAGAGACGGCATCCAGGGCGGCGGCCTGCTCCGCGGTGCCGCCGACCTGGTTGGCGGCGATGGCGCCGGGCAGGTCCTTCTGGTCCTGCTGGACCTGGGCGTTGACCTCGTCGAGACTGGCCGCGGTGGCGATGTCGGCGGCCACGTTGGTCTTGGTGGTGGTGTCGGTCTGCTGCACGGCGATGCACCCGCCGAAGGGCCCCGCCAGGGCGTTGTTCCGGCACCGCACCGTGCAGACGTTGCCCGTGGACCCGCCCGTGCAGTTCATGTTGGTCGGCAGGGTGACGGTCATGTTGAAGTCCTGCGTCTTGGCCTGCGAGAAGCCGTTCGCGCCCGGGACATTGTTGGTCACCTCCAGCGCGGTCTGGCCCGTCGCGCCGAGGGTGTTACCGGTCGGGTCCATGTCACACTGGGGGGAGAGAAGAACAGTGTCAGCACATTGCGCGTGGTAACGAGGGCTGGATATATGAGCTCATCCGGGTGGGGGGAAGCAACTCACGGTGTAGGGGCCGGCACCGTCGGCGTTCACTTGGTGGATCGTCATGGTGATCTTCGAGCCGGACTTGACCTGGGTCACCTGGCCGGCGGCCAGCGCGTTCTCCGTGTTCTCGCCAACGTCGATGTTGCCACCGATCTCTGTCCGCCCGCACTCGTTGGCGACGTTGTTTGAAATCTCGGCGTCGCGGATGAGGGTGGCGTCTTGCTGGCAAGGGCTAATACTTGTGCAGTTCCTTGCGAGGTCCTCGACTGCTCCATTGTTAGCGAGGGGCGTGTGAGAACGAGGTGGGAGGGAAGGAATGGTCTTGCCTTGGAAACCGACGCTCATCCCGGAGTCGCCATAGGCGGCGATGATCTGAGAGTGGCCGTGAGCAACGGCGGCCAGAGCGGCCAGGGCGAAAAGCCTCATGGAAGACATCTTGACGGATGATGTTTTTTGGAAGGAAGGAAGAACGAAACGATAAATGTATCCCAAAAAGTACCCAAAATGAATGAAGGCCCAGCCTAAGAAGAAGTAGAATGGAAAAACTGATTAGTCCAGCGTGAGAATCCTCAGGATCCCAGAATGAAAGTTAGAACAATGGCTGATGATGATCGATGGCGGAAGTTAGCCAAGGCGGCCGGTTAGTGCTTCCTATATATTCCTCGTGGGCTCACGATGTGCATGAGATGACCGTTTGGTTGCCACGCCCTGTCCCTGGCGTCCCATGGTTTGGACGACGAGAGGGCTGAGCGTCCAGCCGCGCGTTTCGTCCAGGAGGCCATTTGCAAACATCGTCGTCTCTTGTTTGCCTTCGAACAAATACCGTCGCAGGGTGGTGGAGTGAGCCGCCTACAGAAGTGTGAGTCTAGGGTGTGGCTCTTGGTGTTTTGACACAAGGTAGGCACACGACCTACCCTCTAAGGGACGTTTACACCCCTGGGGCGTGCGGGCTCCCTGGCACGCCTGGGTATGAAGAATTGGTAGCGGGACTGCAGGGCGCGGGATGACCCTTGACGGCCGCTGAAAGCCATCCTAGATCTTCCGTCGGTTCGATTCCAGAATTATGGACCGCGAGGCCCTCACCTGGGTAGTGCGGCTCGGCGGGAGTACCTACATGAATGGCAAGCACTCGCTTTGTCTCAGTCCAGGGCTGATGACGTCCCTCGGCAGCCTCCCCTGCACTGCGGATCCGAACAGTAGGAACGAGGTTCAGGCGCCCAGGGGCTCTACTGTGTCCCCATGGTTCCACTCGGAAACGTGGACGGTGAGCTTGGAGGTTTGGTTTGCCAACATGCACGAAAGTGCCCTCTCTTCATGCCTGCCGTTCTTCTGCTGATGTTCCAGAGATGGCTCGACTGCCAGGATGAGAGAGAGAAATGAGACGAATGTTTGTCTCACACATGCACCGCGGAGCGCCCTCGGCATGCCCCGTCTGGAAGCACCGCCGCTTGTAGTCTGCCCGGCGCTATTCCCGGGCCTGCTGCAGTGAGGTTTTGGCTATACACCTCACTGTCTATGTCTGACAGAAGGCGTGGCGAGTTACATCAGTATGCTGGTAGTTATCCTTACCGACCCCGTCGAGGTAGACTAGATCGTCAGGTTCCGGATCTACGAGTTGGTAGATCACTACAGAGCACATGGAGTTCACCACCATGCAGACGATCGCCTGGCTACCATGAAATATGAAGTGACGAGGGCAAGCATTACCGACGAAGTTCAAGGGCTCTGTATCCGAAAACTTACCGGACTGTCGGTCAAGTACCTGTCAAAAAAGATATGAGGACTGCGATACGCTGTGCAAGGGGAAATAAGTCTAAAAACTGGCTCGGTGGCTTCCAAGGACAGTCGTACGTTCCTCTCGTCTACCAATACACTGACAGTGTGAGAAGAATCCCCCTGTGTGTCGACGGCCAAGGGTGCCCCTGCGGTAATCCTGTCAAGGTGTCCCTATTACCGCTTGAGCCTCCTGTTGGACATGGGTGGGTCTGACGTTTCGACGGTTTTGATGCATCGAACCACCATAGATGCTATCCTTCATCTTACAAATTCGGCCTCATTCTTTGTCCAATCGCGCCGGCTTCGAGCAGCGGCTTTGTGCAGGAAAAATGTACCCGGGCAGGTCTTCTGTGTGGGAGACTGTACTCGGCATGACTTGACCAGTCGTCTGCCTTCTGACGAGAATTCGTTGTTGGCGTACCGGTTGTGCCCCTGTTGGGAGCAATACCCAAGCCCGGTGCCAGGGGATTGGCAACTGATGTGCTCGAGTCAGCAGAGACGGCAGTGGGGCCCAGCGCCCTGAACGTAGTTGATTCTCTGATAGTTTTCTCACGACTGAACATAGCACTATGCTATTCTGGGAGCCTTACGTGGAGAGTGGTCCAGATTGATACCAGAAGCCTCAGAACAAGGCCGTCGTGGCGTGTGAGTTAGCTAGCCATAGCATTCAACACCTTGGTCCAGAGGTAGACTGGTCGTCGGGCAAACAGCCTCAGCAAAGGACAATTTTTCTTTCGTTATTCGATTGCCGAGGTGATCCTCATGTCTGTGCTACAGTAGCATTCTGTGCCCTATATTTCGCCCAAGATTCTGCCCTATCTCTGTGCATTGGTCGGTCCCATGTCCGTGACACCCATCCGGTGTTTATAACATATTGGCGCGAGAACAACGGCATGATACGTGCCAAGTCTTTGAGTGACTCCGATACCCGGACGGACGGAGAAAATTCGTCTTTCATCGCGGTGGTCCGACTGAAGGCCAGCACATCGGTACTGGACGGCGTGTCCGTTGCGTTAGACTGAGGTATAGATGTGTCAGAAAGCCACTACCCTGCTTATAGAGATTCGTTGGTTCTCTCCCACCCACCTCCTCTTTGAAGTTTTGAAGGAGTCTCAGCAAGGATTCTCATCTTGTACTAGATGGCCACTGAGAACATGAGAATGGCATCAACTGACGACTTGATCATGGTAGTAGATGTAACACCTGAGCCGCACATGGCCTCCGTGGCGATTTCACAATTCCAACGATGCCATAATCCTGGAAAAGTCATCTCAAGGGCTTGCTTATTCTACTTGGGGTAGGTCCGTCCCGGAATCAACTGTGCTCGAGTTGGATATTTGATAACCGAAGGTCATCAGCATCCGTTCCGAGACTCTCCAATTCTGAAATGCGAATGGTCTCATCTGGTATTGACATCATGGTCAAGTCGTATGTATCATCCCTATCTCGGCCGGCTGGCCTTCCTCCTCGCGCTTCCAATTTTTCACGGTAGGCGGACCGCTGTGGCCAGGCTGGCGGTTTCCTCTTCGCCGCGGAATGGGAGAAGAGCTGAGGAAATGCTGAAAGGCTGGCGATAATGACGACTGGAGAGCGAGAGGGGCAGGCGTCAGCGTATTTTCATACAGGGCAGGCACAGGCATGGATGGGAGCTGTGATGGCATGTCCAGGACCTACCAAGTGATGTTTGAATTGCACTCCACATCACGACGATCACCGGGTCCAGATCGTCACTTTTTCCAATCTTTATCGTGCACATGTAATGAGCGCGCATTATGGAAATCGCAATAGTGATAAGGGATAGGGACACAAGCCCTACGAGCGCCAATTTTCTTCGCAGCTTCACCTTCAAACCCCGAAGCAATGAGAAGGGCGAGGCCATAACTATATGATCTGCTATCAGCACATGTCCTTTCTGAAGTTCTCCCCATGTGCTATGATAAAAAAAAAAAAAAAACCGCATTCAGGTTCACTTTACTTAAGAGATCAGAAAGAACATCTAGGGCCGTATTCGTCGCGATCATTGGGATGTCCAAATTGTGAAAGGCGGTCAGGTGACAATAATCGAACACCCACGTCCGAAGATCCGAACATGCACGTGTAGGGGAAATAGCTGATCGAAACGATATAGGCAGCAAGTGTGACTACGAGTCCAGGCCACCAGACTCGTTTTTGTTCTCGAACCCTGTGGCCGAGGCGTCTGAAGAAGAATAATAGTGGCAGCTTTACTGCGACCAATGTGGTGTAGTAAAGGAACAGACAGACTGCTTGAATCCTAATATATAGTGTGGCAGACGACTTATAATCTGGCCCAGGCGCTTCTAGGCCAAACTGTATAAATATGGATCGATACCTGTTCAAGATTAGCCATCTGCAGACAATATCCTGACCTTCTCGGCCGAGACAGCGCAAAGAAGAGAGGAAGAAGAAAAGAAGAAAACAAAAAGCCACAAGATGTAGATGAGACGTTTCTCCTCAAGCTGAAAACACAGAAAGACGGACATATATTCGGCTACCCATTGCCAAAGACTCATCCTGACCAAGGCGATGAGACATCCTACAACAAGGCAGTAGTCATCCAAGAACAGACGCCGTAGTCCACAACAACGTGAGACTAGGCGAAGGACGAGGAAGACCAATGACAACCCGGTGACAGTCCAGCAGACAGCCTGGAAATTCTGTCAGAGTTTGTGTCTATCGCAGGAACATTTGATGATGGGTACCTTGAATGCCGGGCACGACAGCCTAAAACGGACTTGGTCGTCTCGCCATTGTGACAAGGGCATGATGTTGGTCGTGCAGCAGGTGATGTAGATAAACCATAGATCGTGTAATATCATGCCCTGCGAGCGAGCAAAATCTCGCGCATTTGAAAAAGGAAAGAAAAGGAAGTAGAAAAGAAAAAAAAAAAAAAAAAGATCTACAGTCACCAGTGATGACATCCATGATTGCACAGTCTCGCGAAACACAGAAGTTGTTCCGCATGCGGCCGAAGCACCTTGGGGCGTAAACAGGACACGACGCTCCAGACCGAGGACGCCATCCAAATGCGGAAGCGATTCAGATTTTACTTTTCGAACATCCTCGCCCTAGTTTCCGGCGATCTCTGCGCTTCTCTACCACGTAAATCCCGCTCTGGGGCTCAACAACCTTCGGAAACCCAGGGGTGCTGCCGGCTGTGAATAGAGCAGCTAGGCCGTCGAAGGCCCAAACCCCGAGCACTTGGTCTAGCTGAGCGTCGGTCAGTCGTTATAGGACCAAACGCGCCGAAATACAGCGATGGCTGCCCTGTCTCTTTCGAACTGACGCTGCAGGTTACGAAGGTCCTGGGCCATCTTCCTAGGCGCAGGTTGCAGGTTGCAAAGGTGGAGGCAGGGAAAGGGTCAGAAATGAATGGATGGCTAATTCAGAACTTGTTTCAGGGCAAAGTCTGTGTATTATGCTCCAGAGAGAAGAGAAGAGATCTAACTGGCGGCAGCAAAGGCTGCGAGGTCTAGTCTAGGACAGGCGGTTGGCTGTGGGCCTTGCACAGAACTCATGTTTGCGGTTATATTCCACCCTGCCGCGGACAGGCTTATGAATTCTCCAGCTTTCTCTTAGGCTCCAACATTCACAGTATTCTTACGGTCCAGATCCTCCCACGCGAAGCAAGATGAGATGCGATGTACATACGACTGCTCGAAGCAGGTGCAGAGGGGTTCTCTCAAGTTAGAGAATATATGAATTATGCAATTGCTTTGATATGATATTGAATTAATTGCATGGAATGGGTGTCTAGCAAATACGGAGTATGCGTATCACGATTTTTCATGTTGAACCTTAATTAATTCCTCCAATCGGTGGACACCACCCATAGTCTCCCGGCCGGAAGAGGTAATTCGGAATGACAGCATCTCTTCGACCACGTCTTTCAGGCAACCGAGATCAGAACATATCAGACTATGAAGACCTCAGATCTCATAATTGCACAGTTGTGATAGCTTGTGGGGCTCAGTGCCTTCGAGCCGCGATGTTACTGTGGAGAGAGAGAGAGAGAGAGAGAGGACTCACATCGCTACGACGGCCCGTAATTTTGGGACAATAGCTACTGCTGCTCGCTACTGCTGCTATGCATTATGGATACTGAGGAGTGCTAGACTTACTATATGAGGCCGTATTCGACTCCAAGAATACGCTTCTTCGCTCGACTGCTGACCCGACACCATAAGGCCCTCCCGTTCTTAGCCTCATCAGGGCATAACCTAGACATTGACATGGCTTCCTTTAGCAAATACGCTGTGGCAGCAGTCAATATTGGGCTGGCTGCCGCCCAGACAGCGATCGAGGTCGACCTCACCACCACGTACCAGACAATCGATGGCTTCGGCTTCTCACAAGCCTTCGGGCGAGCCAGCGAGTTCCAGGCGCTCGCGCCCGCGCCCCAGCAGCAGGGTCTCGACCTCCTCTTCGACACCACCGTCGGGGCCGGGATGACAATCATCCGGAACCGCATCGGCTCCAACGGCACCGGCGACGGCATCGAGCCGACCAGCCCCGGCTCCCCGAGCGCGAATGCGACGTACGTGTGGGATGACGACGACGAGGGGCAGGTCTGGTTCAGCCAGCAGGCCATGAGCTATGGCGTGACGACCATCTATGCTGACGCGTGGAGCGCGCCCGGGTTCATGAAGACAAACGACGAGGACATCGACGGCGGGTACCTGTGCGGGACGACCGGCCATACCTGTTCGTCCGGGGACTGGCGACAGGCGTATGCGAACCTCTTGGTGGAGTATATCGAGCTGTACAAGGCGGCAGGAATCCCCATCACGCATGTTGGGTTCCTGAACGAGCCAGACCTGGCGTGAGTCCTTCGTGTCAGCCATGCCCCAAATATCTAGTCCTCCTTGCGGTCGGAGGACGTGGATCTCTTGCTTACACCTTCCGATAGCACGAGCTACTCCTCGATGCTCGTCACCGTCTCGGACCCCGTTGAAGTCACTTCTTTTGTCCCCATCCTCTACGACACACTGGAGTCATCAGGGCTCAGTCCCGTCAAGATTGCCTGCTGCGACATGACCGGCTGGTACGACGCACAGGTAGTCACCGCAGCACTGGCGGCCGCCGGTAGCATCAGCCCCTACATCGGCCTGCTCACCAGCCACATGTACGGCGGGGACCCAGGCTCCCTCATCGACAGCAGCCTCGCCGGCCTCCCGCCGGTGTGGATGACGGAGGGGGCGGACCTGGATGACGCGTGGTGCACGACGTGGTACAGCTCCGGCGGGCTGTGTGAGGGCCTGACCTGGGCCGAGAAGATCTCGACGGGCATCCTGTCCGCAAACCTGTCGGCGTATCTGTACTGGGAGGGCCTCGAGGCCGACGAGGCCTCGGCCTCGAGCTACCTGGTCGCCGTGCTGGACGGCGAGACGGCGACGGCATCCGGAAGGCTGTGGGCTTTCGCCATGTGGAGCCGGTTCATCCGTCCCGGTGCCGTCAGGGTGGGCACGTCGGGCACCATCTCGGGCGTGGCGATCGGAGCGTTCGAGAACACTGATGGGAGCATCGTGGTGGCCTTCACCAACTCCGGGAGCGCCGCGGAGTCCGCGGCGGTCTCCTTCAGCGGTTTCACACCCTCGGCTGCGAGTGCCTGGCTGACAGATAATACCAATTCAGTCAACTCGACGACGGTAACCCTTTCAGGGGGCATAGCGACGGTGTCTCTACCTTCCTACTCGGTTGTGACCGTCAAGCTGACGGGGACTGCTGGGGGTGGCACGACCAGCAGCAGTACCAGCAGCGGCACCACTCTGACCACTTCCGTCACGACCAAGTCCAGCACGACCTCGTCTGTGGTGACGACCACTACCTCGACGAGCGGCACTTGTTCCAGCTTGTATGGCCAGTGTGGAGGCACTGGGTGGACCGGAGCTACGTGTTGCTCCTCGGGGGCCTGCACGTATGATAACGATGGCTACTCCCAGTGCATATAAGGGGTGGGAAGTTCAGCCAGACACCAGACGATGGAGGACTTGTCTATATCCAAGGGACCTTATACCATTATGTGTTGAAGTCCCAGTCATAATAAAAGGCAATATTTTTATTGCAAGAGATTATATTTGATGACTTGGTATCATAAATATTGTACTCATACAGTCATTGTGAACCCACGAAGACACCCCATTCCCTCCTGAGTGCCTGTCAGTGGCCCAGAAACCGACACAGCGGCCGTTTTCCCATGCTGAAACACGGGCTTAGAAACCCAGAGCCTGGTTGAAAGCGTCAGCCGTGGTCTGGTCCTTGGTGCCCAGACTCGCAACCGTCGCCTTTGCGCTGGCGCAGGCATCCTTGGCAGCCTGGTTAGCCTCGCAGACATTGGTCAGCTGGTCGCAGATGAAGTTGGTGATGATGTTGGGGTTCAGAGCGTCACTCTGGCCGGTGCTCGCGATGAGCACCGGGTCGGTTGGGAAGAATGTGCCCTCGGTGGCTTTGCGGTCTGCAGGCTAGGGTTAGCAACCAACGCACACACACACACACATATATATAGGTCATGCGGGCGGACTCACTGAATTGCGCGCGACCGAACTGGAAGTCCATGGTCGGCGTGCACTTGCCAAAGTCGGCGCCGGCAAGGCTGGTCGTGTTCGTAGTACCCGTGCTCACGTTGGTGCTAGCGGTAGAGTTTGCGCTCGAGGCCGAGCTCGCAGGCGGGCTCGCGGTGCAGCCGGCGCCGGAGCCCGCCGCGGCGTTCGCATTTGCGCTGGAGCTGGCCGAGCCGGTGGAGTTGCTCGCGGCACTCCCGGCAGCAGCAGCCACCGCGTTCCCGCTGGCATCGACGGTGGTGAAGTTGCTGAAGCCGTTGGCGGCCATGACCTGCGCGACGGACATGCCGGTGGCGCTGAACGGGGTCTTCAGCGACGTGTTGGAGTTGGCATTCTCGGTAGCAGACCCGACGACGGCCGGGTCTACGAGGGGGACGATGCCGCGGAGTTCTGCGGTGGCGGGCAGGGTGGCATCGCCGCAGATCGAGGGGATATCGACGTTGAAGGGGTTGAAGTTTTGCTCCGCCGCAACAACGCCAGCGGCCGCACTGATAACGGCCGGGTCGCTGCCGAGGGTGGCGACGATCCTGTCACCCAGGGAGAGCTGAGAGATGTCGGTCAGTGATGACGGACCTGGGCATACGGTGGAGGGGGGGGGGGGGGACATACCTTCTCGCAAGGATTGGCAGCAGCCAGAAGAACACCCGGGACGGAACCGGAGAGGGTCCCAGCGTCACCGGGCTGGCCAAAGCTAGTGAGGGCGGCGACAGCAGCGACAGGAACCTGCTCCTGGCCGAAGCGCGCCTCAGCGCAGGCAAGGAGGAAAGTGACGGCGAGATACTTCGACATGATGTCGATGGACGGAAGAGATGTACCTGAAAACCTCAAGAGCGAGAGTGAGTGTGGGAATATGAAGATTAAACCGTACTAGCGGCAAAAGAATGTAAGCAGCTTTGCTGGAAAGAGTGACTGGGCAAGAGGTTCTCAGAACTTTGGTTGATCGTCGTTGTTGTCGACGATCATCCGGGTCGAAGATGAGGGCTATATAAACATTTTGCTCCAAGGCCTTCCGTGCCCGGTATTGTCCAAGAGAACATGATCTCCGCAGGGAATAGTTTCAAGCAGTTCGTGTGGCTTGGACATGCGGCCGAGGCACGACCCCTTCGAATGACGATCATACCTAAGCAACTTTGCTCCTCGTCCACAGTGACAACGCGTCTGAAGACGCTACACGGCAGATAATCATATCTGCCAAGGGGCAAGGGGCGGACTATCGCACAGTGAAGTGTCATGAGCTGGTTTGAAAAGACGAGGAAGGAAGAGAGATCCTACGCAGACTGCCAAGGCATGTAAGAATAGTAGGCAAGATATGCGCAGGGACCAGGGATCAAAAATAAGCTTGATCGCAGGTACAGCGCAGGCATGGAAAGTCCGGGGCGGTTGACAGATCAGGCGATCACGGCGATCTTTGAGCCCATATCAGGTACAGTAGAGTTCAGATGGATCGTCTTGACTATGAAGCATTCCACCTCGGCCCTAGACGCCTCCGGTCGACTTGAGGACAGAGGTGAAGGTGGAAGACCCCAGACGAGCCTGTACCCGAGAAGCGCGGGTGACGGGTGATGCTGGTGAGACCCTCACACGGATTTACCTGTTGGGGAGGATCAACCCAGGGACAAAACGTGGGGGACATTATGTGTGTGAACAAGCCCAGCGGCTGAAGCGAGCCTCGTCTGGAGGGGAGAAAGTTGATGTGCGGTGGAAATAAGCTTGCACGCAACAACAAGCCTCAGCAGATAAGCTTACTATGTTGGCGCTTGATCTGGCCAAGCTGAACCGCCCCAGTTAGCGCGTGTGGCGTCTACCCTAGGCGGCCCCACCCGCTACAGTCCCGCTGAGCCTCAGGCGGCTCAGGGGGCGATCGCGCCAGGCTTAGTGCACATGATCGTCCGTGTTGAGACGTTGATCAGACAGTGGGAGTCTGGTGCCCCAAACCTCGCCAAGAGCCTCGTCCATCGACGAACACAGATGAGCACAGGGTCTGCTCATGCGATGTTCTGGAGATCCTGCCGGGCTATCGTTCATCTGAACTCAAGCTTCTTCATCCTGTCCTATGAGGATCATGGTCCATCAGGTGGAGCCATGATGTGCGCTGGGTGATCAGCACTGCTCCGTGGGTTCATTCTGCCTGCCATGCTCTATTATTTTCACAACCGCCACTGACTCGACAGAAGTCAGCAAATCGCACTCACGACCTGGCAGCTATCGATATCTGGGGTATCTGCCTGCCCCTGGGAGACACTGTGAGTAAACCCTCAAGGCCCTCCAGATCTGCCGCATTCAGGAAACCGTGGAGCAGGCGTTGCTGGCCGTCCACATCTCAAGCTAACTCCAGACTGCGGACGGAGAATCGCGTTCAGAACGTCACTCAACAGTCTCCGCTTGATTAACGTGGCGATTTCGTCCTCGAAGAAGCACGTGCAGATTCGTCACTTCTGTCAGGCCGGGGGTTCGAGCCGGGGGGGGGGGGTTGCCGGTGAAGTCACATGGTGGATGAATGCCAGGCCTCGTCACGGGGTCTTGCCCGTAACCATCCCATGCACGGCCGGAGCAGGGCCGTGACATCCTCGTATGTGGTCCTGGCACCGGTGTTCCCCGGATGTCTAGACGGGGCTTGCGGCCCGCTGCTCCAGCTCGACGGCCATATCTTGTCCAGGATCGAAGTTGACCTCCACCTCCTTATCCGTGATGGTGTCCGAGAGCTGCACGTGGTCTCCTCTGGTGAGCAACAAGGCCTTGACAGTGCTGTGCTCCTTGATATAGCTGTCGACGGCGAGGAGGGGGCGTCTCTGGCAGCGAGCAATTCTGTCCTTGGTGAGGACGGCGTTGTAATCCTGCCCCCACCTGGTGGGGAATTCGTCAATGTTGGGCACGTTCTCGTGGTCGAAGACGACCTTGGCTGGTCCGAAATCCGCGCTGAACCCCCTGCAGATTGGTCATCACGAAGTGAGGCGGCATGTACCTGGTAAGTGGGTTCACGTCGAATTCACGGAGTGTCTTCATAAATTCGTGGGGCCGAACCGCAATCTTTGTGGGTGGGAAGTAGTAGATGGTTTGTGCATCGTGGACTCTGATGAAACCATGTTTTCTCCACGGGGATACGGGATAATTACACATTGCACTGACGGGTCAACCAGAAGCGACACCAAGTGGACGATCACCAAGATCAGATTTAGACTCCGTATTTATCATGCAGTAGGCAAAGCCGATCTAGGGACCATCTACACAAGATATTGTCACATCGTGCCCAAACATCGGTAAGGGATCGGACTCAACTGGCACCGGAACTCCGCCGGACGAGGCTCTTGTAGTCGTACGCGATCCTGGGCACCGGCCGGAGGCTGATGCGGGCCTGGCCGGTCTGCGGGTTGACGACGGCTCTCACCTGGCCGTGGGTCTGCATGTACGCCGCGGGGTTCCACGGCGCGAGGAGGTCGTATCGCTGCCAGAGAGGGAGCTGCCGCTGGCTGCCCGCGCCCTCGGTCGACGGCGGTATCTGGTAGGCCCGCCACGTCGAGCACTCCCGCACAACCGCAGCCTCGAGGTTCGCAAGCGTCGCCCTGTCGCCCCCGTCCGCCTCCCAGCCGGGGTCGGCCCTCGCCCTCCCGACGAGGCCTGCCACGCAGTCGGTGTAGCTCCTGAACTGGTCCTTGCTGACCCTCTTGAGGCTGGGCGGCTCGGTGGGGAAGAGATAGCGGCCGGCCGCCAGGTCTCGGACGGCGACGAACTTGTCGATGAAACCAACAATATGTCCCCAGTCCACCCCCCGTACCGAGCCATCGCTGTGTTTTGCTGGGGGACATATGTAGCGGTCAGCGTTGGCATCTTCCTTTTGGAAAAGACTGATGCACGTGGTAGTCACCCACCTAACCAGTAACCGTCTTCCGAACTCATCTGGTACGTCTCCTCAAAGGCCCCCCTGAGGAAGGCATCCCACTCCGCGGTCCTGGGCCCGGGGTGCCGGTGCGCGGCATAGTGGATCCTCAGCATGAGGGCGTCTATCCGCAGGTTGCCCCCGTGGAGGCGGGCGTTGATGAACTCCTTGCGCTCCCGCAGGGTGATCGGGATCGCGGCGTTCTGCTCTGGGGCCGTCCTGCCGTGGCGCATGTACATCTCCAGCGCCCGCAGCCTCGCGTCCATCCAGAGCACGGCCGCCTCCCAGAGCAGGCCGTACACGAACCCGGCGTCCGCGTCGTCGTCCCCACCGGCGAGGCCGGCGACCTCGTCCTCGAGCCCCCTCGACGGCGTGGCGCCGCCTGTTGTCGGGGGTGCGGCGCCCAGCGGGAGGATGCTCTGCAGGTACGCGAGCGCCGCCTCGGCCTGGTCCCGCTCCGCCTCCGCGTGCCGCCTCCAGCGCGCCTCGTGCTCCAGCTGGTTCCGGACCTCCCCGTCGATCATGTTGAGGAGGGCCCGCACCAGCACGCCCCCGTCCTTGTTGGCGAACAGCCCGCCCAGCTCGGCGAAGTCGATGTCCCTGTCCGCGTACCTGTACCTGCTGAGGTCGATCAGCGCCTCGGCGTCGAAGTTCCCGTTCTCCCTGTTCAGCGCGCCCTCGAGGGCCTGGTCGAGCTGGTCTGCCACCATCTTGTGGAGCTGCCCGTTCTCGTCATGGTAGGTCCGGGAGACCCCGTCGGGCATGTTCTTCATCAGCAGCAGGATGTTCTTCTGGTCTCCTCCCTGCTTCCTGATCTTATTCCTGTGCGTGTTGATGTGTACATTTTCATTACTGTCAGCAGCTCTTTTCTTGTGAGGCATGATGACTATCGGGTGGGCTCGTAAGCCGTTTGAACCTGACCGAGAAAGAAGGACGTCGTGGGATTGATGAGTAAACGACAATGTCCAGTATATTGTCAAAACATGTGAAGAAGACCGAAAAAGGAAGGAGGAAAAGAAAAGAGGCAGGTCTTAATGATACTTGAGAGTAGTCTGAAGTCTATTATGCTATTATGTATTCCTCGGACCGGGAATGAATATTTTGATTCAAAGGAATTGGCACCAGTCAAGCACACTCAGCGCCTTCAAAGTTGTGAGCGTTCTGCACCTTGACTCCAAGCCAATTTTCTGCCATCACTGGCATTACTCCTTGTGATGGGTGACCTCTTAGCTTGGATGGACCATATGTAGCCCAACAATGACCCTCAACTTGTGGGAAGGGTGGGGGAGGGGGACTAGCCAGTTCTGTTCCCCGACGAAGACATGCGGGTCGATCAACATGTCTTGTTGCTTTGTCTATTGTCCTGCTATGTATCGCCCACTAACAAGATGCTATAATTAAATATCAATGCCCCACTGTGCTGAGTAGACAGCTGGGGCAAGACAAGTCCTCACGCGGTAAACTTAGTAAACTGGAAGATGTCTTCACAATTCCATGTAATTATGTCCATCCTTTGATTGAGTTTCCTTTGTTTAATCTTGGAAGAAATCAAGGGTTGGAGACATTTGTTGGGCAGCCACGGACCAATGACCTTTTCTTTTTCTTTCTTCTTTTCTTTTGTTTTCTTCTTCTTCTTTTCGTTCCATACAATCCCTTTTTTGGTGTGGTTTGCGCATTCCCTCCCTAGATTCCCCTTCCTTTTTGAGGAGCACATGTTCGATGGGTGGGACTTATTCACACGCCATATCTGGATGGGCGTGAAGATAGGACCCCGCAGGGGGTTACAAGTCGGCTCTGCCAGCCCAACATTCACGGGCTGGATGGCTTGGCAAGGCATGGCAATCATAAGTCATTAATCTAGCCGTGGAATGTACCCCATCCCCTCGTAAATCATCTAAGAAAATAATAGAACCGGCCGACCCTTGTATGACATCCCGTCGTATCTAGGGGTCAGCAGCCCCTTGGCCCGTAGACCCCTGAGTCTGCGTGCCACCCCCTCCCCCCCCCGGGATCAGAGTCAGTGACAGTGCGGCAATACCCCCCCGGGGCGGCTCCCATCTTCCGGCCCGGGCCCCTAGACGTAGACCCTCCGATGCGAGTGGCTGGACCGCCGGCTGGTGTGGCTCCTGTGGCTCCCGTGGGAGCTCCTCCTCCTCCTGTGGCCGCGGCGCGAGTAGTGGGTCTCGCGGTAGTAGCGCTTGGAGGCCCTCTCCTTGGCCATCCTGTCGCCGTGGATCCAGGCAAGGACGGCGGTGAAGAAGAAGAAGATGCAGTTCATGATGCCGAAGGCGAAGGAGGCCTTGAGCAGGGAGCAGGTCTTGTTGGTGTCGACGTGGAGGGTGTTGCCATAGTAGGTGCCGAAGATGCCGAAGTCGATGTCGTAGCCCGAGCCGTAGGTGATGTCGCTGCAGTTGGCGCCGGCGATGAAGCGGAGGTAGTAGACGCCGGCTATGAATGCGCCTACGAAGCCTGTGTGCCGTGGGGGGGGGGGGGGCATGATCAGTATCCGAGTTGGCACAGGTGCACGCGCTGGGGTGGTGGTATCTCTATGGGGGGGGGGGGAGTCATACCAAGATCAATCACCGCGACGAATTGCGCGTTGGTGCTGCTCCTGTGGTAGGAGAACAGCGTGAATATGGCCCATGCCAGGGCTAACACCGACACTATGAACAGTATCAAGACGTAGTCGGGTGTCATGACGTTGGCGTTGACATAGCCATTGACGAAGTACCCGAGCATGCCCACGATGGGAACCTGTTCATTCACACGAGAGGCGCAAGGTCAGCCAGGTTGATGCGCCGGCGCCGGGGCATCGCAACGGCGTTGCGCGGGCGGGCCTGGACGGCAGGAGGGGCCGGCAGCAAGCAACGCACCAGTGTTACTATCTCGACGAACCGCCAGAAGACGAAGCCGACTGTGAAGAGAAACGGCATCTTGACCGTCGGGTTGTCGTCGCGACGCTGTTGCTGGGTGGTGGGATTGTTGGTCGTCGGGAGTCGAGACTGGTCACGAGAAGAGGAGGAATCGTCGCAGTCTGGTCGGCTGCACGTCGATGAGGGAGAGGGGATCTATCTTGTCGGCCAGCCACTGTCGGCTGCAGCACAAAAGCCCCGGGGGGGGGGGGGGCGGGCTGTCCTTGTGCTGGGTCGGCTTGGCGACGGGAGATAGTTCAGAGCAGTTGCAGGTTGGCGAGCGGGTAGGACGACAGGTTTGCGCACAGCCAAGGTGTAGGTGTAAATGCAGGTGCAGGTGTACGTGCAGGTGCATGCAGGAAGGAAGGTTTTAATATGGGCGAGGTTATTCCTATGTACGGAGCTGGCTGGCGGGGCAGGGGTGGTGCCCAGTTTCGACATGGGCTTCTCGCAAGGTGGGATGTGAAATATGAGGTTGGGGAGCCCTGCATCCCCTCCTGCGATGCCCCTACTGCTTGCTATGATGTATTATGGCCTGTATGCCTGAGGCGGGGGGTGGAGGGGCCAGAGCAGGCTCGAGATGCATATCAAGAGGCCACTGGCGTTGGCGTCAGCATAGTACACCAGCACGGACCGGGCAGGTCGGTGGCTTGGAGGTGAGAGAGGTCAGGGGGCAGGGGGCAGGGGGCAGAGGGCAGAGGAGAGGGTGTCCAGATGGGTGAGTGAGCTTTGCAGCTTGGTGAGGCTGTTGTCTCTCCTCGCTGATAAGGGCATCAAGCTCTCTCTCCCCTTGGAAACCTGGTCCCTGCCAGATGACGTTGCACCTGGGGAAACAAATCTGTTGTTGTCCCTGATCTGTGTCGAACATCCAGGTCGCCTTTCCGACATGCCACGACCAGAACAACATAGGTCCTCGTCAATGCATCTAGGCCTCATGCTCAGCACAGGTAGATTTTCTGTGAATCATACCATACTAGCCAGGAACACATTATTGTTTTTTCTGCCTCCCCACTCTCTCCTCTCTCCCCTACCCCCTCCCCCCAAAGCAAGTATCCCATCACATCATCCAGGGAAAATTCACGGGGCTGGTACGCATCCCAGCACGGGCCTCCCTCCCCACTACCCTAGATCGCGGGAGGCTGGGAGGTTGCTCTGTGCCCTCGAGATCGAGGAGATCGCCCTGTCGCCTGCACGTCAGCGTGCGCAGCCCACTCGTCCGCATGGCCCTTGGTGCTCTCCACCCCGGCTAAGAAGCCCTTCGTGCAGGCAGGGCAGGGCACCATGAGGTCATCATACCTCTATAGTCTGGCCGGACGCTGGCAGGTCGTTGGGCCTGGCATGCCTCCTCCCACATCTACTGAGCCAGAGGGTTGCATCAACCTGCACCCT
Source organism: Endothia cerciana (assembly GCA_026119935.1). Taxonomy (NCBI): domain Eukaryota; kingdom Fungi; phylum Ascomycota; class Sordariomycetes; order Diaporthales; family Cryphonectriaceae; genus Endothia; species Endothia cerciana. The sequence continues at coordinate 143,658 of JALRMH010000023.1, forward strand.
TGGCTGCTGGGCCCCGATGTGTTTGGCTGGTCAATTCCATCTACTGGCTTAGCAAGTTCGACATGACCCCAGGCTACAGAGCGGCAAGATCCACGGAAGGTCATGAGAGGCTGGGCCAAAAGGGACACAGAGGCGCTACAGAGGGCTGTTGAGACCCCGTTTGAGCTGGGTTCCCGATGAGAGTCGGGATCAGATCATGCCAGCAAGGTCTTGTTGAGCTGCAGCCCGGCTGGTCATTGGCGTGAATCCGATCTGAGGCTGAGCCTCCAGTGGGCTGTTGGACACTCAGTGGGCTGTTGGACACTCAGTCGTCTGCCTTGCCCCAAGCTACCATAGCACTTGCAAGCACAAGTTCCAGTCCGACTGGCTTGCCAATATATGCATGACGGCTCAGCAGACTGGGGGAGGAACTGTGGCCCCCAATCCACACTTGGAGATTCAAGAATGCTAGGAACACCTCGTCAACCGCTTACTGGATGCGAGATATGCAAGAACTCTGCACGCTGGCTCAGCACGCGCATGAAGCCCGAACTTTTGAGATTGAAGAAATACCAAGGAGACCTCTAATGCTTTGGATCCGGCTAAAGCCGATCCTTGTTTAAAGTCCCGCAATAGTAGCCTCTCGAATACCTCATCGTCGGAATGCATCCCATCTTCTCAGCCTCGCCACTGGACATCACCTCCAGCATGTTGACTCGGTGTCAGCAAGCTGCACGCAGCGTTCCGCGGCAGCTCGTCGGTGGAGAGCAGCCGGCGGGATAACTTCGCCATCGGTACTGGGCTTCAAACCTGTCTAGAGCAGTGATGGTTGGGTGGTCTGCGAGACGGCCATGCCCCTCCGGCATCCCACGGTCACCGTCCAGCCACAAATCACTGGAGCAACGTCGCCTGCCCGGCAGCCGTGGTGGCCGTGTCATCTCATCTCACAATGCTGCAGAATGATCACTCTCTGCGGGACATGATCACGGGTTTGTTCATGCTCCGATGGCTAGATGACAGGCGTTGATGTCGGAGAGACGGCCCCTGGTCATCTACCTGTCAACGACTCCCCGCCGCGGTCCAGGTTTTATTCTGCTGTTTGCAGCGGAATCCCTCAGTCCTGAGGTTTTCAAGCATGTAAATCACGTATCCATCTTGGACTCCTCATCCAGATCAAAACGCATCGATATCCAAACTCATGCAGTGGGTCGAAAATTAGCCCGATACCGCCGCGGATCTACAAACCCCCCTACCCCGAGCATCAACCCAACCTTTGTCGATCAGAAATCACAACGTTGGCTTCGACGAAGATCTCCCGCAGAGCCTCATGATCTGCATATCATTTTGGCATTCGACCTTCCCTCTCCTTCTCTTAATTCTCAGCGACGGCCTCGAGAGCCGACAGGGCCCAAGCAACAGAATGGACCCAGTCTCGAAGAACACGTGCGGCAGGCCGGAAATGAAAAGGGTCAGGCGAACCCCTGGTCGGGTCGGAAGCTTTCTTCTAACCTCGCACGCCGCGGAGCCTCGAGTCCCACCCCAGAAAATCCGACTCCATCCCCAGCACGCGCGCTGGGGGAACGGGCCGTCGTTGCGGAATTTGCCAATTGTGCAACAACAGATGGGGCCTCGATGTCGGAAGAAGACGCCGGCATAAGCTTGTAGTCAAGTCAAAAAGCCGTCAGGCTGCCACCTGCGGCGCCTTACAGGGGCCAGACAAGCTGGTGTCAGCTGGCCTGGCGCCGAAGGGTCGCTAGTGACGGAGCCGATGACACGATCCGAGAGTTAGAGACCAGGGCGTGAAATCGCGGACCTTGAAGGGTAGGTATCTGGCAGCCAGTTTATGAGTGCTGTAGCCGCCTGGTGGCCTGTAGCGGCCTGATCTGAGCTGAGGAGTAACCTGCAGTGCGTATCAAGTGCAGTGCGCCCTCTGTCTGTCCTCGCATCATGCGGGAGTGCAACAGCTTGAAGGCACCAAGCGGCGCGAGATCGATTCGCGACCTGCCCCAGGCGTCCACAACAAAAGCTTTGGTCGCTCCTCGATCGTCACTGTCCAGGTGGTCCTCTTCCCATGCGATTGCCCGGATTTGGGATACACAATTTGGAAAGGGGCTTCGAAGGACCCTCTTTATTGTTTCGCGCGAAACACGAGACACAGAGAGGATCCATCTCGCGAGCGCCAAGCCTGGACCCCCTGATATACATAGGAAACAACTGCTCTCGTTTCTGGAAATGTTTCCCTGGTTTTGTGAATCATTCCTTACACACCGTTCCTTTCTATTCCCATTCGTTAGTCTAGGCCGTTCGCTTATCATGTTCATTTCTAGATATGCCAAGGGCCTGGCTGCCCTGGTGCTGGCCGCTATACCGCTTGTCCAGGGAGACTATGCCGACCCGGGGTCCTGCTCTGGCAACTGCTGGGCTCACGACCCGTCCCTGATCCGTCGATCCTCTGATGGCGTCTACTTCCGCTTTAACACCGGCGGTGGTGCCCAGATCTACAAGGCTGACTCGCTCGAGGGGCCATGGACTTATGAGGGAGATGCCATGCCAGACGGCTCGATTATCGACATGGAGGGCAACACCGACCTCTGGGTAAGCCAGCCCCTTCAAGAATGACGGGTTAGGACGAGTACTGATAGCCCGGCAGGCTCCAGACGTCCACCTAGTAGGCGACACATATGTGATGTACTATGCGATCTCTACCTTTGGGACCGACGACTCGGCCATCGGCTACGCCACCTCCAGCACCATGGAGTACGGCAGCTGGACGGACCACGGCGCGACCGGCATCTCCTCCTCCTCCAGCAAGGACTACAACGCCATCGACCCGAATCTGATCCTGACCGCCGAGGGCTCCTACTACATGAACTTCGGCTCCTTCTGGTCCGACATTTACCAGGTCGAGATGAACAGCGGCGCGACCGCCATCACGGGCGCCAGCTACAACATCGCCTACAACGGCACCTCCGACCACGCCGAGGAGGGCTCCTTCATCTACTACCGGAAGGCGAACGGCTACTACTACCTCTTCTTCTCGGCGGGTGCCTGCTGCGGGTACGACACTGACCTGCCCGCCGCCGGCGAGGAGTACTCGATCCGCGTGTGCAGGAGCACGAGCGTCAGCGGGCCGTTTGTGGACGCGGACGGCGTCGACTGCACCGCGAGCGGCGGCACGACGGTCCTCGCGAGCCACGGGACGGTGTACGGGCCGGGAGGGCAGGGCGTGTACCCGGATCCTGACCTTGGGAGCGTGCTGTACTACCATTACGCGAACACGACGATCGGCATCTCGGACGCGGACTACCAGTTTGGGTGGAATGTGCTGAGCTGGTCTACGGGCTGGCCTGTGCCGACGTGATCGGGGCAGCCGACCGGCCTTGGGCACGACTGGTGGACCCTCTCAAGCTTCGCCGCCGCTGTTGGCGGTTGATATTCTTCGGACGTACACAATTCTTGTCACGTATATACCCTTCTCTTCTTGAAAATAAAATAAACCTCGCGCCTCAGCCGTCTTCTGCTCCCGCAAGACCGGGTCCAATTTTTCTACCTCATGTGTTGCGTTGTTAAATCACCAAGACAGGAAGAAGTGAGATGCCCACGGCGAGCGAGGTCGTGGGAACGTTGTCTTTACTTCTGTTTGCAGAAGACGTGCGCCCCGTGGCATAGGCTAGAAGCTCCTTCTTCTTGCCCACCTTCCCAGCCTTGCGCAGACCGATCGAGCTGATGAGGGCGCTCACTACGGCCGCGGCAAAGCACGTCCAGAACCCACTCCGATAACCCTGCAAAGCCGAATAGTCATACGTCAAGCCCCCTTCCGTGACCATGTCATCGGCCCCAGCAGCATTCGTTGCGACGGCGGCGGCGATCATAGCCGAGACAGCCAGCCCGATGCTGTTGCCCAGCTGTGCCACTGTGTTGAAGACACCGCCCGCAAGGCCCTGGCTCTTCCCGGGAAAGTTCGTGGTGATAACCAGGTTGCTTATATTGAACAGCAGGTCTGTGCTGATGGCGCTGATGACCATGGCTGGAAACGCAGACGCCCAGTATATCCAGCCCAGATCCTGCAGCGCGAAGATCAGCGGCGCCGCTGCACTGATGACACCGCTGATCAGGCTGAGGAAGCCTGCGTTCACCTTGTCCATGACCACAGCGGCGACAACATTCGTCCCCAGACCGACCACGACGAGCGGGAGGAAGCGCAAGGCCGTCTGCAGCGCGTCCAGGCCCTGCAATTCCTGAAAGTAGAGCGTGGCCCAGTATCCAAAGGCGTTGAACCACGACCAGGTCAAGAACACCGAAAGACAGACGGCCGTGAACTCGTGCCGCCGCCAGATGCTGTTCGGCAGGACGGCCGGCCGGCCCGATTTCTCCTGGCAGCCCTCCCAGTACACAAAGAACGGGATGAGCAGCACCGCGACGACGAGGAGGGCGATGCTGTACGGCCCAGAGCGGAACGCGCCTGCGCCGTGCGTGACCTCCGCGAAGACATACGACAGCAGCGCGAGGCACGAGCTCGCGGCGCCGACGCCGACGCCGACCCAGTCGAGCTCCGTGGCAAGCCGGCGCCTCAGCTCGCCCAGTGGAGCGAGCCTCTTGCCCTTCCCGGGCAGGACAATCCAGCCAAGAATGATCGACGCGGCGTTCACGCTCGTGCTCATCCAGTACCCCGTCCTCCAGCTGGACGCCTGTACGAACACACCGCCGAGCACCAGGCCCAGCGCAAAGCCTATCGGGCTCCCACCGCCAAACATGGCGAACGCGACGTTGCGGGCCCGGCCTGTTGGGAAGGTGTTTGTGATGGTGCTCACGGCTGGCGGCATGCAGAAAGCCATCGCGATGCCCTGAAGAACGCGGAAGAGGATGAGCTGGTCTGCGGAGCGGGCGAGCGACACGGCTAGGGTGGAGACTGTGTAGAGGAGGGACCCTGTGAGGAATATGGGCCGGGCCCCGATGAGGTCCGTGACTGCACCGAGTGGCAGCAGGAAGCAGGAGAGGCCGAGAGCGTATACTGAGGCAGGCCAAAGGAGGAGGTTTTGATGGGATAGGGAGGTCGCGGGCCATGGTGGGCAGCGCGACTGTGAGCATGCCAGAGTTGAACGTGTTCAACAGTGAGATGGATGCAAGAGTTATGAGAATCCCCACGGAGCGTAGTCTACTCGGTGCTATGGGCTCTGAAGAGGCGGTCGGTGCTGGGGGGCCGTCATCGTCGACATCGGCACCGACCAGCTCCTGCGCCTGCAGTGTCTGTGGCAGGCCCAACGAAGACTGGGCATGATCCTTCTCTTCGCTGGTCTGAGATGCCGCCTCATCTACACCCCATAAGGTGCCGAGTTCTATTTCGACCGCGACTGCTGAACCTGACATCGGATGAACAGTCAAGACACTGCCAACAAAGAGACAATGGGTGGAGAAGAAAAAGAGACCGGCACAGGAGAAGGAAGAAATGAATGCGAAGGGGTGGACCTGACGACAAACGGGCGCAGGTGACGGATGCACCAACCGACGGTCCGAACTGACGCTCAAGACACCAGGGGCACAAGATGTAGTCGTCGTTGAAATCGCGTTGGGTCACAATCACGGACTAAAACGACTGGGCAAGTAGGTTTTGAGACACGAAATGGCCTGTTCGGATTGATCATCTGTCCTCTACCGACCTGACGTTGCCAAGGGACTGAGCTCAGGGTTGGCCAGCACCACCGGACTCATCAGCAAGAGGCAGGCCGGACTCCGAGCCATGAGGCCCTGGCGAGAGGTCTGCGGTTTGGCTAGATTGCTGGGGTGTTCGTGATGCCAAGCATGCTCTGCCAGTCGCGGATCTGTGATGCCCCTGAAGAGTGTCCAAACGAGCGAATTTACTACCGCAACCTTCACATATGTATTGTCTCGCTTCATGGTTCTTCTTGTGCCGATTGCAGTCATTTTCCCTTGCGAATGACGCGCCGCATATGCCACAAATAAAAGTGCGCCTTTTATCGTGGATGACGAGATGGCTGTCCAAATTGAACTTCTTCTTGAAGACCTTCTGGCAGTGAGGACAAGTCCATTCAGTGATCCTAGGTTTCTTGGCTCTTGAAGCTTGTATCAAATTCTCGCTGTCATCGTCGCCAGTCTTTCTCAAACGGCGTTTGTCAGGAGGTGCCAGCTTTTCGACGACGGTCTCGTTCGTGTCTGGGAATGCTGCTGCTACGTCATCCTCAGACAGATCGTGAGTTGTTTTCTTATGCTTTTCAAGCTTCTCGCCTGTCTCGAAGCCAATCGATGAATATGGACAGCCAAGCTCCGTGCACCGAAACGGCCGCTCGTGTTTGTCATGATGCTGGTCTCGCGCAAGTGCTGTCGGAAACCCGTCATGGAAATAGCGGCAGCTCAATCTCGAGCATTTAAAAAGGTTCGACCCATACATTTCAACCATATCCTCCGTTTGGTTGCGAGCTGCTAACTCTGAGTAGACATCCTCGATCGTAGCCCGTCTCTGACGAACAATGTCAGTGAGATCTAGCGGGATCTCGGACTCTTTCATCTGGCCAAGGAACGTTAATTCTTTTCTGAGTAGAATCACTGCTCGCTGGAGGTCGTGGAAGAAGTCGTATCTCTCGAAGGCTTGCAGTCTTCGTACGTTACCCTTAGAAACTGGAACCGCTTTTGTCGAGCTTGTCGTGGGTATGAGGTGTGTTTCCAGAAATGCTCCCAGTGACTCGGCCAGGTCATCAATTTCTCGGTCGGTTTTCTCACTGTCACAAGCACAATTCTCAACATGGCGAAGCCAGAACGCCACTGCATAATCCATGAAACCGTAGTAACCAGAAAGTAAAACGGACTTGTCGATTTGGAAGTCTTGTCTGAAACCTGGCATGTTCAGGTAGCCGACGGAAAGGGAAGCGAGTGACAAGTGCGCTGCTGTCGCATCTATTATATCAGGTCTAGATGCCACAAATCTCCAGCATCAAGTTAGAACAAGCGAACTATAATTGGACAATAGACTTTATGGAATGTTTTCTTACATCCTCGCGGTGTTGTGGACGAAGTCAATGGTATTGTCGTCTCGAATTTCAACCAGCGACCCACACAAGTCCTTAGAGCTAACGAGAAAACGCCGACGCTTCCAGTCCACTAGCTGATTTTCCACGTCTATGGCTTTGGCACTTTGTATCTCGTGCCACTTCATAGTACGCTTTGCACAAATCAGCCACTGAAGCAGGGTACGTGTTGCCGCTTGCTGGGAGTCTGAAGCCTGGTTAAACACTCTTGAAAGTATCCGAAAATATCTAAAGACCGTCAGATTCTTTAGGTCTATTCAACCGGAGATGCCTGTCGACTTACGCATCATGAAGCTCCTTTGGTAATTTGTCGTCTTCAAGTTCCGTCTCGATCTCCTCTATCGTTGTCTGGGCTAAAAGATTGAGCACGATCAGCTTAGCCAGCAAAAACATTCCTGCAGGATGCGTCAGCAATAATGACTCCGGTATTCCGAAGCGAGCTACGTGGCGAACCTCTGGCGGCATTTTGTATTTTGGAGGCAATATTCGTCGTCAGCTCGGTGTCCAGGCTAAACGCTGACTGAATTCGACTCGCCTCCTTAGCAGAGAATTGCTCAATATCCCTCTGATTATCCGTTGGCTCGATTTCGAGCTTGGCAAGTCCCGAGAAATCCTTTCGAGCGAAACCGTCATCTTGGCTTATAAACAGACATCGGATCCGATGCTGTTCTCGCGGATCAAGGTTTTCCACGAGTCCGCGAAACCATCCTACAATCATTTTCCTGTCCTCTCTAGGACACTCGTCGATCCCATCGATCACAATGTAAACACTTGGACAGTCTAGTATGGCGATTCTGAGAAGCTCCTCGATGTCCTTCAACCTTGTCAGGACTGGTTCCGTGCTTTTGGAAAGTCCATCGTAAAAGACTGGTAGTAGGAGGTCATGGTTGTATCTCAGCGATTCGGCCAAGAAATGTCGACCGATGCATGAGAACGTGTTTTTGTCGTTATCATCTTGCTTGCAATAGAAGAAAAGCACCGTAGATTGAGGATATGCCTCTTTGACTTCCTCAATCACAAAAGATGCGAGAATAGTTTTGCCTGGGTGGATTAGTCCCCGAAGATACCTGAAAGGCGACTTGGTCATTTTCTGGAGGGACATTACTCACCTGCCCCCGGCATACCGCTGATCCACAGCAGTGGAGGCATCATCAAGGATGTTGGGTCCATCCACTTCTTGAAGGATTCTTTCTCTAGAATCCACCTATTGCTCTGAGGGTAGTCTTTACAAAGCTTCCGGTAGTAGTGATGATCATTCTCAGTACTGTTCTGGACACCGTTTATTGGCGACCTCAGCCAGGTATATATGTCGCGCAGCATTTGCAACTCCTGCTCAGCAATGATAGCTCTCAATTGCTGAGATTCGTTCCGAATATGGGATATAGTTGTTTGAGCCTGAAGGTTCAGGCTGTGGCGTTCAATGTCACCTACGATGGGGTTGAAGCGGGTCTTGTACGTTTTCCAAGTCGCATCGAAAAGCTGCTTTAGCACTAAAGACTGATTGTTAATTACACGACTACGTCTAGAAATACCCTGGAAGTTCATACGTACGTGGCTGCTGGAAATACCGCAAGGCTTGTTGATGGAATCGCAAGATGTCCTTATAGATGAAGACCAAGTATTTGAGCATATAAGAGTCCTCCCGAAATAGTCGTTCGAGTTGCAGATATTGCGGGAAGCTGTCGCCAATTTTCTCATAGACGCCGACAAGATCGTCCAACGCAATGGTAAATGTGCTTGCGACCTGGCAGCAGAACGACAAAAGTTAGACTTAGTTTTGATACGAGCCTACATCCTTGCAGGTCTCAACGGTCATTTCCATAGCTCTTCCTCACCTGCAAAACGAACTTCATTGGTCCCTGTCTCAACATCAGTACGACACTACATTAGGTGCCGCAGAGTCAGACGCAAAACTTACCCATACGAAGGCGACGAAAAGAGATGCGTTGCCGAAAACTTCGAGGACCTTGCCAAACTGGTCTATCGCCTCGATGAATGATTTCAAACGAGCGAAATTCTTTGCTCGCCTCTGTCGCATTAGTTTGGTCTGGATGTCCATGATCTCCGCTTGCACATTATCGCGAGTTGCGTTCCGAAATTTCTGCTGGTCGGCCACTTTCAATCCAGCCATGAATTCTTTGAGGGCGGTCTCAAAAGCTGCTGTCAAATCCGAGTTTGACATACTGATAGCTGTTCGTCTGAATCGCGTGAAGCTGGAGGTAAGACAGCGCAGGGACGGGGACTGAGGTGTGAGCCTCACTCTTTTAGTTGCCTTCTCCGGAGCCCGGTGGCTGTGATTCTGGCCCAATATGCACATCCGTTTCCGCGCCGCCCGATAGATGTGTCCTGGGTTGACGATTGGTCCTTCAACCCTGCAGAAAATGCAGCCTGAGCAGCCGAGAGACCACTTCCAAAGGCACAATGATGCAAGCCAAAATGGGGCTGTGCCCTTAGTGTACAGCCGCTGCAAAGTCGTGCCACTATAGCTGACGTGGACATGCATTGTTGGTTTTGTTTTCCCTGGCTGGCATGTGCACTTTGTATACTTAAGGAGGGCAAAGATCAAATGCTCATCAAGCCCTACATATAATATCATGAGAATGTGGAGGGACTATCGACTTGCTCTTACAGAAGAAACCACCACTGTTGACTTGAATGACTTAGCAAGGTAAAATAAAGGAGTAAGTTAATAGAGGCGAAATTGCTGATGAAATGGGTGCGGGTGCACAAAGGCCCTGGAGGCAGACATGACTGAAAGCTATGTTTAGAGTCTAGATTCTTAGCCAAACATGGCTGGCAGTCAGGAGTATGGGGAAGAATGGAACGATGATTGGGACCCCGAGGGAGCACAGGTGCAGGAGCTTTTGCGCCCCAGCAATGAACCAGTGGAAAGAATTAGTCCATCACCGAAGGCATTTTTCAACACATGTTATGGCTCTGTAAGACGCAAAACTCCTCTTACCATTTGATTCCTCATCTAGTCTGAACTAATAAAAGGTCAAAGATCTGTGATGTTCGCATTCTTTTGCTATCGCAACCTCGATACACACCGGAGATCGAGCACATTCAACGACTACCCGTGTTCTGCAGGCGATCCCAGGCTTCAAAAACATCATGGTACGGGTTGGAGTATTCGGGTGACTTTTTCGCTGTTTTCAGCAAAAATCTCAGCCTTAAATTCCACGAAGTCCTTGCAAAGGCCAATGTTGACTTCGAAGCCATGGTGGACTTTGATCAGGTTTCTAACCAAACAGAATCATTGCACCGAAACCAGGTGCCGACAATGACCATCGAAATCAATGTTTACGGTAATCGCGAACATGCACATTCAGTTGGAAGAACTCTATCTTCTCTCGAGCTCTATCTGCAGCAGCCACAGCAGCGATTCATCAGACGCGAAGACGTCCAGTACTATAATCCGCATTTTCTCCACATGCAAGAACTGCAGGGCCTCGGTGTCGACCAGACTCCCATATTCGATCTCCTCGGCGCAGGCGAGCTCGTGGACAACCCAGGGATGAAACATACCACCCAAGCTACGGAGCCAGCTGAAGTAGGCAGTATTGACGAGATCAAATCCATTCTCGACTCTCTTTCGCAGAGCACACTGCTACAGAAGCGCGATGGAAGTGGTGGGCTTCGCACGGTCTTGAAGGAGTACGTCAAACAGCCACTCATCCGTCAGTTGACGAAAGATCTCACATTCCGCAGTCATCAAATGCAAGCACTCGATTTTGTGATCCGTCGCGAAAATCTCACGTTACCCCCCGAGCTCTCTTTATGGGAGGCAAAAGTGATAGAAGGGCAAGAAGAGAGGTAGGATTACTAATTTCTCATGCAAGCACTTAACGAGCTGACGACTTCTGTAACCTTTATTCAAGTTACGTGCACAAGATCACCGGAATAGAACGGTCTCAAAGGTTTGAAAACAGGGGTGGTCTGATAGCGGACGAAATGGGCTTGGGCAAGACAATGGTGATGCTCGCAACCATTGTTGGGTCTCTTCAACGAGCAGCGGCCTTTGCTGCAGAGGCATTGCAAGAGCCTGGAGCCCGTCGCAGATCGAAAGCGACACTCGTGATTGTCCCATCCTCCAGTAAGTAGGGAACTTGTGTTTATACATGAGCCATGGGCAGTGGAATATGAGACTAAAGCCTTGCGGCATACCGTAGTCCTGATCGACAGCTGGTCAGAAGAGATACAACAGTAGGTCATGATTGATTACACGATTTCTGTTCTTTCTGCCTGCACAGTGAGCGTAACTGACAATGACACAGACATGTCCATTGCAATACCGTCTCTGTATTCAAATATCACGGGCCAGGGCGTCGAGAACAAGCGCAAAGATGTTTTAACTGCGATATAGTCTTCACGACCTATAAGACAATTGTAAGCGATCTGCAGACAAGCCATATCTCGGGCTTGGGCGTATTAAACACTATCGAGTGGTTCAGAATTGTTTTGGATGAAGGTAAGGTTGTCACCAACTGCTGCTCTCAGATAAGTCTTCCTGTCCTCACACAACGTCACACAAAGCGCACGATGTGCGAAACAGAACGACCAAACAATTTCAAGCCATCGTTGGCCTTGCCGCTGCGCACCGCTGGTGTCTGAGCGGTACCCCCATCCAGAATTCCTTGGAAGACTTGAGTTCCCTCGCCAGTTTTCTTCGAGTCCCGCTCTTGGAGAGCCCAGCGACTTTCCGCAAGTTCATTGCAAATGACGAGAACAGCGGTGCGAGAAATCGCTATAAAAACCTCCGGCTGCTTTTGACCTCGATTTGTCTACGGCGGAATAGGCAAGTGGCCGGTCTGCCCGAGCCTGTGACGCAGCTGCGGGAATTGAGTTTCACCCCGGCAGAAAAGGAAGACTACGAAGGCCTGTTGCACCGTGCCGGGCGACTTATCGACTTGAACGCCAGTGGCCATACTGACAACTCTAGTCCGGTGATATTTCAGGCACTGCTACGGCTGCGTCTCTTCTGTAATCACGGCCGTATGTGGTCAAGTTCCTCCCCCGGAAATGGTCTGGAGGAGGCCCTTGATTATCTTCAACAGAACGACCAGGCCCATTGTGTCTTCTGCCTAAGCGCGGTATACACCATCAACGATCAACCCGATACGGATGGCGGATGCCTCATCTCGGGGTGTACGCACCTGATCTGTCGAAAATGTTACAACAAAGGTTTATCGACCACAAAACATTGCCCATCATGCAGAGCGGGTGCTATGGATACCACCATGGAAAACGTGCTGAGTCGTCTAAAGGAAGCGACAGTTTTTGAGGAGATGCCAGCAACCCAACCTGATAATTATCAGCCCAAAGAGTACCCCTCCAAGTTGCTGGCATTCGTTGACGATGTCAGACAGCACACTAGTTTAAGGAGGTAAGCCCAAGAAATAAAGACCGCCAACAACAATGCATTGACGTGTACAATGATTATAGTATCGTCTTTTCATATTGGAAGAAGACCTTGGATATTGTTGGCAACATTCTCCGGGCCCACAACCTGCCTTTCTATTACATCCACGGTTCTATTGCTCACGCTGAACGTCGTCGGATTCTCAACAATTTCCGGTCTTCGAATGGGCACGGTATTCTGCTTATGACACTTGGGACTGGGGCAGTCGGGTGAGTCTCGGAAAGAAAGGGAGACCAAGAAGAAAAGGCAACCAAGAGCACAGGCCCTTGAAAGCCACCATGAGTAAGTACTAACGTGACACTTTACCATAGGCTCAACCTGGCTGTTGCATCTCGCATCTATCTTCTGGAACCGCAATGGAACCCGTTTCTGGAACAACAGGCGTTTGGCAGGGCTCAAAGGCTTGGCCAAACCGAGCGGGTGACGATTATTCGTTACATCATGAGAGACACAGTTGAAGACGTATTCCACCTCTTTTCCTGGTCAGTCAGCCCGAGAGAGAGCGGAGAGCTGACCTGTCCATCAGACCAACGTGTATCCAAGACAAATCACGAAGATGCAGATTGCCTCGCGAGGGTTCAGAAACTAGCTAGGTGCGTTGTGATCGAACCTGGTCACTTAGAGACGGTATGTTTGCTCTGACCTGACATCCCTCTGACGAATTTGATGATAGAAATCTTGCTAATGTGAGAGCATTAACAAGCCTTCTTGCTTGAGACGAACAGCTAGCCATAGAGATCACCTGCGAGCATGTAAAATGTATCAGGCGGTCATCTTCCTGGAGCCAGTCCAAACCAAGCTGCGCCAGGAACCCAAAGCAGATTCCTTTATTCGTAGATCATATTGAAAGCGCAGAGTCGGAAAGAGGTCTGGACACCTCAAAATGGATCACAAGCAGAACGGATGGAAAACAACCCACATGATGGGCAGTGGGTAGGGTTGGGCTGGGTAATAATACAGATCACAGTTTTTACATTGTCTACATTCTCATCAATACGTTTTACTTTTTTCATACCCCTTTCGCTTAGCCCCCCGCCAGCTCTCATCAGTTTCCAGCTTTTACAGCTGGAGTATTCCGTTGTTTCCTAACCGAGAGCCGTTGGAACTGTGCGGCGGTAAGACGAGATCTTTTAAATCCAGACCAACCCAATTTAACGTATAAGTGAATAAAGGGTGGTTGGAAAATAGGGTGGCTGGCCAGGGTGGGCGAGAAGTGGGTCCTTTGACTTATATGCGATGACAGCCGGTTGTGCTAGCGGAATGATGCATCACGGCTCAGCACCACATGCGGTTGAAGTGCGGCTCTGCAGAAATCGAAATTGAATACTGTGAGGAAGGTTGATGTCCAGGTGGCTAGGGCGTGAGAGTTTGCCTTGTGCGTCACTAAGTAGAGGGGGTGGCGGGAAACTAGGGAGCCCTAAGCTGCTACTGCACGTGCCATTGGTCGCTTCGTCTCTGCATCATTGCACACGGGCTCCAGCAGGCCGATATGACCCTCCCACGATGCGAAGAATGAGTATGGGAAGCGGTAGGGAGGGAGGTCTTATCCATGGTGCCAAGAGGCTTTCAGGCTGTGACTCAACATGGACCGTAGAGTGTTACGCACTCTGAACTGCGCCTGGTCAGCTAATTCTAACTAGATATTGCACACTGGCTCACCAAGTGGAGAGTTGCTACGGGTCTATAGACACTTGGACTTTTACTTGGGAGATGATCTCATTGTCCCTCCACTGGCTGTGAAGATGGGGAATGTTCGCACGATCGCATTCTCGAGCGTGGACTTTGTCTGCTCACCAGGCGACGCATCATATCCACCAGCGCGTCGGTTTGGATGCGCGTTGCGCAGCCCCTAGAAGCCGATATTTCGCATTCTGGAAAAGTATTCTCGAGCCCGCAATAGGCTGCAACACGTGCACCCGTCTGCGTGTAACAACATGTGAGTGTGGTCTTGGTGATGCAATGCGTAATGCACGCCTGCGCCCCAGCAACTTTGAACGTCAGAAGGACCACCGCAATCTCAACAGTGAGCTGAGGCTGCGTGTATACCTAGCGGAAACAGCCTGGCCAAGGCAGGCCCTATGCGCTGGTGGAGGAGACTGCATATCTAGTAGCCGGATCGAGGCTCAATGGTTGCTAGCTTTCTTTGATCACACCTCCCATCGACTCGACTTTGGCCGATTTTTGGCTCCAATGGATGGATGGGTCAAGGTCCGAGAACTACGATAACGAACGCCTGCCTTTCGGGACTTGTGTGTCATGTGAATACTCGGTGGACCGTGGCTGGCCTCTGTAGATATGTCATGCAAGACCAGGTTCCGAAGGATTGTGAAATTGTTGCAACCTTGGCGTGAAATTGGCTCAAGGTCAAAGGGTGCTAGAAAGTATATCTAATCGAGGCCTCCGACAAGGCTGCGGGCGTCATGCAGGTCAGTCAGGGCCTTTTCGGACTATCATTCTACATAAGCACCGAGCTGCAAACTGATGCACCTCGCCAAGTGGCTCATTATCTCACGCAATGATTCGCATGCACTCTGCAACTGTGTGGTTTGGTTAGCCACTCAGGTCATGACTGACGCGTTGCG
Source organism: Endothia cerciana (assembly GCA_026119935.1). Lineage (NCBI taxonomy): Eukaryota > Fungi > Ascomycota > Sordariomycetes > Diaporthales > Cryphonectriaceae > Endothia > Endothia cerciana. The sequence goes on from JALRMH010000023.1 coordinate 158,681, forward strand.
GGGTACTGTCACCCTCCTCCTGCTTTTACATGGTACTCAGTAAGCGACTGATGCACGACGGCTCAGCAAACAATAGTGCTGTAAAGCTGAAGACCCGGTTTTGAGATTGAAGAATGCGAAGGAAATCTTGTGGTGACAAGCCCGTCTTTCCCTCTCTGAATGCGAGGCATACAATCACCTCGTCTGTTCCACCAACTTGTTGTTGGTGGGAACCCAAACCGAAAAGAGAAATCAAAGCCATACGATATAGTTATTTCTGACGCGAGGATGGCTGCGCTCCGGAGACCACTGTTGTGGGAGACTCCCCACCACACACGCCCTGGAACTTGCCGAGCAGAGGAAGGCGATGTTGCCTAGATGGATGATATTTCCTTCTTCGACTAAATATTTGCTGGATAGTCTTCTAGAAGTTATTGTTCGTAGCCCTATGCCGCCCCTCACCTCCCCCCCCCCCCCAGCCCCCTCACCATACAGCCTCAGGGAGCTCGACCTCGAAGTCTTGGTGCGGGCTGTGTGACGTCCGCGGAAGGCGACTCCCACAGCCTACTCCTAAGACGAGCATCAAGGGCCAGTAGGGCACTGGTAGCCAAGCCCCTGAGCCCGTAGACATACCACTCAGATTCAGGACCTAGAACTCTCGTCACCGGCGGAAGTCAGGACGATTTAGAATCCATCTGAGATACGCGGGCACACATGTAGTGGACATCGTCATTGCCTTTAGCGCCACAATGTGGGACTCTGATTATGCTGATTGATGATGTCAGTGGACCATCGCCACGCACTATATATGTGTACAGACTGGTCCTTCCGTTTAAACAGAGGTATGCTTTTGAACTCCATCTTTACTTTTATATCGCCCCAAACTCGCGGTTTAATATTTCTGAGATGTCGCAGCCCGGCGCAAACCCCAGGTTCGCCATGAACTGCGGGTCGGCGTTGACGCGGTCGAGGTAGTCCATCGAAGACAGGTCGTCTAACAGGGCATCATAGTCGAGTGGTCCCGCGTTGAAGCTCTCGCGGTGTACCAAGGCTCGCGGCCCGGGCATAGGCTGCGACTGCTGCTGGAGCGGAGGGCCGGGACCGCCATGCATTATGGACTGCGTGCCTAGCATGGCCATTCCTGCGTTTGCCATGGACAGTTCGATGGTCGTGTTGTGTGCAGCTTTAGGGGGCGAGAGTGTTCCCATCATAAATGGCGCGGGATTCTGTGGTGGGAACTGTTTTGGCATGAGAGTCGGTGTGTGGAGGCTGGCGGAGGTGTACAGTTCGGAGGGTGTCGATGTGGTTACGCTAGGGGCGGTTTGGACCGACGCAGTAGCCAGCGGCGTTTCTGTCGTGGCGGTGGTCTTTGAGAGGGCCGAGACCGGGCGGGTCGTTTCGGGTGGTTTGTTTTTTGATGGTGTCCAGATGCATGCCAAGGTGTCTTGGGTGACTTGCCATCTTTCCCTGCCTTGTGGGTGAAGATCATTGAAGCTCCGGTGCTGGCGCATCATTGCCAGGCAGCTTGAAAAGAATGGTGGTGCGCCACAGGCACCGAACTGTGCCAGATACTGCTCGACAGACTCTAGAATCAGGCTGCAAGGCGATCCGTCCACGGAGTCCAGTATGGCACCCACCCACAAGAACAGGATCCGTAGGACGTACGCGGAAGGGATGCTGATGGAGCTGGAATCCCGAGCAACGATAAAGGTGGCGAAGGGGAGGCGCGGCTTGATGGTCTGGTGTAGGAGCATCATGGCCTCAGATGGGTGCTCTGCAGACAGGAGCCCATTCTGCCTCTGTAAAGTTCGTTTTCTCATAAATTTGAAGACATCGTATAGCTGGTTAAAAGTCGTCAAAGAGTAAGCGGGGCTTCGAGAGGACATTCTTGGGCCGGCGCTTGAGCCGAACCCGTCACACGGCGCCCATGGCTGCCACTCGTCCAGATTGTCCTCAGGTATGCTCATGCCCTCGCTGATGCCCGCAGTCTCCAGACTTGGCATGCCTCTTCGGTGCACCGAGATGAGGGTGTCGAGGATGTAGCAGCCCATTAACACTGCCGTGGCCCGCCTTGACGACCGTTCGTCGCCACTGTGAAGCTCAGACACATCCAGAGCAATCCGATGGGCGAGGCCTACTAGGATCCAGGCGCACGTCTTCTTTCCTTTTCCGACATTGATGAGTGCCAGGAGCAGTAGCGCCCTGGCGTGCTGGATCTCGAAATCACCCTCTTCTGAGGGCACTAGCCTCCTAGCAATTTTATAAATGTCATCTGACGACGAGGATGTGTCCTTGGCGGCTCCGGTGGCTGACGCAGTTACTATGCTCGAGGCGTCTTGGTAGGATGCCAACGCCATTGCAGCCCAAAGTTCAGCATGCGCAGCAGAAGCATTCCCCATCTGCCGGATGTCAAGACCCCCGTCTGGGTATAGATAGACGGTCTTTAGGAGGTCCTGCTTCTCCAGGATGGGATACCAGCAGTGCGTGTAGCTGAAGTAGATGTCGACGAGCCGCCAGTGATTCGAGGGAAGCTTGATGATATGGATGAGCTGTGCGCCGGGCGGACCGTAGCCATCGGCATATCTCCAGGGCGGGCCATTAGCCGATTGTGAAGGACCCTGGAGGGGCGTCGAACCAGGAAGAGCCCGAGAGGCTGTCTCGCTCTGCTCGTTGTCGCTTTCTCCGTCATCGGAAGGTGATGAGTTGTCCACTCGAGACTGGGCGGCATCCCCACCAGAGAGGATGCGGTCGATCTCCCTGTGTACCTTGCTCCTGCGCCATCTCTTGTGCAGACGGTTGGCCCTGTTCGAGTCCTTGCCCACGAGCAGGTTCTGGCCCTGGCCGCCCTCGTGCGTCAAGAGATTGTCTAGAGCCTCCTCGCATCCCGGCACCTTCTCGAAGAGCCAGGCCAATGCTACCTCCAGGGTCTTGATATACCCGGTCTGTACGCCTCTCTTCTTGGGGTTGGCGGCGTAGGTGCATGGTCGGTTCTGTGAGACGCAGGGAAAGCACAGGGGTTGGATGCCGTCACACTTCTCGCGTGCAGCCCGGCACTGGTCGCATGCCCTCGAGACTCGTTGTCGCTTGGCAGGCGCAGCGGTGTTGGTGTTGGGGGGGCTCGCGTCGGTGGCATTGTCGGCCTCGGATGTGGCGGACGTGGTTGTGATCTTTCGCTTCGAAGCCATGGCAGTCGGTCTCGAGGTCAAGTTGAGCCCGACCCATTCATTATCCCCTGTTCGAATTATGGATTAGGCATGGCCAGGGCCGGTGCTCAGTGTCTCTGTTGTGTGATGATCCGCATGGCCGACCAAAACAGTCAACGACGCACACAATCAACGGTGTACGTGTGTTTGTGTATTTTGCCGAAGCGTCGAGGGACGGATGAAGTCAAGTTCCTTGGCAGCGATGCCGGGGCACGAGTTGGAAATTGCAGCGGCTGCACTGGCGCATCGCTGGGGAGCACCACTGGGGGGGCATCACTGGGGAGGGGCGGTCCAACTGCCAAGGTTGGCTGGCGAACCAAGCGTGCCAGACACCGTGGGACCGTGCTGGGAGAGCGTTGGAGCGGCTTCGGGTGTCCCAGTTCAGTGGACGGTGGGGGGGTTCAATGGAGCCATGTTGGGGAATCTGGGGAATGGTCACCCACTGAGTGCGGGGAGATCTCAGCAATCTTGGCTGTTGGGCTCGGTGTCCCTCAGCAGCTGAGCCCGCAGAGGGCACAAGACAGGGGGGTAAGGCCCGGCTATGTGTTTATCCCCTGTGGGGAGTCCAACCTGTCCAAACTTGAAGGGGAATCGAAGACACGCCTTGCGCGCCAAGCCTCAAGCGCGGCTGGGAGGATGCACTAACCCCCGCATCCCATCATCTCGTCAGCTCCTCTGTCAGCCCCGGCGCACGACGCGGCACTATCAGACAGCTTGAACTGCCGTTGGCCGACGAACCACGATTGGAACGACTGCGTGGGGCAGAGGATTGTCTCTCGGGGCCAAGATGATGTGACTGGTGCCGATTTGACTCTCGCTCATCTTGGTTCGCGACTTGTACTTGTGTACGATAGATCGAAGAGCAACGCACACCACAAAGAAGAACAAGACGGCCATGAGCGACACGGGAGGGGACGCCGACGCTTCTTGTACTCAGACATACCGGTCACACTCATCAGTCGGCGCGTGATCATACGTTTCTCCTCGCCACGGCCCGCAGCGAGTCTAGATGGCTTCTGCTGTAGCAGGAACCAAACGCAACTTCTCAGCCATGGCTGCTGACCTGGAGGTTGGCCAACACAATCCAAGATCCAGAGACTCTGGGTCCAGGCACCAGAGCCCCTACTCCAGCGGCTTCAACAGGCAGTATGGTGCCGTATCAGAGCCCTCGCCTCGCACGCCAAGTTACTCCTCAGCAAGAGGTACGACACAGTCTCTCCCCCTCCGGTACGATCCCTCGTTGTCTAACAGCATCCTACAGCCTCTCGCTCTGCGCCCAGCTCCCCACGAACCTCCTCCGACTTCTCCTGCATCCGGATCTTCCGTCCAGATGCCTCCATCGTCATCACCGGCATCCGGGGAACTGGCAAGTCCACCTTGGCCATCATCGCCTCGAGCGCCATGATGCGCAAGGTCATGGATGCCGAGAGGGCTTTCCAGGAGATCACCGGCCTGTCGAGCCATGCATACAAGAAACACCATGGCTTGGCCGACTACCACAGCCGACAGACCGAGGTCTTGCAGGATCTCTTCAACCGCTACCAGAACAATACCATCATAGTGTGCTCGTGGATGGAACGGGGCGTGCAATCCACCCTCCGGGACTACAGCAACAGGACTCCCATCATCTACATCCTTCGAGACTCCAAAGCTATTAAGGATCACCTCAGGGTGCCCGATGACGCAAGGCTGAAGGATCTATTGGACGCCAGTGGCCTTGTGCTCCGGAGGTCCAGCCATTTTGAGTTCTTCAACGTCTCCGAAGACTTGCTGAAGAAGAACAAGGCTGACTCGCTGGACGGGCTCATCACGGAGCTCGACGAAAGGTCCCCGGCACCCTATCTGACGCTGAAGAGGGCCGAGAGACACTTCCTCAAATTCTTGTCGCTCATCTTACCCAAAAGGACGATACCATTCATAGAATCCGCGTTTCCCCTCGCATCCATACCAGCCGAGGATAGGCGTTTCACGTACGCCGTGTCGATTCCCCTATCGGTCCTGCTTGCCAAGCACGTCGACATCGAAGATATCGAGACCGGCGCAGACGCCGTCGAGATTGTGGTAGATCACCTGGTTAATCCTGCCTTCAGACCAAGTGGAAGGCACATCACCCCCGAACACGCAGGCGAGATCAGCCGGGCCTTGGGCGACATCAGACGAAACACAGTTATTCCTATCCTCTACCATGTCGTATTTCCCGAGTCGGCACTGCATGACGATGCATGGAAATCCCTGTACCTGGAGTACTTGCAGCATGGCTTACGCATAGCTGCCGAGTATATGACAGTCGACTTGAGATTGGAAGATGCCTACGTCTCCCATCTACGCACGACAGCGGGGCGAACCAAGCTTATCGGAAATCTCCAGCTGCCCAAAGCCCCTGCACCATCCTGGAGGGATCCTTCGTGGATCACATATTACCAGAGGGCTAGGAACCTTGGCTGCGACATGGTTCGCTTTACACGCGTCGCTGAGTACTATCCAGATAACTTCGATGTTGGGTATTTGCAAGCCAAGATCGATGACCTGGGAGGGCCCAGACTGCCTGTCATTATATACAACAATGGAAAAAAAGGCAGGAACTCAGCATGTTTCAACCAGGTGATGACCTCGGTCCTGCCAGCCGGGTCGACGGCGACGGAGACGGGCTACGACATCGACGCATACTCTCCCCAGCCTTGCGTGACAGCCCTCGACGTGACGAAGGGCCTCTACTCATCGTTTGTGTACGACCCCATGAAACTCTACGTTATCGGCGGCGACGTTTCTGGCAGTCTATCGCCCGCGATGCACAATGCTGCACTAGTCGCGTGCGGTATTCCTCATCACTACCAACCTCATTCTACTACATCGATCCGAAGCCTGCACGATCTTGTCATGGATCCCCAATTCGCCGGCGCCTCTATCGGCCTTCCGTTCAAAGTTGAGATAATCAGTATCACTCACTCGCTGAGCAGGCATGCAAAGGCGATTGGCGCTGTCAACACTTTGATACCTATTCGATCGCTGAATGATGATGGTACAGTCCCAGAGGACGCCCGACTCTTCCACTGCCGCAATCGTTCTGGGCCCATCAAAGCCCTCTATGGAGAGAATACAGACTGGATTGGAATCAGAGCATGCATTCGACGGGGTCTCTCGCCGGCGAACGCAGTGCGGTCGAACAGCTCCGGACTGATCATCGGCGCGGGTGGCATGGCAAGAGCTGCGGTGTACTCCATGCTGCAGCTGGGTGTGAAGAATATTTGCGTTTTCAATCGCACGTGAGTTCACAAGGCCTATGCTATGCATTGATTTCCCACCCGCCCTGTCCCGCCTTTTACTGACCAGGTCTCAGCTATGCCAATGCCGAAAAGCTTGTCGCTCATTTCACGAGACTCCTGGCGAGAGATGACCTTCCGCTCTTCAGCCCCAAATCCGACGTCGAGACCCGCTTCCAAATCCTGCGCACAAGGGAGGACCCGTGGCCGGAGGATTGGCGGCAACCAACCATGATTGTCTCTTGCATTCCTGGGGGCAACCCAGGCGCAGACCTGACGCTGCCCCCGCAATGGCTGGAGAGCCCGACAGGCGGTGTGGTGGTCGAGTTTGTCTACAAGACGTTGTACACCCCAATCCTGAGCCAGAGTCATCGAGAAGCTCATCGAGGCTGGGTCACAATGGACGGTCTCGACATCCTGCCAGAGCAGGGATTTGCGCAATTTGAGCTGTTCACCGGCCGACGGGCACCGCGGAGGTTCATGAGACGGGAAGTCTTCAGGGCGTACACGGACGAGAAGGGTCGATCTAACCTCGCGCATCTACAACCGAGACTTGATAACATAGTGGAGCATGAGCCTTGAGCGAGGCTAAAAAGGGGAAGGGTGGACTCTTGGCCTCGAGGAGGTCCAAACCGCACGTCGCCTTAATGCCGAGGCCTGATGAATCAGGTTGGATCCCTGACTTCCTCACCCAGGCGACCCTGACCAGTGGCTACTTACAACACATGCATATCAACGCGGCCTCACCAGCATTATTCAACATCAACATTCGAGGACTGAAATGCTAAACGCGCAGCCGCATGATGATTTCTACAGTGGAGGGTACCGGTAACACTTAACTACGTTGACCACGCACAGCTCGGAAGGGGGAGCGGCAAATACACACTGGTCTTACAAGATGAACAAAGGAGAGCCATGCAAGCAGTGTCTCTATTGGATTTGAGAACTCATCCGTCCCGTGCTATCCGTGCCAGCAAATCGCCAAGCAGAGCGGTTAAGTCTTCTTCCTGTACGGCGCGCTCGGGATGAAGGGGTCACCGTCCACGCCATCATGCTCGATAGTGCCCGCAGGAGAATGGGCGATGCTTGACTGTCAGCTGGTCAGCCGTCGCTCATGCCCCCTATCCTGGCAGACCAACAACCCATCCCCAGGCTGTGGGGCACGGGGGCTACCCCAGGCCTGCATACCGGCTCGACGCTCGCATGCGTCCAGAGTGCGGGGGATGAACAGGGGTGATAGAAAGGCTTGCGAAACGGCACCAATTTCAACGAGTCAAGCTAAGAGAGCTCGTCACTGTCAGGTTGAATCCTCATCCGACAACGCGAAAGGAACAAAGGGAATCACGAAGGGAAAGGGTCGGATAAGGGTGTACACCAGCCACAATGGACCAATGGACCAACATCTGGGGTCCCCGTATTTGTCAAGGCGCCCCCGTGGGGACGTCAATCCAGATACCAAGCGGCTGGGTCCATCCGCCACATGGACCCTGTTTTGACGCCAAGGGGAATGTACTGAGGCCATCTAAAAAAAATTCTTGCGTATATCAGTCCGCTCCTCCTCTCATTTGCCTTGACTTGACGCGAACATTCTTCAACTCCACTCACCACCATCAGCCTGCCATTTGCAGCTGCGACCACAACTGTATGCCTTTAACAGGCAGAGTCGACCTCTCATAAGTCAAAATGGCCCTGCTGGCCCTCAGAGAAGACCGGCCGACGCCAAAGGCCGTCTACAACTGGCGCGTCTACGTCTCGGCCGCCATCGCATCCTTCGCATCATGCATGATCGGCTACGACTCTGCCTTTATCGGCACCACCATCTCCCTCACCTCGTTCAAGTCTGAGTTCGGCCTCGACAAGCTCTCCACCCCCGAGTTAAACCTCATCTCCGCCAATATCGTATCCGTTTACCAGGCCGGCGCCTTCTTCGGCTCCCTGTTCGCCTATGTCTCCTCCTACTTCCTCGGCCGCCGCAAGTCCGTGTTTGGCTTTGTCGTCGTGTTCGTCCTCGGTGCCGGTCTCATGCTTGGAGCCAATGGGGAGCGCGGTCTGGGTCTGATTTATGGCGGTCGGGTGCTCGCGGGCATCGGTGTCGGCGGCGCATCGAATATGGTACCCATCTACATCTCGGAGCTGGCACCGCCGGCAGTCCGTGGACGGCTGGTGGGTATCTACGAGCTGGGATGGCAAATCGGCGGGCTGGTCGGCTTCTGGATCAACTATGGCGTCAACACCACCGTGGCCCCCGGCCACGAGCAGTGGATCATCCCCTTCGCGGTGCAGCTCATCCCCGCAGGCCTGCTCCTCATCGGCTCCGTGTGGATGAAGGAGTCCCCGCGATGGCTCATGTCCAAGGGCAGGCGCGAGGAGGGCATGGCGAATCTCTGCTGGATGCGCAACCTCAGCCCCTCGGACATCTACATCGTCGAGGAGGTCAGCTACATCGACGAGGACCTCGACCGGTACAGGTCGGAGGTCGGCGCGGGCTTCTGGAAGCCATTTGCCTCGCTGAAGCAGAGGAAGGTGCAGTGGCGATTCTTCTTGGGAAGCATGCTCTTCCTGTGGCAGAACGGCTCGGGTATCAATGCCATCAACTACTATTCTCCGACCATCTTCAAGAGCATCGGTGTCCAGGGCACGAATGCGTCGCTGTTAACAACAGGCGTCTTTGGCTGTGTGAAGACGGTGTTCACTTTTGTTTGGCTTCTGTGAGTTCGCTGTCCCGTCCACACGGTGATGGTCTGTAAGGTGCACATTGCTGATCTCGATACTTCGGCAGATACCTCATCGACCACCTTGGCCGCCGCAAGCTGCTCATGTTCGGCGCCATCGGCGGCTCCCTGTGCATGTGGTACCTCGGCGCCTACATCAAGATCGCCGACCCAACCTCACACCCCTCCGCCAACGGGGACCTGTCGTCCGGCGGCATCTCCGCCATGTTCTTCTTCTACCTGTGGACAGCCTTCTACACCCCCTCGTGGAACGGCACGCCCTGGGTCGTCAACTCAGAGATGTTCGACCAGAACACCCGGTCTCTCGGCCAGGCGTCCGCCGCGGCGAGCAACTGGTTCTGGAACTTCATCATCAGCCGCTTCACCCCCCAGATGTTCGCGACGATGGACTACGGCGTGTACATGTTCTTTGCGAGCCTGATGATCCTGTCGTGCGTCTTCGTGTTCTTCCTGGTTCCCGAGACGAAGGGTATCCCTCTGGAGGCCATGGACAAGCTGTTCAAGGTCAAGCCCGTCTGGAAGGCAAATGAGAAGATCATGGACGATCTGATGCTGCAGGATGAGGAGTTCAGGAGGAACGCTGGCGATCTTGAGTTGAGTGATGACGGAAAGCCTGGCCTGACCCAGGTGGAGGACAAGGGCAAGGATCAATACGTGTAGTTGGGAGAGGGAAACAAAAAGGGAGAAGTGGGGTTAGCCTTGTTCTTCTTAATCATTTTTTGGACGGGGCATGATACCATGGGATGGTTATCTGGATATCGGGATCTACAGCGCTCCTTTGCAAGTCTCAATCATGAGCATCTATGATTTTCGACTTCCCAACACTTCACTGTTTACCTGCCCCGCCCCCTTTCCCGCCCGTTCCAACATGCCTAGATGTCCTTGGGCCGGGTGACTCGGTGAACAGGGCCGAGCTTACTCTGAATGCTGAGAAGATAACGCAAGCCTACCGGTGTACATCGTGCAGGCCCCAATGCAACACGACGGCGGGACCCTGCCAAAAGCACCGCTCCGGAGCTTCACATCCGAAGGAGGCCCTGGCGAGATGTCAGCCACGGCACACCCACAACTGGGAGGCGGAGCCCCCAAACCACCAAGCCGCGTAACCGCTGTGAGTAGCCCTGCGCCGAGACGGGAGATTCATTTTCCCTCGGGTCAATCCACCTCTGCCAGCCACAATCATTATCCAGGAGCTTCAACACGGCAATGTAGCGTCCTTGTTTTCACATAGGCTCATCAGCGACAGTGCTCAGCAAGTCTCACCTCGGCGTGTCGCCACCGGGCTGGATAGAACAGTCAGTCTCTATGACCGTCAATTTCAGCAATAGCTTTCGCAGCATAGGTTTGATGTCCCGGTAGGTATACATTTGTTGGAATATAAGTACTCAAAGGATGAAGAGAAACCAGAATGTGCCCGCAGGCCCTGCAAATTTCAAGCTAAGGGTGCCCATAGCTACCTACGTAATCATAGGTTGTGGATCAGGGAGCGAAACAATCTAAGCTTTACAAGAGGAAGGTGGGTGATACCACTAGGGGATCATCCTTATTGTGCCTATATTCTCTCTCTTGATCTTTCCGAGGAGGGAACACTATCTCTCGCTACATCTTGTCTCAAAAGCGCAGGGTGGCCTGGACGGTAACCACAAGTCGAAGATCTACAGCAACCTATACAGACCACAGCTTGTTCTCCATCAGATGGGGGTGGACACCCCTACTGAGAGATACGATAGTAACCACCCTCCCTGACCAATAGGTTGAAATATAAGCGTCAACTGGCTATATGAACTGGTCATCAGACTAAGTAATAGCTAGTTGAACGTTCTGACGTTAATGGCCTCAAGCGGATTTCGGTGGAGAGGTAGCAGTACAGAGCTGTCATGCCCCCTCTGTCTATGTATGGTCACAAGCAGATCCTGTTTCGCCGACGTAGGTGGGTCATTGTCACCTTTTGGATCGTGAAGGAAGCAGAGCGCCAGCAGAGTCTAACCCTGTCGTTGGAAGGTTGGGAGGGGGGGGGCGGCCGAGGAGGAAATAGTCGAAAATTTATTGATATGAAATACTGGGAATAGCTGAGGCGGTCCGGCAAGGAAGAAGAAGATCAGATATCATTACAAATGCTGACAAGGAATCATTCTTGTCCAAAGATTGGATGTAGCCCTGCTCGAGTGGCTGGGTATGGCGCAGATGAGCAGGGGATTTGCGGACGAGCAACACCCCAAAGATATTGCGCTGTATGGGTCATTGACAGATTTCGCTACTTTCAAAGGCTGTAAATTTACGGTGCTGGCCGTGTATATTTTGAGGCCGTGTTAAGCAAGTATCGACTATGCGATGCGCTGAAAGGCCTTGCCAGGCTCCAGGCTTGCCCCCAACTCAATCCCAATGAAGCCCGGCTACTTACCAACATCGTCTCGTAATCGTTTCACATCATCTTTCTGGGCTCTAATCTTCTTGCTACTAGTCTCTAGGTATTTCTTCCCAAGGCGACCAAGGGCTCCGCAAACATTGAGATTGATTACTCCAACCGGCGATTGCGGATAACAAGGCACGATATGTGTACAATCCGTCATCACCTGGGCACGGATCACGACTCGAATTGGACGAGATGCTACCCCACTTGCATGTTGTCTTGATTGGAACGCAACGTGACCACTGTAACCTGGCATCCGCCTAAGCTGGTAGCCGCATTCGCAGTGTATGCCTTGCCAGGCCTGTAGGGCCAGATTGCACGTAGAAGAAAGGTGCGTGCGGTCATAGAGAAGTGTACTACGTGCAGTTGGCGACACGTCCGATCCATTTACATGTTCTATGTACTTATAGGCAAGCAAGTCACCAAAACGCCCGGCTGTGCTTCCGTCTAATCTTGACCAGAAATCACGACCATCTACCTCGACCGGTGGGCCTTGGCTCGGAGCTCCACCTGCCTGTAGATCTCCTCCTTGACCTCCTTCACCGGCAGATCCTCCGGATCCCGCCCGGTCCAGTACCGGTCCTGCTCGATGCCCTGCCAGATCAGCGCCTCGGTGCCGAGTATGACCTGCCACTTGCTGTCCTCCGCCAGCTTGCCGAGCTGCGTGAAGGGGCTGGGGTTGTAGCACATCTCCAGCATCGCGCCCTTGTGGCCCTTCTCGCGCAGGAACACCTCGGTGACCACGCGGGCCTGCAGCTCCGCCCCGGTCACGGGCGGGAAGTCGGGCACGCAGGCCACGATGGCGCCGGGGCCCTCGAGGGCCCTGGCCTGCCCCACCGTCTCGACGTGCACCAGCGAGCTCCCGTAGCCGCGCTCCGTGCACTCGGCGATGACGGCGTCCACCTCGGCCTTGTCGCGGTTGACGAGGTAGATGCTCGTCGCGCCGAGCCACTGCCGCAGGGCGTAGACCGCGGAGCGCGCGGCGCCGCCGCCGCCGATGACGAGGCCCGGCCGGTTCCGGAAGACCCTGTCGTGTTCCGAGGCGGGGATGGTCTGCAGGAAGGAGTCCCGGACGCCGATGACGTCCGTGTTGGTGCCGCAGAAGATGCGCCTGAGGCCGGTGGGCGATGACGCGTCCGGCTCGTCGCGCACGTACATGGTGTTACAGGCGCCGACGGCACGGCACTCTTCTGTGAGCTCATCCAGATGGGGTATGATGGAGACCTTGTGCGGCATTGTCACTGATGCGCCTGTGAGGTTGTCAGTCTCCAGGACTCTCTTTTCTTTACAAGGGAAAGGGGGGAGACCTACCGTAGAACTTGGGGTGCTGCCGCAGCCTGAGGAAGAGGTCCATGTCTGTTGAATCCAACCGAGTTTGTGCCCAGTTGAGGCCAAGGTTCTGGTAGACGACATCGTGGAGGAGTGGGGACATGGAAGCGGCAAGCTTCTGGCCAAACAGGTAGCCATGCCTGTCGAGGTGGTCTACTTGTGGCAGTGATGGTGGTCGTGTCTGGAGATGTGGTGTTGTGTTTGATGTTGTTGCTGAGGGCTTCGTCACCGTCATGGTCGCCATGGCGCCGCTATAAGTCCCGGAGATCTCGGGGGCTGGGAGATATCTGATGGAGCGAGAGGGTCGTTCTTGTTCCGAACTGAGTGTGACCTTGGAGTAAGAACCACGAGTCTTTTCGGAGGATCAGATCAGTAATCAGTGAAAAATGTAGCACGCTATGAGGTTCGCAGGTTGACAATATGGCGTCTTCGGTCTCGTCCAGGACATGCTAAGAAAGGAAAGCCGGGAGCCTTTATGAATGCTCTTGGGGTCCACGACTGGGGATAATTTGGTAACCGCTGACCGAGCACGCGCAGCAGAACAATGCGCCGGGTGCCCCAGACGCGCGGAGATAAGTGTGGCAAGTTTTCCCGTGGGGTCGACCTCACCAGAGAGGCCGTGAGAGGCGCTCGCGATGGTCTGCCGTACCACCATGGTCGTAAGAACGCTCTGCCGTCCCCAGGGAAAACACTTTTCAGTCGTACGAAAGCGGAAGACCCACACAGGGAACAACCGAGGGTCTTTCCGACCCTTCCAGCCGGGCAGGTCAACCTGGGGCGTGGATCAGATCTGGTCTCGTAAATATTCACCCGGCTCGTTTCCTTTGTTCCTCCATGCGTATTGGGAAGATTGACATCGCCGGCTAGACTCCAACCCAGGCGCTCGACCACAGTCCCGCCTGGAAGAGCATACACACGCTTATCCTCGGTCTGAGTGCCGAGCAAACTGCCTCAGGTGGTTGCGACGATGTCTTGCCATCCCAGGAAACGATTATGGGAGGCCAATTGAATGGCAGTGATCTGTTGGTAAGCGAGAGACAAGTGTCGCCGAGTGGTCGGTGCAATACCCAGGAGAATCGGACAAGAGTGAAACCCCCTTCTCGCGTTCTTGTTCCGTCTGGACTCTCGTCGCCCGCGCCTCTCTCTCTCTCTCTCTCTCTCTCTTCAACGCTTCTGATGTCGCCTTCAGCCTTTGGTTCCTCAAAACTCCCGTAAAGATAACGCACTTCCGTCACGCTACGGCCGCCGCCAGACCCGCTGACTCCTTCCACTCCGCCGCCTCTACACTGACCGGCCCGCGGGTAAGGTGCGTGTTTAAAGGCGAAGGAGCAGATAGATCAAACACCGAGGGAATCACGCCCGAACTCACTCAGGAGGCCAGGTGTGGGCCTCACCGGTCAAGCGCTTCCGCCTGTCCCTCTATTATTCATCTCCCGTCTCAAGGAAACAGGACTTACACGTACCACCCCCTTTCATACCAACCAAGGTCCCCCGCGGACACAGATATCGGACATACCATACCGTCACCGAACATCTCATAAGGCCTCATTACAACGTCTACTGCATCCTTTACACAATCGTCAGCAGCAGCCACACAAACACTCCACGACTTACAGAGGACAGGATGTCCTGCCGACTCGGCATAACTTCCATGTCCCTGGGGTGGCCCCACGCGGGTCACACCCTTGCCGAGAAGCTCGACCTCCTGGGGCAGCACGGCTACCAGGGCGTCGAGCTCTTCGATGCGGACCTCCTCGACCACGCCCGGCAGTTCGAGGCCGCCGGCGGCGGCGGCGGCGGCGAGCCCTCCCACGGGGCCCAGCTCAAGGCGGCCCACGACATCCGGGCGCTCTGCGCGCAGAAGAACATCACCATCATCTGCCTGCAGCCCTTCTCCGGCTACGAAGGACTGGTCGACCGGAGGGAGCACGACGCCAGGATCGAGAAGCTGCAGAGGTGGATGGAGGTCGCCACGGCGCTCCGGACGGACATCATCCAGGTGCCGTCGTCATTCCTCCCCGCGGCCCAGGCGAGCGGGGACATGGACCTCATCGTGTCGGACCTGCGGGAGGTCGCGGACATGGGCGCCGCCCACGAGCCGCCGCTCCGCTTCGTGTACGAGGCCCTGTGCTTTGGCACCCGCGTCAACACGTGGGAGGCCAGCTGGGAGGTGGTGCAGAGGGTCGGCCGCGACAACTTCGGCCTCTGCCTGGACAGCTTTAACATCGCGGGCCGGATCTACGCGGACCCGGCGAGCCCGTCCGGCAGGGCGCCGGACGCGGAGCGGGCGGTCGAGGGGTCGATGAGGAGGCTTGCGGAGCGCGTCGACGTCAGGAAGGTCTTCTACGTCCAGGTCGTCGACGCGGAGCGGCTGGAGGAGCCCCTGGTCGAGGGCCACCGCTTCTACAACGCCCAGCAGCCGGCGCGCATGAGCTGGAGCCGCAACTGCCGGCTCTTCTACGGCGAGGCGGACCACGGCGCGTACCTGCCGATCCGGCAGATCGCCGAGGCCTTCTTCCACGGCCTCGGCTTCGAGGGGTGGGTCAGCCTGGAGCTGTTCAACCGCCGGATGGGCGACAGGGACCCGGGCGTCCCCCAGGAGCTCGCACGGCGCGGCGCGGCGTCGTGGGGCAAGCTGGTCGAGGACCTGCGCCTCGGGACGGGGAAGCCGGCGCCACCGGGGACCAGCGTCGCGTCCGACGCGAGCGCCTCCGAGCCGAGCGTCAGGGGGGACAGCGAGGCGGAGAGCCACCCGTCGCCAGCCGGCCCGGCCGACTCGGACGACAGCGACACGCCGAAATTAGGGTACGGCGGCTCAGGGCCCGCCGGCGGCCAGCCTGGGCGGGACCCGAGCAGCGCCAGGGCCTCCGCAGGGCCCGGACGGCAGGACGCCGTCGCAGGCGGAGATGGGCGTACCCGGGTCGGGATCACCGCACGGCGGCGGGGGCGGGAGCGAACGTGCTGAACAACTTCGGGGACAACAGCAACTTATGCTCAATAACTGGATCCGCCGGAAGGCCCCCCGGCTCTCTGGATGCTCCTTCAACCGCTGTATCTTCACCATGATAATCACCATCGCCCTAGGGCTTTTCATCGTAGGCTCCTACTGGGCTTCCACTAAGATCACGGGCCCCACCCAGCAACACAAGTCGCATCACTGGTAGTTCGGCCGCTCCACGAGACAGTATGCTCACCGTTAGGAGATTGTTAGTCGGGGGGCGGTGAGGATTCTCTTCTGGCAGCGAGGAGATGGGGAGAGGTGGTCGGCATCATAGCGGGAATGGATTTTTGGCCATAGCGAATGTGTAGATGGATGATGGACATGGCCCATACAGGCCTTTTCGGATCGACAATGAATTTTTCTTTAATTTTTTAATTTTTTTTTTTTCATCATTTCTCTTTAATGTGTCTTGGGGCCTACTATTTGTGCCCTCGCCCCTCCTTAACCTGCCTCACTGCCCCTCCTTGATCTTCAGATGCCTCGCCACGAACTCCAGCGCGGCCTGGTACCCGTAGACCCCCAGCCCGGCGATGACGGCGGTGGCCTTGTCGCTCAGGTAGCTGTGCTGCCTGAAGCCCTCCCTGGCGTGGACGTTGGAGATGTGCACCTCCACGAAGGGGATGTCGACGCCGGCCAGCGCGTCGCGTATGGCGACGCTGGTGTGCGTGTAGGCGCCCGGGTTGATGACGATGGCCGAGACCTTGCCCTGCGTGCTGTCGCTCCCCGCACCGCCGGGCCCCCAGCCGGCGGCCTCCTGGATCCGGTCCACGATGGCGCCCTCGTGGTTCGACTGGAAGGTCTCGAGGGCCACGCCCAGCGAGGCGGCCTGGGACCGGGCCTGGGCCTCGACGTCCGGCAGGGAGGTGCTGCCGTAGATGTGCGGCTCCCTCCTGCCGAGGAGGTTGAGGTTGGGCCCGTTGATGAGGAGGACGCGGCGGGACATGATGGTGGTGGGGGGGGGGGGGCTGGTCGCTCTAAGAGAGAGACAGAGAGAGAGGGTGAGATGAGAGGGCTGTCGTTACTGGTTGTGATAATTAGTGAGACCGTGGTGGCCGCCGGGTCTGTTGAGGTTCTGTGCCGTATCCCCTCTTTCAACTGGAGGAGGGTCTTTACGATGGTTCTCTCATGAGATCACCGTCTTCCGGTCTTCGCCCTAGACATAGTTACCTCAGGCTTAGCCCTCCTTCCCCCCCCCCCCCGGCCCAAATAATGCATGCCTGTTGTGGATCGTTCTTCGCGGGGCCCCGCGCGGCTGTCTGGATAGCTCCGGCTGCTAAACTATCGACCGAACGTGACGTGTCTGAGCGAGCCCTCTTTTCCTTCTTCTTCTCCTTGGGAGGACGGATAAGTACTCTTCCGGCTCGGCAGGCGTTCGCTTGGCGATTTCGCAGTGCATGATGACTCCGGGGAGCACATTTATGTCCCCGGGGATACGAGGAAGGGGAAGAAAAAAAAAAGGAAAGAGGGGGAGGGAGGGGGGCATAATGGACCGGTGAGTATCAATTATCCTGTAAGATGAGAGAGATTGACTAGTCATGGGGTGAGGGTTGTAGCTGGCAGATTTAGAGTTCGTCTTGAGTTGCAGTAGAATGATCTTCCTGATAAGATAACAAGATTAAAAAAATAAAAATAAAAATAAAAATAAAAATAAAAATAAATAAAAACAAAAACAAACCCCTACCTTCTCCAGCGGGGCATTCTGGGCGCTGCCGACAGGCGGAAGAGTTACTGGGTAGTGGGAAAAAGATCGACGTCGTGCAGCTGAAACACGACGGGAAATGCCCACCGCTGCTGCTGCGGTCTCGGCTTGTAGCGGGCTTGGACAGAGCCTCAGTGGGCCCCTCACCCGCTGTAGAAACCCCCCCACTGCAGCGTCTCTCACTGAACCCGCGCTTGCACAGGGCGATCATGCCCTGCGCCCGCTGAACCCAGCAGCTGATACGATACACACACACACACACACACACACACACACACACACACACCCCCACGCCACAGCCTCATAAGTAACAGCCAGCCTCGCCTCCTCACGTGCGCCCCGTGCAAGAGACCGGGATTCAGCCATGGCCAGCAGCGGCGACCAGCAGATCGGCGAGCGGGAGCTGGACGAGATCTACGCCTTCGCGGTGCAGCTGGGCAAGGATGCCGGCGGGATGCTCATGGACGCGGCGGGGGTCCGGATGGCTGGGCCGTCGGGGGGGGTGGGGGAGGGGTTTGAGGAGAAGGAGAACGCCGTCGACATCGTGACCAAGACGGACACCGGTGCGTGGAGGGGGCATATGCGGATCACGTATCTATCTGGCCGGGTGTGGTGTGCTGACCTGGGCCCCCACGTCCGGCGTGCACAGATGTCGAGGCCTTCATCCACGACTCGATATCAAAGAAGTACCCTCACCACAAGTACGCCTCATTCCTCCTCGCTACTGTACTAGGCCAGTGAGGCCCACTAAGCCATGGGTACAGGTTCATCGGCGAGGAGACGTACTCGTCCGGCTCCTCAAAGGACTACCTCGTCACCCCCGACCACCCGACGTGGTGCGTCGACCCCCTCGACGGCACCGTCAACTACACCCACCTCTTCCCCATGTTCTGCGTCTCCATCGCCCTCATCATCGCCGGGGAGCCCGTCATCGGCGTCATCTACGCCCCCTTCGTGAACCAGCTCTTCACCTCCTGCAGGGGCCGGGGGGCCTTCCTCAACGGGACCCAGAGGCTGCCCCTCGTCAGGGGCTCCCCCATCCCGGCGGGCGCGCCCAGGGGCTGTGTCCTCGGCTGCGAGTGGGGCAAGGACCGGCGCGACCCGGCAGGCGGGGAGGGGAACCTGGGCCGCAAGATCGAGAGCTTCGTCACCATGGCCGCGGAGCCGGGCGCGAGGGGCGGCATGGGCGGCATGGTGCACGGCGTGCGCAGCCTCGGCAGCGCGACGCTGGACCTCGCGTACACGGCCATGGGCAGCATCGACATCTGGTGGGAGGGCGGGTGCTGGGAGTGGGACGTCGCCGCCGGCGTCGCCATCCTGCTCGAGGCGGGCGGCCTGGTCACCACCGCGAACCCGCCCGGGGACCCCGAGACGGCCGAGATCCCCGGCGCGAGGCTGGGGAGCAGGCTGTACCTGGCGATAAGGCAAGGCCCCGGACCAGAAGGGAGGGAGCAGCGAGGATGATGTGCTAATTCGTGTGCCCTTGCAGGCCTGCCGGACCATCGGCCACGGAGACAGGACGGCAGGGCCAGGAGCGGCTCGTGCGGGAGGTGTGGAAGCGGGTGAGGGCGCTGGACTACTCCCGCCCAGGCGCCTGAGCTGCCCGGCCGATCTTCACTACACCTATCTTTAGGGAGTTTGGGGGGGGGGGGGGGAGGCGGAGGAGGGGGTCAGTTGGACGGGCACAGGATAGACCGGCGACAATACGACGCGAGACCACGACAGCATTGCGCTCCAGCGGGGCGTGAATAGAGGTGAAAAGTTGCGGGCCCCTGATTGTCGACAACAACCTAGGCCCAATCTTTGTTACAGATCTATGAGCAGGGATTACTGATCGCCTGTCGTGTGTATCTCGTGGCCTCGTTAATATACATTTTAGACCCTCTCACCTCCCGTGGCTCCTCTTCTTTCCCTCGGCGGCCGTTCCTCTTGCCCCCTCGCGGATGGCTCTCTTCTTTTTGATGGGTATCATGGGTGTTTTACTGGAGTTGGGATTCTCAGTCTAGGCCGGGGAAGGCGACGCCCCCTCCACCCGCCTGGCCTCCCTTGCCGCCCTCCCGCTTCTTCTTTTGGGGCTTGGGGCGGTCACTGTCGCTGGCGTCACCGTCGTCGTCCGAATCGTCGCTGTCGGCCGCCCGCTTGCCGTTCCCGTTGGCGGTGCCGTCCTCTGGATCCGACTCCTCCCCGTCCTCGCTGTTGCCGTCGGCCTCGGCCCACACCTTGACGATCTTGCCACCGCCGCTGATCATGCGGCCCTCGCAGTCAAAGTTGACGGCCACCACGCCCTCGACGTCGTCGTGCCTCAGCACGGCCTGCGTCTCCCTCGCCTTGAGGTCGACCACCGCCACGCTGCCGTCGCCCACGCCGACGGCAACCCTCTTGCCCCAGCCCAGCCCGTCGGGCATCCTCGCGATGCAGTCCAGGCTCTCCCCGTCCTTCTTGTTCTTGCTGCCGGACACGTATATCCTCTCCTGCTGGTCATCCCACGACCCCCTGTCCCAGATGGTCAGCACGCCGTTGCCCGTGCCCACCGCGACGACGGCGTTGCTCCTCAGCTTCTTGGGCCCCAGGCCCGACGGGATCAGGGCCGCGCACAGCAGCTCGTCCTCCTGGTCCTCGCTCCTCGTGATGATCCCGCTCCTGACGTCCGTGACCGCCAGCGTCGTGCCGCCCGTGGACACCCACTGCCTGGGGAAGCCGGACGTGCTCTCGGCCGAGGGCGGCAGGGGCACGATGCTCGTGACGTAGTCGTCGTGGGGGAAGTGCTTGCGGACGGGCGCCGCGCCCACGGAGCCCAGCGGGCCCCCGCCGCCGGGGTCCTTCTCGGCGCGCAGCCTGTCGCGCAGGTCGTAGATGTACAGGGCGCCGGAGTCCGTGCCGACGAGGAGGTTCTGGGGCGACAGGACGTGCATGATGGCGGGGTGGTCGGCGTCGTCGCCGCGGCGGGGCGGGATGGTGATCTTGGAGACGACCTGGCCGGTGGTCGGGGAGAAGTGCTTGACCAGGGAGTCCGTGCCGGCGGAATAGAGGTCTACGCGCCGAGGGGGGGGGGTCAAAGACCGTTAGTTGGGGGGCGACCAGGTCAAGAAGGCGTGGAGGGTGCAGGGCGAGCACAGCCTACCGTGTCCGTCATGCCCGTAGACCAGGCTGCGACAGCTCCCCTTGTGCCTGCGCGTGCGCCACAGGCTCCTGATCAGGCCCTTGCCGCTCGTGATGCTGCCGTTCTCGTCCCCGTCCTCCTCAGACCCGTTGTCGGACGACGAGGGGAGCCGGAAGGTCTCGACATGACCACTCGACAGGCCCACGGTCAGGAGGGGCTCGGTCGGGTGGACGGCCTGGGTGAACAGGTCCGAGTTCAGCGGGAGGGTGCAGAGGTTCTCGAACATGATGACTTCGTGGGGGAGGCCAATTGAGACTATTGGCGGCCAGCCATCATACAGTCGGGCATGGAGATGGATATATCAAAGGTTGAGGCTGGTGGTGAGGTGACCGGGGGTGGGGTGGAGTGGAGTGGGAGTGGTGTCGAGTGGTGATGCTTTTGTTGGGTGTTGGAAGAGATGGTCAAACAAAAATGGCCGTGGAGATTTTCGCAAGGTTGAAGATCAACCAGCCATGTGCAGCCTTGTCACGCTGGGGAAGAAGTGTGGGGAAGCTGCCGTGACGGGGCAATCGATGTTGGGGGGGGGGGGGGCGCTACAGGGGTTGGTTCAATGTCCCTACAACTCCAGAAAGTTTCCACGGCGCAAGGCTCTCTCATCTTCCAGTAAACCATTCATCCTGTGGGTATGATCCTGTGGGCTGCCAATGCTCTATGGCACAGTCCCTCCTCAGCCCTGAGGGGGCCTCATTACTCATCTATGGACTCCTCGCCTGGGGCGTTGAACGCATCATCGCTGGGCGCGTCAGGTGGCCGCCCCTGCAAGCCAGCCATCACAGCTCGTCTCTCGAGTGCTGCTCGTCTCTCGAGTGCTGCTCGTCTCTCGAGTGCTGCTGCTGCTTCTCCTCCATCGCGACCAGGAGGGCCGTGAGGCGCTCGTAGGACGTCGTCACGTCCTCCGTCGCATCCTCGCCCAGGCCCCATGCGAAGACACCAGCCAGGTTCATCTCGCCCTTAAGCGTTGTCACCTTCTTCGCGATGTCTCCGTTGGAGCCCTTGTCGAAGGACCACCAGAGGTTCTCGTACGGGTCCCAATAGTACGACGCGCCCTGGCTGTAGTCGTACTCGGTCCTCGTCAGGGCCCTCTGGAACGAGTTCACGAGCTCTCCCGGCGTCTGGTCGTGCCACGAGAAGGCGCCGGCGCGCCCGAGATCAGCCCCGGTCTCCGGGTCCTCGAGGGGCAGGGTCTCGCAGCCGACGGGGGTCTCGGCGCGGTGGCAGTCCTCGGGGTCGGTCTGGTACCACCTGACGTAGAAGGCCACGCCGAGGTTCAGCTTCTCGGGCGGCGCCCCGCGCGCGATGTACTCCTGCAGGCCCTCGCGGCTGGCCTCGATGCTGGAGTGGTGCCTGGTGACGTGGTCCCGGCGGTTCATCAGGTCGTACGTCATCACGTTGAGGAGGTCCAGGTGTCGCACGATGCGCGGGACGGTGAGGTTCGTAAAGGCGAGCATGTCCCTCGCGTGTCCGGGGACGGCGGCCGTCATGAGCTTGTCGGGACCCAGCGCGGCGCGGAGTGAGCCCAGCAGGAGTGGATACGCCTCGATCTCCCACTCCTTCTCCGAGTTGGGCACCTGCTTGTAGTCGTCGCCGTTGCCGCCGGGATACTCCCAGTCGATGTCGACGCCTGCAAGCAAGCACGCGTTTTAGTCAAGATGAATGCCACGCCAACCAACCCCCCCCCCCCTTTTCCCCCACCTCCTCGGCGACAGGCACAGACTCACCATCAGCACCGGTAGCCTCCACCATCTTGGCGACGTTCTGCGCGAAGGCCTTGCGGGAGGCGTCGTCCTTCGCGGCAATCGAGAAGCCGCCGTCGCCCCAGCCGCCGATCGCCACCAGGATGTGCGTGCTGTCGCTGAAGCTCTCTCGGACAGACTCGACGCTTCTGAAGAGCGGCCACTCGTTGCGATCGTCCTCGAGGAGCATCTCGGACCGCATGAAGGCCAGAACAACGTGGGTGATCTGGTCGGTGAGCTCTTTGCTCTCGGGGATGACATCGTGTTGTCTGCCAGAGTAGATCAGTCCCACGTGCCTACCTCGATCGCATCCTCGTCACAGGGGATGGTACATACCCAGTCAGATACATCAGGCACACGGGGCCTTGACGTCCTGCATCGCTGGCAGCGCCCATCGTGGCAAGAAGCCAGAGGAGGAGGGCTGCTCCGATGTGGTAGACGGACGAGCGCATCTTGTCAGAATCCAGAGCGCGGGTTGTGGAGTGTTGTGGGATGAAGAGAAGTGAGTCGAGGTTGATGAGGGAACGTCTTGTGAATTCGAGAAACCCGAGAGGTAGATGGAGTTCTCGGAAGGTTCCGCTGTTGTCTGATCCGCAACCCCGACCCCCCTTCCATTTTGTTGGCCAATCAGACCAGAAATCGAGTCCCACCTTGTGGACTATAGCTGTGTATTACCTCAGCCTCGCCGACTATAATTTGTAGCCTCGTCGACTATAATCTGTGACCCCGCTGACTATAACTGCGTGTTACCCTGCAGCTCCGCAGGCTATCACTCTCCATGACTATAGTGCCACACAACCCCACAGCCTCGCCGACTATAGCTCTGCATCACCTTTTAGCCTCGCTCACAGTGGCCCCGCATGACTCGGCAAGCTCAGATCCAAACCTGCGCATCACACCTCAGCCTTGTCGCTCCTCTGCTTCCCCGGCCTTGCCGCTGGTCCACTTTTGTCAGTCACATGCCCTGTGCTGAACGACACTGTTCCAGCCAAGACCCCAACACTCTCACACAAGCACCACCTCATCCGGTGGCATGGTGCTCCGAGTCGTGTTTTATGTCTGACCCCGGGATACCGGATCCTGAATTTTTGCCGGGCCTGTCAAGCGAAGGAATGAGTTATCTTTCAGCATAGCAAGGCCTTCTTCATCCTCCACCGTGTGCAGTTACTTCTCCTGCATGAACTGGTTTGTTTCTGAGGTAACCGGCGCCGCGTGACAGCAAAGCCTTGAAGGGAAGGAGGATGAGACTATCGCGAGGCTCACAGCTGCTGGAAATTGCACCCCAGTCGGACAACTGTAGGCAGGAGTGGGTATTGTAGGGCGGGCACTCTAGGTACACGATCTGTATGTCACAGCATCCACAAGCCATACTTTGCAGCACCGTGGCACTTCGTTCCTTTAGCGGCATCGAAATGCCTCTGTACAGTCCTTCGCTGTGGTGATTTCTCTACAGCTCCACCAATCATGCTACGCTCTCTTCCCCCTGGCCAAGACATAATTAGCCTCTTTCCTGGCCAAGGTGTGCCCTCTTCCTCTGTGGCCTAGCTCAGAGTAATACCAGAGAACCTCGGCTTACAATTGAGTAGAGTGGTCACAGAGTTCTTTGGAACTGGTCTACCTTCCTGACCACTAGTTCTTTCATCTTCGAGCACTTTAGCCCTCATCAAGGTCCCAGTCCCGAATACTTTACTTCGGAGGACCCCCTCTGCAGCTCACTTCGAACTCTGCACTCACTGGCGTTGAGGTCGACCGGCTTACTGATATAAAATCGAGGGAAGGCACATGCGAAAAGCGGAAGCATGCCCTACTCCTCCGAAAGACACAAGACTCTTATCACCATAAAGCCCTGTCGGCAGCCCTACGACTCTCACCTGCCTCGAAAGTTCGGACCAGAAGAGCACCCCGGCCGCTTTTCACGAAGCTTCGTCAGAGACTTGGGCAACCCACAGCGATACTCACATTATTCTCAGAGAAAAGCACGAAGCCAAGCCGGATGGTCACAACCTCCAAAAGTGTCCCGACATCATAACGGAAACCTTATCATCGGGCAAGTCAGAACAGACGGAACTCGCAGACTCGAGTAGTCAGCACTCTTCGAAGCCGGCACAACCCAAGGTATGATACCAAATATTCCCAATCTGGAACCTCTCCCTCCCACTCCCATGATCAGACTGCCTTGTTGAAATCTGAAATCGTTACCTGGCTCCTCCCCAGAAAGTCTCCGGTCATCTTCAGAGCACCTCCCCACACTCATTCTCTCCCCTGTTCTTCTCTTCTGCTATCCTCGTCCCTCCTTCTCTCAGCCATCTTCCTCTATCCTGCGTCCTTTCACCTTTCCACTTGTACACACTTCTATCCTTCAGCTATCCGTTCTTCAATCCTCCAGACCTGGTCTTTCTACTCAACTTCCTATCTGCGCTTCTCATTTTCAAGCTCTACATCCCCTATCCTCGTCGCATCAGAAGTCCTACCACATACTTGCAAGCCGAATGGCCCTAACGCCTTTTTGACCAAGATGTCTTCACCTAACGCCAAGCGATCGGCGTCGGAACCGCCATCAATCTCGGCCCCATCTAAGCGTCACAAGTCTCGAGATATGATAGACCCGGTAGGACCTCCGCAAGAGGAAATTACACAGGAAGCTCAGGAAGCTCGGGAAGCCAGTTCTTCCCATCCCAAGGACCAATCGCAAAACAAGACCGCCAGACCAGCAACGAACGAGAAGAGCAATAATATACCAGAGTCTAGTGCCTTCGAGCTTTTTCAACGAGAACGTGAACACCGGGAAGCGGTTCGTCTCAACCGCAACAGGGCAGGAGAGGTCCTCGAAAAGCTCTCACTTGCACCAAACCGAACGGGTTTCTTCTCGAGAGAGCTCCGCTATGACGGCCACAACACTAGGCCGCATTTACAGCCTCAGGAGCGGAGGGAACTCGTGAACGACTTAGCGCAGAGTCTTCAAGAAACTCACAGCTCAGACATTCAGAAAGAGGGTTGCCCATGCACTTTCTCCGTGCCAGTCGACAGCTTACACACAGCAGCTGAGTTCCTGGGTCTTACCTTAGGCGATTACTTAGAGGGCCTTAAGATTTCGCCTTCTTCACCGCTTCGGCTTCGGCCTGACCAGATCCAGAATATCGCCTTCATGGTGAAGAGCGCTCAAAGCCTCTTAAAGGGAGCAATCAACGCTAACGAACACGGTACCGGGAAGACTATGGAAAGAAAATATGGCCGCTATCGTCTTCCTTGCTAATCGGCGGGTAGTAGCCGACGACCTCGACCAGCACAAGGCCACTTTGATCCTCTGTTCGCATCAGCATCTGCAGAGTTGGAAACAAACCCATTCCAAGTTCTTTACAAATATCCTCAACCTCCATCTGTACACGCAACAGATCAAGACAGATCAGCATAATACAGCTATCAACCAACAAAAGAGGCCCTTGCTGCGTTCCTAGAGGGCCTTGATCCTCATGATCCGAAGACAAGCAGGACGGTAATTCTTTCTACTTACGACGAACTAGTGGACCATTTATTGGTCGAACGACAGCCGGATATGGTTTTCAGAGAGAAGAGACTGGCGAACCCAGGCTCCCAACTTACTGAAGAGTGGCGCGATGCTATCAGAGTGGCTCGTAAGCCCCTGCGTTTTGATCTTCACTTAGCCACGAATATCATTGGGACAGTGATTACCAACAACAGTTACGACAGAACGTGAAATCGAGGTTAGTCAACACAGGACAGGGCGCTTTAAATAAGTTGTTGTGGGAAACGCGCAGTCGCAATTGGTTAAAGGGAAGAGGGAGGTGGCGTTCTGGAGGTTGGTATGACCAAAGAAGAAATGGGATTTGGGATTCATTTGAGATTACGGTGGGTCAGCGTTATACACCGTTCAATGAGTGGCATATTTATGGAAAACTGAAGCAACAGACAGACGCCTACCGGGGCATATAGTATCAAAGTATGACATTGCTCCTTTGCACTTTTTGATTTTTACTACCATCATCGTAAGGTCACGGTTGATTGTCTCACTAACACTAGGTGTCCGCATGAGCTGAGAGCAACCAGAAAATTGAGATCTTTCACTACGCCACCGGAGCCGAAGACATTTTCAGGGAAGATTCTTGCCTTTGGGTCTTGCGGAAGCACAGAATTACGCTGCTGTGACCTTTTTCAGCCTCCTCCTCGGTGTGTTCGAAGCGGCTTTTCCTCTTGGTGTACTGTCTCATCTTGTGGTACAAGTCATGTTCTCTCTCCCAGACTAGCCAGAGATCGTCAGCTATCTGTTCTCAAATATTCTGTTGGCCACTAGATTAACGATGGGCTGCTTCTCTCTGTGCCCGTCGGGTGTGTACTTTTGAGGATACACTATCCACGGTAGAACCACAGGTTGATGGTAACACGGGGAGAGAAACCCGGGGGGTGGGGTGTCAGGCTATGCAAATACAAGGACCATCCTTTTGGCTGTCACAGAGGCCTGTGGTTATTCATTACCGAATCATTACAGCCGACCTTGGTCCCGATAGCCTACATGACCACTTTCTAATGCAATGCTACATGATGGTACATGTTGCATCATTTTATGATGAAGAATTGGGTTCAGACTTGGTCCACGACGACAGGTGTGTTGGATGACTCACGATGAGATCAAAGTCGGGACTGGAGGTGTCATAATTACCGTGAGCTTACATCTCTGTCAGAGAAAATGCTGGGTCCTGCAGCGATAAGCTGCATGAGGGTGATTGCCTGGACGCACGTGATACCCGAGCTTTGACCATGTAAGCTGATTGGATGGACGCTGTGCTGCCGGCCCAGCTTTAAAGGAGGCATCTCATCCCCCACTTCTTCACTTGCAAGCCGACAGGTAACTCTCACCAAAACCATTTAACCTCGTGATTATGGCCAGAACCAGACAGGCGCCCCGAGTTTCAGGTCGGCCCGAAACCCCGTCCGACTTGTCAACATCAACAATGTCAGGCAGTGTTTTTTCAGAGACTCTGCAGGAGATCACAAACACGAAGCTCAATGAGCTCTCGAAGCGCAGAACGACCTTCGAGGAGGCCAAGGCAGCAGTCCTCTCGTCCATCAAGGCTGTGCAGGACCCCGTCCAGAGGGCAACGATCCTCAACGATGCTGTCAAGAAGTGTTTCGGCCTCAAGAGGGACAACCAGGGAAATGTCATCGTCGGATCGACACACACCAGCCTCAAGACCCAGCTGTGCAACACTGTCCGCTTCGCTACACAAGCGCGCCATGACCCTTCGATTTCTAAGAAGATCCTCGACGACCATGAGAAAGCCCTGCTTCGCGAACTCGAAGTACAGTCAGAGAAATATCGGTATGCCACCTTGTATGGCCAACTTGTCACGGAGTGGCTTGCTGGCGATCAGAAGACAGAATCCAAGCACACTCGAAACGACGAGGGTGATGACGTTGAGATGGTGGATATTGGCAGCGCCGCCAAGTTGAAGTCGAAGGAGGAGTGGGAGAACAGCGTCTTCGAGCCGGCGAACGTCGACGTCGAGAGCCTGCGCCACTACCTGGACGACCTCTTCGGCTTGGATGGAGCCATTGGCGACGAGTTGGCAGAGGAGAAGCGGCGGGCGCTCAAGAAACTCAGAACAGAGGTTGAAGAGTTCGAGCGGCAGTTATCCGAGCCTCATCAGTTCAACCATGGAAATCTAAAATGGGCGATTGAGAGTCTCATGGCCTCTGATATCCTGTCGAACGAACAGCGCGAGGTGCTCAAGGACTTCAAGAACAACGGGGTGATCTTATCCGAGGTGGCCGACGTCCTCAACATGCGCATTTCTGCTCTCGAGTCATGGAGTTGGGGGCCAGCGGGCGTCCCCGTTGAGCAGCGTCGAAAGGTCAGCGGTGTTTTCAGCGTGTACATGCACGAGGATCTACTCCAGGCCATCTTCCTTCAATACATTGGCGTCAAATGGTCCGTGTTTCTGAAGAAGGTGTTCACCGTCTTCAGGAGCTCTGAGGCTTGGTCCAGCCTTGCGAAGGACATACCCCTCGCGGAGATGAGAAGACTCGAGTACTATATCGGCCATGTACGTCAGTGTCGCGGTCTACAGACGGCGCGCCAGAAACTATACTTCAAAAACTACTTCGTGGCCAAACTTATGCGGAGTATCGAGACTGTGGTCGCAGCAGCCGATGGAGAGGTCGAGGCAGACTACTCGCATTACAACATGGGAGATCAGCATCTCAGAAGGTATAAGACGTTGGGACAGGCGCCGAGGAAACAGCTTGCGTCGAAGGCTGCCAGAGCGAGCGCTATTACAAGCAAAGACCTGGATGAGGACCAGAGTGGGTACGAGGACGGCGACGAGGATGCGAGCACACCAATTGCCGCGAAGCAGCAACTGCTGCATCTTCTCTCAACCGAAATCGCCATCAATACGAGGCTACATGGCGAACTCACCGCGTTCCACGCTGTTCTAACCGATGCTGAGACGTCATTGCCCCATGAGACCATCATCGCAGTTCTCAGCTTCCTCGGTGTTTCTCAAGGCTGGCTCGACTTCTTTCTCAAGTTCCTCCAGGTGCCTCTCAGGTGGAACGATGAGTTCTCAACGCCCACAAAGACTCAGCAGAGAGGGGTTCCCGCCTCGCACGTTCTCAGTGATGTTTTCGGCGAGGCAACCCTCTTCTGCCTCGACTATGCCGTCAATCAAGCAGCACTTGGACAGCCGCTTTGGCGCCATGGGGGTGATTTGTGGTTCTGGTCACCAAATCACGCAACAGCTGTGGCTGTCTGGAAGACTCTCGAGACTTTTGCATCAGTGACGGGCACTTCGGTTCAGGACGGAAAGTGCGGCGCCGTCCGAGTTTCTGGGGACAGAAGCAAAGATATGCCGCTCGATGAAGCCCTGCCGGATGGGCAGATACGGTGGGGCTTCCTCGTGCTGTCTTCGCGGACAGGAGAGTTCGAGGTCGACTCGAAGATGATAGATGCCCACATTGACGAGCTTCGGAAGCAGCTGGCGGAGAAGAAGCACAGCGTTCTCGCTTTCATCCAGGCTTGGAATGCTTATGTCGGCACTTTCCTGACAAGCAACTTCGGAAAGCCATGCAACTGCTTCGGACAAGTCCACGTGGACGCCATGCTTGCGGCACACCAGCACATTCAGCGTCACATCTTCTCAGGTAACGACAATGCTGGCTTTGGGGCGGCTTCAAGTATCGTCGACTACCTCAAGACCACCATTGCAGAGCGCTTTGGGATTACGGACATACCTGATGGCTACTTCTACTTCCCGACGGACCTGGGAGGTCTTGACCTTCAGTCGCCTTTCATCTCATTGTTGCAGATACGCGACTCAGTCTTGGAGTCTCACGAGGACCTCTTTGGGGAGATGTTTGAGGCCGAGCGTAGTGCCTACAACCGCCTCAAGAAGCGTTTCGACAGCGAGATCAGCGGGAACCAGCGATACGGCCTCAACAAAGGCTCTGACTGGAAGCCCGAATCCAGGCACGATCAGGAGACTTTCATGAGCTTTGAGCAATTCATCGGCCATCGCGAGGATATGTGTATCATATATGACAAGACGAACGATCACAACGATGTGTATGGTGTCTTTCAAGAGCTCATGAATGAGCCGGTGGAAACCAGCGTCGAGATCGATACGAGCTCCCGGGTGTGGAACGCACTGATGATCCAAGTGCAGACAAACTTCGTCCGCGGCTCAATCGGCAGTGGCTGGGCTCATATGACGCCGTACTGGAAATGGGTTGCGACGATGTACGGGCCCGAGATTGCGGAGAGGTTCGGAGGCCTAGACATTGTCGATCGGGGCCTACTGCCCATGGGGATGGTCAGACTTTTCAGGGAGAAGCGAGTAACTTGGCAGGGCTGATCATCCATGGTACGTTCTGGGGCCTACGCTCACTTCATGCCGTCATACGGGGCTTCATGGTTCATGCTATGCTTTGCGACGTTCATGGTCCGACGTCTTGATATGAGTCGGACCACAAGCACAACCGGTAATTACAATGGCCTTAGGAGGTCATTTCATTGCCTTGAAATATAATCAATCCATTGCTCTGGATCGCCTAAACCTGAGTGATGAAGCAGAGAGGAATAGTATTAACGACAGGTAGGATCCCGAAAGACAAAAGAGAGATGGGTCGGCGTGTTCGACCGTATGTATGCCTACGGTAGCCCTAACCCTCAGCGTGTGTGCGTGTGTCGAGGAGTGAAGACGCTCTTCCATGCGACAAAATTCCAAAAAATTCCAAAAAATGTGGCCGAGGACTTAAACCTCTATACATCTGGACACACTGGGAATCGAACCCAGGACCACTCCCAACTTCGAACAAGTTTGCTAAGGGAGTATTATACCACTAAACCATGCGCCCTTGGTGTTCGATTTGGTTGAAACCCGGGCGGGTGTTGCAATCTAAGCAGCAAAGTTTTGAGCCGTGGTGGGAGGAAGTGGACCGGAACCGCCGCAGCCCTAGGAGGACCGGGGGTGGTCAGCCATGCCTCGCGCTTCTTTTCCAACTTCCAAAAGCAATGGCAGGATATCTGAGGCCTTGCCACTGACTCTTGAAGAAGCCTCTCATCTAGCAACAGGTTCATTTCCGAGTATATAAACGTCGAGCCCCCTCTCTGATACATGCAACAATATGGCCGCCCGTCCCCAGCCTGTAAATTCCATCGTTCGTCCAGACTGTAGACCAGCAGCCACGTGGAGCCCATGGCTCGGTATCCGAGAACCTCTCTTGAAGGCCGGATGAAGACCCATAATTCCTCAAACCCTTCAACACGGGGCCCACGTGTTTTAGTGTCCGAGAACGTAACTCTGTAAGCGTCACTGTCCGAATATCGCATTACCCTGCGACATATCCCGTGCGTGGCGAGGAACAGTGTCGAGCCCCCGGGCACTCCAACCCGGCCTGGGGACCCTTGGAAAATGCCACGCGAGGCACAATCTGTATACCGCATTCATGACGGGAGAGACGGTCCAGCTTCGTCGATTTGTATCGCGCTCCGGCTTGGCAGGCTCTGTCTTGAGCCTCCGAGTGTCGTGTAAGAAGCCTCATGTGCGGCGCCGAGCTGCATCATCTTGGCCCGCGTTTGCCCCTCGGTCCACAGCCGAAACACCGGAAAGCCTCTTTCAGGATGGATCTTCCCCACAACATGATCCCAGACGTGCGCGTCGGCAATGAGATCGACATACATAGGGTGGGAACTGAGGGAGGGCCTGCCTGGCTCTTTCGTCGACTCGTTCTCTTTGATGTTCTGGCCTGAGTCTATGCCGTCGGGTGATGCTCACCGACTCTGGTCACCTTTTTCTGCGCCACAGATGTTTTCATCCCCCTCACGATAATCTCGCTGCGGTGCAGTAGTCTGGGTCCCAGGATGGACAGCAGACAGCTTGATATAGGCACTAATAATGCGACACTAGATGCGGTCGCCATCGTTTCGGGCGCAGCATCCCCGATGCGTCTGGTGGAATGGGGGGCCCTCTTCGGGATCACCGTCGTCTTCACGAGCTTGAGGACGTATGCCCGGACGAGGATGTCCGGACTGAGGGGCTTGGGCTGGGATGATTGTCTCGTCTGGCTAGCCGTCTTTGCCTATGCCGGTCTCACACTCGACGGTGAGAAGACTCCTGGAATTTCTGTTGAAGGTTCGCTAAATCCTGTCGTAGTGTTCGTCATAGGCGTCGTTGCCGAAGGCTTGTCCAACGATGGGATGTCAGAAGAACGTCGAGCAGCACTGGCGCAGGATGGTACGGCTAGCCAGGAGTCCCAGCTTCGTGCTATCGGCTCCAAAGCACAAATAACCAAGTGGTTCCTTTACGGCCTTACGCTTTGGCTCTTGAAGAGCTCCTTGCTCTACTTCTTCTCTGGCCGACTTACTGTACGTCCATACATCGCCCATAGGCGAAAAACTGACCACTCCGCCCCCGGGGGCCCCGGGGCGGTATTGGGATCTCGACTGACATGACGCACAACAGTCAGAGATGCCCGGCGCCAGGTCGAGAGCCTGGGTCAGTGCCAGCCTGCTCTTCATCACATGGGCCGCTACCGTCGTGGCAGTCTTCACGAGCTGTCGCCCGTTTAACAAATTCTGGCAGATCTTTCCGGACCCCGGGATCATGTGCCAGGCCGCCATCTCGCCCGTTCTGGTCTCCGTCTTCCTGGCCTGCAACATTCTCACCGACGTCTACCTCATCTCCATCCCGGTACCGGTCCTCCTGAGGGCTCGGCTCAGGACATCGCAGAAGCTCTCCCTGATCAGCCTGTTCAGCTGCAACATCTTGATCACTGGAATTGCCATCCTGAGGGCCATTGTCATGCTAAAGGTACGCATGCCGAAAGGATCATATACCGCTGCTGTGAGGTGGTAACGTACTGACATGAGTGGTTGGACTCACTAGGGTCCCAAGGTCAACGGCGATGGCATGTGGGCCGTCCGGGAGGCCTTCGTTGCCCTGACTACCACGAACATCCCTCCTATCGCGCCACTGCTGAGAAGATGGGTCTCCCGCTGGCTCGGAAGATCACCAGGCACCATCAGCGGCACAGGCGACGCGCAGGACAAGGCTACGGAGTTGGAAATAGATATCAAGCGGACACTGTCGAAGTCCTCTAACAAGTCGCAGACGCTCGACGCTCGCCGATGAGGCGGTACTCTACCAACGTCTCACATTATTGCAGGGCAAGGAGCTACCTGCTGTACCCAGGGAGGATACGAGGCAGTGGAAAGCTCACGACGAAGCCCGAGGCGCGCCCCCGGCACCTTCCCCGAATACATTTGAAGCGACGAGAAGCCCTGCTCTCGTTTTCCAGAACGGTGTTGATACTCGGACGATGAAAGGGGGGATGGACGGGCTGGTACGGACAGCTCGCGGGGTCGTATAATGGGAGTTCCAAGATCCGAGAGACAACAGTGGCCACGGAACGGGCACCAGACGTCAGAGCGGATGCGGGCTCTGCTGGATCGTGCTCTCCAGCTTGAACCCCCCGAGGGGCTTTTTAGCTTACCGTCCCTACAGGCTGAAAAGCTCATCGTTCCTAGGAATAAGGTTTTTTCCCGTGCCCACTTTTCCTAGGAACGACGAACTTTAAGCGTGACTGTTTCATCACCAGATCTGACCCCCGACTCTTCTGTTCTGGGTTGACAAACGCCGAATTACCCTTCTCAGACCGAAGTTTTCTTATCATCATCCACGGCCGTCTTCTGCGGTCCCCGCAAAACAGCGAGCCTGATCTCGGACTGACACCTTTGGAGCTAAACGCCGGATATATCGGGGAGAATGACAGAATGACAGGCGCCCTTCTTGTGAGAGACTGTAGAACTTGCTTTGGTAATCACTGACAAAAACCTATGCGGCGAGGAGAGAGAGGCTGCTGGCCAAGCGAGCTGTTCCGTAAATCCGCTCGGCGGCCAGCCGTCCGGATATAACCTCGGGCGACTTG
This sequence comes from Endothia cerciana, assembly GCA_026119935.1. Classification (NCBI taxonomy): domain Eukaryota; kingdom Fungi; phylum Ascomycota; class Sordariomycetes; order Diaporthales; family Cryphonectriaceae; genus Endothia; species Endothia cerciana. Next base: position 192,629 of record JALRMH010000023.1, read on the forward strand.
GGATCGCCTGGCGACCATGCCGTCGCCCCATCCTCCGAAAACTCCGAGCACCACGCCCTGGCCTTTATAAGCCGGTTGGGACCCAGCTAAGGAGGGCAAAAAGGAGCAGCCACTTGTTGCCTCTGCTGCCATCTTATCAATCTAATCAGTCAGCCTCGCCTGTGCCGCATGTTCCCTCCGTCACCGGACATGAAGGCGTGACTATATAAGGCACCCATAGTCGCTCTAGCCATTGGGGTTTCTATATCATACTTGTCACACCTGAACCTCCAGACCAAAGAAGGCAATATGGCCTCGACCCTTCGTAACGTTGTCGTAGTTGGTGGATCATACACTGGTGTGGTGAGTCTGCCCTATGCTTGTCCTGGGGGCGGCGAGCCTGCAGAGAGGACTGGCTTACCAACAACCACTTCCTAGAATACCGCCAAGGAGCTCGCCAATAATCTTCCAGCGACACATCGTGTGAGTCCACGCCGCGACTATGTCGCAATGTGACAAACAGTCCTGACGTTCGCCTCCATCAGGTGCTCCTCATTGATCCCCACAGCCATTTCAACCACCTGTTCGCATTTGTAAGTTATCCGAGGGCCTTTTTTTCTCTTGCCTTTCTTCTCCTTTTCCTCGTGAAGTGTCTGGAGCCCCTCCCACTTATTGCGCACTTTCTAAACCGGCCTAGCCACGCTTCGCGATCCTGCCCGGCCACGAGCACAAAGCTTTCATCCCCTACTCGGGCGCCTTCGCGGATGTGCCGAACAAGGACCAGCATGCGCGCGTCCAGGCCAGGGTGGTGTCCCTGAAGCCCACGGAGCTCACGCTGGACCGGGAGTGGCAGGGCTCAAAGCAGCTCACGTTCGACTACCTGGTCGCCGCCACGGGGACCCGCCTGGTGCCCCCCAGCAATATGCCCTCGGACGAGAAGGCCCCCTCCGTCGAGTACCTGAGGCAGTTCAACCAGTCCATCAGGAATTCGAGGTCCGTCATCCTGATCGGTGGCGGGGCTGTCGGTACGGACCCACCCCCCTCCCCTGACCAGATGATCGCCCGCCCCTCCCCCCCCCCCCCCACCACCACAGGAGCTGATATGAAATACAGGCGTGCAGATGGCGTGTGATCTGAAGGAGATCTACCCGGACAAGGAGGTCACGCTCGTCCACTCGCGGGACCACATCATGCCGGTGTACAACGAGAAGCTGAGCGAGATAATCAAGGACAGGTTTAAAGAGCTCGGTATCAAGTCTGTCCCCCCCTCCCCCCTCCTTCCTTTGCCCGCCCCCAACCCCCCTCGAGCAAGGTTTTGATACTAACCTCCCTCATAGCTTCGTGGGCGGCTCCCGGGTCAAGGTGCCGGAGGGCGGGTTCCCCATCGGCGGCCGCCGCGAGCCCATCAAGGTGGAGCTGCAGGACGGGCGGACGCTGAGCGCGGAGTTCGTGGTCACGGCCACGGGGCAGACCCCGAACACGCAGTGGCTCGCGGACCTCCCGCCGTCGTCCGGCGGCGGCGGCCTCCTCAACCCGCGCAACGGCTTCATCCGCGTCCGGCCGACCATGCAGTTCGCCGACCCGGCGTACCCGCACCTCTTCGCGGTGGGCGACATCGCGGACACGGGGGCGCACAAGGCGGCCCGCCCCGCAGCCCCCCACGCGGCGGCCCTCGCGAGGAACATGGCCGCCATGATCCAGGGGAGGGAGCCGGCGGAGGAGATCGTGGTGAGCCCGGCGGGGATACACCTGACCCTGGGACTGGTAGGACTTTTTTGGATTTTTTTTATTTTTTATTTTTTTTCTATATTCGTAACGGCCTCAGGACTACCTTGTGCTGATGTTTTCTATTTTTATTTTAACCCACAGACGAGGAACATCATCTTCAGGAATCCAGATCCCAAAGAGGGGCAGACCGAGCCGTCATTCAATCTCAAGGACGAGTAAGTACCCGGATGCACAGTCGGTCACCCTTCAAACACGTACATGGCTGACCAACTCGCAGTGGGACGGCAGATATGAATATCGAGGGCACGTGGGTGAGACGGGGGGTGAGGGTCTCCCGCCCGGAGGAATACCACCTCTGAAGATCCTGCGGGTGATCGATCCATGTTGGAGGAGGTGGGATCCGTGGCTGCGACGTTGGCCATGGGTTGTTTCTTGCTCACGTAATGAAAGGATGGCCGTCACTGACCAGCCCAAGAAAGGCTGGCGTTGCAAGATAGGGTGGGGTTCCTGAGGCGTACGTGAGACAGGTAGAGACTAGAGTCCCAAAAGGAACATTAAATCACCTCCACGGTTGCAATGAACGAATGGTCCAGCCAGAATCTGACATTTCGCAACCCTGAGAGGGCCAGGCATGCGGGTCGTCGCGGGGCTCAGAGTGTTATGTATGCTCACCTGGCTCGCTTTGAGTGCCACTACGGGTCGGCGGCACGGCTGTCGGATCAAGAGGTGCACGCACTAGACGGTGATACAGCACAGTGGTGAGACGCTGCGGGGAGATCCACCCATGCCACCCAAGGGATAAGCTTTGAGTTATGCGTATGCAGCTGGCAGCCCAGAAAGGCGGCTCTGGTCCTGTATCGGGATTAGCTGACGCCGAAGGGCTGCAGCGGTGGCGGCTTGTCACCCCAGAGCCTCTCGAGGTCCCATGTCGAACGAACAACCTAGACCAGCTCGACCCGACCTGGAGGCGTCGCATCGAACCGGCTTGTGTGTGGGCTTCGTTGCGACACGTCTGGTGTTGCCGGCGCGTCCTCCCGAAACGGAGACGGGCCCCTGTCCTGCCTCAAGCTGTCTTTTGATGCTTAAATGTTTCGTCCCATCCTCCAGACGACGACTTCTTCTCCTTGGCTCCCGGTGTACTTCCCCCCCCCCCCCCGGTGCCAAGGGACGACACAGCTGGAGGAGGTACCCCCCTCCCCCAGAAAGAGAGAAACAAATAAAAAAAAATAAATCCCAAATTGGCCCAGGCGTCTTCTGATAAGGGCCTGCGAGGTTTGACCTTTTCCTCAGGGGATCGCCAACGGGGGGCCCCAGCCGAGGTCATAATTAGAACGTGGGTCTGCAAACGAGGGGCGCAGCTCTCTCTCCCGGCAGCGGGAACCCAAGACCGTGCGACGGGCCCTCGAGCGCGTAGGGCTGTCGAGGTCCGCGGACCCTTTCTGGTCCCGGCGGGTAGCGGCACCTGTGAGGTAGAGAAGAGGAGGAAAGGGGAGGGGGGTGGGGTGGGCTGCTTCTCGATTTTCCATCCCGTGTAGCAAGAACGAAACGGTGAAACGTGCAACGCCTAAGAGGTCGCCAGGGCTGGCTTCTCTGCTTCACCTGGCATCGGGCGCACAGACAAAATGAATGGCCCGACCAACTCCACTTCATACTGTGCCCGGCTCACATACCGAGTTGTACCCTTCCTGCGGCTTACCTGGAGAGAGGGCTGCGCCAGAATATGCTTCTTATTTAGGATATCCTCAAAAACAGTCGCCAACGCGATGTTGGCTTGTTCACCCATTCCTGAAGTGCGACCCATCGAGCCGGCCTCTCCCTCCCCACAGGGCTCTCACCAGGAGTTGAGGTAATCCGGTGGATGTGACGATGAGTTTGGTGCTTATGCGCAGGACGCTCGCTCTTCCTTTCACCCCGTTCAGGGCATTGACTGTCCGGATTTCTATTTATTCACTCCTGGCGAGACTTCACTTCTATGATCCATAGTACTTAATCCTGCCTCTCATCACAAGCCGGCTTGTACCCGAGATAATCGGACCGGCGTACAGGCGAGGGACCCAACTGATCTAGATCTTACCTTCCGTCTGTTCACAAGATCAACGACCATCGCCTCATGAGAGAACATCAGGAAACCAGACACGACAGGCATGCGATTCAGTCTATATACCTTCACAGCGGCGTTGCCGCTGGTGGCCCGACCGGCACTGGGGGTTACATGGCCGGCCCCCCAGGACACGAAAGGCGGCGCCCTGGCGGGCATCCGCGACCCTTCCCTCATCAGGCGGGCATCGGACGGGCAGTACTTCCTCTTCGGCACCATGGGCAACGGCACGGTGCACACGGCGCCCAGCATACACGGCCCGTGGACGAGGAAAGCGGGCGGCGCGCTCGATGTGGCCCAGACGGTCGTGGCGCCGCAGGTGTACGGTGTCGACGGGACGTACTACATGTACTACTCGCAGCACACCGGCCAGGTCTCGGACTGGTACTTTACCGCCAACATCCACGTCGCCAGCTCGGCGACCATGGAGCAGGGCTCGTGGACGCAGCATGGGCAGCTGGACGTCCCGCTGAACAACCAGAGGCTGGCAAACCATGTGTCAACTGACGGGTACAATGTCCTCGACGCATCTCTCCTGGTCGTCAACGGCACGGAGGACAAGTATTACCTCTCATTCGGATCCTACTATACCGGCCTGTACCAGACAGCCCTGACAACCCCGGACAACATGACGGCCAATGCCACCGTGGAGGGCATGAACCATCTCGAGTACAACTCGACCGGCGGACACTCGACAGAGGGCAGTTTCCAGTTTGCCTGGCCGACCGACGGCTCTGCGCCGACAAGGTACTACCTCTTCTTCAGCAGCGGGCAGTGCTGCAAGTTCAACACCATGGGGTTACCACCGGCAGGGGACGAGTACAAGATCATGGTGTGCCGATCTGATAACCCGACCGGCCCGTTTACGGATGCTGACGGGAAGAACTGCCTGACTGAGAACGGAGGCACGATGGTGCTGGGCAGCCACGACTCCGTGTACGCGCCAGGGGGCCAGGGCGTGATGTACAGCGACGAGATTAACAGTGTCGTCCTGTACTATCATTACACGCCAGCAGCCAGCGGGAAACCGGACTTGAGTGTCGGCGACGCGGGAGCGCGGTTCGGATGGAATGAGCTGAGCTTTGACAAGGAGGGCTGGGAGGGCTGGCCGGTTATTACGGCTGCCACGGGCGATGTATCGACGGCGGCAGCGGATGCGACGACGGGCGGAAAAATGACAGTGCAGACGAGTGGTGCCCGCAGGCGCTTGAGTCATCCGTGGGATTTTCTGTGGTGAGAGACGGCTCCTGTACAGGATATGGTCTAGGGGGGTCCGGCGCGCTCGGTGATTTCGGTAGACTTTGCTTTTCGGAAAGGAGCCATGATACCCGTCTGTTCAAGGAGGAACATTGTCCCTTTAGTAGCCCCTTGTGCTGGGTATTTGGCATGACGACGTTGTATGGACGGTCTTATGGCAGTCTGTTTCCAGATCGAGTTGCCTGGCCCACCAGGGAGCCAGTCGTATCCTCAGCATACCGCCTGTACGCCTCGACATACTTGTCATCCGTCGACGTGGTGTCCTTGACGCTCTGCCTGTCGAGGATCGCATCGTACCACTTCTGCCACCTCTCCCAGGTCTCGTCATCCTGCTTCTTCGCCTCCTCAATGCCCACACCCCCAGGCTTGTAATGATCGATCAGGAACAGCCGGCGGGCCCAGGGCGCGAGCATAACATCAACCAGGCTGAACCTCTGGCCCAGGAACCACGGCCCACTACCGTCCATCTCCTTGACCCATGCCTCTATGTTTCCCAGGAACTCCTTCCGGGCGTCCTCGATGGTGTAGGCCTTGTCCGGTGTATGCTGAATCATCTTATAGAAACCTGGTACAATCTTGGTGCCGACATGATCGATCCACAGCCGACATCTTGCGCGCTCGTACACATCCTCAGGCAACAACCTCGGGCCGTGTTCCCTCTCGTCTATGTATGCCTCATCCAGATACTCGCACAGCACGACGCTCTCGTAAAGAGGCTTCTGTCGCTTCCCCTCGGCGTCCACCGGCACCGCCAGCGTGGGCACCAGGCCCCGCGGGTTGAGGGCCAGAAACTCGGGGGCCTTATGGTAGGGGTTGACCTCCACGTACTGGTGCGGGATCTTCTTCTCGTGGAGCGTGATCCATGAGCGCTGGACGAACGGGCAGAACCACCCGCCGTAGAGCTTGAGGGGGTGTTCAGCGTCGTGCGCGGCTGCGAACTTGGCTGCCAGGCCAGAGGTGTGTGGTTCCAGGCTCGTGTCGACTGAGTTTGGCATTTTGTAAGTGGTATGGGGTCTCTGGTAGATCAGCCGACTCAGAAGGGCGAGTCTTGAGGACATGAGCATATGATAGGGAAAAGTAAGAGTGAGTTAGATGAGGTTAGGTAATGTTCAAGAGCCTCCTTCCAGCAAGACGTCATCATAACCGACTCCCCCTCCCCTTACCCTGGGCTGTGAGTTGTGCTGGACATACTGAGTAATGTAGTGTTGGGACCCCTGTCGCCAATTGACACACTTGCATATGTATGCCCCTCCAAAATTTCCATCGAGCTTTAAGGAGCTCATACCAAGCTGAACCTCTGCGACGGACAAACGACAACCAGAGCAATCCGAGCACTCGTTACCCTCGACCAGCCAGGTACAGCCGACTATACCTTTGCGCCACCCCAGATTCACACGACAGCGTACATCCCAAACCCGTCTCCCCCCGCCCCCCCCCCCCAAACCAACAGGAACGAAGGAAGAAGAAAAATGCCACTCGACACCTCCTCCTACTCCCTCGCCCTGCTCCGCGTCGACGGCCGCCGCTGGAACGAGCTGCGCAGGTGCCACGCGCAGATACGTACGCAGGCCGCCGCCGATGGCTCCAGCTACCTGGAGATGGGCAACACGAAGGTGATGTGCGTCCTGACGGGCCCCACCGACCAACAAGCCGCGCGGCGCGCCCTCGGCGGCGGCGGCGGCGGCGCGGGCCAGAGGTCCGAGCAGGAGAAGGAGGCGGAGGTCGCGGTCGGCATTGTGATCGCGGGGTTCAGCTCGGTGGATCGGAAGCGGAGGGGCCGAAACGACAAGTAAGCTTGCACTTCCCAGAGGCTGGCAATGGGAAGGAGATACGGGGTGAAGAGAGGGTTTATCCTGTCTGGCTAACGAGGGCAATCTGAAAAAAAAAAAACAGGCGCATCTCTGAGATGCAGTCCACAATCTCGCACGCCCTCTCCTCGACCCTCCACACGCATCTCTACCCCTACAGCACGATCACGTTCTCGCTGCACGTCCTCTCGCAGGACGGCAGCCTCCTTGCCTGCCTGCTCAACGCGTGCACGCTCGCGGCGATCGACGCCGGTATACCCATGACGGACTACATCGCGGCCTGCACGGCCGGGTCTACGTCGACATATGCCGCGAACGACGAGGGCGCCGATCCGCTGCTGGACCTGAACCACCAGGAGGAACAGGAGCTGCCGAGCCTGACGGTCGCGACGCTGGGCACGAGTGACAGAGTGGTGGTGCTGGTGTGCGAGAGCCGCGTGCAGGTGGGGAGGCTGGAGGGGATGTTGGCGGTTGGTGTGGACGGGTGTAAGAAGGTGCGGACGATACTGGATGATGTGGTACGGGAGAAGGGGGCGAGGATGATGAGGGAGGGCGTCATCGAGAGGGGTGCAGGACTGGGTGATACGGACCTCGACGGTTGATGCCGTCGAAACCCGAGCACGAGGCACGAGGAGACGTCGACTCACGATACCCGGACTTTACGAACAGGAAAATGAGAGGTGAGAAAACGCCTTGATTGTCCTTTCTCGACTATTCTTTTTCATTTCCGACAACCTCTCGATTGCGTAAAACCTCAAAAGTAACGATTCCATACGCCTGCTGACCTGTGTGAACGAGCAGGAAAAAAATCAATTAGAGCTCGTCCTTGGCGTGAGCCTCACCCGTCGGCGTCTCCGCCTCGGTCTCCTTCTGCACAGTGGGATCCGCACCGCTCTGGGGCGTCGGCTCTTCTGTGGTGCTGTCCGAAACACTCTCGGCATCGGGGGTGATGTCAGCCTCGGGTGGTGTGGTCGCGGTGTCAGCAGCCTCACTCGGGGTCGCCTCAGGGGTAGGCTCTGATGACGCCTCGGGGGTCGCCTCAGTCGCCGACTCCGGGGTCTCCTCGACCTCGACCACAACGCCGTCGGGAAGCTTACGCTTGACACCCTCGCTCATCCGGATCTGGTCAATCCAGCTCTCAATACCCTCGTGGCCATAATCACCCCCCTCGTACAATCTCCACCAGCCGCGGCGCGCATTTATCGCCACCACGTGGGTCTCGCCTCGGGAAAGATCAAGGGCCTTGAGCAGGTCTGCAGAGTGGCCATCCTCAATGTGAACCTCGTACATCGGGAACAGTTTGCGCTTGCTCTGGGCGTGCTTGTGGGAAAGCTCCGCAAGCGCAGCGAGCGCCTTTTCGGCCTCAGGGCTGCGGTCCTCCTTGGGGACAAAAGCGAGGAGACAGGTGTGCGCCTTCGACGAGAGGCAATTCTTTGAGAGCTTCTCACCCTCATTGATGATCGGAATCGGCAGGGGTCCCTCGAAGACAACGGGCTTCTGGATGTTGGCATCGTCGATTGGTTCGGTGGTCTTCTCCTCGGCCTCGCCAGATGGCTCGGACTCAGCTGTGGCAGCGGGCTTCTTGGGCGTGGAGGACTTGCTCCTCGGCTTCTTAGGGGCCGGGTCAGGGTTGGGCGATGCGACCTGGGACAGGAACTGGGCCATGGCCTCCTTCTTAAGGTCGCCATCGTAGACAATGCCGTCCTTGTCGCCACCTGGCAGCAAGACCAGGGTCGGGAAGTTCTCGATACCGAACATCTCCACCGCGTTCTTCTGTGTGTTCCGAACCTGTCCCACCGTAATGACATCCAGGAAGTCAATGGCAATGCTCTTCAACAACGCGCTCGTAGTGCCCTTCTCGGTGAACAAGAGCGCCTTGGCCGACTCGTTCTTGTTGGACAGGAACTCGTCGATGTCCTTGTCGCTGACCCGCTTGACATGGTTGTTGATCTTGTCCACGACCGCCTCCACAATGGCCTTGGCCGTACGCTGGCCCTGATAGTCCTCCACGACGGGTTTCCCCTTCTTGGAGCCAGGGCGGACGATCTTCAGGGTGGGGAAGCCCTGGACGCCAAATTGGCCGCAGAGTGACTTGTTGGCATCATCATCGCAGTTGACGGCGGCGACCTTGGCCAGGCCGTCAAGGTTCTTGGCGGCTTTCTCGTAGGCAGGCTTGAGGTTCTGGCAGTGGCCGCACCAGGGGGCGTAGAACTCGACGACCTGGAGGCAAGAGCGGGCACGTCAGCTTCTTATAAATCGAGCAACGGGTTGCAGGGAAGGGCGAGGGGGGTAACAGAGGTCAGGCTCGGGGAGGACCCTAGCGCGTCAGGTCTGGTGTGCTCTTACGGAGGTGTAGTTGGACTTGGCGATCAGGCTGTCGTAGTTCTTGGAGTCGACCTGCAAGACAGGCGAGCTCGAGAGATACAGACTGGCATCGACAACTGGCGCGACGGCCAGCACGACCGCTGCGACGGTAGAAAGAGCGGGGCAATGCATGTTGGCTGTCTATGGGGACAGAGCCGTTCTCTTCGCGTTAGTTCGAAGGACGGGGGCGCCTTGCAGGTGCAAAGGGACGATCGCGGTGATGAGGAGATTCAAAACGAGGCCTGGGAAGACAGACTTCAAAAAACAGGGAGAGACATGTCCAGCTGGCCAAATGTCCCAAGTAGAGTCGACAAACGACAGTCACGGCCTCGGAGTTGTTGTCAAGTTTCCAAGGCGAAGGTGAGCCTAGATGTTATATCAAGGTGGCACGCCGTTGTTCGAAAAGGCCAGCGTGGTTGAAATCCAGATGCATCTCCCTCTGGCCTCGTTTACACGCGGGGCGCGGGACAAGAGCTTCCTTCTAGAATCAGCCGTTCCAAATGCGACGCTGGTCTGGGGTAGTTCAGGCGCTAACACTGAGCTTAAGCCACCTGTGGCCCTGAGCCCCTACTGACTAGCGCCTGGGGGGGGGCCCTGCAGCAAGGGGTTCCTGACACCTCCACACGGTTGTGCAATGGAAGTCGTAGTGGGTGTGGCGTCACGGAAACGCCCTCTGAAGTTGCTTGCCCTGCTTGCCAACGTAGCTAGCTGCCTTGGATGATCTACTCGCCGTCCTGATTGATCACCACCGCCAGCCCCTCTCGTCTCCCTCTCATCTCTGGTTTCGTGATCCTGCGTCGGAACAGACCCCGTCACCTTGAACCCTCACGAATCAGGTCGAGGAGCCGAACGAGCAGACGTCCCAGGCAAATACCGCAAGCATGGCGGACGCGGTGCCTCAGGCCTTGAAGGGCGCCGACATCAGCCTCTACAAGGCGGCGACGAGGGGTGCTCAACTGCAGACTGTCAAGCCCATCATCGCATATTGGTGTACGTATTTACCAGTTTCGAACAGGGCCAAAGGAAGGCCGGGAGCTGACCGGATGATGCAGGCGAGTACTGGGTAGTCAACCAGATCCTGGCGAGAAAAATCCACAGCAGTGATGCCGACATACTAAACTATACAACGGGGTTGATGGACAAGCTGGAACAGGTATACTCACTCCTTCCTGTCTGCTACCGGTGTGTCTTGTGGCCGGCCCGGAATCGCGCGCTGACGTTCATCCGCCCAACAGGCCAAGAACGAGTACGCAAACGAGGATGCCATCACGGACGATACCGCGGCCCAGGCCTATGTCGAGCAGTTTGCCCAAGAGACTCTGGACAGGGCAGAACGGGTCATCAAGGCCAACAAGGTCACCCTGCAGACCGCGAGCACCTTCGACGCTTCCCTGACCTTCTTTAACCTGGTCAACATCTGGGGGCCTCCAGACAACGAGACACAACAGAAGATCAAATACGCCAAATGGAACGCAGCCCGCATCACCAAGGCTATAAAGGAAGGAAAGGATCCAAACGAAACAAATCCCAAGAAGGAGGATCTACCTGTTCAAAAGCCGGCCCCAGATCCCACTGATCCCGAGGTCCATGACCTGGGCAGTCTGGGCTCGTCGACGGCACCAAAAGCAGCGACGGTGGAGGATGCGCCAGACACAGACCTCGGGAGAGATTCTAGGGGTGTGTCGCTGCCTCAAAGCCCTGCCACCGCAGCTGTGCCCCCATCCGTGCCAGACGACGGAGACTTGAAGCTCCCCAGTGCGCCTGGATACGGAGAGGATACAGCAACAACTTCTCAGCCAGGGTATTTTGACCCTCCGCCGTCCCTTCCGTCTCCGATTTCACCGCCGGTGGAGGATCCAGTGAACTACAACTACACACCAGACGCGGACGCTCCATCTGCGCCTGCGAGCTGGTCGCCGGCGCCCCCTCCACCCGCGTCATCCTTCTCACCCCCTACCGGCCCATCGGCACCACCTGCAGGTCCTGCTACATTTGCAACATCTTACTCGCCGGCTTCGGCAGTTGCACCTCCGCCAGTCTCGCCCCGTTCAAACTCAACTCTTGCAAATATAGCTACGCCGGCTAATGTTTCTCGTCCTGTCGCCCCTCCATCGACCAGCCCTGTGGGTTCGAATGTGGCCACATCCGCTCCTGGTGGGTTTAGTCAGGTGCCCCAGCAGGTCACCGGGAACTTCGTGGCCGATGATATGGCAATGTCGCAGGCCCAGAAGCATGCGCGATGGGCGATATCTGCGCTGAATTTCGAAGATGTGCCGACTGCCGTCAGAGAGCTGCGCCGCGCACTAGAAACCCTGGGCGCCACGTGAACATTTACGTTTGTCAGATCTGTGTTTCGTTCCAACCGCCAAGATTGCGACCACGCAAATCTGTACCTAGGACAGCCCACGCGGCCTCATTTTGTCTAATATGAGCATAGAATGGAGTTGGGGCCATCCGTTGCCGAATCGAATATCAACGACCATTTTTCCCAGCAGTCCGACTCCTTGCATCCAATGCGCGTGCGGACGGAGTGGGATCTAAACCAGCTCCCTCGCCAGTGGTCCTCCAGTGTGGAATTGACGTATCCCCATGTGTCTGACCAAATCGGGCCACCCAAAACGATCCATCGTGGCCGTTGAACGAGTTCGGAACTTTGCGCGGCAGCCCTGCTCGGGGCGTTCTTGGCCACGGTGCTGTGGTCTGACCATGGGCCGTATGGTCCCTGTACCTGCATATCGGGTCCACAACATCCCTCATCCCTTATGCCCGCTTAGATCTCTCTCACGACAATCGTCGGGCTGACCTCGCTGCAGGTGATTGCCTAATCAACACAATCCATTCACTTCGGACGAACTCCTCAAGACCATTTCAAGTTCCATTTTAAGCTCAGTTACTAAGTCGTCGTCGAGACCGCCACGCCATCGAGACGGCCCACAAGAGCGTGGCTAAAGTGCTCATTGTTTGAAGGCGGCCTTTTCAAGTGACTACGGCCGAGGTCTATTCTTAGGTCGCCCACCCCTTTCATCAACCCACATCAGCACTTTTTTTCCCCCTCGTTGTCTTTTGTTTCCTTTCTGTGAATCTCATGTTCTTCCCTTACGGGGTCAACGATTCGATGTAAGCTTATTACACGAAACATACTGGATTTGGAGCGTGAGGTGGAATATTATGGTCATGGCCCCCGGGTCGGTGGGCTGGTCGAGGCGGCCCTCCATGAATATTTACTTTCCAGTATCTCGAGACAAACTCTTTCTGTCTTCGACACGCTCCCTAGTGTCAGCCTCTGATTTTTACATAAGTATTACCACGTCTTCACGACAATCGTCACTCTCATTTTCGTTTCATCGGTCATTTCACATCTGACAGACTTCATTTCTCCACGTTCTTGAAGAACAATTTTCCATCCAATCCTTTCTTTTTGCCTTTCTTTTTGCCTTTCTTTTTTTTATTAAAAAAATGCAGTTCTCTATCCTTGCTCTCCCCCTTGTCGCAGCCCTGGTGGCCGCTATCCCCAATGCCCCCGGTGCGCAGGTCACGCCTTTTCCCCTCGCGAACAAGCGCGACCTGAACCAGATCACCGTCACCATCGTCAACAGTATGACCGAAGCTCTGAGCACCTCGGCCGCCAGCAACGGGGGAGACGCTCCTCTTGCGACGGGCGGAGGCTTGGGAACCATGGCAGCCAAGGCGACGGCGACCATTGTGGCGCCGCAGAATTGGAACGGCAACGTCGCCTTCGGACTGGCCAAATACAGCGCGATGGACGTCCCATCCCTCATCGAGCCCGGCCTGACGCAGGTCAGCGGTTCTTATATGATGGATCTTGATGTGTCCTATGTGTAAGAACCCAATTTTGCCCCTCAGCCCTTTCCCCGCCCCGCTTCACAAGAGAACAATCTCAAGCTGACTACTCGATAGCAACGGCTACACCGTCTCCATCACCTGCACCTGCAACGACGATAACTCTTTCCTGTCGGGCTGTAGCAAGGCTCTCTGGTCGCTGGGCACGTGCGGCCAGGACGGCGAGAAGGACAATATTGAGACAGGGTCTTGCTCGAACCCGACAAATGAAGCGTCCGGCAGCGCGACGTCCGCGAGCCCATTCTTCGCGCCCTGCGCCGGCAAGGCCTATACCTTCCCTAATGACAACGGCGCCAACAGCGAGGGCAAGTGCACTTCGGGCGCTGCGACGTGCTGCGTCGGCACCGAGGCGGATGGATGCCCTTCGACCTAGATGGGGATTTCCGATAGCCCAGGGTCGGCTAGGATATATATATGGGCGGCCCAACTCACTTCTGCGAGAAGAACGGTTAGCATTGTACGACTATGATTTTGGATGGGTTCACGGCCAAATGATGATGATGGTTCATGATGTCCAACGGGTTCACGAGCTTCGGTCTCACTTGGACAGGCGCAATGGACGGGCAAACTGGTTTTTGGGGCGTCTTTTACTTGCTGGACAAACTCTTCACGACGGTCTTTCTCGCTATTTCGCTTCTTCGAACCTTTCTTCGCGGGTCCCATTAGGGAATTTTCTGTTTCTCTTCCTGCTGGGGTTGTCTCTGCAGCATACCATCGGAGTTTACCATTTTGATACCACTCCAATAGAACCTCATGCGAACCTCCAAGTTCCTTGATCTGACAAATGCTGCTCCTAGTGTGCTGTCCACGTACCCCCCTCGGCCAGACCTACATCAGCTCAGCTGAGTGCTGTGCTTACGTTCACTGATATTCCACGAGGTGGCCCCGGCCACTTACGCCGGCCGCCCGAATAGGCCTGCTGCGTGTCTCAAAGCGGGCCCCCTGTCAGCTGGATATTTTCTCATCGGGCTTAGAGGCGAAGTGCCCTTCTTTTCCGCAGTTGTGGCATTTGTTGTTGCGGCTAACGTTGTTTTTCTTGTTTTTGTCGACGGGTTGCGTCAAGTCCCATAAGGCCAGCGTAGGTGGGGTAACTTTTATTGTTGTTTTGCCGGGGTTTGTCCCCTGTGTTAAGTTGGTTTCTGAATTTCCATAGTTGACCACTGCCTTCTTCCTTGTTTTTGTATTCTTGTTCCTGCTTGTGTTCGAACAAGCGGTTATCGATTTTAATAGCTATTGAAATATATTTTGCAAATTCATCTAGTTAGTCTAGTTCAGCTAGCTTACCCTTAATATCTTCCTTGTGTGACGAACTCGATCTGCGAGCTTGAGTCCTGACATGATCATGTACTGGGGCGAGCCAGGGGTAGGCGGTACATAGCACAGTGATAATATACAACTGAACCACAAGAACTCTAATTCTTAGCTTTACTTAGTATTGTAATCTATAGCTCTATTTCAATACTTGCTTATATCTTATATATATACATATAAAGGTTAGACTATTATAATATACGCAGCTCGAGAAGGAAGCAACGACGAGCTGGATCATAACGATGGCTTCGACGGCGAAGCCGACGAGATAGTCCATGCCGACGAGGCAGCTCACGCGGAGATACCCGTCGACAAGGGCAAGGCCCCCTCGCATGGCACGACTACCGCGTTAGGTGTGCCATGTTGTACAGAATTATGTGCGATGAGTGTCTCGACGCTTAAGCCTTCCGCGTCCGGACACTCGGGACGGACAGACCGCTTGCTCTCCTTTTCGGCAAAAGAGCCGTGGACATGGATCTTGTTTGTGCGTATGGGAAGGCCGTCGGCTGAATTGTCGCGAGACTGGTAGCACAGCCGATTTACGTAGCCTAGGTCATGAAGGGGCAAACCTCAGTAAGAAAGCTCTCAATGCCCTTTCGAGTCTGATCAGCGTTCTGTTGAGTATGTATGTACAGAAGGAGATGGGACATGGCTCCCCAAGACATGGCCCCTGCTGGGGATCTTCATCATCTCATTGTGTCTGATGTGCCCATGTCCTGTATCTTTACATAAGGCTTCCCCTGCCGGAGCGTCAGCCTGACAACCACTCAAGATACTCGTCTTCGGTGAGAGGTATCGGTTCTGCTCCTGTGACATCCTGGTTGCGGAAAAACCCCTGCCTGTCGGAAAGGTGGAGTTGATAGTACGAGGCCCGTCCCTCAACTGTGACGAAAGGGGGAGCTGGAGACCTTATCCCAATAGTGCCACATGGCAACGGCGACGAAGGTAGTTGGGATAGCACACGCCCAATATATCCAAAACTCTTCAGACACGGTCCATTCCCCGCCGGCGTTGTAGTCGAAAAACGACATGCTAAATATAGCAGATACGAAGGTTGGCGGCAGTAAGGCCAGGGTGACAACAGAGATGGTCCTCATAGACGCGCTGTCGATCTGGGCCGCGCGGCTGATCTCCACGGATGTGCCTGCGTCATGCTGTGCGACGGTGTTGAAGTCAAGCTGGATCTGGTTCTGAAGGCGCTTCTCGTTCGAGATGGACCGGTGCCGCAGACTGCCGAGCACGGTCTTGTTGTATTGTAGGCGGGAATGGAGGCCTGATGCGGTGGGCCAGCCGGGTTCTAGCCTTGAGTATTCCGTGTGTTGCGCCAGAATGTGATCTACTGTCTGGTTCGCCACGTCCAATGCCTCTGTTGCGTGGATAGCGTGCCGGGCCAGATCGTGCAGGTGTCTGTACGCCGGCCGGGGTGGGTTTCTGGACAGAACCTCCCGCTCGACAGCCCTGACCTGGTCGCGCACAGCCCACACCGCGGTGTCCTCAAGGCACAGGACTGCCTCCAAGACGGGTGCATACACCCAAAAGGGGTCACCAAGACAGCCCGCACCCACGTTGCCGATCAGCGCCAGCAGTTGGTCGAGGACAGCTTGCTGGATATCGAACAGCAGAATTGCCGTCTGTTTCGCGGAACGCAGCCAGCGCGTAAAGATGTCGATCTTCAGCCACTCGTAGTCGAGGCTGCTATTGACCATCTTCACTTCGAATAATGCCCACGTGCCTAGGAGACTTGGTTAATCATATGCGATCAAGAACATGCCGGAGCACCTACTGGTGGCCCCCCTGACGGATCCGCCGTCCCGTGTCGTCTCGCAGCCAAAATACCCGTTCAGATTCCGGCGGTACGCGGACCACCACAGCTCGGGCATAGAGAAAGCTTCCGTTAGGGATCGTCGGCAGCCCTGGCACGCCTGGATATCATCTATTCTTGCCACGCTACGACGGTGTGAGCTATCAACCAGGACCGACGGGCGAGGCCAACAAACATGACATGGATTTTGGGGTCTCCAGGTGACCCTTCTGGCAGATCATGCCCGCCAGTGAAATCCTCTGGGCAGGCTCTTTGCCGCTGCAAGTGGCGGTTGCCTGCGACTTAACAGTGCTTCAGTGATGAGACCTCGTATATTGGGGGGGATTGGACATACCATCTGTCCAATGGTAGATATCTACACTCGAGCAACTCTGAAAGCTGGTACGGGGCATGATAATGGTACAGTATCGCAAGCAGAGAAAATACTGCCATATTAAGTTAGCTGCTGGTAGAGCTGTAAGCACATACGGCAACTGACCTCTCGACAACTGGAACGATGTGTAATATATGAACAAATCAGCAAGTCGATTGCAGAATACATCCCAGTATGCATGCGCGTTGAAAGCGGCTGAACAACAACATCTGTGATGGCACTGCAACCCAGCAAGCGAAAACACCCTTGTACAGCACAAACACCCCCCACTACACATGCACAGGGCATAACCAACAGTAGGCGCCATCCTGCGGAACCACTGTAGAAAATCCACGATGATGCTTACGCAGAGGCGGATCAACGAACAGGGGGTGAGCTGGCGGATCACGTCGTATTGCGCGCAACATGCACCGAAGACGCTGGTGTCACGTACCGCGTCGCGCTCTTCACCTTGCGGCTTTCTGCACACCTTGTTGGCGCAATCAGCAGCATTCACAAGACAGGCATAACTGAATGAGCTCTAGGAGTCCCAATGCACCGTGCAAGACGTGCATGTCTACAGCCAGCGTCAGGTCAAGGGGGGTTAGCGGGTCCTTGAAATCGGCAAAGGCCATCGGCCCTGCAGCACCCCAACGTGGCGCGGGCTGATTGATCAAGACAAGGCGGAATACCTGGCGCGGTCCCCTGCAGCCGCGCGTTGTCCAATAACGGAATATCTTAACCATTCAACGGAGCCTTGCAATGGCAGAAGCCTTTCCTGGCGCGTGTCCCCTGATCGCGCCTCAGTGTCCTTTCTAGACAGGGACAGGTATCGGAGGCCGTATCATCTTCTCTTCGAGGTGCTTTCGACCAAATCAGGAACAGCGTTGTCCAACGCGTTCCCCGACGAGAATGAACGTCCACAACACTATAGACAGGACTTTGCCCGCGGCTTTGAAGGCTATGCTGCTGACCGCAGCTTGCATATTGCATCGCCCCGACACACCGCCCACTTGCAGTGGCCTGCGGAGGCGGCGGCGGCGGTTGTGAACAAAACCTGTGACGGGTCCCCACAATCTCGCTCATCATTTAGTTACCCCACAGCCTACTCGAATATTGCTTCATTCAAATCCTATCCATGAGCATCTGCCTTCGATATCCCAAGCTTTCCTCCGCTAGAGACATCTATCTCCACATGCCGTTTCCGCGACTGAGCAACATCGGCTCACTCGGTGGCGCGGGCTTGATGCAGGTGCAGCTCTTGATGCTGCGAACTCCCCTGAGCTTGAAGCCATTCGTATAGCAACCATGGATGGCGCCAGCAATGGCAAGAGGTCTCGGGACAGCGCCTATGTTGAGGACGTTTGGTCGTCCCCTGTCTCGAAGCGCTCGAAACCGGACGGTGACCGCAATTATGATGGCAGGCGTGCACATCTAGAAATCCGGATCCCGGGAACGCTTTCACCAAATGACTACATCATCGGCTGGATCTGCGCACTTCCCATTGAGTTGGCCGCGGCGCAGGCTATGCTGGACAAGACTCATGAGAGCCCCTGTAGCCCTCCCAATGACAGCAATACCTATACCTTCGGAAGCATTGGCATGCACAACATCATCATTGCATGCCTTCCATCAGGCCAGTATGGCACAAACAATGCGGCAACCGTGGCGAACAACATGCGGCGGAGTTTTCCTTCCATACGGATGGGATTCATGGTTGGCATTGGCGGCGGAGTGCCTGGAAAGGCTGATGTGCGCCTTGGGGATGTCGTGGTGGGCGACCGAGTACTCCAATACGACTTCGGCAAGACTGTCCGGGACGGTGTTTTTGAACGGACAAGCACTCCATACAAGCCCCCTCATGAGATTATGACGGCCGTCTCCAATCTACGAGCGGGACACGAACGAAAGCCTAGCAAGATTCCTGCTATTCTCTCCGATATGCTTCAACGGAATCCGGAGATGACCGCATATTCTCGTCATGGTGAACTTAAAGACTTGCTATTTGACAGCGTATACGATCACCGCCAATCGATGGAAGACTGCGAGCATTGCGATCATTCAAAGCTGCTGGCGCGAGACCCTCGAAGGAACAACGGCCCAGGGATCCACTATGGGGTCATTGCTTCTGGGAATCAGGTTATGAAACATGGGAAGACACGGGACAAGGTGGCTCAGGGCCTGGGCATTCTCTGCTTTGAGATGGAGGCGGCAGGGTTGACAGACCACTTTCCGTGCCTGGTTATACGTGGAATTTGCGACTATTCAGATTCGCATAAAAGCAAACAATGGCAACGATACGCAGCTGCAACAGCGGCAGCATATACCAAGGATCTTCTTCACACTATACCTGCCGTTGAGATCCCAAAGATCGTGATGGCACCTGCCGTTGGTAAGCAACACAACCTCGCAGAGGAGACTGCGTTTCGCTTACATGTTCATAGAACGAGCAATATTGCAAGAACGCCGAGAATCTCTGTTGGATTCTTTGAGGTTTGACCAGATCGATTCCCGACACTCCAACATCAGAGCGGCCTACTCCAAAACATGCGAGTGGCTGCTCAGACATCCTGACTACACGGATTGGCTGGATCCTGACAAGTTTGACAGCCATCGCGGCTTTCTATGGATCAATGGTAAGCCTGGTTCAGGGAAGTCGACCTTGATGAAGTTTGCTTTCGCAAAAGCAAAACGAAAGACAGTTGATGATGCGGCCATCATTTCATTCTTCTTCAACGCAAGAGGAGATACTCTCGAAAAGACGGTGATTGGGATGTACCGATCCCTTCTACTCCAGCTGCTGGAGAAGCTCCCAGACCTTCAGGAGTTGCTGGACGACCCATATCTCATTGCTCAGAATCAGAAGGGCTCTTTTGTGTGGGATGTGGGGGTGCTTCAAAATCTTTTCTCCTCTACGGTAGCACGACTCAACCAGCGACGCTTGATGTGCTTTGTTGATGCTCTTGATGAGTGTGACGAGGACCAAGTACGAGCTATGGTGGAGTTCTTCGAGGCTTTAGGAGATGCTGTGCTAGCGAAAGCGGAAGCAGCCTCTATATCTGCTTTTCCAGTCGTCACTATCCTTGCATCACAATCCAGCATGGCCGAAAGTTGGTCCTGGAAGACCAGCCGGGTCATGGACAAGACTTGGAGAAATACGTGCGAGGCCGCCTCAGAGCGGGGACAGGCCGCTTGATTGCAGAGATCAGAGACCAAATACTTCAGAAGGCGGCTGGCGTTTTCATGTGGACTGTCCTTGTCGTCGACATTCTCAACAGGGAGTTCGAACGGGGTCGCATCTTTGCAGTGAAGAAAAGGCTGCAAGAGATACCCGACCAACTGAGCGACTTGTTCAAAGAGATTTTGAGGAGGGATAGCGAAAACATGGCCGAACTGCTGCTATGCATTCAGTGGATACTTTACGCAAAGCGGCCGTTGAGGCGTGAAGAATTCTACTTCGCAGTTGTGTCCGGCATATCCCCAGAGAGCTTGGCCGAATGGGAGCCGGAATATCAGAGCACAGACGACATGGGACGATTTGTCCTGAGCTCTTCAAAAGGACTTGCCGAGGTTACCAAGTCCAAACACCAAACGGTTCAGTTCATCCATGAATCCGTGCGAGATTTCCTTGTCAAGGATGATGGTCTCCGCGATCTATGGCGTGAGCTCGGAGAAGACATTCAGAGCTCCAGTCACGATAGACTAAAGCAGTGCTGTCTTACCTACATCAGGCTCGACGTCTTCGCGTACTTAGCCAGGAGTGGTTTACCTGCAGGTGTAGCAATGCCAAAGGCATCTTCAGATGAAGCGAAAACGATGCGACAGTTGGTTTCGGAAAGATTCCCCTTCCTTGAATACGCTGTCCTTCAAGTGTTCTATCATGCCAATGAAGCAGCGGCTGGATTGCCACAAGACACCTTTCTGGAGGAATTTCCCCTCGGGGATTGGATCAATCTTAATAACCTGGTCGAAAAGCACCAAATCCGCCGTTATACGCCAACCGCAAGTCTTCTATACCTTCTCGCAGAGAGCAACCGGGCAAGGCTGATAAGTACACAACTTCAACACGATCTAAGAATCGATATTCAGGGAGAGCGATACCGATATCCTTTTTTCGCTGCCTTGGCCAACGGACATCAAGATGCGGCTGAAGCAATATTGCAACAGAAGCTGAATCTTTCGAAAGACGACAATATCTTCGTGCAGATAGAGCATGGGCGGAGGTTTGCGGCTCGCAAAGGCCAGACCCCGCTTTCATGGGCTGCAGAGAATGGGCACGAGGGTATTATGAAGCTGCTTCTTGATACAGGCAAGGTTGATGCCGACTCGAAGGATAATTATAGCCGGACACCGCTCTTGCGGGCTGCAGAGAAGGGGCACGAGGGTATTATGAAGCTGCTTCTTGATACAGGCAAGGTTAATGCCGACTCGAAGAATATATTATTTAGCTGGACACCGCTCTCGTGGGCTGCAGGGATAGGGCATGAGGGTATTGTGAAGCTGCTTCTTGAAACAGGCAAGGTTAATGCCGACTCGAAGGATAATTATGGCCGGACACCGCTCTTGTGGGCTGCAGAGAATGGGCACGAGAGTATTGTGAAGCTGCTATCAGGAGGTTGAGTTCGGCTCGATGGACGAAAATCGCTGGCCACCGCTCTCGTGTGCTGCGCGGAGCGGGCACAACGGTGATTTCCACACCAGCAGGGTCTCTGAACAAAAGAACTACGAGTTATAATTCATGTAGCTAAAATATTTCAAGTATTTACTACAAGAATGACGTGTGTTCATGATATATTTCCGCTTTTGAGTGCGCAAATAGCAATAGCTGGGTGCACGAGTTGTGTTAGTTCGTACTTATGCTTCCTATGCGTGATGCAGTTTTGTTCACTTCTTGCTAGTAGTAGCATGTCCATATTCATATGGCATAAACTGGCTCTGCTAGCCATTGAATCATCCATCCTATATCTCATGTGATAAGCCTGTCTGCACTTCCACTTTTCGATTTTCTCTGTTTCCTTTTTTCCCCCCACCTTTCCACCTTTTCCTTTCTTTTCTCATTTTTTATGAAAAAGTAACAACAACAAAAAAACTTTATTCACAACTGCTCCACCACAAAAGCCGCGGCCGCGGCGGCGTTTTCGCATACGTCAGGTACAGAACTGGGGTAGGATCACCAAAGTCGCAGATATTATTGCCCTCATGGCATATTATGAGGACCTTACCCGAGTCGATATTGGCAACGGCGGTGTAGCTATGTGTTGGAGAGGGGGGGGGGGAGGGCAGCATACACAAGGACCGCCTTACCACCTGTCGTATGGGGCTTGAAGAAGGTAGGACAGGGGGAAACATGGGGAGAAAGAGAGAGAGACACCATACCTGGGTCGCCAAACGTCACGACAGCACTGGACTTCTCCGTGGTGGCAGCGGGCAGGTCGAAGGTCGCGAGATGGACAACCTGCGCACCCTGCGAGTACCTGCTCATGACCACGTGGGTATTCAGGCACTGGCTGAAGGCCTGTGTAACGAGGGTAGCCCTTGGCGGCGAAGCGTTTTATTAAGTTAGCATTTCTGTCCCCTCACCAGGCCAGGCCAGGCCAGGCCAGGCCAGGCATGCGAGACAAGCGAGAACAAGGCTAACTCACATATCCGCCCCCGCAATCGTGCTGCCGCCCTCTAGGTACCGCGAAACAATGGTGCCGTAGGTGTTCACGCCCTAGAAGATGGAGGTGGTGGCGCTCCCCAGCGCGCTCTGCAGCGCGGCGTAGAACTCGGCCCGACCAGGGCGCCCAAATTGCTGGGCTCGTCGGTGCTCTGTACAAGGATGAGCATAACGTCGGCACACCTGCTGGCGGTGAGGCCGTTGGAGGTGGTCAAGTATCCTAGGGTGATGGCTAGGGCCTTGTCGGCACTCTCTAGCACGACCTACGAGTCGGCGAGGGTAATACTGGCGGGAAAGAGCTCGGAGATATAGACCATTATCTGGTTGATGTCCAGGCGGGGCAGCAGGGCCCTGGAGGGTGGGGCCTGGGGGATCGTGGCAGCCGAGGCGCTCAGGGCCAGGGACAGGAGGGCGCTGGAGGACTCCATACTGGCTGTGGGGAAAGAGAGTAGAATGAGCGAGATAGATGAATGGATGAAGGTAAGAATGACAGATCTCAGCAGCGTGTGCCTGAGTTGAGCGGTCCGAGACCCGGGGGAAGACGGCGGCTAGGCTGCTGCACTGTTCTCCTGGTGGTTGTTAGGCTCCCCAATATGCGCGGGGGAAAGGCTTTCGTGCCTGAAAATCCCGTGAGGATCGCTCTCGAACGAGACGTCCCCCCCCCCCCCTCCCCAATATACAGACGGTCCTTCCGGCCCAATATCCGGGGGTCCGGATCCTATTCCATCGTGGACCACGAGAAAGTCCATAGAGGTCTCATGGCCCCCCTCTGATGCCTAGACAGGGAAGCAGGCACCGAGGTGGAGGATGACGAGGTCGATGACTGCAGGTGTCAACGCAAGGGATGACAGATCCCTATCAGTCAGCGTTGCTCGTCACCCGTGTTTCATAAAAGTAAGCAGCCTGTCTCTGAAGGTTAAATATCAGGGTTCATCAATTCTGGTTAGCTGAGCTCTACCACGATGATGCTGACGACAACCACCACGTTGGCCACAGGAACCCGGAGCTGAGCCCATCCATAGCTTTAATCCCACAACTCAAACCCCCCTAGGAGTAACCAGTCTGGATCCCCAGCCGCGCAAGAATGCAACACCCCCCGTGCCCTCGGGAGGATGCAGCAGGTTGTGGATGCAGGACGAAATGAGATCATCGTCAACTCGAGATGGGGCGATCAAAAACCAGAAAAGGGGGATTGAAAGAAGAAAGAAAAGGAACAAAGAAACAAAAACCGTCGCACCGTTGTCCATAAAACAGTTGAGCCACGCATCCATACCACGCATCCATGCAGGGCAGCAGCTCCCCTTCCTTCCCATCAGAGATAATATCCGTCTGACATCGTGTCACGTTGTCGTGATCGTAGCTTCATGTAAAGACGTGTGTGCGCACCCGCGAAGGCCTGGCCTCAGGCAGTGACGAGGGTGGTCTCGGAGTGGACGTCCGAGGGCTGCTTGGGCAGCCGCCTGCCCTGCTCCTCGTCCCTACCCTCGCGGTCACCGCCGACGCCGCTGTTGTTGCTGTTACTATTGTAGGCGGGCAGGCTGTTCATCTCATGCTCCTCGGGATAGCCACCCTCCTCCTTATCGGACATCGCGACGGGGCGGAGGGGCCCGAGGGGGAACTGCCGCTGGCGGGAGGTGCCGTGATCGGCGGTGACGGCGGGGGCGGCGACAAAGCCGTCCCGGCCGCTGCGGAAGGAGCTGAACTGGCCCGTGGTGCTGTGGCCGGTCAGGATGCGGAGGAGGGGCCGGAGGGCGGCGGCCGAGGCGGCGAAGATGCTGAGGCCCAGCTCGACGTCGGCCCAGACCAGCAGCTGGTAGTGCAGGAAGTCGAGCTGGGACGGCTCGGCGAACTGGAGCTGGACGAGGATGACCAGCTTCGCGATGGTGGCGCCGCTGGCACTGCAGTTGGGGGGAAGAACGGGGCGTGGTCGTCAGCACAAGGTCTATCGTCATATTGCCTACGAAAGCACGGTAGCCGCGTGCTAATCATTCCCGATCCTCCCCCCGGCTGGGTTGGTGGGGCTGGGGCCGACTTACATCATACCCAAGCTCAGCAGGCCGCAGACGATGTACTTCATGCGCTGGCTGAGGGTGGAGTTCCACAGCATGGGGACGGGGTACAGGGCGAAGAAGAAGTCGATGGCGATGTTGGAGATCATGCGGAAGTAGCCGACGTCGGTGCAGGTCTGGTCGCCGGCGTAGTCCGTGGCGCCGGTGGTCTCGGCACAGATGTCGGAGGAGAAGATGGTGGTGATGAAGGTCCAGATGACAACGACTATGATGGAGGTGACGAGGATGGCCTGGTTCCTGAGGTTGCAGGCGAGGCGGTACAGGACGAGGGCGACGGCGATCTTGACGAGGCCAGACGAGATGTACAGCATCAGCTGGTTGGCCCAGTAGTACTGTTCGTGTTTTACGGGACCGAAGTCAGCGTCTGCAGATGGCCCTCTCCTACCACCTCCCCATCCACCCTTGAGGACCCGAGGGCGCACTGGGCGCGGGCGCGACGTACCTTCATCATCACGTCGTAGTCGAACCAGGGCTTGTAGCTCTCCTGGGCGAAGCCGTAGTGCATCGAGATGAGGCCGACGATACAGGCAGTGATATAGCCGAGCTGCGAGGGAAGAGACAGGCGACGCGTCAGCCTCTGAAGGGATATCGACGCTGCTCGAATGGTGATGAGGCGGTAGAAGACTTACGTAGGACAGGACCAGGAAGGCATCATCCCAGCCGAAGGCCTTGACGAGCCAGAGGCGCACGTACAGCCGCAGCGAGACGGCGAAGAAGTTGATAACAAGGAACGTCACCATGGCGCCCACCATATTGGCCGTGTAAGACATCCTGACTGATTTGGCGTGGGTGAAAGGAGGGCGGGGAGGTGTCAACAGGGTGCGTCAACAATGGTGAATGGGTGGTCGGCTGTGGTGCGGCGACAATGGGATCGTGGAGAAGAGGTTTCCAGAAGCTTAGATGGATCGTGTGGGCGGAAGGAAACCTGATGCTCAAAGAACGATTGAAGGGCTGCAGAGATGGTGGAAGGTCGGAGACGATCGAGAAAGTGGGTTTGGGCTTCGGACTGGAGAGCGAGCTTTTGCTGTGGTCGGTGGAAAAGTGTGGCTCGCAGGCCTCGTGGGCCTACAGGGAATTCAAGGCTCCAACTGAAGGTGCTGGAAGCTAGGCTTTCTGCTGTGGTTATTTCTCACCTCGTCGTCAGATGCAGGAAAGATGGGGTGGCGCATGGAGTGGATAGCCTGATGTTGGGTCAAGCATCTTAAGAACCTCTGATAAAGCCTGGTTGATCTTCCGACCATCATCAGCATGACCTATTTTGAACGTCTTGGGACTCGCTGCACGGGCCTTTGTGGATTGTGCCCTCAAAGGTGTGTCTCTGCAAAGTTGACAGGAGACCATTGTAGATCTGGAAAATGCACCTTCAGCCTCTGGGATAGGCTACCTTTGCCTAGGCAGCTTGAAAATGGCGAGGCAAGTGGTTTGACCGAGTGCTCACAGACTTGTCCATGCTATTTTAGAGAAGCTCGCTGTCCAGCTAGCCCATGTTTCTGGTCGATGCATTCATCTGTTATGTAGGCTGTCATGCTTGAGATGTGCAACTGCCGCAGAGCTGGGGGCATGGACCGAATATCAGTTGTGCACGGTGGGGGCATATCACAAGCCAAGCATTGGACGCCTTCAGAGGATGGATGGTAAAGGTAAGTGATGGCTTCTCATTTTCCAATTAACTCTCTAAAAGTATTGTACATACCAAGGCAACACATGTGGTCCATGCTAAGGACCATGCGTGCCTCCCAGAGTGACCCACCAGTGCCTGGCTATTATACAATGCTCTGTCTGCAAGGGCTGTTTTGTATGCTCTTGAAAATCCTGCATGACATTTTTACAATTCGGCTTTGTGTGTTGTGCTGGGCACTCCCTCAGCTGCCCGTACCGTCAGCCTGCTGCCCTCGTATTCTTTCACGCCCTCCCTCTTGTGAACGGCAGGGCGCTCGGCCCTTAGATCTCCTGTCTGCGCGATACCATAACCCGCTGCATGCTCGGCAAGTGAGTCGCGACCAGATTGTGGCGATGGTTCGCGAGCTTCTCTTGACGCGTGGGCGTGAACTCGTAGAAATGCTGCGCCGGACGGGCAGTATCGGAGGCCAAAGCCAGAGGAGTTTCTACGGGAGGTATTGCTGTCTTGGGTTGTTCCCTAGGGCGAGACGCCTTGCTTGGGAGACCGAGAGGGCGGATAGGCGATGGTGGGGTCCGCTTGACTGTCTTCGCCCTACGCTTGGCTGCTGGTGGTGCTATTGGTGAGATAGGTCTAGGAGTTTCTACGGGGGATGTTGCTCGCTCTTGAGCTATAGCCCCCGGTGAGGGTGTGGCAGACGCCCAAGCTCGTAGGGGACGTGGTGAACGGCGGAGAGAGCGCAGTCCGGTGATCGGTATCCCCAACGGCGTTTTGTGTGATCGCTTCGAGGGGGAGGAGGAGCCCGATCTGTTTGTGGCGTCGCTCAGGGTCTCCTCGGCGAGCCGAGCGACTTCCTCCAAGTTCCCCGACCCGTCAGGTGTTTGACCCCCGCTCTCCCTATCAACCGCGCTGTTCAAACCTGGAGCCAGTCCAGCCGTCTTAGCTGCTGCGTCGGTGGCCTGCTTCCCCACTGGTGTAGTCCTCACGACCGCAAACTGCGACTGCAGGAGTCTCCGCATTTGGACGGTGCTGTTGAACAGCCTCCTCTTCCATCCCCCCCAAAGCTCGAGGGTCCGTATGATGTTCTGCATCTCGACGGTGCTCTTTGCCAGTTTCTCCACGAGGGGGTCCGTAAGGGGTTGTTTTCTCAACACGTTCTGCGTACCACCTAGCCACTTTTGCTCCGGGCTCTGAACATGCTCAACCAACTGCGCCTGACGCTCTCTCATTTCAGCTTTCTTAGTATCTCGCACGAAGTGGTCGATTCGCTTGTCCAATCTATAGCCCTTGATTGACTGGTCCAGAGCCTTGGTCAACTGATCGTAGTACATCGGCCACGAGAGCGCCATTGGATTCGCCGACCCCGAATGAATTTGCGAGTCATTGAATGCTACGCGCTTTGTGTCTTCAATAATTTTCTTAGCGGCCAGCTGGTGATGATCCAGCCGTATCGTGGGAACCTCGACTTGCTCATATGGCTCCGAATACACAGTGTCCATGTCTACTGCCCTTGAAGTGAACCCGACGTTGCGGTCGCTGGTGGTAAGTCTGCTCCTGATCCCGCCCCTGGACGGGACCACGCCGAGGTAGTCGACAATGCCGTCACGCATGCCGAGCTGGCGGGCAAACTCGAAAGCCCATGCGGTCGAGAGATCTCGGTTGTCCATGCCCATGGGCGCTGGCTTCCTCAGCCCGGGCTGCAAGAGGACCTGGCTGTAGGGCATGGCCTTCAGCCGACCCGGCGCCTCCGCGCCGAAGGACGTCAACAGGTACCTGCTCTTCTTCTCGCCCTGCGCCAGGATGGCCTCTTGCTGTGGATCGAGAGGTTGCGGACAGGTACCCTTGTGCGCCAGTTCTGAGGCGATGCTGGTCGTGATCCCGGCCTGTCTCAGACGCGCCCAGGGGTTGCTCATAGCCTTCCAGGCATCAGTGACGGGCTCCGGATGGCCCACGTGGATGGACACGCCGAAGCGTGTAATCTTGTTGACGAAGTCCGCATGAACTGTGGCTATCCTGCGCACATTCACACGCCCTCGTGGCACTGTACCAGAAACGCCGTCCGGCTGATCACCGGGACCACCGAAGTCCGACATCTCGGGAGGTGGGATGGCCGACTCAACCCAGACGCCTGGGGATCCTGGAATCGCGAAGGCCGATATGCCGTATTCGCGCTTGAGCACCTGAATCGTCGTATCCTCGACCATGCGCTCAAACTCAAACTTGGTCCGGATCTGCCTCCTTTGTTGTATCGAGTCCTGTAAGTCCATAACGGGCCATATCGAGAGCTGACCCGGCCCGAAGAACATGGGCTCGGCACACGGCATGACTGCGACGCTGGGCTCCCACAGGTGATCGAGGGGGTTATGTGTCAGCTCCCGATCCTCCTTGCCGAGCTCCCATAAACGGCGCCATGGCATCGAGTGCCATCCGGGCGGCTCTGGGAAGGTGACCCGCATCTCGCTCTTCAAGTTCGCGATCATGTAGTCGGCCTCCCAGGAGTCCTGCCGTGCAAAATAATGCTTCGGCAGCACGTATGTAGGCCTGCGTGTGAAAGAGAGGACGGTTGGTGGCGGGCTGGCCTGTTTCAGCCAAGAACGAAAGACGTCTGTGTTGCTGGCGTAGGGATGGGGGTCGGGTTCGGAGGCGCTCTCTGCGGCCTGACGCTGCTGAACTATCTGGGACTCGAGGAACTCACGGATCTTTCCGGGTAGAAATCTAGGCGCGTAAAGGGGCGGGAGGTCGGGGATGTGAATATGGCGGAGGCGAAGGCGTAATGAGGCCCGCAGCTCAGGGCTCAACCTCGTAGCCATTGTGAGCTCTATGTCCTCGATCCCGCCTGTTCTTCAGGCGGGGGCTGTCCCTGCGGTTAAATTCAGATAGAATCTGAGGGACGAGTCAGTCGATCAGGGTGTTGTATTTGAGATGCAACGGGAAAGCGGCATATTGCTCGCTGGTGCAGTGCATTCGAGCGTGATGCGGGCGAGTTTACGGGCTCATCGTGCAGTGCAGAATTGAGATTTACGCACGACGTTGAGAAGTGAGACTAAGATTACATAAGCCGAGTATTCTCACAGGGGACTGTTCATAGCTGCACAGGACTCGGATACTGCCTCCTGTGGCAACATGATTATATCAACAGAAGAACAAGTGACTACTCAAGTAGGTAGGCTACAGGAAGCTGTCTTGTAGCGAATTTTGATGTCGTTGCCAATGTTAGGTTCGAAGTTAACCCGGTGCTATAAGGTGCCGTCTCTCACGACATTTCAGATCATGCACCCACATCAGTCGGGTGTTACTTCTTAGTCTTTTCATAAAGCCCTCACAGATTTTATCCAAATCTTCGAATGCGCGATCGTGAGAAAGTGAAAGACGAAAGATGATTCCATTCTCAGCGAGCGTCCAAGTCGGCGGTCTGGTCACGGGATGGGTTGAGGGGGGAGGGGAGCGCGTACAGGGCAAGATTCTTAAGTCAATGCCGGGTATCCATATCGGACATTTCACCTGAGTCGTCTCATTGGATGCGCATAAGGAGGATTATGGGACATAGGCGACAAAAACGCTCTCGTGCACAAGCCGGTCCGTTGACGTTATTTTACGGCTGAGCCACGAGAAGCACTGCGGATAGTACATTCTTTGAGAATTTAAGATGCAGATACAAACAGGACTCCTCAAAGTGCGTCTTTGAGTTCTATGGTCTACGCGCGGAGGTGGTAATCAACAGGCTATCCGCAGATCACAATCCAATGTAGGGCTCCGCTTGCCGCTGGACGGGTGCTAGTACTGTACCATCGACCAGGCCAGCATCCTGTCCCCGTCTCCGTATATGAGCGGGGGCATGATGAATGCTGCAGCGAGACAGGGTGTACTCCTGCCGAGTTGTCGGTGAATGCTGCATGTCGCAATATCCGTCCGGCATGACGCAGACACCTCAGACAAACCCGCAATATTTCAACATATACTTGCGGATCTGTAGGCGAATCTGCCCACCCAGAAAGGTGTTTTGTTTCGAGACAGGCAACCTTGATGAGCACTGGACAGACATCATGGCGGCAGTCGCGCGCCCCGTTTCCGCCTCGTTCCCAACGCCGACGGCCACGGCGCCACCTGGTCAGCCCGATATCCAGTATGCTCCGGATTATGAAAAGTATCAGGCACGAGGGGCCCGGAGGGTCCAGACCGAGAAACTCCCAACCTCAGTACCGGAGGGGTATCCTGATCAACTGAAGGGGGATCTGGTGTGGGAGGGTGAGACCCTGGCTGAGACGTACGACTGGACCTATGTTCTCAACGAGGACCAGCTGGCTGAGATTGACCAGGCCGTGCAGCACTTTGAATGTGAGACTCCGGTGCTGGAATGAAGGCTTTGGAGGGGGGATCGCTGACCGGCCACGCCAGCGCTCAACCTGTCTCTCTCGTACATCACCCAGGACACCTTCCCACTCCCCAAGCTGCACTCAGAGCTACGCCAGCTGTCCCACGAGCTGCACTTCGGGCACGGCTTCTTTGTCATCCGCGGAATTCGGGTAGACGAGCACACGCGTGAGGAGAACATCATCATCTACACCGGTGTATCGGTGCACATCGCCGCCCAGCGTGGTCGTCAGGACCACAGGAGCCCCCTCGACGGCAGCCCTGCGGACGTTGTCCTGACGCACATCAAAGGACCTCAGCTACCTAGCGGGCATGGAGGGCAAGATCGGCTCCCCGGCGTACACGACGGACAAGCAGGTCCTCCACACGGACTCCGGCGATATCGTGAGCCTCTTCGCCCTGGAGACGGCGGTCGAGGGCGGCGCGAGCAAGCTGGCGTCCACTTGGAGGGTGTACAACGAACTCGCGTCGAAGAGGCCTGACCTCATACACACCCTCACCCAGCCTTGGGATATATATGGAGGTGTAAGTCCGTATTCTCATGTCAAATGCCCGGTCGAGGGCACGTCGGTTGCTGATGAGCAAACGAGTGCAGTTTTGAAAAAGATGCCCAGAAGAAGTTCACCCCACGACCTCTCATGTTCCACCATCCCGCCACGGACAAGACACCGGAGAGGGTCAGCTTGCAGTATGCACGCCGTTACTTTGTCGGATTCGGACAGCTGCCCCGAAACCCAGAGATACCCCCCGTCACCGAGGCGCAAGCTGAAGCGCTGGATGCGCTGCACTTCCTGGGTGAGAAGTTCTGCGTCAACACGCACTTCGAAAAGGGTGACATCCAGTACGTCAACAACGTCGCGCTGTTCCACGCCCGGGACGGCTTCCTTGATAGTAGCGCACAGCGGTATGTCTCCCTCTCCCATCATGTCGTCCTCGAATAGTCAGGCCGTCTAAGTATCTGATACACCCCCGCAGGCGACACCTGCTTCGGTTCTGGCTGCGAGATCCGGAGTACGCGTGGAAGACGCCAGAGGCTATCCGGTGGAGATGGGACCAGATTTATGGCGGGGTGACCCCGGAGAAGGAGGTTTTCCCCTTGGAGCCTTTCGTGCGGAGTGCAGGAAAAGGCCGCTCAGGCTGAGGCCGATCAGTACAGACTGCAAATATGCTACATCCCACCCGATCACGGTTGGCCGTTCCACGACACTGAAATAGATGTCTCGTTACTGAGAAAAAGCACGAAATGAGGCTTCTCTCCAGCTCTTCGTGAATGGGGAGGCTCTCACCACACCAGCACTTGCGGTCCATCTGAAACAGTAACGACGACAGACTCGGCCCTTTTGGCCCAGGAACGTCTACAGGTTTCTGGTAGATCAAGACATCGCAATCGTCGTTGTGTACCCAGTGTCACCCTGCGGACGAGGAAGTGTGCCGTAAAATGCCGATATGGTTAAAATCCACAGGAGCGATATCCGGGCTCCAATCCGGTGCATGTTGATCACGTCACCGGCGAACCTTGTGCCCCGCAGCATCAACGTCGGGATGTGAAACACCGGTCGACTTGTGGGTAATTGGGCGGCTGCTTAGGCTGTGAATCACCGCCAATATCCACCGTAGCCCCGTCCTGGCGTTATCGCTCAGCAAATCTTTCCGAGTCCTCACCCATCATGTCTCGTGCTTGGTCATTCACCCTCCCAGTCCTCTGCGCCGCCGCTGCCGTCGCGTCGTTGTGGGATCCTGCCGAGCAGTACTGGGGTGGTCTACAGCAACCTCTGCAGGGTGGAGAAATGGCTGACACCAAGGGCTTCCCGAGTTTGACGTTGAATGATGGCAGGACGGTCCCCATGGTAAGTCCATGAGGAGAAACACCTAGTAGCTCCGTGCGGTATTGACGCGAGGCACAGGTCGCCTACGGTCTCGGTACTGCCAACAGCAAGAAAGGCCGCAAAGGATTCGATGAAGACCTCGTCGATGTGACGGTGAAAGCCCTGAAGGCTGGCTTCACCCATCTCGACTGCGCTGAAGGTATGCTTCCCTCGCCCCCACCCAAGTCGCTGCCGGCGACACCCACGCTCCTCCAAGAGGCTGACATCGCACCCAGCATACGGTAACGAGCCAGAACTCGGCGCGGCCATCAAGGCATCCGGTGTTCCGCGCGAGAAGCTCTTTGTCACGACCAAGGCAACCGCTAAGGCGGACAAGCCGCTCGAGGAGAACTTCTCGACATCTCTCGAGCGGCTCGGCCTGGACTACGTGGACCTCTACCTGATCCACTCGCCATTCTTCACCACTGATCCCAAGGTCCTCCATGCCAAGTGGGCCGAGATGGAGGCTATTAAGGCATCGGGAAGGGCTAGGTCGATCGGCGTGTCGAATTTTATCCAGGGACACCTCGACACTGTCCTCGAGACAGCCAAGGTACCTCCTGCGATCAACCAGATCGAGTTCCATCCGTACCTCCAGCACATTACCCAGGACGGCAAGTACGACCTTCTTGCATATCACAGGGAGAAGGGCATCGCCGTCAGCGGATATGGCGGTCTCACAGCTGTCACGAGGGCGGCCCCCGGACCCGTGGATGGTAAGTACGCGGAGCTGGCTAAGAAGTATAACGTGACTGAGGGGGACGTCGCGTTGCGGTGGACGCTGGACACGGGCGTTGTTGCCATCACGACGAGCTCGAGGGAGGACAGGCTGCAGCAGTACCTCGAGAAGCTGCCTAGCTTCAGGCTCACCGCGGAGGAGGTCAGGGAGATCTCGGAACTGGGACTTAAGAAGCACTATAGGGGCTTCTGGAGGAATCAGTATGATGACAATGACCGGAGGTGAGCGGGGAGGAAGATCGTGCCGGGCTATGGGTGAAGAAGTGCGGTAATACTTGAGAAGAAATGTGGATGTAGATTTTGTTTCTCAACTACTCGTGGCCACCACCAAGAAGTTTGCAATGTCATCGAGCTCCTCGGGCGCCTTGGACCAGTGGCCCTCTTGTTCGGCCCCGGAATATTCCTTCCACTTGAGTCTCATCCCCACCTGGGTGAGAATCGTCCTCGCCTGCCGTCCCAGCTCAACGTCGACGTAGGCATCATCGGTACCGTGGCCCAAGAAAACGGGAGTCGTGACTAGAGTTTTGGAATCGGCTGAGGCAGGGAGAAGACGTTTCAGGGGAGCCATCATGCTCTCGACGAACTTATTCCCCTCACTGACCTCTGGCGATGCGGTCCCGTGGGCCACCTCGCCGGCTGCCTGAAGACCGAAGCACTGCGAGATATCCTCGGCGAACGGCAGCCAAGCGCTCGCACCAACGAACGCCCCGAGCGGCCTGTCGGGGCGCTCCGAACAGAGCAGAGCCCACATGCCGACTGCGGCCCCCTGGCTGATGCCGACGAGCACCACCCTTCCCGCCGCGCCGCCCAGCCGCGCAATCTCGTCGTCCAGGAGGGCGCTAAGCCGCCCGACCGACTCCCGGATGCCGCCCATCTGCAGGTCCTGCCGCGCCGTCGGGTCCGTGAGCGAGTGCGCCCCGAACCAGGCCGGCATGTCCTCCTGGAAGGCGGTGCTCCAGAGCTCCCGCGACGAGGGGAATACCAGCCGCCACCCGGGCAGCCTGTCGGCCAGGGTGAGGCCACCGGCGAGCTCCGGCTCGAGGATCTCCTCTGCAAACTCCTCGCCCGTGCTTCCACGCCCGTGGAGGAGAACTGCCGTGTGCGTGTGCGACTGTGTTTTGGGCTCGATAACGTGTACGGACCAGGGAGAGGGCGCCGTGGCGGGAGAGGCCGGGGAGACGTCCACTGTAGCCATCTTGAGGTGTGACTTAGATGCGAAAATGAGCTCATAGGGGATATAATTGGTAATGAAGAAGCCCAGGTACCTACCCTCGAGGCGCCTGGACAAAACGCCGATGTCCCGAACAAAACTTTGATATGCGAGATGTGTCGGCCGGTAAAGTCACCCCAGAAGTTTCAACACAAATCGACAGCGTACTGACATTGTGGATTTAGATGGCTGGGTCAAGGGTCCGAATATATTTGGTCAAGCATACGTTTTATTCAAATTTTCGTTTGTGTCGATAATGAGCTCAAATCATAGATTTGAATGACTGTAGAACATTATGTTGGACTCGAACATCCTAAATTGTTTTTTTTCCTCCCCACATTGATTGGGTCCCATACATATTCGAGTTTTAGCCGTACTGTCAATAAGAAGGAGAACTTGTCAAACACTCTACCTTACTCTAGAGGATGAGAAGGCCAAGCTCCTTTTTTATCTTACCATTTACCTCTCCATTTCGATATAAGACAGTACCAATATCGTGTACTAGACTTGCCATAAATGAGCTCGAAGACGGTCGCCATACTCGCAATTATTTATGCTTTTGTGAACAGGCGACTATTGCATTAGCACTTTTGACTACCTCGGTGTCATTGATAAAGGAGGCTACCGGCAGTACCAGCACCTGAACGTGATAATTAAAGACGTTGTGGTGCAATTTATCCCAGTAGCCATCCATCAAGCATCGAATCGATCGATATTCTATTGGCCATGTCCCGATCGCCTCTGTCGGCAGGTACTCCATCCAGTCTACAAGGAGATCTCGCCTACCAACAGTGTGAAGGGCTTTGACAAGTTCCCAGTATTCTGGGTACCACCCGCCTATTCCCAATCAATCAGGCAAGTGACTCTGATACAAAATATCCTCTCCTGCTCCATCTGCACCTGCGCTCGTTCTACTCGCCCCCCACTCGACCATGATGTTTCGGGAGTGCAAATCGTCATGGGCCATATGCAATCACGTGATGGTTGTTTCTCTCACAGGAAGTCATCGAGGTCAGCCTTGCTATGTATCGGTGCCGAGCTCACGCGCTGTGACCGCTTCATGTCCTTGCACACGGCCGACACGAAGCCCCCGAGAGCGCGTAGTACACGTAACATGTTGTTCAGCTGCTCGACGTGGACCTCCAGCTTATGCGTCCTGGCCAGCCCCAGCCACACGGACTTGAGACTGACGCCCGTCACGCGAGACATGAAAACATACGTCTTCGGGCCACATGTCATCGAGCCCAAGAATGCCGGCGTCGAAATTTCCGTGACACTGTTGCTGATGTACTGCAGATTGCTGATTCCATCCGGGTCGAGAGGGTTGCCGGTCTTGACGACCTCATTGTCTCCGAGTCCTGGCACGGTTGTGCCGGCGAGCCTCCACAGGTCTTGACTACTCTTGATGGCATGGTTTAATGAACCGGGAGTAATGGAATCACCATCCGTGGATTCTACCTTGGAGTGCTGCCTGGCCACATTGAAAACTCTGCCGTCTAGGAGGTGTGTGATCCCAACAGTACCGTCTAACAGGAGCGCGTTGAGCTCTGAGTCTGCAGGGCGGTGACGGCCGGTGTGACCGCAAGAGTCCTCTGTGGACGTGCGAGCGGCGGCTCGCTGTTGCGATCCGCTCATCTTGATGCGGCTTGACCTGTAGCATTTTGCATATGTATGGTGAGCTGTCGGAGTTGATCTCTCGCTCTGTTGTTCGCTCTTAACATTTTTTTGTCTGTCACTCTTCGCCATAGAAGCAAGTCTGGATTAGTAGTGACTCAGCATCAGCAGCGTAGTCACCGATCGTCGGTCGAATCTAGCAGGAGCGCTTGAATGTAGGCCTTGTGACTCTGCAGAGGGGCACCAGTCTCGACCGGACGTTCAGGACGAGGCTGGATGGATTCGAATTCCAGGTGTTATGCACAGCCTTAAGAAATGGGACGCACGACCAGCTGATTCTTTGCTTCCAGCCGCCCTGGACTTGGGCTGATCTCGTGCTTCTGCACTGAACATAGAACAAGTCAGGTCGATTTGTCCTTCAAGAATCCTGCTCAAGCCATCTTAATCATCATCGTCTCGGCGCTCTACATGGGCCTTCAGCTCAGGCCATGCCGCCTTGAACCCAGGGTGCAACAGCCGCCTCTCCACGTCGTCAACAGCAACCCACTCCAGGGCCAGACTCTCGGTGTCCCCGCGCGGTATCCTCGGCTCCCACGGCCCCGTCAGCTGCGCGATGACCGTCCAGTACTTCCAGCTCCCGTGGTCCGTCGAGACGACCTCGTGCCGCAGGACCACCAGCGGGGCCCCGCCCCCGGTGCAGCCGGCTGGCAGGCTCGCCTCCTCGCAGGCCTCCCGCAGCGCGCCCTGGGCGGGCGTCTCGCCCTTGTCCAGCGCGCCCCCGGGGATGGCCCACGTGCCCCCGGACTGGCTGTCGTAGCCGCGGTGCTGGAGCAGGACCTCGGGCCCCGCGGCGGAGCGGCGGACGAGGAGGACGCCGGCGGCCCCGTACGCGCCCCAGTGCCGCTTGTGGCAGCCTGGCTTGGTGCAGCGGACGTAGCGGTTGCCGCTTGACCACATCGTCCACGTTCCCATGCGGTATATACCGCCGGCGGTTGCGCCGCTCTTGCGCCTCCCGGGACTTATCGTGCCCTCCTGCTTTCGGGTACCGAGAATGCTGAGGTGCTTCCGTTGCTTCGGCCCCGTGATGGTTCGCAACTGGAAGAGAAGGGTCGGCACAGCGTACAGTACAGAATGGCAGGTGCATTGTGATCTGGTGGCGAGGAATAACACCATGGTGTTATGGTTGGCGTAGGTTGGTACCTTTCGACCTTGGCTCTTCGGAGGAGCGAGTGATGATCTCACTAACTCTATGACGCTAAAGAAGCCACAATGGTAGAAATATCTGCTGATTCTGAGCCGCGGCGTTGATTGCAGTGCGATCGACGCCTTGTTCAAGAAACCACATGTAATAAAATAGAAAATCGAGAGTCCTTTCTGTGCCAGGCAGACTGCACTGCTGTCCTGTCTCTCACGGCGGAGTCGAATGGACCGTTCGTACTTGAGAGAAAGTGGTGGCCATGGTCGCTTGGCGTATTAGGGAGTCTCACAGCGCCCCTCCTCCTCTTTCCCCCAACGAGAGTAAGTGAATCGAAGAGCGGAAGGCCAGTGAGCAGATCAATAGCACGAGAACTGTAACCGCAGGTGTTCTCCTAGAACTGCTCGCCCTTAAATCATCGAGCTGCTAAAAATTAAGACAAGTATGACCTGAACAAGGGCCGGGGCGTACTTCTTTATCCGCACCAGTACAGTATCTCTCTGCATGTCTCGCTGTCTGGCTGCTGGACCTGGGGGCGGGACCCTCCGGGTCGATGTTTGAGCCGAGCGCCGAACCCCGACACCGCTTGCAGCCAGCACCTGCGAGAGGACAACGACGCGCAGGTAAGGGATCGCGTGGCGCTTGATCAGCCTGTATCTCCCAACTGTTGCTATAGGAGGAGACAGACCCAGCATATTCCCCGCTCGCCTCGCACCATGTAGCTGGAGTGGACCGTGGTGACCCGATTCACAAAGGACGCCCGGGAGTTTAGCAGTTGCTATGGATGAAGAGTTCGAGCCCCGAACCTCAGCCTCCGCCCCAGCCTTGGCATCTGGGGGCCCGGGCCGCCGCAGGAACGGTCGACTGCAGGCCTGCGAGCCGTGTCGAAGGCGGAAGGTGTCGTGCGATCACGCGTACCCCGTGTGTCGCAGGTGCAGGGCTCGGAGTAATGCAG
This sequence comes from Endothia cerciana, assembly GCA_026119935.1. Taxonomy (NCBI): domain Eukaryota; kingdom Fungi; phylum Ascomycota; class Sordariomycetes; order Diaporthales; family Cryphonectriaceae; genus Endothia; species Endothia cerciana. The sequence continues at coordinate 230,503 of JALRMH010000023.1, forward strand.
ACGGTTGCGTATATCTCGCTCCTCAGCACGCGCCGCCGGGCGGCGGAAAGCCGACGCCGCGGCAGGTGAGCGAGGTCGCGGGGGCCGGAGGACGGTCAGTGAACATCGTTATTTGTTGCTCGGGTCTCGATGTTACGATGCGGGCTTATAGCGAGGCCACGTTTACTTTCTTGCCTATGCATGCTGCTGGGCAGCATTTGCTGATCACCTGGTGGTTACAAGTCCAGACCACAACCTTCGGGTGGTGGTGTGGTGAACGCTCACGACAAGCTCAGCACGATAAGCTGACGTTTTAACAGCAGCACGGGCGCGCCGCCTCACCAGAAACAGAATGGGAGCTCGCCCAACATCAGCACCTTATCAGATGCACCCGAAGCCCGTGGTCTGCCCTCGGAAACGAGCCCAGGCTATCTCGGCTTCACGAGCTTCTCGGCCGTGTACCAAGAGACCCAAAACAGCCTTTCCCTTGCACAAGGCGCGGCGATACTATCCAGCATGAGGACGCCTGGGACAGACACCGCTGAATCAAGCAAAACATCCATCAACCTGACGCCCCGGATCCTCCAGACCTGCCTCGCGGTCCTCCGCCGCATCCCCGGCCATGACGTGTCTCTTTCTCTGTACAAGAAGCATAGAAACCCCAATGACGGCTGGATGCGCCTGGCCGGCCAGCATCTGGCGGAGTCTCTACCCAGCGCTTTTGACCGAGAGTTGCGTTCAAGAAAGGCCGCCGATCTAGAGACAATGGCCCAGGTCATTTCGCACAACACCGCCAAGCCCTGGTTGGAAGACGAGCCCGATCCTAAAATATGGTTAACATCCTTCTCTGGCCGCAATATGCGGTGGGAGTCTATCGGCATCCTGTTCACGTACTGGGGCCTCGCCGCTATGGCAGACCATCCACACCGGCCTGAGCCCACTGTGATGGCGGATGCGGTTGACCCCAGGCGGATGACGCTGGCGTATCAGGACGCCGCGCAGCTTTGTATCGACCTGTGTAAGGGCTGCGCGCCGAACAGCCTGCTGCTGTATCTGATGTACAAGGTGGCTATAATAGAGTCGATGCTGAGTGGAGACGCGGCGCCGTCTTTCTGGAGGAAGTATGGCGAGGTCGTTGCGACTGCCACCTACCTGGGCTTGCACGCCGTGCCACATGACAGCACATATGTTCCGAACGCTTCGTCAGAGGCAAGACGGCGACTGATTTCGCAAATCTTTGTTGTTGATAAGGTCGGCGCATCGTTCTCCGGAAGGCCGCCGTTGATGAGTAGGAAATACCTGCTTACTCCTCCACCTTTAGATATGAGCGACGAGGTGCTGCTGTCTGGCCCGGAGAACATTGCCGGAGAAGTCCGGAGACTTGATGAGAAAGGCTGGAATCAGGATGGCGAGCATTACTCGACGACGATAGTACGCGCTAGGAGATCACTGATGGTGGTGAAGGACGAGGTGATGGAGCTCGCCTTGGGCCACCCAATGTTCGCCTCGGTCGAAGCTTTGCTGTGAGCCTTGATGATGAGCCGGGGGAAAGAAGTTCTTGGGTGTTTGGCTGACCGCCACCGCTTTAGGGACCTCAATACGCGCCAGTTGGCCCTCATTTCAGATTTGCCGAAGGTACTACGGTACAGACCTGAAGACGTGCGGAATCAGAATGTCCCCGGTACAACGCTGTACACCAGGGTGCTCGTTCATCTCGAGAACCTGCAAAATCTGTTTCTTATCGCCAGACTGCTTGTGCAACGAGGCCACGACAGCCAAGCTGACTTGTTGAGTGTCAGCTTTGAGATGGTCGCGACGACGTTGGTATTTTGGACGCATATGGATCGTCTGTCTGGCATTCACGGGGATTATGAGTGGCTGGTATGCCCGACCATCAGCCTGCCACGGCCTCTCCGCAGACAATTCCCTCGACTGACCCGGTGTGATGCAGGTCATGGCGTACGCCGCACCAGCCGGCGGAATTTTGTGCAATGAGCTGCTCAAACCGGTGCTGCAACCGAAGCCCGCGCCCGGCGTGACCAAGTCGGGCATCATCCAGCAGCTGAGCCTGCTCGTCGGGTTCTTGGACTGGGTCAGTCCGGGGGCACCGAACGGTGACCTGTGCAATTCGTGCAAGGCGGTTATCCAGCATGTCCTGGACCAGGCGCTCAATGGAGCCCCCGCGAACGTATCAGATGGTGCAGGGGCAGATCATGGTTTCGATCCCAGTCTCGACTTTGGAGCGGACATGGGCGGCTTTTTCAATTTTGACCTCTTGGACACCTTCGACTGGCTGAGGCCTGAGATGTCGTCAGGTCAGCAGAATCAGCAGCTAGCGTAACTTGTGGGATGCGATAGGGCCGTGACACGCCTATAGGAGATGGCTAGGATCAAGCCAGGCCTATGGGGTGAGGGGAGTGGAGGGAAGGCTGAGCCAGACAGCTGCCGTTTTCATGGCGACAAGGGCGGTACCGTCACTACTTGCGCCTCGCTCATGCTGCCGCCCCTGAAGGAATATGTGAACGTCCAACCGGAGCCGGCACCCGCATGCTCTCCTTTGTTGTTGACGACCACGATCCCAGTCGAGGCCCCCGGATATTTCCGGATCATCCGCCTCACGGCGTCGTCAGCGGCTTCCTGAGGTGTCATTCCACGCCGCATGCTCTCTACTGCTTGATAGCAAGGGAGAAATCGCATCAAGATGTCGCCATCTCCCGTTGCTCCGCATCCGCCAACGTCGCTATCGACATAGGAACCCGATCCGGCAATGGGGCCGTCACCGACGCGCCCAGGGATCTTGTGTAGTGCACCATTGGTCGACGTACCAGCTGCCATGGTCCCATCTGCGTGGATGGCGATCATCGAAATGGTGTCGTGAGGCCTCCCACCCGATGCCGCATGCTCACCTGAGCGCCTCCGAAGCTCAATCTCCGTCTCAGGGTCGGGACTCGTACCCGGGGTCATCACCTCCGAGCCCTCGACTGTTCTGCAAGGCGTGTACGGTCCGCATTGCCTCTCCGGATCCGGCACCACGTGTCCGGCACGGTAGTTCGGTTGACACCCGGCTGTCCGCCACTCCTGACACCGTGCAAGGCTGTCCTCCGTCGTGAGGTCCTCCTCTGCGAAGCCCCCAAACTCCACCGCGAACCGCGTCGCTAGGTCTCCAGACAGCATGGAGTGCTCCGTATAATCAAGTACCAGCCTGGCGACGGCGATGGCGTCCCGTACGCGCCTGAGACCAGCGACTGCGCCGGAGTTCAATGTTTTGCCGTCTATAATCAGTGCATCCAGGGTGGTCTCGCATTCCTCATCAGGGGATCCACCAAAGCCCACGCTGCCATCGCACTGGTTCCTCTCACAGGTGGCACAGCCGATCTGGACAGCGTCAAGGGCTGAGGTGTTATGAGGCGCGACGGTGAGTGCTCCGAAGGCCGCGTCCGTGGCCGCTGTGAAGGGGCCGCCCCAGGTGTTGATGGCCATGGGGAGGCCGGGGGAGGAGTTGGGAGTTACAGAAGCTCGAGAAAAGCTCAGGATGACGCTGAAGGCAGCAAGCCTGGACAGGGAGTGATGGCGGTGACGCATGATAGTAGAGGTCTTGACCTCCGCAGGAGGTATCGCGAAGGGGGGGACTAACGAGTGACGCGACCTCGACCTTGGGAAATGCAGACACTAGAAGGTGTAATCTTGGCTGTCACGGATGGCGAGTACTTGTTAATCTGATGCCCAATCTCCGAGTTCATCAATGACGACTGACGATGGCTGATGCCCTCGTGACAAGCTAAGAAGATATTGTCTGTTCGTTCAAGCCGCGAATTTAAGTCGGCTGCAACCTCACAGTGCATACGCACAGTTATCATGGACGATTAGGGAAATCTTCGCACTGTCCGTCCTCGGCATTTTGCGTCCATGGGTGCTTTGTATATGGCGTATACTTGGAGGCTGGAGGACTGCCGCAGGTGGTGCGTGCTCACGCTCTTCCTTTGACCTTTCCACCCCGTTCAAGTTTCTGACGTCTTCCAAGGATCTTCTGAGGTTAAACAAAGGTGATGGCCCAGCCAGATCCAGGCCCAATCCAGCCGTCCCATCTCACCGCTTCACCCGTCCTCCCTCCCTCCCTTCTCCTCCCTTATCCCTTCTCGCCCCAGACCAACAGCTTTCAGGGCCTCCGTCAGCCTCTTCAGGGAGACCGGCCTCGTCAGGAACATATCGATGCCACTGGCGACAGCGTCCTCCTGGATGCCCACACCTGCCAGGCCTGTCAGAGCGATGATGGGAGTTTGCGTCAGGCGTTTTGCCCGTTCGTGCTGCCGGATCCTCCTCGCCGATTCAAGGCCGTCCATGGTGGGCATCGAGATGTCGGTGAGGATGCAGCAATAGTCCGAAGGCGATTTGGAATACAGTGTCAGGGACTCGAGCCCATTGGTGGCCGTGATATGTGCAAGATTGAGCTTCTTCATGTACGCCGAGAGGATCTGCATAGCGAGCCCAGTCAGTACCCGTCTTCTACAGCGGTTGTTGCCGCCGCCCTGGGGCTTACCTTGAGGTTGATGGCGTTGTCGTCGGCGATCAGAACGGCTGGGCCTCTCTCTGATGGCGCCGCCGGAGTGCCCATCGGGTCTAGGTCCTCTGGGGGGGTCAGCAGAGGGGGTGCCTGGAGCCCCATTGTCTGTGTCGCATCGACGCTCGTGCTCGTCGACGGGGCCATCTTCATGCCATGACCGAGCTCAACCGCCGCCGCTGGAAAGACTGGTATCTCGTCACCAACGGACCACCCTTGGTCCCCATTCGCAGCAACCGGCAGCACCTTCACCGAGGGGCTGTCATGCATCGGGTCGTTGTGTTCCTGCTTCGTCCTCCACATATCGAGCAGGTGGACGAGGCCCTTTCCAAGTTTGCGGGGTCCCAAAGGCTGCGAGAAGAACTCGAACGTTCGAATGCGGCTGGCGGCATCAGGGAGGTTACACGAGAAGTTTCTTACGGCCACGGACGCCTCGCAGACAAACAACACCGGACACGGAGCCTGTGCCGCGATCCTCTCCGCGTTTTGAAAGGACAAGGTCGAGTCGTGGTGGATGATGAGGTCAGGCTGCTCAGTGCGGGCTTCGATTTCTGACAGGACCTGCATCTGCAGCCAGTTGCGACATGTGTTCTGCAAGACGTGCACCTGAGACTCTAGGAGTTCTCCCGAGTTCTCAAGGCCGTACACGACCGGTCGTGCCTCGGGCGATTGCAGACTGTCGAAGCCACGAAGGAGGATCTTGAGCCCCTTCAAGGCCTGCATGTGTCCTCCATATCCCGTCACGTCTGTTGCCAGGGCATCATCGCCAGCGGCAGGCAGCGCCAGCGACACCGTGATCGTGGTGCCTCGGCCGACCTGGCTGGCCACCTTAACCTCCCCCCCGAGGCTGACGGCGATCTGCCTGACCAAGCTCAGGCCGAGTCCAGTTCCGGGGGCGAAGGAATCCTCCTGGCAAAAGGGGGTGAAGAGGTGGTTCTGGAGGTAGTCGTCACTGATCCCCTTGCCCGAGTCCGCCACGGTCAGCAGCACCGTCGCGGGTGAGCCTTCTTCATACGTCTTGGCTGTCTCCTGGGCCAAGCTAATTCTGATGAAGCCAGATTTCGTAAATTTCAGAGAATTCCCAAACAGGTTCATCACGATCCTTCTGAAAGCTCCCGGGTGTGTGCGGAAGCGCCACGACGTAGACGGCTCGATGTCGAGATAGATCTGGACGAGGTCCTTCGCCGGCTCGCCCAGTAGGGATGGGACGCTCTGTGCTGCGGACAGCTCGCCATATCCTCGGTATCTTGTCGCATCCCGTGCAGCACGAGGACTTAACAGCCGCTCATAGCTGAAACCCGCCAAGACGCTCTCTACGACTTCCTCGACGAGGCAGTCCAGTTCGACCGGGAGAATCTGCGACTTGACCCCCTCCTGAACCGACCTATCTGTGGGTTGCACGCCCACTTTCCCAAGGAGGCTGTCTTTCTTGTGGTTCTCGATATAGCTATTGATCTTGCTGTAATCAAGCAGGTGATTGATAGTGTCGACGAGCGTCTTTCCCGAGGTTTCGATGATGTTGAGGACATTTTGTTGCACAGCATCTAGTTTACTGTCGTGCAGAAGCTCCACGGCGCCAACAAGGCCATGGAGCGGACTCCTCAGCTCATGGCTGATCGAGCCCAGGATACTACTTTTTATTGTCTCATCGGCCTTGGTATTGAGCCGATATATCTCGGCCATGATAATTAGGCCGAAGACTCGAAGGAAGTTCAGCGTTACATCTGTGGTAAAGACTCGTGTTGGGCTTTTCGTCCAGATGAATCCACCTGCGGCCCAACGCCCCTTCTGTCCATCCCAAAGTGGAATGATCACGACGCTTCTTGCGCCAGGAAACAGATGGATGATAGATTCGGCTGCATTCCACCGCTGCCGCCGCATTGCGGGTATGCTGTGTGGATCGGCGTTTGCCCCGAGCCTGAATTCCTCCGGGTCTTGACCGCCATGAGACCCCTGGCGCAATGGAGAAGCAGTCTGCTTTGGTGGCTCGAGACCGTGGGCTCGGGTATGCTGTAGGGTTTCTCCGCTGGCTTCAAAATTGAAAATTCGACCGTGCGGATATTTCTTGAGCAGCCTCTGCAGCGTCTTGTCCCGCAGCCCCTCGAACTGCCACGGCACACCATCCCCTGCGATGCTCGAACCCTGCGGCAATGCGTACCCGAGGACATTGCAAAAGTCCTCCTTGCCTGCTGGTGGCGGTGTCTGGCTGGCCGAATCGTCGTCGTTACTCAGATAGTTGAGGTTCTCCATCCCTAAGGCCGACACCCTCCGCTCGCTGTGCTGCCCCACCAAGCCGCCAAATGATCGCACCGTGGCATCAAGAAACAACACTCCGTCCACCTCCAGAGACTGGCGAATTATGTTCGCGGCTTTTGCGAACACGCGTCCAGTTTCCGCCAGCTGAAGATCGGCCGTACTGACCTGTGAGAGTACAGCAGGACGGGGACTGCTGTCCCCTGATTGCTGTGATCCTGGTCGGGGCGTCGAACACTGCGACGAATCTTCCGCCATCGATGACAGGGACTGTCTGGGAGATTTCACGCCTGCAGCAGCAGCGGCCTCCAACAGCGGGCTGCCTCTGTTCAGAGATGGCACATCTTTCGACGAGTGCGTAGGAGTGACTGCGCGCGGCGACAAGAACGCATCATCCGATACACGGGTAACGCCACTGAGGCTTTTGAGAAGCGTTTCCGGCCTCTTGGTGTGCATAGCCAGTTTCGATGGCTTTCTGCCGCTGGGTGCCATTCCTGTCAGGTCGGCCGGCTTCGACGACCGCCGGTTGGAGTGACTAGAGCTATGGCTCCCTTTCGCGGCAAGCGAGTCCATACCCTCGACGAAGTTACCCATCCCTCGCACCATCCTTTCTGATCTCTGAAATCGCCCGTGCGACATCCTACACTCGAGATAGCTCATGGCTGTGCGCGAGATGTCCTGCATGAAGCTGACCTCATCGCTGCTCAGACCGTGCGGACGAGGCTCGGTGTCGAATATGCAATACACGCCAATGTTCATGCCGTGAGGGCCTGGAGTCCGGATCGGGACGCCGGCATAGAAACGATTGAATGGGGGGTTGTAGATGTACGGTCGATTGGAGAAGCGCGCATCGGTTCCCAGATCGGGCACGATCGAGACAGGGAGCTCATCAGGCACATGGGCCGCCGTGTCCGCCGTCGGCGCATGAGCGGCCGGAGCCCCAGATCCCAGGAGCACATGTTCGCATATCCCAAGAGAGCGTGGAATTGCTGTCCCGCAAAGCCAGAGGCCGCCGTCGTCATGGTCCCTTGCGTCTGTCTCCTGGCCAGTGGGCGCTTGTTTGCGGCTTGCACCGCCCTGGCTTTCTAACGAGACATCGGAACCACGGCTGTCCCTACCTCTCCAATCCGGCCTGCATTGTGCGCGCACCGGCGACTTTCGAGTAGCCTCGGCGACGATGTGTTGGTGCTCCCGATCGAAGAGTGAGATCAGCACCCTCCTGACGTTCAACCTATAGACGCCGAGTTGTGCATATGAAGTGAGGCTCTGGTCGGTCGAAGAAACGAGCGAGCTGGGGGGGATCAAGGCGTGCGGGTCACTGATTGCTGCAGACGTCCAGCCGAGGTCGTCGTATCTGGTTTCAAAAAAGGTGCGGTGTCAGTCCAATTGGGGCCGCAGCTGGGTCTGCAGGGGCCGGCGTGTTGCCGATCGAGATCATCAACGACGAACCTGAATGTCTCCCTCTCGCGGATAGTTTCTGTCGCGGTGGCCGCGGGCGGGGTTCTGGCCGCGGGGACAGCGAGTGCTGCAGGCGTGTTGATCTCTGTCACGTCCATGGTCCATTGGGGTTCAGCGCCTCGGGTGTGCTGCGCCCTGCCATAGAACACGGGCAGCTGACAACAGCACCAGCACCGGGAGGGCTTATGATATGCAGAAGTCGGACAACACGACGACGGTCAGCGTCGTCGGGCGACGATAACACAACGAGCAGCGCCGGTCAGTATTGGCTAGACACCAGAGGTTAACTCCGACCACCAGGGAACAGATCAATACCGGTCGGTGCCCAAGCACACACACCTCCTGCGACGGGTGCTCTCCTCCCTTTACTATAGTACCAAGCACTGACTCGCACCCCCAGGGACCCAAAGGCCCGGGACACATCCTTGCTGAAGGCCCCCCCCCCCCCTGCCGCCCTGCGGATGGAGACCCCTTGGGCCCGCTGTACGCACCAGATCGTCCTCCCGACTGCCAACTCCCGCCAAGGTTGCTATTTGCTTGTGACGGTTCCGGTGGGTTAGCGGGGCTCTTGAAGCCACTCCTATCTCGACCCGGACCCCGCGATGCACGCCCACTAGATACTATAGGCACGGATATCCCAATATGAATACCGTATGGCGCAAAATTCTGCGTTTGCTCGGCGGAACAAGCCGGGACTGCTTACAGAGCAGAGTGGTAAAAGCGCACGGGAGATAGTGCAGCTTCACATATTCTCCAGTATGGGGGTATAGTATCGTTCAACGACCCCGGCTGATATCGGGGCCAGCTCTAATGTCAGGCTAACCATGCGTTTCCCCCCAAGTTTGGGCCATGTTCTAGATCTCAGGCTTTGTCGTGGTCTGTCAGCCCAATGAGGGGTTCCAGGGAACCGAAAAACCAAGCCCAGGGCGCGGAGCTAGAGAGGCACATGGCGGGGAACTAAGACATCATGGACAGACAATAACATCTGCAAACAGCCTTCAGCGCTAGCCGCTAGTCTTCCATCGCGTTGTCTTCAGTCAGGACGCGACCTAAGGAACTAGCAGCCGATCCAGAGGTGCGCGGGGCCTGTCCTGTTGTGGCTCCTCGATTTGAGACACCTACTCGGCCGACCAACAGCATGTACAGTGCTCGTAAGTATATTTGTTTATTGGGCGTCTCGTGACGACCCGTCCTCACGCCCAACCCGCCTCTCCCCCTGCTCCCAATCTCGAGCACAGGCCGGCCTTCGTGGTCGGCGGCAGCTCTGTCCACGATACGCGTGCTCATCATCCCTCGGGTAATCATCCCGACCTCGTCTCAGCCTCTTGCCAACACCGCGCCATAGTCATGTCGGTTGCTGTGCTATGCTATTCCTCTTCAAGTGGCGACATGTCCGGGTCGACCTTGACAAGTGGTACCGCTGTTTGATCATGAGGTGTTTGGATAACTGCAGTAGCTCGTTTCAAGCCGTGTGCTCCCATGTGCGTCGAAAAGAGACACCCCCAAATCAATTTTTAGCTGGTTCACTATTCTACATAAAACCTGCTTGTCCTCTCGCTTAAGTCGCATTCTCGTGATTGCCCATTGCGTTAACAGGTCCTGGGAACTTGAGATAGGCACATCAAGCAAGAGATCTCGACGCGCTCGTTACCTGGGAGAGCAGTTTACACAGGATGGCTGAGGTTCGTTGCCTCCTGGGTGTAAGTTGTTCCGAGTAACGAACGTCTCGAGCTCAAGGTGATTGAAGGTCCACGTAATCACCAGTGAGTTGTCAATGAACAAGCCGAGCCACGTTGCCATCAAAGCTACAATCCGAGGCAGTCAGGTGCTCCCTAGATCATCATCGTCCACTCTCCTCGACGTAGGAGATTCCATCACAAGCAGCTGCCAGTCAGTGGTTCTCCGTGCTACGGCCCGCACCAGGATCAGGCAACGACTGTCTACTTGACTTACATATGCAGCACATTGAAGCGTTAGGAGCTCGTTCCATGACCACTACACTGTGACACGGCTCCACCGATATCGCATCGTCCCGCAAGGCCATATTCATTCCGGACATTCAGAGAAGGCACCTTGGTGTGAGAGGAGCTAGACACCCCCCCTCCCCCCTCCCCAAAAATCCACTATTACGTTTCCGTGGTGGAGAGGCCTTGCTAAGCTGGGCATTGGGCGTTTGAAGCACCCTTCCTCCAGTCATGCATCAACCACCGTGACAACTGCAATCAGTGCAAAAGGCCGCTGTCCGGACCCGGCAAAGGTATTTAGGATGCACCGAGATACCTGCCCCAGACAGGTACCGCAAGGGCGACTGGTTACACCGCGTCGGGGTGTAAGGCGAGGGAGGCTGCAACCTAGGCTCTCGAGATCAAGGGCGCCCGCCTCTGCGCCATCTGTGTTGGCTTCGGGGTGGTTAATCATGAGGGCTTTCGGGGTGGCCGGAAGCGAGTCGTTGTTTGCTACACAGGCATTGGTGGCGGGCATATTAGTGGGAGCGAGGGCTCGGAGTGACGGAGGCAGGGGGAGGAGGGGGGTTACAGGTAAAGCATGGCTAGGTCGAACGTTCTGTGGTTTCTTCGGCCCCGGTGAACGGGATTGGTGATGAACGAGCTTACGACAGTTAGTCTCTGGCTGAGGCTGACAACACGACAGAATGGTGCAGTCTGCAAAGGAGAAACCAGATCTTGCGTGGCATGAGGCATCCAGAGGTGCTCTTAGTTAGATCCGCTAAGGCGTTCGCATCTGCTAAGTATAACTGACGTGGAAGATCCTACCAAAGCCGGCTTAGCCGGATGCATCTCCCCCAACGACCGCGAACTATTGACTGTTTGTCAATCATGGGATGTGTGGATTGGAGGACGTCACGCTGTAAGCTTTGCGCCCACGAGCTGGTCTCCCCCGCACGCCCCTTGCTAATGCGATCTCAACTGGGGGAGATCAGTCGTGGGGGGGGGGACCTCGGCCTATTCTGAAACGTTCTCCCACGGGCCCCCAAAGCTCATCCACCCTCATCTTGATGGTATATTGTTGGCCAGGCAGGAATCTTGTAAGTCATTAGACGTCCAGATCGATATGGACCCGGAAGGACACCGACACGACGCGGACGCCTCTCCCACGGCCCCGCCTCGACGAGAGATCTTCCACCTGTTCCCATCTTTGCCAAAGGAGCTCCGTCTTCAGATCTGGGAAGGGGCTGTTCCTCGTGAGCGTCTCATTCACGTCTCCGTGAAGCTCCACCGAGATCGCAGATATGAGCTTGCCGCTGCGGAACCACGGTACCTCCAGAGGAACCCCCTTGGAAAACCCATCAGCGGCGAGCGCTACCGCGCCGTGATCCCGGGAGCCAAGCTCAACAGCAAGTTCCTGCGTGTGGACAGCGAGGCGAGGGAGGTGGCCCTGGGCTTCTACCGTGTTCACATACCAGTGTATCTCACGGGCCCCAGCTACACGGAGAAGACGACGCTGTACTTCAACCCTGAACACGACGTCCTTCATATCAAGGCCGATGCACCCGTCAAGGAAACCTTGATCGACTTCCTGTGGGATCTCAAAGCATATGACCCGAGAGGTGTGGGCTTGCTCAAGCTCGCCGTCGACCTTGCCGGATTCTGCGACAACGACCTGCAATACCTCAAGCCATCGGACCTCTTCCTGATCCGCCAACGGATGGCCCTCGAGGAGACCCTGTCACAGTTGAGGGAAGTTTGGTTCGCGCATACTCAGTCGTCCAGAAAGGGTACCGGCCATGCGACGGGGAAGCCACTCATACCTGGGCCACACTCGTATCAGATCATGCCAGTCGTGGGTAGGGCACCGACGTTCGAGCGTCTAGGCGCGGACACGAGGAGCGGGGTGGAAAAAGAGCTCGAGCGTGTGGACATGGGCGAGGTCGACCCGCGAGAGCTTCTCTTCCGCTGGAGGCGCCTGGTCAGGACGTGGCGACCGCGGCAGGAGCCTCAGCAGACTGAATACCGGCTGCTGCTCGCCAAAATACCCGGGCAGGGGCTCGCCGGACGGCATCCTGGCGAGCTCTACCATGACTTGCAGAGCCTGAGCCTGCAGGACCTGGTGGGCCAGGGGCGCGCGTCGAGCCGTCCGGCGGAGGACAGACCAGGGCAGGTCGAGCAGAGGGCGGACCCCGCTGGCTTCTGGCTTTTCCCCGTAGAAGCCGTCGGGGAGCTTGGGGATGGCGAGAAGCTGTCGGATATGGATTTCCGTCCCGGCCGTATGCTTGATCTGAGACACTTCCGTCCGACTCTGGCTCTATCCAAAGCCCGCTGAGTGATGTATACTGGAAGATCGACATATCGCTCCCCGCCTCAGCCGGTGAGAATTTCAGCTGTGCAACCGCGGTGAAAGGGGGATACGGCAGGAGCAGATCAGATATAATTTCGAGACCCAGCCGGAATATATTATCCTGAAGGGTCGCAGGAAACTCAACTAACCTCTGCTCCCAAACAACGAGAAGACAAATGGACCATGTTTGCCACGATAGCCTTTAGCATTGCCTGTCCCCGCCGTGAGCGGCTGCGACATCAAGGAGGCTCCCAGGGCATCATTGCCAGGTGTGTCTCGGCTCGCTTGGTACTCGGGCGTATATCGCGAGAGGATATTACGATATTTGTTCTAGAGGAGATATCATACGAGCTCGACGTGCCTGTCGTCGTGATAGAAGTTTTCCGGTCCGCACGAAGGCCGTCATAACAGATGCGGCGGGCTCGGGCAGAAGCATGCCTGGGATTAACGATGGTAACAAGGTATGCCGAGGAAGACGGTACAGATCGACACATTTTAAACGAGGCTTGTGATACTCCTCACACTATTAAATGTTGGTGGGCCAGTGGCCAGCATGTAGTGTATCCCGAACAGGGGCCTTGAACTCTTATTCCCGGTGTTAGCGTCCCCTGAACAGAGATGATATCCGCGACGCGCGGCACATGCAGCTGCGGTTCTGGTCCCGTGGATTTGTCCCGAATGAGATATATGTGTGCTGGTAATGCAAGGCGAGGTGACGTCGGGCTCCTTTGAGGGCCGCTCTGAGTGGCGAGCATTTAATTGTACTGATATCATGCGATGCGTCCACACCCCTCAGCCTCCCTCGTGTCATCCCCCGACCACACTAGGCGTCGAGTCCAATGGTGGCTCTCAGGCTCCCATAATGCTCACCTCTCCAAGGCATTCCGCCTTCACCGTGCTTGGACTTGTAGTAGTCTGGGTGTTCTATTTCGGGGGCTACTCGAGACCGCTGACCTCTGCAACACCAAGAACATTAATTGGATCCAGCGGGTCTCGTCTCCCTGTGCCCCTACACGTGCAGACATATTACGATCAGATATTTTCGGCCCGCGCCACCACCGAATATGAATTCTCAGGGCTCAAGGCAGCATGCGCGAGGACCGAATGGAAGGAAGAGAATAGTGATGTCTATCTGCAGTGTGGGGGAATAGTGGCCGGGATGACATCGATCATCTCCCAGGTCAAAGTCTGCTTCAAGATGGCCATCGACGCGGGCGTCCACATGACCCTCCCAGCGATGCCGCTCCGCGACAGCGGCGACCTCACGAATTTCAACTTCTTCAATGGCAGCGCGTATATGGACTACGACTCGTGGTTCGACCAGGAACACCTGGTCTCGTCGATGGCCCGGGCCTGTCCACAGATGAAGCTCAGGCGCCCCAGCGAGGGGGGCACGCCTTCGATGCCCATAGCCCACAGGTGGGACATGGATATCGACTCTGCGCCAGGATTCCGCATGCTCAGCGGGTACTTCTGGGTCGGCCGGCCGTTCAAGGCCTGGTTTGACGAGGAGCTGATGCGCCAGCGCTTCCTCGACCACGTCGCCCCCAAGCTAGGCACAGACGGGGAGCACCAGGGCCAGGTTGAAGCCTCAGGTGTGAAAGAAGGCGCGACCATAATAGGCATCGCCTCGCAATTCCTCATCTTTCGCATCACCGACGACGCCACCGGACGCGAGCTAGCGCTGTGGAACGACCTATCCGCCCTCATCCGGTTCAAAGAGGCGCCGCGTGCCATCACCACCAAGATATTATCTCTCGTCAAGCGGCCGTACATCGGCGTCCACTTCCGCACCGAAAGAGACAACATCTGGTCGTCTTTCGAAAACCAGCTCAAGGTGGACCTCGACGCCCTGGATCAGGTCTGGGCACAGTACGGGTCACTTGGACAGGAGAAGCCCTTGATCATTCTTGCCTGTGGGGATGAGTCTCAGATTCAGAGGTTCGCAGACGCGGCAGCGCTACGAGGCTGGAAAGCAACGTCAAAGTACGGCATAGCGAAAGACGACCCAGAAACGTTGAGGCAGCTCAAGGAGCTTCCATTCGACTTCCAGGGCGCAGTCGACATGGGCATCATGTTGAAGAGTTACTTCTTCTTGGGTATCACGGGCAGTGCACTCAGCAGCACGGTGGCTAACATGAGGGACAGCACGGGTAGATACCGGGGTAGTAGTCTGTTCTACCGGGAAGATGGAGATGCCAGGACGCATCTATTCAATGACGGAGACGCTTCTGCATACCCATGTTGTTTGTGAAACGAGTTAGAGATATACTCTTTGCTCAATCCCTCAGGGATGAAGGGTTTGAAAATATTAAAACTCAATAGATAAGTCTACACGTGGTGTGGAGGACTGGCAGGGCCCATAGGCTTCGCCCTCGACACCAGCTTCATTTCCTAGTCGCCGCCGGTTTATTCTTCCCATCCTCTTGTTCCCGGCGATAAGAACCATGTCTTATATATGCACCAACCGCACTTGCTCATCGAGTACTTCGGTTGGTGGGGCGCTCATTAATCCTGCCGTTGGTGCGCCGTGGTCAGCTTCGCTATGTGCGGCACAGCTCAGAATGTACTCCTCGCTCTCAGCGTCGCCGGGAAATACCACACTCCTAGAGTCCGACTCGACTCTCCAGGAGCGCTGGACCGTGACTATTCCTTCTTTGGGGTCGGCCCCCACGGGCTTTCCGCTTTTCTTCGCGTTGACATAGCTCCCTCCGATGGTCTGCAGTGCGATCACGCCGAAGCCCGGGCCGCCGCCTGACCGTGACGGATCCGATTTATTCCTGCTGTTCGAATTGGTCACGCTCTCGATCTGGTCCACAACATTGTTCAACCAGTCCTTGTATAGCGGCCGACAGACCGTCACGCCGATGCTGACAAGTTGTGTGGTGATGTCTGCTGCGTGCCATATCAATAGATCAACGATGGTATCTGTCAGTCGTGGTGGCAATACATATTAGTGACTCGAATATTTCTTCAAGATAGTCTTTAGTGATTGCTGTTCGGATCAAACTTACAGAAGTAATCCCCGTTGCTAGAGTAAGCCATATCTAACAGCGTAAGGAGCCGATACACGCTGCACAACGCTGAACTGCCGAGGGACGTGTTAGCTCGATCTTCAGACCTGTATCTGCGCA
This sequence comes from Endothia cerciana, assembly GCA_026119935.1. Taxonomy (NCBI): domain Eukaryota; kingdom Fungi; phylum Ascomycota; class Sordariomycetes; order Diaporthales; family Cryphonectriaceae; genus Endothia; species Endothia cerciana. Next base: position 246,178 of record JALRMH010000023.1, read on the forward strand.
GGACAGACTTTCAGGGGGCTTGGGATGGCGACTGAACTTACATATAGCCAAAGCTCATGCAAGACCCAACCAGGATCTTCTCCCTCCTTGGCATCTGTAGCTTCCTAACCAGATACCACGGGAACGACGCATAGAATACCTCCGCCAGGATAATTGCGAGGCCACCAACTAGGGCAACAACGAACTGCTCATCTCCGTTGCATTGGCCCCCAGGTATATCGAGGTCCCACGAGTAGCTTATGGGAGTACAAGAGAACCAGAGGCACAGCAGAGCCACCATGACGATGATTGTCATGACGGTGACCGGCACGAGGATCATGATCTGATGTGTCCTGTTCGAGGAGACTATTCGAAGCAGAAATAGCGCGATGGAGACCTTGACGAGAACCGCCATTGCATCAATCAGGCTCTGACTGATGTTGACCAGAAGAAGAGCTTTTGAATCATCGCTGGTAAAAGCACCCGTCTGTTGTTGACCCACGCCGAGTGACGCCGACACCGAGATAAGAACATTGTACACGAAAAGGAGCACCTACGTTAGAAGTGTCAGCGATCTGAACCTTGCAATGTTGATCCCCCTCCCCCTCCTCTTCTTCAGTATGCCGCGGGAGAACGTACCACTGCTCCATTGAAGCAATGATCATCCCATCCGTAGGTTTGCACAACCACGAGACGGGCGTAGAGTCGAAGGCCAACCAGGGCGAAGGCAACAACTTGAAAAGTCCATAGGACGCCCAACATCATGAGCGCCTTGCCGGCGATCTCCACCATGAGACTGCAATACCTGCACTATTTCGAGAAGTTAAGGGAGCACCTAAACGTTTGAGACCCCAACTTAAAAGCAAAGGTTCGACGAGCTCGATTCGACTTGCGTTTTACCTTGGAACCCTCGAGATACATGGGAAACTCCGAAAGGGATGCTCTGTTAATATACCCTGTGGACCAGATCCCACATGAGGTCGGGGACATGAGTGGCCCTATCTCCTCAGACGATGCCAACATTTTCACGGGGCTTATGGCGTTCCGTTCTCATCAAATCTGGGAGCAAACCTATCTGAAACTAAATGGAAAACACACAGGAGCGCGTGCTCTCGGGCGCGGCCAACACTAAGGAACTCGCCATGTAGGAGACGTGATGTGATCTATCTTGTGATGCGCCCGCTTGGCAGGCTGGACTGAGACTCTATTCAGACCAGAAACGGGAATGGTCTCGCCGAATAGGCGCGTATCCCCATGGATCCGAGCCAACCATCCGCGAGATCTTTACAGGCCTGGTACCCTTCAATCACATTCCAAGGTGATATCAGTGTTGAAATTTGGAACATTACCTTCCTGAACTTTCAGTAATCTGAATATTGAAGTTCTGGACCCTTGGGGGATCTCTGTAGGTGCCGAGGCTACAACTGTATATGACCAGGGGAAACATGGACGGCTTGTCTACCTTGACTATCAGTGTCTGGTGTCTGCCCAAGGACAAAGAATTAGAAACAGGCTAGAAAAGCCACGCTGGATCAGGTATCTGGACACGAGCATCTTCAACAGACATTGACAGTTACCTAGAATACTTAGGGTTGAGGGAAAAAATATGACTATTTAATCGCAAGACCACATGGTATCAAGCAATGATTTTTGGAAGCAAGGCGCCAATACCGGGAAGCTTTAGCCTACGGGCGCACATGGACGGTGTAGACCAAACAAAAGGCACCGGGAGCAAAAGAAGGAGAGAAAAGAAAAGAGGAATGGGGAAAGAAAAAAAGAAAAGAAAAGAAAAGAAAAAAAAGAGACGGGAGGAGAAGGACTTTTCGAGCCTCAGCCTAGTTTTTTCTTCCTTCCTTGACTTACCTTTTCTTTTTCTTGCTCGCGGGCAGGGCGGGGCATATTGCCCTAACCCTGGAGCTCCATTGTCGTTATGGCTCTGGCCGCCAAAAGTCGTGTTCGCTCCGAGCTCACTCATATTTTCCATCGCCAAACGCCAGGGCGGCGGTGCCATGCTTATTCACACCCATATTCGCTTCGGTGGTATTCAATTACATTTCTCCATCCAGACATTCTCCATCCGACATGTCATCTCCAGGATGAGTCCAAGCAGGAGCGCATTTGTCACGCTCATCCGAACCCACCACATCACTAGTCGCAAGAAGCTCCAGCGGGTCAAGAAGGCCGCCGCACATTTTAATGTTCCCTTCGTTCTCGTCCGGTACGGCGGCTCTCCGGGGCTGATGTACGGGGAGAGCTCAGACGCCGATGATCTCTCCTCGTGGGTCAGCGCAGTCAAGGACCTCAGGTACAAGGACTTTCAGTGCGTGTGCAAGCCTGAGCAGAAGGGGGTGGACGGTGCACCACGGGCAACCAGCCCCTTCAACGAGACAGAGTCTGTGTCTCAGTTCGGCCACATTTTGGAGGGGAAAGGGCTTGCTGAGTGGTTCAGGATCGGATTGCTAAGCAAGCGCGCTGGTCAATTTGACAGTGATCCCTGAGGCAGCTCATGCTCACGCGAGCAGGTGCAGTAATCCAGACTGCAGGCACCCACCAGTGTTTTGACGCCCCATACATACATCTTTACTACAGGGGCTTCCGTCCTAGTGCAGTCCTCCTCTCACATCGTCAGAACAGCCCTGAACCGAACATTTCCGCTGGTCATATGGTCGAACGCCTTCTGGGCATCCTTCAGTGGGAACCTCTCCACCAAGCACTTAACACCGTGTGTCTGCGCGAAGGCGATGGCCTCTTCTGAATCCAGGGCGTGTCCAGCCGGCCATCCGTGAACGGAGACGCCCTTGATCACCATGACGGCGGAGTCGAACTCGATGGGCCCAACAGGAGCCAGAACGACCAACTTCCCGCGAGGAGCCAGACCAGCCACGAGCGGACTGATCGCCTTGGGATTTGGCGCCGTGGCCACAATCATGTCCGCGCCGCCGAGCTTCTGCAGCGCCTGGACCGCGTCTTCCTTGCTCGTGTCGATATAATGATGCGCGCCGAGCTCCGTGGCGAAATCCTTCTTGTCACTGCCGCTGCTGAGGGCGACCACCTCGTAACCCATCTTATTCGCATACTGGACACCCAAGTGACCGAGCCCTCCGAGACCCTGGATGGCGACTAGCCCGCCCTGCAGGATGTTCATCTGCCTCATGGAGTTGAAAACCGTAACGCCGGCGCAAAGGAGCGGTGCAGACTCGATCGGATCCGCACCGGAGGGGATTCGGACGGCTGCCTCGGCGCGGAGGAGCACGTACTAGAGTCCGAGGTCAGATCACGAACATCCCTTAGAGGATCGTTCCAGAGGAGAGGACTCACTTGCCCATATCCCCCATCGACGCTGACTCCCGTGATCTGGGCGTTCTGGCACGTCTGGAACAAGCCGCGCTGGCAGCTTCTGCACGATCCGTCGTGCCCTATCGGGAATCCACGTGTTGGTGACTGCTTTAACTCGGCGCGGCCAGAGAGGTCGAGAGACAAGATGGGAGAGACGATGAGAGTAGAGGCGTAGGCTCACCTCCGTGCCAAGCTCCTCCAACGCGTTCTCCCTCCTTGAACCTGGTGACATCATCACCAACGGCAACAACCTCTCCGATGATCTCATGGCCTGGAACACGCGGGAATGAGTTGGGTAGGAAGCCTTGTCGCACGAACTCGTCGCTATGACAGACGCCACAGGCAATGACCTTCGCGAGAATTTGTCCCTTGCCGGGCTGCTTGAGGTTGAAGTCCTTGAGGCTGAGGCTGCTGCCCTTCTCCTCGAAGACGGCGGCCTTATAGGTCTTAGGGAGCGATGACATGTTGAGAAGGGTGAGGGGTGGTCCAATTTCTTCGATTCCTCTTCTTTGTCTGGAGTGTGATAGAAGCGCAACTGATGATGGGATGAAAAATTTGCGGGGATGGTGATATAGACTACAGAAGATGATCGACAGTGCTGAGGGGTAGCTTTTCAAGGTACCAGTATCGATACTACCTACTGCCGAGGCGAGTCGATGAACAGCAAGCTTGGATCACGGCCGCCATGCATGGCGCCCGTTGAGCTTCCAAAGCTATCCGGAACCCAAATTCATTTATCTCCATACACGCGGCTAGCCCGATATTCGACGTACTGTAACAGTTTAGCAGTCTACGGTATCATCTTAGTAGTAACTACGCTTGTGGCAGTACGTTTGCGCAACGATTCCGCCTCCCACGACAGTACTTCGCGATCACCATCCGTGGCCGGTTTATTCCCGTCCAGCCTCTGCGTTTCCCCGATTGGTTGTCCACTACAGAGCTCCAAATCCGAACACTGTCGCAGACGCACCGCCGAGGGGTCCGTAGTCAAATCAAGTTTGAGCGAGTTGTCACGCTGTGGCCCCCCGCGGAGCTGTTCGATATACATACATGTGAAGGAACGTAGGGCCGATCCATTCCCGGCCGAGGAGGATTTAAAGCCGGCGGACAAGGACTTAATTATGTGGATATCAAGTCGAGATTCTCATGACCAGACGCTACTATGTTACGTTCTCGCATTTCTCTTCACTCGGCTTCTTTAACGACTTGGAAACGGGTCCTCATTTGCCGGGAACAGGATTATCCTTTGTGTCTTCGTGATCGAACGCTGCCTCACCCACTTGTGGTATGTAAAAGTCTGCGATGAGTGATGTAACGCAGGGCGCAGATCAATCTAGAGTGTGGGCCATGAGATCACCTTGCGCGCATATGCCTCGAAACACTTTCTCGATCACGTCCAGGACAAAAAGCAAGGTAGGACGGCACAAGATTCATAGATCGGTACTCCGTATTCCACAGAACACAAACAAGAAATAAACCTACGTCAGACGTCACCCTAAGAGAGGAGGCTAGTTGGGGCTTGCCGATGGATCAGTCAAGCCACGCAAGCGTACACCCGTATCCGGGCAAGCGACACTAGTATAGACAGCTGAACGGCATCTTGGACACCATAACGTCATCGTCAACGGCTGGAACAGTACCAGGGAGGTTACAATTCTTAAAGACAACATGTGAAATGGCCAAGACACCCAAACGTCTCCAACGGAAGGCCCAGCCTGGTATTTCCGTCGTCGACAGCATTTGAGCGCAACCTCCTACCGACGATGGCTTCGGACAATATTGATGATGCATTGGAACCATCCGAGTCCAAGCCCAACAGCCCTATTGCTGCGGACAACGGCATCGCCTCGGCAGTCGCAGACGTCCTACCCATTCCGTCTACGGGCATGCAGCCCGTCACCGACTCGGCTCAAGGGGAGGTGTCACACACTCTCGCCGAAGATCCATCTCTGTCCCATGCACTGGCCACGGAGGACCATGAAGAAAAAGGCCTGGCGCAGCAAGATCATGAAGTGGAGGTCCTCGATCTGGGATGGAACCAGAAGAAGCAGGAGATACCAGAGCCGCTTGTTGGCGGATTGGACAATGAGGAATTATGGCTGCTCATCAGACGTTTCGACAAGGTATGCCCAACTTTCTTGCCATACATCTTGCTCGGGGTGGGCGGGTTGTACGAGATCTGACCTGATGTCAGCAAATGTACCATGTTAAATCCACTCCGGATGTCGTCCCTGGCGGCCTGGATCTGAACATTGCCGACGAGGAGGAGTTCTCACCCGACAAGTTACGAGCGAATCTTGAGAGACTGTACATGACAGTCGCCGTCGGGCTGCTAGCTTCTGTTAAGCACATAGCACGCCTGCGGTCCTGGCGGGAGACCAGGAGGACTTCATGCTTTGCAGCCGCATACTTCGTTTCTTGGGTCTTCGATCTCCTCGTCCCGGCTCTCTCGCTCACAATAATCACGCTGATTGTCTACCCGCCGTCACGAGAAATCATGTTCCCCCCAGCGCCGGTGGCGCTTGTGAGCGCCAAATCTGGCGGCGTGCAAAAGCCAAAGGCCGGCGTGTTGGGCTCTCACGATAGCGCGACTGGCGCCCCGGAGAACCACAAGGGCGAAGCTGTCGAGCAGGAGGCAAGCAACTTCGTCAACGGGATCGCGTCCATCGCGCTCAGCAGCGCGACAGGAAAACACCCCGACAACGGGCCCGGTGACGGCGAAGAGGAGGGCGCCCCGGGCGACGCGGCTCCTGACCCGACTGCGGTGGCTGTCGGCGCTGCGAACGCCAAGGACGTGGCCAAGGGTGGAAAGCATGCGAAGCACGACAAGACGAAGGTCCCGATGGAGACGGCCATGTGGACCAAGATGAGGCCTGTCATGCACGCTCTCGCAGATGTGGCCGACACCTGGGAGAGGTTCGGCAATGCGCTGAGCCCTACTCCTCCCTTCCCGAGGACCATCTACCGGCTTAGACTTGTCATTCTCCTTGCCCCTCTGTTCTGTATGTCCCTCCTCACCACATCATATATGATTATGAAAGGCACTACCTTTGGCATCGGCTTCGCCTTCTTTGGCGATCCAGTCATCTCTCGCGGCCTGGCCCTCCTCAACCGCAGATTCCCGCACTGGCAGAAGCTCCTCGAGCTCCGCAACACGGTCCTCAAGGGCGTCCCGACGAACGCACAGCTCACCATCACGCTCCTCAGGATCGGTGAGGCCAACAAGGCACCCTTGCCGCCTCCACCGAGCATCACCACACCTCCGCCAGAGCAGCCCGCTGAGATCACAGACGAGCACCTGCGCGCCACAGGCGCCGAGCCACCCCTCAACGCCACAGATGAGGAACTCAGCGAGGCCGTCCAGCATGACCCCACCACGGCGCACGAGACCGACGGTTCGGACATTGATGCATCTAAGTCGAGCAAGCATGGGAAGAAGGCCAGCAAGATCATAGGGTTCTTCAAGGGCACCACAAAGGGCGCAGTCAAGACGGCCATGGGAACTGATGCCGCCCGCGCAAAGGCCACTGGGTCGAGCAAGGCCAGGGACAGGCTCGGTGTCGTGTCCCGGCCGGATGCGAACCGCATCTCTGGGCCTGTCGACTTCAAGGCACGCTTCAAGGGCAAGAAGGGCCATGTCTACATCACGACCAAGTCTACAATCCCCGCGCTGGCATTCAGCACGGACTCGACGATCGAGAAGATCGGGAGCCAGGAGCGCGAGGACCTGCACCCGAGCTGGAGCATTGCCGTTGCGGATATTGTGGGGCTGAAGAAGTTTGGCGGATACGGCTGGAAGGCCAAGTTGGTGGTGGGTTGGGCACTTGAGCGGGAGGTCGCCGATGGGCTGGAGATCACCACCCGGAACGGCGATAAGTTTAGAGTCACGGCTTTGCCGTTGAGGGATGAGCTGTTTAATCGCCTGGTGGCCATGGGCGGGCAGAAGTGGGAGTCTTGGTAGAAGCTGCTCGAGGTCGACATGGATAATAACGCATATGAATATCGATTCCTTTAGTTAACAAAACGGACACCCTCAAATTACCAACCCGATGACGGCATTCAGTGCTGCGCTGTATTTGTAAAGCGTGTGTACCTTTGACGTAGAAATATACAAGACTACTCATACTCAAGGGGGAAAAAAGGAAAAGAAAGAAGGACAAAATTTGCAGAAATATTCTCGTGTACTCTTCTCGCCCGGGATTCTGCTATTTCTCAACAGGCAGAAGGGTGATATCGCTAGAGAAGGGGATCCAAAAACATCAGAGGCACAACCTGCCACGTTCTTGCGCGCCACCCAGCTGACACTCGCTCTCTTTTGCCAGTGAATAGGCTTCGTACACTGCTCAAGCGACATTCGACTTCTCTCGACAGATCATCATCCGAGTGTCTGATCTGAAACCGAGGCAGGACAAAGTCGCGAATCACGCAGACCCGAGACTCTCACGGATATGATTTTGTACTTCGCTGAACACATTTCTTTCTACACGTTTAGATCGAGCTTTGTAACCATCGCGGCATCTTACACTACAGACACACCTGAGGCTTGCTTTTCTCACCTAGCTATTTCCTCGGCGTCAAGCCCACGTTTTTGACACGACAATACTAATATCACAACTCGTGTCCGTGTCTAATACTGGAAACGAGCTCCTTGAATATTCAGAACAACCCTTGGCGCCCTCGGCGTGGCTGATAGTATCGCTGTGGTGCTGCTCTCAAGCACGACGGTTAGGGTCTTGAAGACATCACGACAAGTGTCACCATCAAGCTTCCAAGGCTTGGCGGGACGTATTATCCTAGTGGCCGACGATGGCGGTAGCCCTAGCCGTTTCGTTGCCCCTGCTATCGTATCTCGTCCAGATGATACGGGCCTGTGGCAATGTCTTTGCTCCTAGTCTCCTCAAAGTCCAGCGGCCTCCCCGCCCGCCTGAGATCACATTGTTCAGATCACTGCCTTTTAAGTGCAACAAGAACGGTTGCCTCCGATTTGCACCGGTGTAGCGATAAATATTGAGAAGGTTTAGCGCTCGTAGCATGCAGAGTTGCGGAAGTCGGGCAAGCAAGCTTTGGTGACCGGAACCGGACCCAGATCCCGGAATATGTCCGCCTACTGCTGTCCAACCACTTCTTCGTCCTAGTTAGGTTGCCCTGGCCTCTGGCCTTGACGAGTCAGCTGAACGTTCGTGCTCCAACTCCGTTGGGAGACAGCCACTGGATAGACCAGCAAAACGACCCGTGAGTTGGAATGTGTGACAAGTGATCTTCGAGATGGTGTTTTGGCTGAGACAGCGCTCCGGCGAGTGGGCCCACGGGTTGTCCTAACGTTGCCAGGACCGTTGGGGGGGTACCGACCTGGGCGTGTCTGGGGTCGTCCGCTCACACTGGACCCTCGGGAGGACCCTTGCTCTCTTGGCACATGCTAGAGCTTAGTTTCGATTCGATGTGAATGGTCGACACGCCTGGATGGGGCCTCCACACGAGGTTATCTTTCCGATCTGGGGACTATCAAGAAGCTATCGAAGTCAGTCAGCTGCACACCCCTGACTACGTGTCTTTACTCGTCCTACTGTACCTAATTCTCCTTCCGTTTCTCCTATTTCAGCTGTGATCCGTTGTGTTATCATGTGTTTGATACGTTTCCTAATCCGTCACTTTCCTCCCTCTCATCGTATTGGTTACCCCATCCTCTTTGGTCTGCTTTCAAAAATTTTGATCCGGCGTCGGCATTGATCAGAATGGATGAGAAAGCCCCCCTTCTCCGACCGCTGGTACGGAGGAGTTCTGGGACGCTCCGCTGGGAGATCTTATTATCTTTCTTCGCGGCGGCGGGTCTGGTTTTCTTGGGATTCACAATCCATCAGTCCGCGCGCCCGGGACAAGAAGCCTACAGCGTGGATTCCACAGCACCGGCTAGTGGATTTTCGTGGGCGGACATATCGCCAAGCCGAACGATCGAATGGAAATCATGTTTTGATGGCGAATACGACTGCGCTCGCCTGGACCTGCCAAGGGACTGGCTAGATCCTAGCGATAGTGACCGCGTGATCATCGCCATCGCTCGACTTCGGGCCACGGATACGAGCGATTACAGGGGCCCCGTCTTCTTCAACCCCGGCGGCCCTGGAGGCTCGGGAATCTGGGCCCTGAGAGACCACGGTAAGCACCTCCAGACCATCGTCGGTAACAATCACGATGTCATCGCTTTTGACCCTCGAGGGGTCGGCGCCTCTGTTCCCAGGATTGAGTGCTGGGACACGACAGAGAAGCGACACAACTGGGCCATGCAGGAAACGCCTGTGATAGACTCGCATGCCGGGGCCCTCTACGATGCATGGGCACGTGCGGCGGCTTTCTCGATGGCCTGCGAGCAGTCTCACGATGGCACTGGCTTGTTAGAACACATCGGCACGGCTTCTCATGCCCGCGATATGCTGGAGATTCTTGATCAGATGGGCGAGGAGAAGCTGCAATACTGGGGATTCAGCTACGGAACCATCCTCGGGGGAACATTCGCGGCAATGTACCCTGATAAGGTTGGACGACTTGTCAGCGACGGCAATGTGGATTATGAAGAGTGGTACAACAGCGCACATATCAATGCCGTCCGCGACGCAGATGCAGTCATGGAAGCCTTCTATGATCTGTGTCACGAGGCCGGTCCTAAGAAGTGCGCGTTCTATGGTCCCACGCCAAGCGACATCAAGGAGCGCCATACGGCGATCCTCGAGCGGCTTCGAGTCGACCCCATCATCTACATGCCCTCCAAGGGCTTCGGCTCCGCGCTGCCAGAAGTGGTGACGTACTCCAAGATCCGGAAGCTGGCGGCCACCTCCCTCTACCGCCCAAATTACTACTTCGCGCCCCTCTCTGAGATCCTCGCCGGCCTGGAGCGCGGGGACGGTACGCCATACTTCGCCTTCGTCACCCGTCACGGCCTACCCTTCTCGGATGTCTGCTCGGCTGAACACATCCCGCCTACAGTCCCCCTTACAAGCGAGGATGAAGGCAGTGGCGATGCGTTCCCGACGATCCTCTGTGCTGACGGTAAGCCGCTCGGACAGGACCCTCGTGGGCTCGAGGACTATATCCGTGAGATGGAGGACATCAGCAAATCCTCCGGCGCGATCGTCGTCAAGGATCGCATTGCCTGCGCCGGGAGGACTGTGCGACCCAAGTGGAGGTTCAAAGGGCCCTTCAGCGCCAAGACAAGTTTCCCTATCTTGTATATCGCCAACATGGCTGATAACATCACGCCGCTGATCAGTGCCCGGAATAATTCTGTCGGGTTTGAGGACTCGGTGGTTCTGATCCAGAACTCGTATGGTGTAAGTCAGCAGCATCAAATGATGATTCCCTGAGGTTCTCTCAAGCCATGCTAAAATCTTTGGCACAGCACACTAGCCTGGCTGCTCCATCTGTGTGTACTGCCAAGGCTGTACGACAGTACTTCCAAGATGGCATTCTTCCGGATGACGGTGCTATTTGCGACCCGGAGGTACTCCCGTTTGACCTCCCAGGTCATGAGGTAGCGATCTCTGGAAATGATGATTACGAACTCGCCACAGCGTCGCGGGAACTGTCGCTCAGGGCAAATTGGGGGCTCAACGGGGGACAAAGGGCGTCATAGAGGAGTAGGAATAGGGCTGGGCGGGGCTGGTCGGTGCATCGCGATGATATCCTATTTAGATCCGTATGTATTCTGTCTCTGTCGGTTTGTCGATTCTTTGTATTTCGATTTTGGCGGCCACGTACGTCGAGTTTTCGTTGCATATAAACAAGGCGAGTGTTGAGTTTGGTGTGTCAGACTCTAGGGCTGTCAATATCGTGGTCACTTAGGGCAGTCAGCCCAATACCATCCTCCCAATTGCCATCATAAAGGCAGCTTGTAGTGTAAATTATCACCATACAGTACCAGTGTCAGTTGTGTGTCTGCCTTCTTTCCTGGCATAGTATATAAGTGAGGCACCACGCCAAGCATACACTCTCATTTCCGGGACGCGTGTTACATATGAGGTTATAAAATATATAATATGAAGTATAAATATTTAAAAGCATTCAATCAGGGCAGTCATTTTTATATTGCTGAGAATGAATAGTGGGCCTCAAGGTCCACTTATAATAGCTAATATGCCTGATGGTATGTTAACGGCCACAAGTCATCCCTCCCTCCCCGGAGGATACGGCTCAGGAAATGAGCATATTGACCGACTGGAACAACCTACGTGGCATATATTGCAGCCGGTATAATCAATAATTTTCCGCAGAACAGCCCATGGTCTACGCTGCGCTAGCTACATCTGCATTTCGCATTTCCTAGGGTGTTATTCTACTTCACCCTTAGCACTTTGCCAGAGGTCAGTAGTTTGAGAAACAGTGATCATGTTCGACTGAAAAGTTTCAAGAGAACAAACCAGCCATGCCGAGGACTACCAATAAATACGCATGGCCGCACTTCAGGGCGAGTGGCGTAAAAAGGTGACGTGATGATGGCAGCAGACAATGAAGACAGGCTTCCAGCCACCTATGGCATGCCCTCTTTAGCTTGATTCGTACGAACTGAACTGACTGTAGAATCGACTACCTTTTAGTCTGCCCAGGTATTGAGTAGACGTGGTGGCGTGCTACACTTGAGAAGCCATATATAACGGTACCATTGTCAGCCCGAGATTGCATCGCATATGCGACTTTTGAAGGTAAAGCCAAATCTAGGAAATCAGAATCAGATGCCAAGGGCTGTTGGTATGGAGATAAACCCCTGGATGCATGAAGTGGATGTGTCCCTACACCCATCTATGCCTGGCACGTTACACCAGCACCCGCGATGGCGACATCTTCCCCCACGATGAGCAACCGCCGAGGGCCAAAAAATGTACCGAGTCTCAGCCGTTATCAGCGGAGTCTGTATGGATTGGATAATGGTTTGGCGAGGATTTTGAGCTTGTTCCATTTACGAGCGCGGATTTATCCATTCTACGGCAGACCTAGCCAGGGCTATATATCTACAATACCAGGTATTCACTGACTTGGGCCAGTAATTCCGTTGCTTGCCATCCCATCCCTATCTATCGTCATTGGACAGTGGAGTCGTTACGAATCATGGTCACATCGAGACTGCCAGAGCCTTGATATGAAATGACCCAACCTGCTACTTGACCATACGTCCCTGTGATTCTGAGCAAACAACCCGCCTATTCTTCAGCCGCTGCTTCAGCCCAAGGTCTGAAGTTGTACCCCAAAGCACCGACCATTGGCAAAATTTGCATCAATATACCTTCAGAGACTCAGCTCTCGTCGCTGTTGCACCATACACCAAGATGTCATTCTGGCGGCGGCCATTCAGTCAACGGGAGGAGGCATCAGGCACCGCCGCAGACTATCAACCGGAGGTCACAGATGGCACCTTGCACTACGTGGTCGAAAAAGCAGGCAATGACTCCGGCACGACATATCAGGAGGCCACGGGTGCTCCTGTTGAAGTCGACTCGCCATTGGGGTACGATGTCGGAGCGGTTACTATAATATTCCTCAACGTCAGCATGATGATAGGAACTGGGGTGTACTCGACTCGTACGTGAGCCCTGCTCAAACTTCTACATGGCCCAGCTCTGCTGACCCAAGAACCTACCAGCATCGACGATTCTGACAGATACGGGCAGCGTTGGTCTGAGCATGATATACTGGTTCATAGGCTTGGTCATCTCAGTAGCCTCATTCGCCGTATATCTGGAGTTCGCATCCTACTTTTCTAATCGCAGCGGATCGGAGGTCGTTTACTTGGAGCAAGCTTTCCCTCGACCGAGGTGGCTGTTTCCCACGGCATTCGCCTTCCAGACTGTGATACTTTCATTTAGCAGCGGTAACTCCATTGGTGAGCGTGTTCCAGCCCAAGCAGCTTTTCAGCATTTCTGACCCTAGTTTCAGTGCTTGCGGAATATCTATTTGCTACAAGTGGCCACGATTATACTGGCTGGCAATTGAAAGGGGTTGCCGTCGCGGGATATACAGTAGCCTTCCTTCGTGAGTCGAGAAGTCTTCGTCTATTGTGAATCTGGCTCAGACCCCGCTGACCTGTCGCAGTTGTTGCTCTCCATACCAAATTCTCATATTACTTTTCCAACTGTATCGGACTGGTCAAAGTGGTGACACTGGTCTTTATCAGCATCACAGGCCTTGTCGTCCTGGGTGGCCACACAAGAGTTAGCGATCCGCTCGCAAACTTCAAGAATTCTTTTCACCAGAACGCTGCAACTACCTACGGATTGACCAATGCGTTATACAAGATCACATTCTCATATGCAGGGTACACCAATGCGTTCAATGTCGTCAACGAAGTCAAGGTACGTCGTGCCTGGACCAGCACCACTGGGTTGTTGTCACCGCCCTAATCTGACTCGTACATCAGAACCCAGTCAAACAGCTTCGAAGAAATGGATATATCTCTCTGGCCATCGTAGGGGCCCTATATATTCTAGCCAATATCGCGTACTTTGCGGCAGGTAAGCACTCGACATAACGCAAGAGCCCCAGCAGTAATACATGACTGACCACCCACGCATTCAAGTGCCCCGAGAAGACCTCGCTGCGGCCGAGCAAATCGCAGCAAGTCTCTTCTTCACAAACGTGTTCGGGTCGAGCGGCGCAGTGAGAGGTCTCAACTTCTTGATTGCGCTCAGCTCTTTCGGCAACCTCATCGCTGTACTGCTTGGTCAATCACGTGTGATCAGGGAGTGTGGACGGTATGCCTAGTTCTTCCATTGTGCTGAAGGAATCAAGAGCTCGATGTTAATGAACTCGTGAACAGTCAGGGTGTTCTGCCGTGGCCCCGGTTCTGGGCTTCGACCAAGCCCTTCGGTACACCCCTCGGGCCGTACTTTATCAAGTGGCTGCTCACGCTTATCATGATTCTCGCTCCGCCAGCCGGTGATGCTTTCAACTTCAGTATGTGAAGTACTTCGAGGGGCGATCATGCTCTTGCTCTCTCCATCATTCTGTCTATCGCTGACCAATTTCTTCCAGTCAGCGATCTCCAGGTCTACCCCGCCTCCTTCTTCAGTCTGCTGCTAGCTATTGGTCTCTACCTTGTCCGATGGCGCCGAAAGAGACTGAATCTCCCCCGGCCGGTCTTCCGCGCCTGGGACGTTGCGATCATTCTTACGATCCTCATCGCGATCTATCAGTTGGTCATGCCATGGTATCCTCCCGCTGGTGGCCCTTATGCCGGTGACGTTTCCTTCTGGTATGCCACATATGTCGTTACTGGAATTGCACTGTAAGTTCCCTCTACGCCACCCTCTAAAACCGGAGATGTCTGTGGCTGACAGATCTCCGCTTGCAGTATTTTGGCCTGTGGCGTGTACTACTGGGTTGTGAGTAACCTTTTCTATGCCCCAAATTGTCCATCTTCTGTCTTGAAATATTAGTACCAGGGGATGTCTGGGGGGGTGGGACTCATTCAAGAAGGCTCTTGACTTCCGGATCGTTCCATCACAACTTCTTGAACCCTCGAGAGAACGAACTTGAAAATACTGACCAAGAATTGTAACAGTGGATCGGGGCCGTGCCGAGACTGCGTGGCTACAGGATCCGACAAGAAGTCTTGGAGTTGGAAGGTGGCGCGTCAAGTCACAGACTCGTCAAGGTACCGGTGAATGAGCTTGCTCTATGGGACGAAACGCACGATGCTGTCGGCAGACAAGTTTCCGCTCAGGGCTCCACCGGAAGCGTCAAGGACCAGAGCACGAATGTAGTGCGCGAACTGGGCAGCCTTGAGGAGAAGTCGTCGGCCTAAAACGCGCAAACTGGCAGACTGCCTAGGTACGTCTATTGACGCTCAGGCCCGAGAATTGCCCAGCGCCCGGTGTTTGGCATAGTTTTCTAACCGAAAACAGGGAACTGAAGATGGACGTAAGAACCAATATTTTTCTCGAAAGTGATATCAATGCAGAAAAAACAAGTTTCACTGGGAGCAGACTGATCGAAAGATATCCGCATGTGTATAAGCATCGGAGGACCTACTTGGCCTATTTAGCAATTCAGCGCAGTGGAGGCTTGTGACGGAAGCAGCTCGCCGTTGGAGGAACAGGGCTCCGCGAAGCGTTCTTACAGTTCTTAACATGTAGCTAATTCCTGTACGTAGATTGATCAGTTACCGAAGTACCCAATGCCGGATAATGCATCACCTTAACGTCCATGGAAGGAGGGTGAAGTTATCGCGAGATTCGCGACTATTATATATACGCCTGCTCTTGCATGTAGCGAACGGACTGTATGATTATTAGCACCCGCTAACTTCAACTTCGACCTCATTTTTTCTAAGCCAGTACGCTAGGGTTGTCTGAGCCCTCTGCTACCTTAGCCTGGATCGTCGTCTTTGTGCGACTACGCCCGAGCTCTGGTTCACTACTATATAGCCCCATGTGATTAATAAGGCTGAATCGCAAGTTTTGTATATGCAGCATTAGTGGCGAAGTGGGAAACTGACCATCTGGGGGTTGTACCACCATAGCCTGAATTTGCCGCCTCCCCCAGTCGACCAATTGGATACAGACGCTCCCACACAATACAGAGGGGTGTCAGCAACTTGCACCAGCTGAAAAATACAATATGCTACTGGGCAGCTGGATAATTGGCTGATGGATCGTCTCCATATGCATGTATGTCTGGGTCTAAGAATAGGCCTTCGCAGACGCTCAACCGCCATGTTTCATCTTACGCTTTTGGGGTCCTGAGCTGAGCACACGACGAGGCTCTGTGCGAAGCAGCACTGAGGCTAGGTGTCAACCACCAACGGCTTATTGTACATATGTCTGTCGTCGGCTATTCAAGTCTATTTGTAGAAGCTGCTCCCTCGCTCTTCGTCCTATGTCATAGACTCCAGCCCCACCCCTACCCTAATTCTCTCCCCAAGACCAGATGGACCGTTATCCGCCACCCAGGCAAGCTGCGGCGTCCGTGGGCGCTGGGTTCTCCCCGTTTCAGAGAGATCAGAATCTGGTATCGCCTATCGTTAGTATGCACAGAGATGGCAGCCTTAGAGTACCGATGTCTACACCGTCTCGGGACTCTGTGGGCGATGGCGGCGATCCCACACTGTCGGTATCAACCGGTCTTGAAAATAATAGGAGTCCGCGACGATACCAAGGTGCAAATCCCGCGAGCTCCAGTGGAAGAACTGCCCAGTCACCTTTGCAAGGTTCTCCCGCAAACCCTATGATGCTCAACGGACAATCTACAGCCTACCAGCCTCCACAGAACCCTTCAGGTTCTGTCCAATCCAGCTCCGCAAATGCGACCTCTCCAACTTCAGGCACGGTCGGTGGGATCGTTCCTAACAAAGCCCCGAAATCCCCCCTCTCGTGGTGGTGGTGGTGGGAGATCGGAGCAGGCCTCCTTAGCATCATCAGCATGACCCTCCTTCTAGTCACCCTTCTCAAAGCCAATAACCTCGCACTCGCATCCTGGCAGCTCTGGATCCAGCCCAACTCCCTGATTGCCGTCTTCACGGCTGTTGGTCAGTCGGCCATGATGGTTCCCATAGCGGGCTGCATCAGCCAGCTCAAGTGGCGCCACTTCCTGCTGCGTCCGAACAGGCTCAGCCACCTCCAGGTTCTTGACGAGGCCAGCCGTGGGCCATGGGGCTCCCTGATGGCGTTGCTGAAGGTCCGTGTTCGCGCGTTCACGGTCTCGAGTCTGGCTATTGTGTCTATTGTGGCGCTCGGGTACGATCCGAGTGCTCAGCAGATCTTAAGTTTCCCAATTAGGGATACCAAGTTGACGAATGTTACTGCTGGCATTGGGATGTCCACTCACTATTGGTCGAAGGCCTATCTCGAGGACCAGGATGGCAGCACAGGAAGTAAGATATACCCATTCAATGTACTAGCCCGAGACAATCAACGACTTGCCTGCCGACATTTCTCCATTTATAAAACCCCCAGTAATTACCATGATGACTGTCCGACTAACGGAGCTATCAGACTTTGACTACGCAACGCAGTTCAACCCCGATCTATTCAAGATCGAGTCATCAATGATCGACGGGCTTTCCGGATCAATTTTCCAGCCCATGTACTCTTGTCCAGGCGATCGATGTTCATGGGACACTTTCACCACGCTAGGTGTGTGCAGCGAACACCAAAACGTAACAGACACGGTCAAGGTGAACTGCACCGGAAGGACTGACAACGTCCTCAACTGCACCTATATATTCCCCTCCGATCCTCCCGTCCAGCCCTACGCCCCGGACCCGTTCGTTATGCAATTTGCTCAACAGGGAAGCGCTTATAGCCACCCAACGACCCTGTTCCAAAGCACGGGCTACATCGGAGTAGCAACCATATCAGACGGGAGCGCCAGCTACGGGGCCGTGCTCTACACCTCCAAGGTCACGGATAACGATATGGGAGTCAATCTCACCACGCCGCCGGTAGCAGAGCTATCCTACACCGCCTGGTACTGGTGCTCGCAGACCCTCCACAACCTCACCGCGACTCCCCACGCCATCGCCGCGGCTTCCACGACCTACGAGAGACTGGTGTATAATAGTACATTCCAAGACGCCACTGGCAACCTGGAGAGCTTCAATACATACATGGCACCGGCGACAGGAGCTCTGTACAACGTCGACTCGAACGCGGATTCCGCACTGTTCACGTACATCACGAAGCTTCTCACGCGGCAGATCGTCAGTGCTTACCCGTATGCAGGTACGGACTTCGACTCAGACTCCCTGGACCTCTCGACGTTTCTGTACACCTCCGACATCGGTAACGCAACGGCAAACCTGGCAACGACTCTCACGAACCAGGTCCGGAGCGTCGACCCTGGGGACAACATCAACGCGACCATGCTCGCCGGCGATGTCTATGACGAGGAGACATATATTGGGGTAAACTGGCCGTGGTTGATCCTCCCTGTGGCCGAGACGCTTCTCGTCGTCTTCCTGTTAGGTGTGTCCATGGTTCTTACTTCGGGACAGCCGCTGCTCAAGACGTCCTTAATAGCGCTGCTGGTCCATAAGTTGGAGGGGTGGACGAAGGAGGATATGACCATTTCGGGGCGAGAGGATGCAGACAAGCTAGAGCATCTCGCAGAGCATATGAATGCGAGACTCGTAGACGACGGCAGTGGCGGATTTCATTTTGCACGAGTGTAGTATGGGATATACACGCTAACCGGGAGTTCACAAATCGTTCACTTACTATATCTCAATGATATGAAACTTCATCGGCATCATTTCGTATCGCCGTACTTGCCATCGAGAACGCTCTTGGATAGCTTCACAGACTTATGGAAAGACGGAGAATAATTCGGAGCTGAAAACTGAGCAATGATTGGATATAGAAGGGCTGTTCTTGTATAAGCCCGCCATTCCGGCTGATCCGGGCTGGGTCATTGCATTGATCAGCTTCCTAAGTATAGTTCACCAGTGTTCGGTAGACGAGACAGCCATAGTACTCTCTGGCTGACAGCCTCCCGCTCATCACGCCACCGTAGTCTCTCCTCCGAGTTTACCCCAGGAACACGATGCCCAGGACACCTACGGCCGCCGTTGCCGGGGGAGCGGCGAGGGTGTCCTGCTACCTAGGCATAGAGCGACTGGCCTCCGGATTCCAAGCCCACCAGAACACAGGCGACTCCACAGCCCCCGTCGACAATGTTCCGACGATGTAACCTCACGTCCTCCAGCTCGGCATCCCCACCTGCGCCGCAGAAAGCTGCCTGCGCCTGGTCCCCCGTCCCGCGAGCCATGACCTCGCAGTCCCGGAGTCCCCTCCGGCAGATGCAACGGCCCTGCGCGGCAGACCGTGCCAGCTCGGCTCCCGCGGCGCGGCTGGGTGAAGGTGCGAACGACAGTACCGTGCTCGCGGGGTCGGAGGCGCAGGGACCTGCAAACAACCGCCTGCGGGACATCGCCGCGCAGCTGAAGACCTGGCACGGTGGATAGAGCGTCTACGGGGTCGGCATGGTGGACCTGATCTCACACAGGCGCCATCACTGCCACCCGTCGTGTATCCCGTAGGTCCGCACGTCACGCGTTTCTTAGCGGGCGGGAGGGACAGCAGATATCATCCCGCGCCGGACGGAATTCTTGCGGGGGTCCGTTCGAAGATGCGGACGTGCGCTCAGAGTTCAGTAGCCAAGCCTGTACAGGTGAGGTTTTCTGCCAGGGTAACAATACCCTTGAAAGATACTAACTGATATGTACATTCCCGCCGGATCAGTATTTATAGTCCACGGGCGTGGCCACGTTCTCGACCGCCTCCTCCCCATAGACAACATCGTCGCGCTCCACAATGGCCGTGCCGTCCGGCGCCACAAACTCATCACCGACGGCGTACTCCCAGTTGTAGCCCATGTCCTTGACGAGCCTCTGGTTATGCGTGGGCCAGACCTTGCAGAGGGCGACGTACACGACGAACGTGACGGTGAAGGAGAGAATCCAGCCGATGTCGCTCAGATGTGTGGCCGAGGTAGGGACGTTGGCGCCAAGCGTCCCGCAGAACCCCGGGAAGGGCAGCGCCACGCCGCAGATGTAGGCGATGTAAGCCTGGACGTTCCAGCCCTTGTTGTAGTAGTAGTGCTTGTTTGAGCTGGTCGGGTCGTACAGCCAAGAGACGAAGACGTTGCCCTTCGTCAGCACCCAATAGTCGGCGACCATGACCGCGACGACGCTGGCCATGAAAAGGCCGTAGCCCGAGAGGAACGTCTCGAAGACGGAGGCGGAGGCCAGGATCTTCCAAGGGCATATGGCAAAGGCCAGGAACTCGACGATGAACTGGCCACGCGGGATGGTGAAGTACTTGGGGAACAGCAGCGTCAGGTCCGAGCCGAAGGGGATCATGTTGGCCGCGATGTTGGTACCGAGGATCGAGAACATCCAGCAGAAGGCGCAGAGGAAGACGAGGGTCCTCGCGCCGCCCGTCCAGTAGTGGTCCAGGATGGCGCCCAGCAGATCCCACGGGTTCCAGAGGTCGGTGCCCCACGTGTTGTTCAGGGCGGCTGTCGCCAGGATGCCAAGGGACGCGGACAGGGTGACGGCGATGGGGTTCGTGACGAGCTGCGACCACATCGCGCCGGTGTCCGTCTTGCTCCATCGGGCAATATCGGGCTGGTTCGTGATGAGGGTTGCCTGGGCAGACTGTCAGCCCAAGCGTGAGACACCAGAGAGCCGTACCGGACGGCTACTTACAGTATTTCCCATCCCGGCGTTGATGGCGTTCAGGATGTACCAGGCCTTGTTCCCCGAAATGCTGCCGCTGTAGACGCTGCCCACGCCCCCTTTCGTGTCGACCAGGCAGAAGATGAACAGTCCGAGGATCGAAGGCACCATGAGGGCGGTCTTGAGCCAGAAGAACCACCTGAGCTGGTAGGGCCTCAGCGCACAGAACGGGAAGTGCACACACCAGAACAGGAAGAAGGAGAGCATTCCCGCGGTGGTGATGCCCATGGACGCCGGGATCTTGTTAGGGATGTCCTCATAGAGGTGGCCGAAGACGCAGCGCAGCATCACGGCCACGAAGCTCGACCCTGAGTATAGCTGGACACCATACCAGATGATGGCCAGGCACGCGCGCGCCGCCACGACGTAGAAGGAACCCCACATCCCAAAGACACTACGGGCGACGACGGGGTACCCAATGTGGTAGGCCGAGGCGCAGCGGCTGTTGAAGAACATGGCAACCGAGGAGATGAGCTGGGAGGCGAAGATGACGATGATCGATTCCCACCAGTTCAGGCCCAGGCCGACCATGGTCGAGCCCAGCGTCCAGTTGCCGAAGGACAGCGCCCAATAGAAGCAGACGTAGTTCTGCCACCGCCAGGTGCGCTTGGCGGGGGGCGTCGGGTCGAGGTCCTCGTTGGACCATCGCGAGTCCGAATCCGAGTGCGCCTGTCGTCCATGAGCGTCGAGCGTCGACGACGGGGCCTCAATCCAGGCCTTGAAGGCGTCCCTGCTGGTAAAGGCATGCTGGGCCGACGCGGCCTTGGTACGCACGAACGTGCGGGCCCTGGTGGGGGCCTCTGAGATCCTCATCTTTTGCCCTGACGGGGGGGTGGGAGGCAGGAGGCTTCAATCGTCCCTGTGGTCCGCGCGAGAGACTCAGAGAGGCCGGACGGACGTATTGGAAGAATTTTCGACGACGGCCATGGCCTTTTTGGTGTCGCGTGCTCGCGGGCGGTCAACTGGGTCCGGCGCAGTCAAGATCTCCAGGATATCGGGAGAAAGCCCTATCAAGCAGCACCGGATCCCGCGCCACCCTGCGGGGACGATTCGTATCGGCCCTGTCGAGGCGACGGCGGCCATTCGCGGTGAGGCCCCGCCAAGGTCCCGCCGCAGTCCACCGCAAGCTGATAAGCTGCAGTAGTGCCGCCTTTCGGTACCGGCTTGCACCAGATAGGCATAGCATAGTGGCATGGGAGGCATGCATGGCGAGATACCATGGTAGCACGCAGCCGGCCCAGGCTCTGCTGATGGGGAGGGAGGCAGGGCATGACAGGCCCGGAGTGCAGGAGGGGAGGTCCCAGAGATCTGGATCAGCCTCCCAGGCGAGGGGATCCTCGGTGCCCAGTCGTGGAAGGTCGATCCGGACCCTGCGCACCTCGGCGCAAGGTCCCCTCGAGAGTGGACCGCGAACAGCCGTCGACTGGGCTGACGCTCGGCTGGCCAGAGATTTGAGAGGCGACCTGGACGATCGACCGCTCACGCCTGGGATCAGAGGAACAACCGGGGCTACTTGTCCTTCCGGAAGCTCACGGCGAGCGTCCCTAGAATAGACAGACCTACTAGGTATCAACTTGATACCATATAGGAATGCTATCCTCGAGAAATCTGATCGCATCATCTCAACCTTGTACCATGGTATCAGTAACTATTGGAGACAGATGTTTCGACTTATGTAATGGTCATATCTACTACCATATCGTCTAACGGGACGGTTTGTAAACGATACGTCTTGCGCAATAATGGGGCCGGCGCAAAGAGGACAGACGCCATCGTTTGACATGTTGAAACGAGTTGAGACGTTGTCAAAAAGAAGATTGTCGTTCGAAACAACACAGGCTAAATAACAAAAGCGTAAAACGTAACTCATCAGGGATGAGGAGTGGACACAGTGGGAATTGAACCCACGACCATTCACAAGCAAAGTCAAATCATGTATTGACAGATGCGAAGCGAATATCATACCCCTAGACCATGTGCCCCATGCACTTGCATAAATTGGTTTCTTTTGATATATATACCATTTTATATAGCCCTGCCTATCCTACTTTGATTCTTTCGCACTGCTGTTGAGCAGCCCACCTCTCTAGCAGCAGCCTGACGATAATGGGGCCCTTTACCCTATAACAATTCCAACAAAAAGTCCTATTTACTGATCAGCTACATATTTACCCTTTTTAAGGTTTCTCAATAGTAAGTCAAGAGGTGTACAGGCTGTCGATATGATAAAATCGACCTTCGCTCAGCCGCGGTCAAGGCAGTAGCGCTATCTACGCTGAACCTTCATATCTGTAGCAAACCTTTGGACTACAATAAGGTGTTGGATGGAGCGAAAGGCTGAACGTGTGTATTCGGAATCATATGGTCTTTCTGTTGTATGTCTTAGTATGCTGAATTAGTTGCTTCAAGATCCTGTATCCCTTAGTGAGCAGTAGGTTGCGCGTACGCAGAACACATCGGGAAAAGCGCCCTAACCGTAGCCCAGGGCTCAATCACCTGTTTTAACTGCTGTATCGAGCTGGTATTAGCTTGAAAGTTCTACATCAGACAGTCCGATCCATTTCTTCTGTGCTCACAGAGACGAATGTTCCTCACAAGCAAGTGTTTCCTACCAGTCAGCCCTGATGCGTAGATGAGAGAGGGGATATACCTGAAGGTCTGTCAGAGTGGCCATGCTGAGGTAAAGGTGAAAGGAGAGGAGTAAGGGAGAGAATTTTTGTGGAGGTTGTACTGTGTTCTTTCTCTTTTCAGGCTGCAGCTTCGTCTCGAATTTTTCTGT
Organism: Endothia cerciana; assembly: GCA_026119935.1. Taxonomy (NCBI): domain Eukaryota; kingdom Fungi; phylum Ascomycota; class Sordariomycetes; order Diaporthales; family Cryphonectriaceae; genus Endothia; species Endothia cerciana. Next base: position 269,490 of record JALRMH010000023.1, read on the forward strand.
GATTAGAACCAAAGCTGCTTGGACTAACTTTTAGCTTTCGCCGTTTCTCACCAAATTACAACCATCGCCAATGCTCTTGGACGTGCACCTCTTACCACCACACCAAAAATCTCATCCACGTCTTCTGTATTTACAGATCTCTTAAAGCTTCGTATGATTCTTGCAAACACATTTTCAAGGTTGGTTTTTACCTTCCTTCCCTTGAACAGCTTTACCAGAGTTCACAGCCTTATCTCCTTCTAGGCTTCCTTTTCTCCTTCTCTAAAAAAGCAAGGCAGTAATGACCTCCTTCGAGAAATCGCAGACTCTTCTTCCCAGCTCTTGTTAAAGGCCTGCCGAAGCCCCCCCTTTCTTTTCTTTTTTTTTAACCCACCCATATCAGACTTCTCTGGTTACCTAAGATTGCGCTCGCAGCTTTGTACGAAACCTCGTTGGCACCCTCGACCTTTGCACATTTTTAAAAAATTTTTTTTTTCCCCCGAGCAACAGCCTGACTTTCTTCTCAAGCCCATCCCACCTTGAACATTGCACCACCAAGACCCGCCTCAACACGCTGCCCACATCAAAGCAACCCCTCTCCTCCTTGATATTTTCCCGCAGAAAAGCCTCGACATCATATTTCCTAGAAGTTGCCTTCGGACCTTCTACAACAGAAGTAAGTCCTCCTTCCTACGGTATAGCCTAAGCTTCCTCCCCCGCCTTCATCTCAGAATCACCTGCTCTTCACAAACCGTCTTTCAAACCGTTGCCTGATCCTTCTTTGACTACTGCAGCACCTGTACCCCAGATCCAACCTCGCATGGCTTGACCATGGATCAGTAGGGCGCTGCAGACCAGAGCGCAGCTCTACCTGACGATAACCAGCTCGTCCCTGCCGATAACAAGATGCGACCCCCGGCGGACAAGAGACGGCGGCTAGATGGCGAGGAGACATTTTTCAACCTGAACAGAATCCTGCTTGTTTTCTTGAAAGGCTATCAGACTTTCAAATGCGCTCTCAAATATCTCATCCCTCGAGATAATCACGTAGGAGTGGAGCTGCAGATACACCATATCGACTACGGCCGCCTTCGCGCACGGCTTGCAACCGAGTGCGGCATCACAGCAGAGACTCCCGTCGTAGTCATCCTACAAAATGCTGAAGGTCGTGAATGCAGTCACACTATTCGCAGCGAGTGATTATTTAACCACGGCATTACATATGATTTGGCCTCGCACTCGGTTTATACCATATCGTTCCTCCCCTGGTTATTACCTTCATATCCTCGACTCTGATAACAACATCCCTGATGTTCAAGCAGCTGAGGATGTACCTGAGGTGGGCAACTTGGCCTGGCGTGCCCGAGGCGGTCATGCTATCAGAGGAGGCTGACAATGTCGTCTCCGATATTCGCGCACACGAGGGCTCAGGCATTGAGCACGAGCAGACTGTGCAAGAACTTCTCCAACACATCAGTACTATCCCACAAGCAGAACAGCAGGCGCTCTCTGTAGACCTTCTGATCAGGCAACCCATGAGATAGCTGGTCTACAGTATTGATCTTACATAGCCTTCTTGGCGGTGTACCGGGACGCATGCTACTCTAGCATTACGATGTGTTAAGTCTGGGGTTAGAGCGTTGTGCACGGCCGATGCAAGCCGGTCATGACTGCTCTCATTTAGATATCATGGGCCTTTCTGAACTTTACGCCCCTGCCGAACCCCTTCAACAGTGCGTCCTCCGGTACTCGGTCACATTGGCGCATATCGACGCCCACTGCTTCTTAGACCCACATGTGTAGAGATTAGTCATACTGCTCTTCATCCCCTGATTGATTGGTACCGTCCTTCCGGCAACTCTCCCGCGGCCCAGATCTTCACAGCAATAGACGACAGACCTCGACGCGTGGCGACCCCGCTGGTGTGATGCGGTGCTCGCGATACTAGCCTGCCGCTTCCTCTTTCGAGGTTTCCTCGCTTCTCTTCCTAGGGTCTCGTGTATAATGGAACCAATCGTCTACATCAACGCGCCGGGCGCGAAGGCAATCGTCCAGGGTCAAGATCCAGCGACGGTGTCTCGGGTCTTGGCTTTCCACCAGAAGCTGCCACAGCACGACGAGACGCCGCTTCGCCCATTCCCAACACTGGCCGAGGAGCTTCAACTCGGGCACGTCTTTGTCAAGGATGAATCAGATCGCTTTGGTCTGCCATCTTTCAAGATTTTGGGCGCCTCCTGGGCGGTCTTCAGGGCAGTCACCGAGAAGCTGGGCCTGGACCCTGCGAGCTTTGTTGAGGCTACCACAGAGGCGTCATCTCTGTGGAAGGACCTTGGAGCTAAGGCAAAATCCCAAGGGCTGAGCCTCGTGACATGCTCAGAAGGGAACTGGGGCCGGGCTATGGCTCGGATGGCCCGGTATCTCGACGTGCCTGCTAGGATCCTCGTCCCTGACTTCATGCCCGAGACGACGAGAGCGCGGATCCGATCAGAGGGCGTCGACGTCGTAGTGGTCGACGGGAACTATGATGATAGTGTCGCTGCTGCTAGACGGGAAGCAGACATGGACGACAAGGTCATACTCGTCATGGATATGGGCTGGGACGGCTACGAGCAGATCCCAGAGGTGCGTTGCTCCGCTACCTTTCCCTCGCCCCTCGCCAACAGAACTCAGCATGCTGATAGCCGGACAGTGGGTAGTTGAGGGTTATAGTACGATGCTGAGCGAGGCCGACGCTCAGGTTCGAGCCATGACGCGAGGCACTTGGGCGACTCACGCCTTCATTCCTGTTGGGGTAGGCTCTATCGCCCATGCGGTGACTCGCCACTACAAGAACACAGAGCGGGGCCAAAGTGCCAGTGCTTCGGTCATCACTGTCGAGCCAACCACGGCTGCGTGCTTCAAGGCATCACTCGAAGCCGGCCAGCTTACTACTGTGCGCACTAGTGACTCCATCATGTGCGGCATGAACTGCGGAACCGTATCGTCTACTGCCTGGCCGATCCTCAAGTCCGCAGTTGATGCGGATGTCACGGTCACCGACCGCGAAGCTCATACAGCTGTCGGCGAACTCGAGGCTCTGGGCATGCGTCCAGGTCCTTGCGGTGCTGCCACGCTGGCCGGGCTGAGGAGGGCCTGCCGAGATGCAAGAGACAAACTTAATCTCGGCCCAGGCTCCGTCATTATCTTGTTCTGCACAGAGGGCAAGAGGGAATATGAGATCCCTAGCTGAATGAGAATATACTCCAGGCTGCAAAAAATGACACGTCTCCTGGAGGGAATGTTCTCTAATACCTGTTCAGTGGTCGCCCAAAGTACATTCCCTTCACAGGGCTTGAGGTACTTGGATGCACAATCTTCTTGCGTGCTGATACCGAAGATACTGGGTCTCCGATTAAGAGGTGGCTGAATAGGCCTCCTTGCCCCTGTCCGCCCCCAATAGCGTCCCGCTTACTACTCAGCTCTAGGCGGCGACAAACGAAAAGAGGAATTCGGGCCTATGCCCTGTCAATCGTCGTTCGAGATTTATCTTTTGCTCAGCTCTCGGTATAGCGGATTGGCCATCGTCAACATCGGACCCAACCGGAACTGTGACGCCCCACACAGCGAAGTTGCACACGGCGTCGACCCTCGACGTTCCAGATCCTGGACCCTGCGCCTTGTGTTCTACGTCAATTGTGGCCCCAGCTTCTTGCAATTCAGGCATTGCCTGTGCTTACTCGGTGCACATGTTCGCCCCCACGTGCAGGAGGTTCTCTTCGACGGTCTCGCATAGCAGCGGTCGCAAGTTTATATCTACTCATTCCAGCCTTAGGCCGTTTCTTGATCCATAACGGCAAGATTATAGCTTCTTCTGTCCTCTCACATCCGCCAACGCCGCAGATAGCAGCCATGAAGCAATGGCCCACCCTTGCGCTGCTCGTTTCACTATCCATACTCAACGCCGCTACAAGTGCCCTTGTCCCTCGTCTTGATTCACTACAAGCCACCAAAACCAGGAAGAGCCTGATCGATTCTCATCAAAGCTGGTTGTCCTCCGGAAGAGACGCCCCGCCGTCTCCTGCAGACCAGGTTTTCCCTCGCAGCAACGGCGAGCATGTTGTCCTCGCCAATTGCATTACGCAAGATGGCATCCTTTCCTCAGAGGTGGCCTATTTCACAGGGTCACCCGACAGCTCACCTGGTGATACTGCGATCGTCGATACTCCCTACAACACTACACGTCAGTGGGCCAACACGACAACATCGACGCTGTTTCCAGATACCAACGTCACCTTCACCGCCATACTCAAGCCGGAGGTTGGGCAGGGCGAATGGGCTGGTACTGGGAATAATGGCTACGGAACTTTTGTGTGCTGGGAGGACACCATGAATGATCTCTCCCGGGAAACAGGCGAAGGAGCAATTTGCTCTGGAGTCTACGATTGTGATCACGAGCCTACCCCGAGTGAGTTCACTCTCCCATTCTTTCAGCCCCGCTCTCCATGTTACTTGGCCAGTGAGCCTCGTTATTATTATTGTTATTATTATTATTATTATTTTTGGCATAAATGCAACTTCCATATCGCCAATCGTGTGATGGTATTTATAATTAGCTCCAAACACCGGTCCTCCGTTCCGGTAGGCGGAGGTTCTCCCCAAGACACACCCGCCAAGCTTCCCATGATGTTTTGTATGTCGTAGTGGCTCATTTATACTAATTCTGATTTTGTTGCCGCTGACCGCCTTCATCACCAGCCGTTACACCAACTCCGCTATCTGAGATGTCTCCTAGCGCTACAACCAGGCCCAATCCTGCCGAGCTGTCTCCAGGCGCCAAGATAGGCATTGCTGTTGCATGTGTTGCATTTGTGGTCTTGGTTATGATAATATCAGCGTTGATTTTCATTCGACATCTTGCTATCAACAAGGGTAGAACTGGTGGGGTCTTCAATCTCTTCGTACCGGCACCAGTGTCTACCCCTCTGCCACCTCCCCCGGTGGGCTACCGGGGGGTACCCGTGGAAACATTGAATGACCCAGCGAGAATCCAGAGAACGGAGTACCACGGGCCCCAGCCTGGACAGACGTATGAGGCACCAGGCTGCCACGGTTACGAGGTTACTGGCGACGAGCGATACCCTCCTCGAGAGATTGATGGCATAATGATGCCCCGAGAGCTTCTTGCCTGTGCGCAGAGACGACATTCTACTCCAATGGCCGAGATGGACTCTGTCAGGACTCCAACCGAACAGTTCAGGCGAGGAAGACCTCGTTGGAGGCGCGGCGAGGGTCCTGGGGCCCAGATGGAGTCATGAGGGCGGCGTGGACAGAATTTAGCGGCTATGGAGGGGGAGTGGATTTAAGATGTCTAACAATTAATATAGGAGCCAGAGAAAACAGGATTATACAATGTATTAAAAAATTTTTTTTAAAGAAATGTTCTACAGCGTGATTATCCAACGGGCCTTGATCCAATACGCAACAGTGCCGTTCTCTTCCCAGAAATCCAAGACCTAGTCTACCACTTCAGGTACTCTTGCATTCAACTCTTTCAAAATGTCTCCAATTGTTTTCTCGTACCATTCCACGAAACTTCTCAAGCCTTCATCATCAAACACGACAGCGTCACATCTCACACCGAAATCAACATACCCCGTCTGTTTATTCGGGCTGACATCGACGAACACATTCTCACCGGAGATCCACTCCACACTGAGCTCGTCGATAGCTGTATGGCCCTTAATGGCGGTTGACGAGGAGTAGTCCGTGGGAACACCAATCGCGAAAGGCTTCAGCCATGGAGCAGTGTCATCTTCAACCTCCTCGCCAACGATGAGCCGGTCGTTCCACAGCAGGTTCAGCCCTGTGTTGAAGCTCAACCCCGTGGACGCCATTACTTCCCTCAACCGACTCTGCTCGTAGCTCACACGCGCCGTCATGACCTTTTGTGTCTGGTTGAGAAGTTCGGACAGCGTGGACCCTACAGTGGGGGTCGTGAAGGGGAGCATGTTGATTGTCGGCCCGTAGACATCGTTGATCCTCTCGAAAGCGCTCGACCTGCCCAGATGGAACATTCCGAACACCGGCTGTTCGATTCCCGTTGTCTGGCTGAGGTGTTTGGCGTATGCCAGGACGAGCAAGCTTTGAGGAGTCACGCCACATTTTCGAGCAGCGGCGTTAAGCGCTAGTACAGTGACACTCGAGCTGTGTACCATCACGAACGTCTGCCCTCTGGAGTTGGGCGCGTCAGACTTGCAGGTGGCAGCGATGACAGTTGACTGGCCGCCAGCGAGGTGCTCACGCCAGAAGCTGAAGTCGGCGGCGGTCCTGTCGCTGATAGCATATTGGATGAACTCCGCGAAAGGCGCGGGTCTGGGAATGACCTGGCCCCTGTACAGAGCTTCAAGCTGCCGGAGGAAGCGGACCATCGTCCACGCGTCGTATATTGCGTGCTGAAAAGTGACCAAGATCGCATCGCCTTCATCACCGCCGCGGACGAGGTGCAGCCTGGCGGGAGGCGTGGAAAGGTCTGATGGGGCACGAGCAATTTTATAGGCAAGCTCTCTGGTTGTGGACTCTAAGCCAGCACCACCCGCGTCGGAAACGGTGAAGTTGAGCTTATCTTCAATGGCTGAGGCATTCCATAGGACTTGAACGGCACGGCCTGAGTCAACCGCAACGAAACTCGAGCGGAGGATGCTGTGTGTCCTCCTCAAGGTAGCCCATGACTCTTGCAGCATACCCACGTCAAGTGACTGTTCGGAATGGAACACCCACGACGGCTCGTACATCGTCCTGCCTGATCTGAGCCATATTGCGAGGTGGTACTCTTGGCCCGACAGGACAGGCAGCACATCCTCGACGTCCTCCCCCCTGACGCCCAGCTTCGACAAGGCGGTCAATCTTGCTTCATTGTCTAGCAGTGACCGGGAGCTGTTGACATACTTCATGGTCTTCGCCTTGTTGGCCTTGGCATGGGCCAGCTCGCAGATTCTGCCGACGGTGATACCTTGGATGATGTCCACGACGCTAAGCTTCATGCCCTTGCGCTTGCACGATGATACGATGGTGATCGCGGAGATGGAGTCGATGCCCAGGGAGAAAACGCTTGTATTTAAACTCAATTGCTCGGTGGGCACGTTGGCAAGATCAGCCAGGGACTGGATGAGAATCGGGCTGTAGTGGTCAACGGCACCTTGATAATAGTCTGCGGCGGCAGTGTCACTCGAAGCTGCTCGAGCGGTTTCGAGAGGTAATCGTGCTAGCATCTCGGGGGCACCCAGCGCAAGGCCAGTAGGGTTTACTACAACGTCTTCGAAAGCAGTCTGAAAGTCTTCTAAGAATGCCGCGAGACGTTGATTGTTCAGTTTTGAGTACGCCCGCACCAGAATGCCCCGCCCAGTCTGCTCGACTTCGAAGTTCAGAGCATACTCGGACGGAGCTTGTGTGCCCCCTTCACCCTCATATGCTTTCCAGAGCGGCTGCGTCGCCTCGCTCTCCGCTGGCGTGGCAAACCTCTGGAAGACAAACAAGCTGTCGAACAAGTTGGTGGCAGCAACGCCTCCAGCCTGCTGCCTCCACGACTTCTGCACGTCCGCAAGTGAGGCGTGCTGGAAATCGAGGGCCTCTTCGGACATGGACCTAATCATGCTCATCACCCTCTCATTCGTCCATTGTGGCTCGGAGAGGCGCAGCCGGAAGGGAAGAGTGCTGAACATGGGGCCCAGTATAGTATCTGCACCCTCGACGGGGATGTTGCGACCCGAGACAACCTGCCCAAAGACGACATCGCGTGCGCCGACGAGGCAGCTAAGCGCTTTGGCGAAGGCGAGCAGCGCGACATCGGAGGCGACGACTTGCCGCTTGGTTGTGTCGATTGCCAGTTCGAGTATCATCGCCGTCAGTGCTGTAGTGTTGCGCTCGGTCTCGCTCAGCGGCATCTCCATGCCTCGATATCCTTGCACCTGATGAGACCAGAAGTCGGAGGCGGCCTTGGTGGTAGTGACGATAGCCAAGGCAGCTTGTGAGAATGCAGGGCGTCCGATCGGGGCTCCACAGAGATAGGCGCGCTGAAAATCCTCAAACAGCAAGGGCACGGACATGCCATCGTAGGTGACGTGGTGCATGGATATGACGAGGACTGTGTCAGAGTCACTGTTGATGAGAGTGGCTTTGACCGGAGGTGTAGCAAAATCGGCGTGCGTTAAGTACTTGGTCTGATCATTGATGGTATTCAGTGCTTCGTCAACGCTGCTCGCGTTGATGGTCTTCCAGCGGATAAGAGGCTGCTTGTGCACTGCGGCGGCCCACCCCGCGTGAGTGCCAGGGTACCAGTGGAAGCTTGTTCGGAGGATGTCGTTCTTGGTGACAACGGCAATCCATGCCTCCTTGAGGTCGTCTAAGTCAACATGTTCGGAGAGGACGACAGTGTGGTGATGGGAGTACAGCCGGGAGTCGACCGCCAGCGTCAAACTGAGCATGCCGGTCTGCAGCGGCGTGCAAGGATACAGTACCTCGATCTCGTCATTATCAGCCCATAGTGTTGCCTCAATGGCCGGCTCAATGCCTGGGATTATGGATGGGGTACTTGTTGGATCGTCGTGGACGTGATTCGAGGCTCTCACAGCCTCAACTTGCTTTGCCAGAGTGCCGATACATCGTGTACGAATAACCTGCGAGGCGGTCGTTTTGATGCCTTTCCCCCGGAGTTTTCTGGAAAATGGGATCGCTGTAACGGAGTCGACGCCCATATGAATGAACGAGGTCGACTTCGTAATCACCGCCGACGAGATGTTGCAGAAGTCGGTAGCAGCATCCCTGATAACTGCTTCTAGGGTCGTCCACTCTCTGTCTTCGGCAGCAAAGCTAGCAGCTTCGATCTTGACAGACCCATTTGGCTCCGTAAACTCACCAACAGGTGTCTTCTCCCCATGAAGCACCGCTTCAGCCAATAATTCCATCTGCTTGAGCAGACAGTCGACCTGCAGTGACGGCCCAAACGCTGGGGTGAAGCCGGCACGGAGTATCAGTTTGCCCTGTTCGGCGTCCGCCTCGCACTCGACGGCGAGGGCATAGTCGAGGATCATCTGACTTCCACGCTCCTTCAGGAAATCCTCCCCGCCACCCCGCGCCTTCACCCTGGTGAACGAGAAAATGGCGTCGAAGAGTGGCCGGTCTATGCCCAGCCATGCTTGAATGTGTCTGGTCGCAGTGTGTTGGTAGTTGAGCACATCGAAACCGGCCTTCTGCGATGCAGCGACGGCCTCACCGACGGTGGAAAAGTTGTACAAGTTGACGCGTTGTGGCAGGGTGACGATGCACGGCGCCATCATGCGCTCGACACCATCGACAGGAATGGTGCGGCCTGAGAGGACGGCACCGTATGTTGCGGAGCCGTAGTTACGCAATCGGGCGAGGCACACGCCGAAGATTGCCTGCATCAGAGCGGGTAAAGTCAGAGAATGCTTGGCACAATCCTGTCCGAGGGCGTCGAGGGGGCGCGTGAATGTATGGGTGTTGACGAGGGTCTCGCTCGTCTCATAATCGCTAGATGAAGTCGCGAGCTCGGCGGGGTTCCAGCCACGAAGAAGATCGGTCCAGTACTTCCTTGTCTCGTCGATTGAGTTTTTCCGCTTATGGGAGATGTAGTCCACCAGAGGACCAAAGACTGGCCTGAGACCGGCAGTGCCACGCAAGTATATGTCCTTGACGTCGTTGATCATCATTGGCAGGGACTCGCCGTCATACAAGGCGTGATGTATGGACATGATGAGGGCACTCTGAGAGGGTACCAAAGCGAGGCGAATGGGTGGTCGTGTCTCAATTGTGGTGACAATATGGTGGGACAGTGATTCCTGTAGCTTTTGGACATCGGCAGTGGTCTTCATCTGACTCCAGACTAATGGCATCGCCTCGGGCTTAAACACAACCTGTACAACGCCCTTGTCGGTAGGCCTGAAGCACGTCCTCAGAATCTCGTTGGCGGCAATGACCTTGTCCCAAGCGTTGATAAGACGGGCAATATCGGTGCCCTCTGGCATCTCGAAGATCATATGGACCACGTAATGCGTCTGGCCCTCGTCTGCGCCGGCCAGCGACTGCGCGACGAGGGCTTCTTGAAGCGGCAGACACGGTCTGATGGTTGCAATGGAGCCTAGCTTGCTGCCCGAGACCGTGGACGTGTCAAGATCGATGGGGTCACCCACTTCCGTCGGTGGTGTGATAGTGCCAGTCAGCTGGGGCGACGAAGAGTCGGACTGATCTGACCCACTGGCGTTGTTCGCCTTCTTGGGTAGCGCAGCAAGCTGCTCGATGGTGGCGCCGCTGAGAATCGCTGCCACGGAGCATTCGTATCCCACCTTCTTCATGTGGGCGTATACACTGACTGCACCAAGACTGTCAACGCCGAGCTGAAAGATGGTAGTCTCGGGGCTAACTACGAGTTTTCTCGGGCTTGTGGATGCGAAGCCCTGTGCGATCTTCACAATCGTCCTTTCTTCGGCTGTGAGCTCCCTCTTCTTGGGCGCGTCGCTGCTCCTCGTACCCGCCTGACCGTGGTGGCTGCCGAACATCTGCGTTGCGGGGATGTTGTTGAAAAGACTCTTCAGAAGTTTCGTATCGGCCTTGGCTGAGGTCTGAGTTAACGGCATATACGATACTGGCACAAACAGGTCGGGAACCATATACGCCGGGTGCGTTTGCTGGATGATCAGCCTCAGGTCGTCATCGCAGGGAACAAATTCATCCTCGAGGAAGATAGGAGGTTCGCCAGCCTTGACCTTCTTAAACGCACCGGCCGCAGCAACAAATGATACAAGCTGTTGTCGCATGAAATCCGGGTGCTTAACTAGCAGTGTCTGGACGTCGACCTTCCGGAGCTCCCAGTGGGAATCTGCAGACGCAGCAGCCTCAGCAGCTGCTGCGCGAACTGCCTCCGACACCTCGCCGAGCTCTAACCGCTGACCACGCACCTTAACCTGGTCGTCCTTACGTCCTAGGAAGTAGATAGTGTCATCAGGCATGAGCGCCACGATGTCGCCGGTGCGGTACATCCTCTTGCCATGAAGATCATCGACGAACCCCGTAGCATCAGGCCTGTTGTGGTAACCATTCGCGACAAAGCTTCCCGTAAAGCATAGCTCGCCCGGCATGCCTCTCTTGGCGTGGGCAAAGGAGCCAGGGATTAGAACGTGAGCCACGCAGTCACCTAGCGGACGGCCAATGCTTTGCGTGTCGGAGTCTTTGTACAGGCGGCCAGAGCAGCACCCGATCGTCGCTTCAGTAGGGCCGTAGGCATTGATAAGGGAGATCTGATGGCTTACTTCCTCTCCTGACCTAGGGCGTGGAGACGCCCAGATCGACTGCGTGCGCGGTGTCATTTTCTCACCGCCGACACCGAGGAAACGCAGCTCAGGAACGTCCTCAGGCCTTAGGCCTGTCTGATCCAGCAGGGACGGAACAAAACTGGCGTGAGTGACGTGCAAGTTGCGAAGGGCGAGCTCGAGGTTGTCAAGAAGCAATGTACGAGATGCAGAGACCGCACACAACCCGTGACGCCACGCGAGGAAGGTCTCGCCTAGGTGAACATCAAAGGCTCGACTGGCCAGGCAGAGATACTTACCCTTGCCAGCCAGACCAGGTGTCGAAGGAACCTCCTCGCAGATGAGCTTCGATTGCCCTTCCATGAAGGAGCTGAGGTTGCGGCGGCTGACACGGACGCCCTTGGGCTTGCCGGTCGAGCCTGAGGTGTAGAGAAGGTAGGCGTTGCCGTTGAGATCTAGGTGTTGTGTTGGGAGGGCCCATGGCTGCTCATCGAGGGCCGCAAGGAATGCTGCGTTCTCCACATCGATGGTGTGCTTAACAGTATGTCTTGAATCTCGATCAAAGAGGCTGCCAGAGGTGAACAGCATGGCAGCGTTGCTATCCTGCAACAGGAACAACTTCCGCTCCTGAGGTAAGTCCTTCTCGATAGGCACATAAGTGTTGCCGGACTTCATGATGCCGATGAGCACGGCGAAGGAGATGAGGGTTGAATCGAGACACATCCCAATCATCTGGTCGGAGATATCATGAGACTTGATGAAGCAGGTGATCTGGTCCGATCGTCTGCGCAGCTCGGCATATGTCCAAGAAACAGTCTCAGCGCCATCATCGGTGATGGTACTTGCCACTTCCACCGCCTTCCATTCTGGATGCTCGAGAGCCCATCTGTCGATCCAGACGGTTGGCATGTGGCTGGCAGGGCAGTTGCTGTTCTCGTGCGGAGTAGAGACTGACTGCAACGCAAGGGGAAAGACCTCTGTCAGGTTGTTGATGTTCTCTTCGTGTGGACGAGACAAAAGAGCGGTGACGAGGGCGTCGATTTGGCGCAAAAAGATGTTCTGTTGAGCTGCAGTCATGATGATTTCGTCGACGGAGAACGATAAGGTGATCTGTCCGTCACCCATCTCGAAGGCGTTAAGGGCTATAGGGTGCTCCACGGCGATATCCATTAGGTCATCCATCTTCTTCCAAAGTTGCTTGCCATGCCCGACCTCGTCGGCGGAGTAAGGATTGAAGACCAACACGGCGAGGTAAAGCGGCTCAGATGCTAGCTTGCCTGTCAGTTTCCGGATGTCGCTGGATCGCACAGACCTATGTCGTATTCCCTCATTTGCTAACCGAATTTGATCTTTTATGAGGCTCTCCGGACTGCCAATCGACCCGAACGGCACAGGTATCACGGAGACCAATGGTGCCACGGCGTCATGCAGTCTTGGGTCCAAGACGCGGTCGGACTTGACCTCCGCGAAGAGGATGTCCCGGCTCTCCATGAGCTCAGAGAGAAGTTGACCGAATGCAACGCGCAGTACCATCGTGATAGAAAGACCAGGGAACTTCTCTGCGACTCTGGTGAGCTCATTTTCGGAGATAGTCATGTTGATTTCCTGTGTTCTGTGGGTAATTGTCCCGGAGGCACTAGACTTCTTTGTGCTCATCAGGCGACCGCCTTCACCGGCGTCGAAGCCTTGCAGCTCCTTTTTCCAGAACGCGGCGGACGCCTCTCCAGAAGCTCCCAAAGTGATCCGGGTCATCGCTGAGCTGAGCTGGCATCGACCACCCGTGAGCCCGAGCTGTGTATAAGCAGCGGAAACATCGGCCTCGAGAAAACCCATTGAGTCGCCATCATAGATGGCATGGTGGAAGTTGAGGATCATGTATCGGTTGTCGCCATGATAGAGAATCGTGATATGCCAAGGAGGCGACGAGTACCCAGCAGAGTGATGTTTTTCGGCTACGGTTCCCAATCTAGTGCGGACTGCTTCAGCAATATTTCCATCATTCACAGACCTCTCCGACCACGGCACGTCGAACTTATCATAGACCACCTGCAAGAATGTCGAGTCAACCTTTTCTTCTTGGGGTATCTCCGGCAGTGCGGCGGTAGGCACGAAGGCAACCCTCAAAGCCTCCGTCTGCGACATGACCTGGAACCACGCACCATGAAGCCTTTCGACATCGACGCCTGGTCTGAGTTCGAAGCAGCGCACGCCCCAATAAGAAAGTGGCTGCCGCATGCTCTCTGTCAGCATGCCCTCTTGGGTGGTGCTTGTCGGTGCGACCTTGAATCGTGTCTTCTGCAGATACAAGCAAGTCGGCCCGTACCATCTCTGCTGGAAGTTGAGGAGCACGGTTGACCAGTCGTCCTCATTTCTCTCATATTGTTCGCGCTTCCCGGCAGATTTTGATTTATTAGACGGAGCAAGCAGATCAGAGACTTCACCCAGAGTCCGGCAGCGGAAAATGTCCAGAACTGAGACCTTCTGTTCCGTAGCTCTCAGCTTGGCCGTCAACCGGATCGCCTTGATCGAGTCGATGCCCATAGTAGCTAAGCTGTCGGTAGGTTTTATCATTTCTCTGGGAATTCTTGCCATTTCGGCTACAGCATCTACCAGACTGCTGTAGTTATTTGTCCACTCTGGATTGTCGATTGATGTAGTGTCTGTGCTATTGTTCTTGTACGTATCATCCCACTGCTGCATAGCAACGGTCGAGAGCAAGCGGATGAGCTCTTTCTGGTCGATTTTGGCAGATGGTGTACGTGGAATCCGAGTCAGCACCAGCATCGAGGTCGGGACCATGTGCTTCGGTAGCAGTGACTGAGCTTTCTTAAGCACTGCCCCGGCGATCTCAGAGGCCCGTTTGTCCTGCACGACGATCGAGGCAGCGCTGCTCCCATCGTCGAGAGACTTTGCTGCAAGGAAGCTCACAAGGACATTATCGGTTTCAGAAGCCGGCCGCTTGGGGTACAGCACCACGACCTGGTCGACAGAAGGATGGCCATCTCGGCATGTATAGGCGATCTCGCTGAGCTCCACACGCTGGCCAGCGATCTTGATCAAGTCATCATTCCTGCCCACAAAGTCGAAACTACCATCCGCCAGCTGTCTGCAGAAGTCACCGGTGTGGTAGACGTCCTGTCCCAGAAACTCGTTGTGCACCATCTTGCTAGCACTGATCTCCGGCGATGCCCAGTAGCCCCTCGACAACTGCACTCCAGAGAGGACCAGCTCGCCAATGGCATTCTTCATGACCGGTTGGTCGTCTACGATGACGTACGCGCCAACTGATGGTAATGGCCAGCCCACGTTCGAACTGCGCACATCCGTCGGACGACCATCACACCCGAATTGGCGTGCGGTTGATACTACCGCCGCCTCAGCAGGCCCGTACGTGTTGTACGCGAGCATATCGGTTCCCCAATCATCAGAAACGATTTGGCCCAGCTTCTCGCCAATCATAGTGACGACTCTCAACGTCTCGAGATCCTTACGCTGCACAGTCGAGGCGAAGGCTGGTGTCAGGTGAGCGTGTGTCGCGCAGGTAGTATTGGCGAGACGTGCAAAAGAGCCAATCATGATCTCGCGTGTGCTGGATATCACGGTACCCCCGCAGTGCCAGGTGTAAAAGAGGTCCTGGACGAAGACGTCGAAGGTGAATTGGGAGAACTGTATGCAACGAAGGAGCTGGCTAGCCATATTCGGCGGCCTGGGGGCTATCAACTCCGAGAGGGACTTCATAGCAGCGGAGGCGGCGGCGTGTGATATCGGGACGCCTTTAGGTAGACCGGTCGTACCCGAAGTAAAGATGAGATAGGCGATGTTAGATGGCTCGTAGTCTGGGGTTGCTCGGTATTCATCACCATCATCCTGTCCGTTTTGCTGTTTAATCCAGCACCAGGTGATGTCAATGACCTCAACGCCTTGTGGGACAGCCTCGTGACTCAAGTTGGCTGTCGAGTGAGCTACCAAAACGGCTGTTGCCCCTGCTCTCTTGATGATATCTTGCTGTCTAGCTGAAGGCGAGTAGGGGTCGACAGGACACCATGCGGCCCCAGCCTTCAAGACAGCCACCACGGCGATATACAGTTCTGGACACTTATCCATGCAGAGCGGAATGATTCTGTTCTCGAGCGCGCCGAATCTCGATATTAGTAGATGAGACAAGCCCTCGGCAGCCCAATCCAACTCTCGATATGTTAGCTGCACTGCAGTGGAATTGTCTTCCAAATCCCATTGAAAGAGCATCGCCAAGTCATCCGGGTTATTGACAGCATGCTTCTCAAATCCTCGGTGCAATATTTGCTCCTCGTCCGCGATCTCCGACCAGACAGGCGGAATGCCAGACGACAGCTCTCGGGGTAGCGCTGTCTTTCCTGACATGAAAGATGCCGTGGGTTGATCAAGAATGAACTTTATGGAGGCGTCCAGCTGCTTCACCATGCACTCCGCGGCCGGAGCATCCAATACCTTTCGGTCATATGTTGCCTTCAATTCGATCTGTCCATACACTGTCGGCCAGACCTCGACCATGACAGCAAAGTCATTCTTCATCGGCGGGCACGTGATTTTGTTGTACAGCCCATGATCATTCATATTGTTTACGGGGAAGTCCTGAAAAGCAAATAGAGTGTCATATGGCAGACGGCCTTCAGCGTTGAGAACCGATGAAAGCGGAATGTGTAGATGATTTAGGGCATCAAAATTTGCCTTTGTCAACCGGCGTGCGATCTCTGCCACCGTGGCCGGAGACTCAATATTAAGGCGAGGCAGAGAGACTCTCATGGGTACAGTGACGAAGGTGGGTGCCAGGGACTTGGCCATGTCTTCGTCGAGACGGTCCGAAATGACACTACCGAAAGTAATATCATCGTCTGCGCCAGTGTATGCGAAGAGAATCAGAGCCCAGGCTGCGTGAAGGACAGCCAGGGGAGATGAAGCCAAATGCCGCGCCTTGTCCCGGAGTTCATCGATGCGTAGGTTGGAGAGGAGGATCGACTGGTCTGGCACATCCTTGTCTCGCCCGGGTTGATGGTTTCGAAGACACGGAAACGGCTCCGATGAGTTGCCTTCGAGCTCCTTGCGCCAATATGCTGCTGATGCCTCCCGGTCGGAACAAAAGTGTCTTGCCACAGCCTCCGAGATGGACGTCCTTGGCAGCAGCTCTAGTTGGTGGAACTCGCGCTCAACATCCTGGACCATTAACTGTAGAGAGCCTCCGTCGAAAATGGGATGTGCCAGGCTGAGAACGATTGCCTTCTTTTCGGCAGATGCGACCAGGGCCAACCTGAAGGCCGGCCTTTCGATGCTGATGCTACCTTCTGCATCCCTGTAAGCCTTCTGAACCAAGACGTTGAACTCGCCTGTATCGTAATGCTGCACGTGGACGGCAGCATGCTCACTTGACTTAGAGAGCACGCATTGCGCAAATGGCGAAATATCCTCATCAACTTGGACGAAAACAGTCCGTAACATCTCATTGAGGGACAAGACCTTCTGCCATGCCTTCAAGACGACCTCTGTGTCAACACCAGAAGCGATCTCGTACAATGAGTGATCGATGTAACTTGTTGGAGCAGCCACGTCGCTGCTGGCCCGTTGTTGGCTTCGTAAGAAACTGGCGAGCATACCGGCTTGGGTGGACGTCGTCGGTAGGACGGTCTCGATGCCACTCTCATCCAGAGACAGTGCTTCTGCGCATGATCGCAGATGCTTCTGTCTGTATGCTCCTACCCGCTCGACCCAATCTGCTAATCTTTTTCCCGGTGGACTCGAAGGCGCGGGTCGGGAACCAGCTGCATTGCTGTCTGTACAATAGGTGACGAGCTCGGCGACACTGGTTGTGGTAAGGACTTCGTTGATGGACAGTCCTTTAGAATCAAACACCCGAAGCTGCTGCAGGAATCTCACAGCGCGAAGACTGTCAAGACCGATCAACGGGAGACTTGCGTCAGAAGCAATCCCATTCGGTGAAAGACCAGTGACCTCAGCCAGGACGGCCACGATTTTTGAAGTTCTTTCATCACCGTGACACTCTGTCAAAATGGATTGAGACATCGGCTCTGAAACGATCTCGGTCAAGCCTGAAGACTTTTGTGCCGATACCATGGTTGCGATTCTCTTGCGATCAATTTTCCCCGCCCGTGACCGAGGCATCACATCCGTAACAAAGTATCTTCTTGGTTGCAAATATGGCTGCAGCTGCGACCTGCTCTTGCTCGTACAAGCTCTAAGTAGCTGCTGCGCATCTGAGCCCGTTCCTCGCACGATACAGACCACGATCTGTTCGCTGCCCTTCTCTCCCTGTCGTTGCTGGTGTGCGATCGCAGCTACCTCCGCGACGGCCGGAATTGTCGCGATCACCGCCTCGATGTCTCCCAAATCGACACGTCGACCACTCAACTTCACCTGGTCCGTTGTTATACGGCCGAGAAAGTCTATAACGAAGTCTTTGTCTTGGCCCTGGACTATCCGAGCACGGTCACCAGTCCGGTATATGCGACCGTATTTGGCGCTCTCGACAAATGCAGCTGCATTCTGTTCTGGCCTGTCCAAGTAGCCAGCGCTCACCTGCGGACCGCCAATAGCAAGCTCGCCACTGAAGCCAAGGGGCACTGGCTGTGGCTCGCGGGAGGCAGCGTCTAGCACAAACATCGAACACGTTGCCAGCGCACCACCGACGTTCGATCCGCGCTGTCTCACAGAGAAGTCGGGCTGAACGGTGCAGTTTATGCTGCCCTCCGTTGGGCCATACGCATTGAGGAGATTCCTCACGTCACCTTCGTCCCGGTTGACGAAGGAATCTGACGCGAAGTTCTCAATGGCCTTCCGCCCCAAAACCTCACCCATCGTCCACAGATGCTTGAGCGTCGGCACCTTTCTCGGCCGGAGCAGCGCAGCCATACTCGGCGTGGCCATCGTTATCGTGGCAGAGAGCGCATTAATGGCCGCTTCTGGGTCAGTGAGTGACGTGTTCCGGTCACAAGAACACAGAGTGCCGCCGACTGACAGCGTCACGAAAATCTCCATCACGGCAGGGTCGAACGTCGGGGCCGCAAATTGGAACCATCGTGGCGGCTGGCCATCAATGCTCTTTGGCGCGAATTCCACGTGCGAGGAGATGCTGCATGCAGCAGCATGGTGAGTAATCTGCACACCCTTTGGCTTGCCTGCTGAGCCGCTGGTGTACATCACATAAGCAAGATCTGTACCCTTGATAGATGGGAGACGAAGGTTTGGGTAGCTGGACACGCCGCTTGTCCGCCGCCGGCGAGCAGCAACAAAGGCCGTCACGTCGACCCATTGGCGAGGAGGCGAGGATGATATCGAAATCAGTGGAGACATGGATCCTAGCGCTATTTCTCGTCCCAGGATAACTCTAGGGGAAGTCTCCTCCAAGATGTCTTGTAGTCTCTCAAGGGGTGCATCAATGGGCAGGAGACAGAATGCGCAGCCTGCCTTGAGGACACCGAGCCAGCAGATGTAAAGCTCAGGAGAGGTCGAGAGAAGGGCTGGCACAATTAACCGTCCATCAACTTCGGTCGATCTTGTAAGATGCAGAATGTGTTCTGCGAGTTCAGAAGACAGCCGATCAAGCTCAGTATACGTGAAGATATCGTGTTCTCCTGACTGCCCATCAGGATTAGGAGACTTGAGGAAATCTAAGGCCGACCGGTCCGGATATTCTTTGGCTCGATTCGCAAACTCAGAATGAAGGAGATCCGATAGCTCGGTGTTACCGGATGTGCTGCGCAATGGTGTTTTTTGAGGTGGGTGGTTCAACACAGAAAGGGGGAGCGTTTGTAGGCTTTCCACAGCGACAGATGGTGACATCGAGCGCAAAACATACTCGATCAGGACTTCTTCGAAGCAAGGTGGGACGAGTTCACCAACAAAACTGACTGTGAGAGAGTCCTGGTAAACGATTGCGGTGAAGGGCTTTTGAGGAGTCAGTGCCGAACCCTGTGAGCGGCCACACACTTAGGGACATCTGCTACATACCTTGAGGGCCTCACTTGCCGCCTGGCCTAGAACAAGGGCAAAATCTGTTGACACGTATTCTTCGGGTCGGTCAAGAATGGATACCGTGCACTCCCACTCGCCCCCAGCTTGGGAATCCTGCTTGGCCACGGCGTACACAGCACGTGGTTTCCCAGAAGAGTCGTCAGAACCTTGTCCTGGATCCGAGGTGCCTGTATGAAGTTCAAAGGCAACCTCGTCCTCACCGGTCAGAGACAGTAGAAATATGCTATATCTGCGCATAATAGCTGCGGAACTCGCCGAGAAATCCGCCTGGGGAATTTTGCGACATCTCACTGCGCGCTTTTCTCGGAATGACGAGGGCCGTGATGAAATATTGGACCCGTCGAAGAGAGTCGTCAGGGACGGAAACCTGGTGACAGGTAACAGATCAGGTATAACGGACGTCATTCTGAGTATCCTCAAACGATAATTAACGAGTAAACGCTGGGGTAGGAGACAGCAACGTAGGTACAATTTTCACGATGCTTCCAACTGAGCCCAACGATGCAACGGGGCACAAAAATCTACGTTTATGAAGCTTAGGAGGGGATGTCAAGACGAAAGTCAGGAGGCACAAGTACTGTGATTGAGGTAATTCTCAGAGTGATGACCAGCCTACCCGCTACATGCCCGGTTAGCCGCAACGGCTGACATGAAGTTCCAAGGCCTCGGGTCCCGGTCTCGAACATGCCGACATCGCTAGTACACTGGTGCCGGAGAGTGCAGTGTCACAAGATCTCAGAAGGAGTCTCTTAGGACGTCGACATCCAAGGAAATGCGGTGTCAGAGGGTGGTCACATGGCGCACTTTGGTGTGCTCAAATAGGGGGTTACCGTCCATGAAGAGGAATTCGGATCTGCAGCTGTACCTACCAATGGGATTCGGCGATCAGCATTATAAATGCAGTTGGGGGGCCATCATTGGGGAAGGAGGCGAACAAAGCGTCTAAGTTGTAGGAAGAGGATGTTACGGTGCCCAAATCTCTTGGCGAAGGCCAGGGGCGAAAGAAGCTGGACCTGGGACAGGCAGTTCTTGCAGTCCTCGTCACTCGGCTTGAGAGCAGAGCCACATATCAACACTAACAGACACGGCTTAGAGAAACTTGCCACGAGGCTATGTCTGTTTAAGGGTCAAGAGGCATAACAGGATTTCGCAGAGACCGTTGCGTCTTCTTCTCCCTCCCCGACTTGCCCAAGGTGCCTGAAGTCAATACCAGCCGTGAGCCTCCGGATCTGATCGCCTATGCCTCGGATGGGGTGTATTGGATGGCTCAAATGGGTGTGGAGGGAGTGGCTTCAAGAAATAAAAGATGCACCGTGACGCACAATGCGCGTCTTGACCGTCTTGTGAACCTGATCAAGGATCCTCGGCACCTGTGCATGCGCATATTGGGCCGAGGAGATGCCTGTTCAACGTTATCAGATCCGACAATCATGCAGAAGCAAGCCCATTCTCAGCCAGTAAGGTCAAGGCATGGGCGCCACAAATATTTATCTGATCCGCCGCAGACATGGGGATGAAGGCACTACTCAACGTCATGCGCACCGTATGCCCTGTAGAACCTTTCAAGTGCAGTCGCACCCAGGCTCTTCGGAGAAGCGGAGAAGAAGACACGCAGCCCGTACATGACAGACATGTGCCTCATTCCCGGAGGGGCAACTGGCAGCATACCTAGGTACTGACGATCATCATGTAGCTCAGCGGGGCCAGACAACCTACGGGCTGAACCTTGGTCAACATAAGAGCTCCATCGAGGTCAGCCTTCCAGCAATGCCTTCTAGAAAGGCTCCGTCACGCGCTGTCACGCTTAATCGATGTTCGCTTCTCTCTGGCTGCTTTGCCAGATCACAAATATCGTACAGGGGTCACACCGAAGCCCAGGACCTCAGTGAGGCGGGTCTAGTGACTATTAATGCACTCGAAGTCACAACGAGCCTCGACTGTCGAGCACCATATGTCACCAACTATAACGGTCCCGGAATCCCTGGCCTTTTGGGCAATTGGGTATTACTGAGCTCACGTTCCGATATTCGGTCGGCCCATGTGACGTGATATTACCCCAGCGCCTGAACACAAGCAACCATTGGCAGCGGGAATTGACACCAACTTTGATGCAATTTGGAGAGATGCAGGAATATGCTGTGCTGTGCTGGCTAGAACACGGAGAAAGGATCCTCTCGTCCCCAGCACCTGACCACCTTGTTGATGATGTTACCTCAATTCTGCCCCCCCTTTTGTACTGATGAGTACCTCGTTTCCCCTCAGCTGCTTTCTCGACTTCTGTGTCCTTGCCGAGGTAGTCAGGATACAAGTCCGTCTCAGTATAGGTCTGCCGCTCGCTTCTAGAGCAGTCCACACGCGTGCTTCAGAATGTCGGACGCCGTAGGTGCCGCCACAGATGACCAGAAAACCACAGAGACGGTATTCCAGGGGCCGCAAAAGGACATGGTAAGCAGCGATATCAACGATACGGTAGTTTTAATTATCAGATCTTGGATAGGACAAAGGACTTGCAACACATCTGACATCCGTCCTCTCATAGGCACTCTGGCCTCGGCCAAGTCTCAGTCTGGCTCCCACCAGAGGATATTTTAGGCTTCTGTCTCTCACGCCCAGGGAATCTGTCTTAGACACCTTACTCCTTGTAGTCGGTATCATTGCCTCCATCGGCGCAGGCATTCCCTTCCCACTACTTGGTATTCTCTTTGGCCAGCTAGTCGACGACTTAAACTCCATATCATGCAGCACGAGTTCCTCCGACTCAGCATCTATCCAAGCCGCCGTGAACGGAAGAGTCCTGGATGTGGTCTACGTAACGACTGCCAACTTCTGTCTCATCTGGCTGCACTGCGGCGCCTGGTCCCTGTTTGGTGAGCGTCTTGTCCGCAAGCTCCGGTATCAGTACCTCAACGCCCTTCTGCGCCAGGACCTAGCCTTCTTTGAGACGCTTCCCGCAGGAGATGTCGCTGCCCGGTTGGATGCGGACTTGCAGACTGTCCAAGCGGGCATGTCAGAGAAGGTCGGCATCTTGATCCAGAGTATCTCGTATTTTGTGGCCGCCTACGTCGTGGCTTTCATCAAGGACACCAAGCTAGCCGGCATCTTGGTCAGCTTGATTCCTGCTTACTTCCTCATGGCACTCAGTGGCAATTACTTCACCAAGGAGTATGCAGGCCGCTTAGCCGAGGGCACAGGCAACGCCACAGCCATCGCCTCCGAGTCACTGGCACACATGCGTCTGATCAAAGTCTTTGGTGCCGCGGCGAGGATCGAAAGCATATTTGTTGACCACCTGAGGGGGGCCAGGAGGGCAGCTGTGGGCAAGTTCATCACCGCATCTGTCCAGATGGGTCTGCTGTATTTCATTGCATATTGTGCAAGTGCCTTGGCGATGTGGCAGGGTGGGAGACAGATTGCCGAGTCGGTGGCAACCGGTGGTGCTAATGGTATCACGGTGGGACATGTGTATACTGTCATTTTCGTCCTTGTTGATGGTGAGTCTGCATCTCTGACCTACCACTTGCCATCGGACCCTGGGCTGACAGTCTCGCAGCTTCGTTTATCGTTAGCCAGGTCGCCCCTTTCTTGACTGTATTCGCCAATGCTTCCACGGCATCTGAGAAACTATTCAGGACCATCGAGAGAAAGCCACCAATCGACTCGGCCGAACTGGACAAAGGTCTCAAGCAGAGCGAGATCGCTGGCGAGATCATCTTCGAGGATGTGTCTTTCAGCTATCCATCCCGACCTGAGGTCCCGGTCCTTCAGAACGTCAGCTTGTGTGTTCCCAGCAACAAGATGACTGCTATCGTTGGACTGTCTGGTAGTGGAAAGTCCACAATTGCCGCCTTGGTAGAACGCCTCTACGACCCGGATAACGGTAAAGTGCTGGTCGATGGCCTTGACCTTCATGGACTCAACCTCAGAAATTACCGTGGGCACGTCTCTCTTGTCGAACAGACACCATCCCTTTTCAACCGATCAGTTCTAGAAAATATAGCACATGGCCTTGTTGGTTCTGCAAGGTCGGGGCATCAAGAGTTGCAAGAAACACTTGTCAGTGGTGCCCTCGCCGAGATGACGGCGAACGTTCGAAGGGGCGGCGATCTCAGTGCACTTGTTCAGAACTCTCCAGCTCTGGAGATGATCATCAGGCTCGTTCACGAGGCCGCCGACCTAGTCGGGGCAAGCGAATACATCGTCAATTTACAGCACGGATTTGCGACGACTGTTGGTCCGGGAGGTAATCAGCTCAGTGGTGGCCAAAAGCAGCGAGCTGCTTTTGCTCGTGCTGTTATCCGCGACCCTTCCATCCTGATCCTTGACGAAGCCACAGCCGCTCTCGACTCGACCAGCGAAGCCAGAATTCAGACGGCTATGGAGAAGTTCGCGACGAATCGTACGACTATTGTCATTGCTCACCGCCTCTCTACAATCAAGAATGCCGATAGCATATTGGTAATGCAGCAGGGTGGCAAAATCGTCGAGCAAGGAACGTACTCCGCCCTTATGGAACAGGATGGGGTATTTGCGTCGCTTGTCAGACTGCAGAGCCTGGAAGCTGAAGAGGATGATTCACAGCCTCGGGAGTCTACCATCATGAGTTCTGACGGAAGAAGCGCCGAGAAGAAACGCAGCATGGAAGAGACTGTCAGTCAATCTGCAGAAGGCTTTTCTGGACCTGATGACGTTGCTGCCAGCAGCATGCCTTCTTCTCCCAAGGAGGACACCAAGGTTGGTGATCGAGGCTTTCTGGCCACTTTTGGCGCTATCCTGGGTTTTGCACGACCCCAGATCCTCTTCATTGTACTCGGTGTCTTCTCTGCTGCAGTCGTCGGCGGCTCTCATTCAGGAGAAGCTGTGATCTTTGGCAATGTCGTCAGCCGCCTGAATAGCTGCCGAGTCCCTTCCGAGATCTACAGCAGCGCCTCACTTTTCGGCGGGCTGTTCTTCGGCCTTGCCCTGCTCGAGTTCTTTGCCAACCTCATCAGCACCAGCTGCTTCGGCTGGGTTTCCGAGAAGCTCTTGTACAATACTCGGGTCCTCAGTCTCCGTTCTCTGCTCAACAAATCCCTCCACTGGCATGATTCCGAAGGTCGTACCCCCGGAACTCTGGTTTCATACCTCAGCGCAGACGCCATCGCTATGTCCGGTATGACGGGATCGATCCTCGGAGTCACCTTCTCGGTGTTGGTCAACCTGGTATCCGGCATTGTGCTGGCTCACATTGTCGCCTGGAAGATCGCTATTGTCCTCTTGGCCTGCGTTCCGATACTACTCACCTCCGGTTTCCTACGCATCCGTGTCCAAGCCCAATTCGCTGGGCGTCATGCCAAGGCTTTTGCAGACAGCGTCGCCATCGCCATCGAGGCTGTCGATTCCATCCGCATCATCAGCGTATTCTCGCTGCAGATCGATTCTGCGCAGACCTTCCTACGGAGTCTTTCGGGCCCGTACAAGGCGACGCTCAAGAGCATCTTCATCGGCAATCTCTACCTAGCTCTGAGCTTCAGCATCGGCAACTGCGTGTACGCGCTCGCGTACTGGTGGGGCGCGAGGCAGACAAGCAATGGCACGTACACACAGACGCAGTTCTTCATCGTGCTCACCGCGCTGCTTTTCGCCGCGCAGTCGAGCGGACAAATCTTCACGCTGGCGCCGGATATCTCCAAGGCTGCCGTAGCGAGTCGTCGGGTCCTTAACCTCATCCTCCCAAAGGGTGACAAGGCTTCTCGCGTCGAGAAGGAAGCCCGCCGCAGCGCGGCGGATCCCGAAAAGGGCAACCACTCTTCAGTGTCTTCTGGCTCTCCCATGGCCGAACAGGACAGGAAGGGTGCCACTATCACTCTAAGGAATGTCACGTTCTCCTATCCATCCCGGCCGGATGTGCCTGTTCTGACCTCCCTATCACTTGATGTCCCTGCTGGCACCTTCGCCGCGCTTGTCGGTCCCTCCGGAGCCGGCAAATCCACCATCGTCTCACTCCTCGAGCGTCTCTACGTCCCATCGGAGGGCACTATTTGCCTCGACGGGTATGATATCACCGGAGCACCTGAGGCCGCACCAGGCACACAGAAGTCATCATTCCGCGACACTATCGCGCTTGTGCCACAAGATACGGCCCTCTTCTCGGGCACCGTGTCATTCAATATCGGGATAGGCGCAAGACCAGGCAACACAGCGACGCAGGAGGAGATTGAGGAGGCCGCCCGGCTTGCCTGTATCCACGACACGATCGTCTCGCTTCCAGAGGGTTACGACACGCCCTGTGGCCCGTCTGCGGGGCTTCAGTTCTTCAGCGGCGGGCAGAAGCAGCGCCTCTGCATCGCGCGGGCGTTGGTGAGGAAACCCAGGCTGCTACTGCTTGATGAGAGCTGCAGTGCTCTGGATGCGGAGAGCGAGGCACGGTGGGAGGCTGCGCTGGAAGGGGTACGGAAGGAGGGCGACGTGACCATCATTGCTGTTGCTCATCGGCTAAGAACGATCAAGAAGGCGAACATGATTTTCGTGATCGAAGGGGGCAAAGTCCTAGACAGGGGCGGCCATGACGAGCTCATATGGAGGTGTGAGAGGTACAGGAATGATGTCCTGCATCAGACCCTAGAGTAAAGGAAACTTCGATTGTTGATAATTATCTAAGGTTTGACATATTGATGTATATATGCCCTCTGAGAGAGAGAGAGAGAGAGAGAAGAGGTCTTCTCCTTCAGGCCACTTCTGCACGGTACTTGCTTGTGGGCCTTAGACCGAGGCCAGACTTCTCATAGATCATATCGATTGCCTTCATCTGGGCAATGCTATCCTCAGGTGAGATGAGAATTCCAGTTCCCTCCTGGCCTCTGATCCTGTTGACGAACTGCTCCAACATATACCCATAGGTCGACTGCCACGACTCACCTGGCAGGTCACGCCCCATCTCCTTCCATGTGTAGGCCTTCTTCGTATCCTTTTTCGTAAACCTCTTCACCACCTGAGATTCGCCCTTGGTGACCACGAAATCGTCCACGATGTCAACGCGGTGGTAGTGAGGCGAGACCAAGAAGTTTACAAACGTCACGGTACGCTTCTTCTTGACCACACAGCCCTCATCTACCTTCTGGCCATGATCAGTGGTCACTACGGGCTTGTGCGTGACCGTGACAGTCGGCCAACCGAGCGACGTGTTGGGACCCTTCAGACCCCCGTCGATCTCACCCGTGCCACCGTTCGGGAAGCGCAGCTTCGCTTGGAACATTCCGTCACACCTGTCATACGGCTTGTGCAGCCTCTGCAGGTTTGCTTCAGCACACTCCGTAGGCTCCGTGCCAAAGGCTTCCCTCACACATGCGACGGTGTATGTGCCCAGGTCCATGAGCGCGCCACCAGCCAGGTCGTAGTTAAAGCGAATGTTGTCATCCCCAAAAAGGAACGATGGGACGATCGCCTTAGCAAGGACGTGTTCGATGTTAGGGGGGTCAAGCACGGATTTAAACAGCGCGAAGGCCGGAGCGAAGCGGCTGTGGAAGGCCTCCAGGAGCACAGGAGCGCCGGGCTGGGAGAGCAGCTGGGAGTGAAAGAGAGCCTCAGCCTCCTCGGCGTTGGAGGTCGAGGGCTTCTCCAGAAGGACGTGCTTCCCCTTGGCGAGTGCCTTGTGCGCCCATTCGAAGTGTAGCCCGTTCGGGAGAGGGATATAGACCGCATCGATGGATGGGTCGTCCAGGAGAGCTGGGCACTGTGATCAGCTGCGTTCCCTCCAAGTGCAAGGCTAGAGGCGTACCGTCATAGCTATCCTTGACGTTGGATATGCCGTGTTTCTTCGCGAAGGCGGCTGCCTTGCTCTTTTCACGTGCTGCAACGGCATACACGATAACGTTTGGGTTGCTCTTGGCGGGGTTGAGGAGCGCCGGAGGCCTGAGTACCACCGGGAATGCTCGTGTCAGCTTCTTCCACTCAAATCTATGAGGAATCTCACTCACGCAATGTTGGCCGCACCCAGAATACCAAACTTCAGGGCCCCATCGTGCTTCGCGACCACAGGCACGCTCAGCAGAAGCTGATTGCGGCGTAAGCAACTCAAGAAGGCGCCCATTGTGTGCGGTCAGACCTTGCTGCTACTCTCGTCCGAGGGTGCCGTAGTTTGTAGGATTCCAATCTTTGCACGCGGTTTGATGCGAAGACTCTGAGAGATGGATGAGTGCGGATGGCAATCGACGTCTTTTTGAAGTCTTTTGGCGCAGAGAATAAGGACGCGGCTGTCAACAGACCGAGGACGGTACGTCCGTACAGTCAACGAGATCCCGGATTTGGAGAAATGTTTCCAGAGGATTTCGGGGTAATTATGCCTGTCGAGCCGACGAGCATCGAGGGTGACACGGGCAAACAACCAATTCACGTGATCAAAGGTCTTGCAAATATTCACTGAGGTCGGACGGAAGACTACGTAATAGGAGATGACTCCTGGAAAAAAAAAAAAAAAAAAAAACATCACCAGACAAGTACCCGGATTTGAGATTCCGCCTCCCTCAGCCATACTCACCTCACAAGCCTCCGGGCATATGTAATTACTTGTTAACGCCGCATCCTGAACAGGTCTTGCATATCTAGGTAAGTCAACGCAGGTAAGCCCACCAGCGTAGACACCACACCCAAAGAAGCCTTGGATGAGGCGTCTGCCGATCATTACATTCATGGTTGGGGCAGCACCGCAGATGGCGCTACCTACTTCGAAGCCAACGACCATGGCGAAGAAGTACCATTTCACATTGAAGACACGAAGTGCCATTAATTCGCACTAGAGTATAGTAAAGGTGTTCAGGTACTTTAATGCCAGTGACAGTCCTCATTGGGCCCTGGTCAGGGTTAACCTCAGGCTGAGGCTCAGGCACAGCTTGGGGGACAACCAAGCTTGTCCCCAAGGCATCGTGTTTTTCGCCCCTGTCATCGGCAACATAGTCCAAAAGCTGGGTTGTCTGGAACGTCAGTTCCGGCCTCGGTCTGAGTGCCAGCAGAGTTTGCTAAATGGTCACTGGTCGTCATATCCAACGTTTTAATTACAAGGCCTAGTTCATGCTCGTGCTAGGTAATGGAGGATAAGATTAGAGATCTAAGAAATATCTGACGGCCGTTCCATCGTCCGAACTCGATGTTAGTGTTGAAATGGTTCTCAGCCCACGACATGATGCTGTTGTCGTCGACCTTTCTCATGTGTTTCTCGTCCGTCTCAGACCTTTTCATTTCCTTTAGCCGGCGGATGTTCATTGCGAAGATCTGCGGGGTTTGTTGGAGATCTAAGGGCGATTCATATAGGGACATATGAATTCGCGACTTGAATGCCTCATCTATGATGCCGACGTGATTGGTCGTTAAGAACAGTATTCCACTGTAGTACTCCAGTACGCGGAGAAACACTGGCAGTTGGGTTAGTAAGAAGTATCGGAGCATCCCAAGCCAGAATGAATGAACTCAGATCATTAAGTCGCTATATAGATATGACTGAGAATCACCCGTAGCAGTAACGAGAGCGTTTCTGTGAAGATCAGATGGACTCCGACGGGTGAAGAACACATCCGCTTCATCAAGGACCAGTATACAAACCCAAATGGTAGCCCAACGAAATATTCTTGTTAAATTCCATCAAGCGCTTTTAAGACTGACGGCTGAAGTGAAAGACAAATTCCGAAAAGGCCGGAGCTCGGCCGTGGATATCAAGACGATCGAGCTCGCGGTCGAAACATTTTGAAACACGGCAACGGAATTTGGACATTGCTATGGCAATGCGAAGACCATCTCTTGATGCATATTCGCGAGTTACAGCTTCACACCAGTAAACGATTGCGACACGTGGACGCGACTACTACGGAGATTTTTTACACCGTGAATCGCAATCTATTGTATACTTAATCAACGAACCAAGAAACCCACGGCCTAAGACAGGAATTGGAGAGGCGGAAGGAATTTAACGAAGAAGTGCTGAATGAACAACGGCGGCAGACCGCATCGCTAGAGACGAGAGCGCAAGCAGTGAATGCTCTAGTGCGACACTTGGAAGAGTGCAAGACCGCAAAAGGTAAGTTCCCTGCGTGCTCATATCTCAACTGTCAACAGCAAATGGTATACTGCTGAACAGACTGCTCGGGCCTTACGGCCAGCTAGCAATTCG
Organism: Endothia cerciana; assembly: GCA_026119935.1. Lineage (NCBI taxonomy): Eukaryota > Fungi > Ascomycota > Sordariomycetes > Diaporthales > Cryphonectriaceae > Endothia > Endothia cerciana. The sequence continues at coordinate 298,926 of JALRMH010000023.1, forward strand.
ACCGACGACTCCAAGGCCAAGCCCGATAGCTATGGTCAGCGTACATGATCTGTGTCGAATCCTGAGAGTGTTGCCTCAGCGGTCTAACGATGACCTGCGGAGAGTGATAGGCGAGCGATCTTGTTTCAGTGATCAGGCACAGACTATAACCTATTCACTTCTTGAAAATGTGATATTCCAGGACTGGTTGGCACACGAAGGATCACATATCCTTCTCGTCAACGGCAGCGACAGCGAACACGCCAATGACTCCATATGTTCCATGTCAGTCCTGACGGTGGATATCGTGAGCAGTCTGATGAAGGCTAACCAGGGGCGTCACGTGGCCGTCCTTCACTTCCTCTGTCGTCTGAATTCATCACAGGGACAGAGACCAAGGTCGATGATGAGATCTCTGATTCTTCAACTCATGTGCATCTTTCAGAGATATCGATGCCTGAACCTCGCTTTCATCGACAGCCGGACATATATAGTGGATCTATAGAACTTTGACCCGGGGGCCCTCTTAAACATCACCCAACAGCTGTGTCACCAACTGCCCAGGGACCTGACGGTGTATTGTTTCATAGACGGGATCAATCAATGTCTACGACAAATATTTGGCTTCTACGACGACATGGTCTACTTTCCTCCGGGGATTAATGCAAATCATGCTGGCTTCCGGGACTGCAGGTCCGGAATGTGGTGGTTTGTACCAGGGATATGGAGAGTCTGGACTGAGATTCACATTGAAAGTGCTCCTCACTAGTGTGTCTTGAACAATCTTGGATCACCAGATCTAAAGCTGAATATCCCTTCCTGAGAGCGAGACTGCCTTTGCCTTGCCGACTGCAGCGTCGTTTGAAGATCGCTTAGCACACGACGGGTATGGAAGACCGGCTCTAGGATATCACAAGTATCCAACATACTGAGTCAATTGCCATCCTCAATAGACTTTAGTTCCTCCTTTCTTGCGGTACTTGATCGGAGAGCAATAGGTTCCATCTCAAATGAAATCATGAGTCTTCTGCTAGGACAACCCAGAGGGTGTGGAGCTCGGCCCAAGAGCACGGCCGCCACTGTGTATTACACGCCATTGGTCAGTTGCAAGTGCTCAGCGGACCCGACTTTGGCACGTCAGCGCGTGTGCCCCTGAAGATTCTCGCAGATCGTGGCACCACCGCAGCAGCTCGACAGCTGGGGTCCTGTTGAATTTAAACGAGTGGGGAAGCTTGATTCCTTCAACTACGGAGTTCCTCAAGGGAGCTGATGAGGCTATTTATGTGTATCGCCGAAGACCCTGGCTCAGGGCTCGTATTTACGAGCTTGTGACGTTTCCTGAAACGAGACCATCGTGGCCTGAGACAGACCACCAAGCCGACTTCCGGGCATAGGTTCTTTGGCAGGCGTAGGCCTTATGATCAACAGGCCCAGCTTCCTTTTTTTTCTCTTGCGACCGACGGGTATTAGCCAGTATTTAGTGTCCAAGGCGCGACGTTATTTCGACCCAGCGCAATCTATCGTTGAAGCATACCTTGCTTTGATCAAATCGACGAACTTCTCATTCGGAAGAGCATCCGCCGTCTCGCTGCTTCCGAGACAAGCGAGGCACAACTCTCCTGGAGGTTAATAGCGGCTGGCTTGTTAACCTGCTCAGCGAGTGCTTCCGATATGTATCAACCGTTAGTAAAGATAATCAGGCAGCACTTGCGGACCTACTCGACAATCTGGAGCAATTGATCGTTGCGAAGTGACTACGTGGGGATAATTGTGTGTCTTGACTACAGACAAGTGGTGGTGTTGCATGTGTTGTCTAAATGCACGGCCTTGTGCTTAAAGGACGACTACTACTACTACTACTACTACTACTACTACTACTACTACTACTACTACTACTACTGAGCCAGTCTTCGAGACGGCGTCACCAATACTCAGGTGTCATTGAAGAGAATCCGTCCTGGCCTTTGAAGTCGTTAGACATCCAACTGAATCTTCATGCGGTCTCACAACGTTCGTAATACTGTACTGCCTCCGAGTGTTGTTTTCGAGAAACAGGGGCGGTGGAGCGAGAACGGGATCGAGTGGGCCAGTGAGGCTGGAGGAGATGGGCGTAATCCAAGTCAACAGCGTCAGGGGACAGAACACCGGAATCGGACTCACTTGCATCTCGAAACTGAATACGAAAATGGGTAGCCAATACTTTTGCTTCTGTATCGGACTCGGAGACAAGCTGCTGAGGCTGGACAAGTACGCCCGCACCACGCTATGAACTGACCACACCTGCAGCCCGTAGCTGAACAGACTTCACGCATACTCCACCCCACGTATGCCACAGGCTTGCCCAGCTGGCCACAAGCCATAAACCGCGCCCGGGAGAAATTGGAGGGCGATAACGTGTGCCGCCTGACTGGTCTGGTCGGGGTAGTCACGCGCCTTTCGGGGGCTGGGCACCCGCCAGTCGGTAATTCCGAAGCCCATGGGCGCCACAGCGGCCCGCGGCCGAACCGCTTGTGAAATTCTGATGAAGAAAGACGGCTGACATACCGTCCATGAATGGTGAGCGGGTGAAGTTGTCCCTTCACGTGTCGCAGTCCCGCAGCGGCGCGGATGGATGCGCTGGGAAGCTGTCGAGGGGAGCAGGTCATTATATTAAGTGTAGCGTCCGTCGCACAGTGTACCATAGTAGGTTCCCTAACGATAGGTAGCAAATACGAAGGACAAGCTTTCTCGGATGCAGCTGTGACGGTCCGCTGAAGAGCGTATATGCGGGACTGCCGTTTTACCCGGTTCGCGAACGCTAGGGCGTGTGGTCGGTTTCGCTGCTTCTTTTTCCACCGGCGTCCAGTGAGAGACACAGCTGTCTAGTATCCCTGACCAGCGCCCGCTGCATGGCTGGATGCGCACAGCGCATCCATCATTTGAGTATACGAGGTGCCGCCTGACCCGAATCGAACAAGAGTGTCGCATTATTGGAGCGTTAGGTGCGCTACGCCCAGGGATGCAGAGGCGCATTACGATGCGCCCCTGGTTTCCACGAGTCTGACAAGCCCTTCCGGAGTAATGAGACGGTCCAGACGGTGAGGGACCAATATATGAGATCCGGCGTCCCTTGGGGGGTTTGCCCAAAAGAGGTGGACCTCCTCCACCTGTGGCATCACTTCAACTTAAGGCACCACTATCGAAGGATCATCTGCCTTGGGGAACCCTTTCAGATCAAGATGCAACTACCGACGTCCTTTTTTGCCGTAGCCGTCACGCTGAGCCTCAGCGGCGTGACAGAGGCCGTCTGTTCTGGTAATACCTACGCCATAGGGACAGCGAGCGTCCTCTCTACCGGCAACACGCAGTGTAAGCATCCTCGTCGTCGTCGACGTATACTTCGCTTGAAGGTGTCTATTCCCTAGGGCTCATAATACCCGATGCCCTGGGGTCGTGGCCCCTGCCAGCTGGACGATATACCTACCAACTGCTGATCTCCAGGGAATATCTACGACACCAGCTGCAACGTCTACCAAAGCTACCAACAATCCTCCGCCGTCAGCCTCTGCGACTCGTCTGCCTTCTACTGCACCTTCGGCACAACGCTCATATCTCAATACGACGACCCGAAATCAGGCTGGGCGTACAACTGCACGGCGGACGCTGTCTCGGAAACGTGCGGAACTGACAACATCGTCGACTGCGTAAGTGAACGAGCGGGAACACCCCCCACGTCCTCTCCCCCCCCCCCCCAAACAAAAAGGAACAAAAGGAAAGGTTTCAACAGCTGTAAAGGCACTTCTTCTGACCTGTGTACCTCAACATAGTGCTTCCCATTCTGGGGCGGGGCCCCGAACGCGAATCCCCAGGAGAGCTAGTGAGGCCGGCGGAGGATGGACCCTGTTGCTTCAACAGTGGTCGTGACGAGGTGACAATAGACTGGGAACAAAATCATGTCAATAGTAATGGATCAAATGGGGCGTGCTTGGAGGTGTTGTGTTCCCACACATCATGTACTCAAAACCTTCACAGCCTAATTTAAAATGGAAGCCGGCCAAGCAAGGCTCCCGAGGAAGGCTCCCGAGGTCAACAAGACAAGTTTCATCGACTCGAAGTGAAGTCGAATAATAGCGGCAATACACACAGGCAGACCAAACAGACGCTGACGAATCGGTCGACCAATCACTCGATCAAACGACAGTCGCTCACTCCACCATCACCACGTCCAATCTCGTCCTCATTGCTGCTCACAGTCGGAATCTGTAATGCCGGAGACCACCCAGCCCCACTGTCCAAAGTGCTTGCGAGGAGATCGACCTAGTCCGCCTTCGTGAGTTGCTCAGGATCGCTTGCGCCCACAATCATCGTGTCCGCCTCGGCCGTGTCAAGTATGCTATAAGTGCGCCAGCTCCTCTCACTTGCCTAGGGTCGCCAGTATCGCCAGCTTGAGAACGAATGCACCTTGGAGAGGGATTTTGGACCAGGGCCGGCTGCGGACCGACCGCCCCCTGCCCTTCTATTTCATGACCTTGTGGCTATTCACCAGAAAGGTGCCTGCGACGGGGCTGTGCGCGGAGAGTGCGAGCGGAGTTTCGTGGGGCAGAGACAACGGCGTTGTACTTCTGGTAGACGCTACCGCAGAAACTCGCCCGCCTTTTACGAGTCAGCGACGATGGGCGCGCACTCGGCCACGAGCAGCGAGGCTTCCGACTCATGGATGTACAGTCTGCCCGAGCTGCGCGACACCCAAACGAACGAGGCAAAATTGACCACAGGGCGGTTATGAGGTTGCGGGAGGTTGCAAAGGCCGTGTGAACTTCGGATTTGATGGATACCGTACGAGGTGCTTGACAGGGGCAGCTCTAGAGGCGCCATTGAGAAGCGGCGACAAGGTGCACCAGGAGCAGCGGGGACAAAATACCGGAGTCCATCTGTGCAGACAGCTCATATCATATCACGCAACCCCCAAGAGCCGGATGCAATCAAAGTCAGCAGTAAAGACAGCGTCAACTAGTAAGATATCAAATACCTTGACCCCAAAAGCAAACGCCGGCCATCTTTTCCATCCTTGGAGGTTTTCTTCCAACGCCACCTACGCCGGCCGGTGTCAGGATCACGTCTTTTGTAAGAAAGTTGTGGCATGATAAGGGTATCGAGCTTTCCCTGTTGGTATCACAGCCCTCGCCCCGCCGCTTCCGGATGAGAAAATTGCAAATGGAACATAAGTTGCTGAAAGTCCAAACCCCTCCACCACCCGTCCATCATCCATGCATGCTGAGACTGCTGACAAGGTTCTATTTTCCTCATGAAAGGGGGCTCCGGTATAATAGAGTCTCGGCCTCCAGCGTAATTTGGCCCAGTCGAGACTGGGAAAGGACCCGCTCTTCGAGACGTTGTGCTTCGGCGCCCGCCATGTATTGTGGACCTGTGACGAGCGATACCTGATGGTTCAACGGACGAAAAGGCGGACGAAGATAAACCCGGTGTGCTGTCTCGACTCCGAGCGGACACTTCATCGTCACGTTCCCTCTAGACTTCTGTGTCAATTTCGCCAGACGGCGCAGCATCTGCTTTCTCAGCTTCATTGGCCTTCGGGACATCTTCTGCGCCCGCTTTCGCACCACTGTCGTCAGCCGCTTCAGTAGCCTTGGCGGGAGACGATGTCTTCTGCTCGGTCTTTTCAGCTGCCATAGACTCCGATGTCGCAGAGGCTGTAGCGTTCTTGTCGATTTGTTCCTCGCCGCTAAGCTCAGTGAGTGCATCATCCTTGGCAACCTCCTCAGCCGGCTTTTCGACATCTTCGTCCTTCGCGGTGGTTGGAGCAGGCTCTGCAGCGGCGGCAGTAGGCTGGGCCTCGGTGTCTTCCTGCTTGATCGAAGGCACCGCTTCTTCCTCCGCAGCCTCTGCCATATCAACATCGCCATCTTTGTCAGTGATATCAACGGCACCGATGGCCTGAGGTGCGATGGCGCTCTCGGTCTTCTTCTGCACCTCAGGGGCTGCCTGCCCGGGAGCCTCAACACCGACGTCCTCCATTGTCTCATCACCCTCCTCATTGTCGGCCTCCGCGTGCACCTCAGCGCGATTTGTCGGTGACTTGTTTCCATTACGGTCAACGACGTCTTCGAAGCCCTCCTGGGCATATGGATTCTTGTAGTCCGTGATAGGTCGCTTTTTGCCATTTGCTTGATATATGCCGACAGCCTTTGCCATGTCCTCATCGTCGCTCTCCTCGAACTCGTCGTCTCGAGCTACGTTCGTTTCAATATTGCGCCGAGTGACGCGGACGTCTTTGTTGTTGTCTGCATCCTCGTCGTCAAGCTCGGCTTCGTCCTCGTCCGTCATGACGTTCATACCATGCCTGGGAACGTCCTGCATCTGGACAGACGGAGCCGGAATGGTCTTCTTGAGGTTCTCGATGACCGCGTTCTTGATCTTTTCGAGGTACTCGGGGCTGTTTGCGTTCTCCATGTTCGATGGGCGTACATTGAGCTCGTAATCAGGACCGTAGTACTACACCAAAAGTCAGCGCTAGTTCATCATCGACCGTGACAACAGATCACTTGCATCGTAGTATTCGTTGTAAGGCAGGACAGGATCCATCTCAACACCAACCAAGCGACCCGTCTCGTAGGCCCACGTCCGTGCGACATTGCGCATGGTATAGCCACCACCGCCGAGAACAAGGGTGGGAAGGTTGAATCTGCGCACAAAGTTGACACAATTAGCGTGACCACGCATGCTGAGGTTGAAGCAGCCGAGCCGGTCGCCGGAGAGGCTATCGCCACCGCATTGGAGGACAACAGCCTCGGGCTGGTAGTACGTCATAACGGCCTCGATGACAGGCTCGAAGATTGTCTCGTACGTCTGGTCGGTGATCCCGTCGCGCAGGGGAAAGTTGACGGCGTAGTTCTTGCCCACGCCGATGCCGATATCTCTGAGCTCGCCAGTTCCGGGGAAATACTCGCCGTATTTGTGGAAGGAGACGGTCATGACGCGATCGGTGGTATAAAACGCTTCCTCGACACCATCGCCGTGGTGGACATCGATGTCGATGTACAGAACCCTCTTCTTGTAGCGAAGGAGCTCGAGGATGGCAAGGACGATGTCTGCAAGAATCTCCTGTCAGCAAACTGAGATGCAAAGGGGATGGACTGGCTGGGCCGAGCCGAACATACCGTTGACGTAGCAGAACCCGCTGGCCTCGCTCTTCTTGGCATGATGCAGACCACCGGCCCAATTGATTGCAATATCGCACTTTTGTCGGTTGAGACGAGCGGCACCCTCCATGGACCCACCGGCGCTGATGCCGCAGAACTCGAAGAGACCGTCAAAGACAGGGCAATCGTCTCCGACGTTGTACTTGGTCTGCTCGCGCATGTAGCTGTCCATGTTGTCAGGTGTGACTCGACGGAGGAACTCGATGTACTCGTCTGTGTGGAACTGGGTCATCTCGTTGACAACGGCGGGCTTGGCGCGCTGTATTCGACGCCACGTCAGAAACCAATTCCCAGCAATGGCTGCCCTTGGTCCAAGAAGGACATTATCGGCGCCGTGGTGGGTTGTGAAGGAAGGGGCTACTCACATAGACCTCAAGGTATTTGTAGACATTATAGTTCATGACCAGGCTGTGTGCCAATCGAATCCGATGAGGCTTCATGGGATGGCCAGTAACATACGCATAATTGCCAATGTCGGAGTCGTAGAAGTATGCAACCTGTTTCTTGGTGGTGTTGAGCTTGGTGTAGAGAGGACGAGAGCGATCGACCCCTGCAGGATCTTTGTCTCTTGATGAGCTGTCCATCTTTGAGTGCTGTAGCCTCTCCAGTGGCTACGATGGCGAAGGGAAATGCGCCACAGTGGGAGGTAGTCGAGGGACGAGATGTTATCCCAAAAGAACTTGAGTGGGGTTGTCGCAAAATGCCAAGAGACAGGTAGAGGCACAGTTGGATGTGGTAACAAGAATTAGACAGCCGTTTAAGGCGTGGAATGAAAGAGGTGGGTGATAGATACCAAGTTGACGATAATGAATTGGAGAGTGATCGCATCGCCGAGGAGTTTGGGTTGGACCCAGCTGGAGCTCCATGCCTGCCGGTGACGAGGGGGGGTTACTATGGTATTTTTGAGGGTCAGCTTCAGAATCCCTGCTTTCGTGTGGGGCAGCCCTATGCTGCTTTCATTGGACAGATAGGAGGCCTTATCGGGACCCCCCAGGTACCCTGGCACCTCGTCGTTGCCTGGCCATGTGCTGGCTCAGCCAATGCCAGCTTAAGTAAGCCGCTGGAGCTTGGTCGCCGAGGGGAGACGATAGGTCAATCCTCCAGGCTGCCCAGAGCTGTCGTCAACCCTGGACCTCGGAGTCGCGAAACGACAACTTCCAGCATCATCATCATCAAGCTGACCACGCCTGTTAGCTCCCCACCACATTCCCCGTACCACTGCACCCATCTACGAAGACCTCAACTCCACAGGATCTTGTCCTCCTTCCGGACTCCTTGACATTTCATTCCCCCACCCCTCGGCCCCCCCAAACGCCTGCGCAATATGGATCTCCGGGGTCTGCTCGGCGGCACGCGAGGCCAGCTCGGTGGCGGTCAACCTGGATCTGTTTGTACCCCTGGCCACCTTGATGATGTGGATGATTGTGGCGGTTTTGACTGACTCCCATCTGGCTACATAGGACAACTCAAACCTAATCGATAACTCCGAGACTGTCTACATATCCTCTCTCGCCCTCCTCAAGATGCTGCGACATGGCCGGGCAGGTGTGCCCATGGAGGTCATGGGTCTGATGTTGGGAGAGTTCGTTGATGACTTTACTGTCAGGGTGGTGGATGTGTTTGCTATGCCGCAAAGTGGTACCGGCGTCAGCGTCGAGGCCGTGGATCCCGTCTTCCAGATGAAGATGATGGAGATGCTGCGGCAGACGGGAAGGTATGGATGATAACTTTTACTCTCTGCCTGCTGGGGTTGGGCTGCCATGCTGACCACACCCTCCTCTCTAGACCCGAGTCCGTCGTCGGTTGGTACCACTCGCATCCTGGGTTCGGTTGCTGGCTCTCTAGTGTCGACATCAACACCCAACAGTCCTTCGAGCAACTTACCCCTCGAGCCGTCGCCGTCGTCGTCGATCCCATCCAGTCCGTCAAGGGCAAGGTCGTCATCGATGCTTTCCGCCTCATCAACCCACAGTCTCTCATGCTAGGCCAGGAGCCCCGTCAGAGCACGTCCAACTTGGGCCACCTGAACAAGCCCTCTATCCAAGCGCTCATTCATGGCCTGAACCGACACTACTACTCGATCGGCATCAATTATCGCAAGACTGCCCTCGAGGAGAACATGCTCATGAACCTACACAAGCAGCCATGGACCGAGGCCTTGCAGATGGATGATTTCCGCGCGGAGGGTGATCGCAACAAGGGGAGGCTGGAGAGGCTGGTCAGCCTGGCCGAGGGTTACGAGAAGAGGGTCAAGGAGGAGACGGAGCTTACCAAGGACCAGCTGAAGACGCGCTACGTGGGCAAGCTCGACCCCAAGAAGCACCTGGAGGACGTCGGTCAACAGCTCATCGAGGACAACATCGTTGCCGTGTCCAAGCAGATGATTGACAAGGAGGCGACCATGCCGAAGAAGGACGCACCGAACGGCGCAAAGGATGCAACGAATGGAGGAGGCATGGACATCGATGGCTAGTCGTGTCTGCTGTTTCGAAGCCAAGGAATGACACGACTCATGGGAAGGCATAATGGCATTGTACGACTACCCGCGGCGTTAGACTTGGATTGGGCATGGGAGGTCACCCGGTAGACAGGTAGACAAGGAAAATCCGTCTTGCCCCAGCTTGCGTATCGCAAGTCTTTTCTCTCTGGATGTATGGTTGCTGCCGTCTGTCTTGCGATTATCAACTTTTCCTTGCCTGATCATGAGAGGTCTTTGTATCATGGCGACAAAGACCCGGAAGGCCGGCCGGCCGTTTGAAGGTGGCCTGGTCTGAGGAGGTGCAAGGCACATTTCAAGAAAGGACATTGCTCTTGTAGGGTACCGGACGCCATGCTTTGTCCCCCAGGCGCCTTTTTCAAAGGCACATGCCGCGCTCCTCGACAATATCATTGTGTGCACTCAAGACCACTGCTCTGCCCGTTCCCTATCGTCTTTCTGTTGCCCCCAGTGTTTCTGCGACTTGAAAAATATAAAGATCCCACCTTCTCCGTGGCATCAGTTCGTCTTCTCTTACAAGATGTGATAATATCTCATCTCCGCCTTCTCAGAACACGCGCACCTGGTCAGAAACCATCAAGGTTTGTACTTAATTCAGCCTGTGTATCGAAGCTCCTCTTTGGAGTGACTGTGACCATCCTCAAGCGAGATGGCGGGGATTCTTCAGTATTGTTTTCCACGCCCGAGAAAGGCCAGGGCGAAGGTCGAGTTCCAGCTGACGCCACTAGGAACGAACACCAGGCGAGGGATGATGAACCAGAAGCTCGAGAACGAATTGTCCCAGCAAAGACAGCCAGCAGGCCTGGCTGTGCCCCGAGCCATCTACCGTCCCGGAATCCCCAACCCCTACGCGTACCGTCCTCCCCTCAATGCCCAGGACCTTGCCAATCTCCACTACAACCCTCCCGATGCCGCCCATGCAGAGATGCTGAGCAACCTGGACGCCGCACTCCGTCATTCAAAGTACGTCCTGAGCGGACGCTGCGCCATGCACATCTGGGCCTGCTCGGAAGGCTCCGGTGCCGACACCTTCAGTATTCTGTGCCCGGCCTCCTCGCGAGAGACCGCAAAGGCCTGGCTGACGACGCACGTCGGGGCGGGTGGGTCCTTTATCGACTCCGGCGGCGAAGGCGGTGTCGTTGTTTACCGCGCCCACGACCTCGCTCAGCCGATCCGCGTCCACATACGATATATCAGCGACCGCGAGTTCGACCTCATGCCGACTACGCGTGCGGAGTTTCGGTACCTGGACAGCGACTCCAACACCCACCACGTCTCCTGCGCCGTCCTCACCCTGCCTGCGTTGCTAAACAACGCAGCCAGGATGTGGGACCGGTATCCCGATCCTGAGGACAGGGTGTGCCTCGCCCAGGAGATATTCTCGATACTCGCCCGCATCATGGAGCTCGACTTCGCGGCGCAGGGCGCGGGGCCGCTTACCGCGGGAGAATGTCCTCACGTGATGGACCCGAGGTTCTGGGCGCCTTTCACGGACACGTACCGACAGGGCCCAGCGCTCTTCGCGCAGTGTGGGCTGCCTATCCCGTACTCTGGGGTCGTGGGCATGCCATCTCGTCCCGGTGTGGGCATGAATGTCCGTCGACAGACGCCGATGCCAGACAGGTTCATCACAGATTTCGAGTCCCCTCGTAAGGCCCCTGTACCTCCTCCAGCGAGGGACCACGGGCGCAGCCTCACAGTGCCCCGATCACCGAGGCAGTCTTCGTCGAAGCACTCCCCGTCGGGGCCATCCCCGCCATCTCCCTCATCAAAGCCGTCTTCGTCGCGCCCCTCCACATCAAAGTCCAGACCCACGGTCACACCCCGATCCTCCGACCGCACCAAACCACCCACCCCCTCCAAGGCCAAACCCTCCTCGCGGCCTGCCCCGGCCCCCCAGCCCTGGCCTGGCTTCTCGGCCTTGTTCGGCCTGAAGGAGTCTGCAGACGACATGGAGCGGCGCCGCCAGCAGCAAGACCTTGAGCTCCAGCGCCAGGCGCGCCGAGCAAACCAGCGGATGGCAGCGCAGATCCAGCGTGGCCGTGAGCGCGACCGAGAGAGGCAGTGGCACACGAGGAAGGCACAAGATAGGGTGGACGCTTGGGGTGAGGAGTGGCCCTCGTACTGGGACGCGCCTCCCGAGCTATGATCAATCGCGTAGGCCCCTGCCGTGAACCGGATGACGTGATCGCGAGAGACGATGTCAGCAATGTAGCCTCTTTGGCGTGATCGTGGGTGTTCCTTTGGATGCCCAACTCCCGAGGTCGCCTAGACACCTCAATCTCCTCTATTTTTCCTTTTGTTTCCCGGGCCTCTTCAGGTAAGCAAAGGTAGGTTAGAACAAGAAAGTAAGTCTCCATACCCCATCCCCTCTTCTTCAAACGTGAGTATGTGAACAGATCCAAGAACAGATAGTAGACCGCCACCTAGGCAGCTTAATATAGGCAGACCCGCCAAAACAACTACAGTCCAAGGAGTCTCTTAAAGAGTCCTGTCGCCGTCAAGTTGTAACATATGAGATCAGAGAGTGATGCCAGTGCAGTAACGTTCATATTTGATTCAGTATCCCCATGACTTAGAAGAGAGAAGTTAGGCCAATCATGGATGCCCCCGCCGGTATCTTAAACAGTGTTTGTTGGCTCCAGACGCCGTCTTAGCAAAGATGCCCTCTAGTTGCCCCAACGCATCTATCTCGAAGTCTTGGGGACATCTGTGCAGCAAATGCCGATGTGGGTGTCGGCATCTGTGTGGGGTGTCGGCCATCCTAGACTTCCTCCACCTTATCCTCACCAGCCATGCCAGCTGTACTTCCATCCTCTTCCATCGTCGTGGTGCTCGACTCAGACTTCCTCGCGGCCTTCTTCTCCCGCCGCATCTGCTTGATGCTCTTCTCGTGCGCGGCCTTCACCTTGGTCTTCTTGGTCTTCTTGGCGGGCTTCTCGTTCTCCTTGTCCCGCTCCCGCTCCTTGGCCTCACGACTTTTAGTCTCGCGCTCCTCGCGCTTCGTAGCCGCGGTGCACCTCACGCAGCCCGTATGCCTCGCGTGGAAGCTGCCCGGGTGCGTGTCGCACTCCAGGTAGTGCTTGACGGCGACGCATCTTTTGTCGCCCATGCGGCCGCATATGGGGCTGGTGGAACGTATGGTCAGACAGCGTGGAGGAGGCCCTGAAGGAAGCCTGAGGGGATGGGGCCAGGTGGACCTACCAGTGGTGGCCATGAAACGACGGCATCTTGGATCGCATGGTGATGTTCTTGTGATTGGTTGGGTTTGTAATTAAAGATGGAAAACGCCTCTTTTGCTGAGATGGCAGACCGTTGGCGATAGTCTCCTGGATCTGGAATATTCTCAGAAATTCTGGCGCTCTGACGCCTGGTATTAAATAGTTCTGCAAGAGTCTTCACAGTTCCGTGCAGTCCAAACTCTACGGCCGAGACAGCAATATGCTGCTGGACTGCAGCTGGCTACCTAAGTTTGACACATTCACTGGCTATACGAATCAGAAAGCCCAGACGCGGTGCTGAGGCAACGGGTGAGAAATGCAATCCACTCCCACCAAACGGATGATCAAAGGTGTCGGCCGGATAGGTGCAGGCACCCGACGTGTTGCCCGCCGTGAGGCTTCCCGATCGATTGGACATGCTGGGCCCTCATAGGTCGTTCGGCAGATGGCCTTTCTTCAGATGACAAAGAAGCAATACTATTTCGTGTACATTTGCCTCAGAAGGACTTCGCGAAGGACTATGTGTTATATACCTGGAATACCATATACGACAGAACTTCCAAGGCTATGATCCATCTCAATTGTGTAAGAGTCAGGCGGATGCTCTACAAGAGGCGAAGGTGGTCATCACATGTTGGAAAGGACCGGTGGGATGGATCCTTGTGGAGCGAGTTGTTCAAAGATCTGATAAAGTAGTAGCATATATTGACTATTAGATTCCATCCGCAGCCTCGAAGGACGTAGTCATACTACCCATCGACCGTAATCTTTTATGTCTCGTGGCTCGGCCTTCGCTTTGCTGCGTGGATATTTGCGACACGCCCCACACTGCCCTCACGTTCCTCCAGACTCCTCGACGGCCGTCCACTTCGCTTCAAAAGATCAAAGCCCGTCGGGTGCCGCTGGTATTGAGGCACATGGTCTTTCCGTGGGCACGAATGTAGACGATGATTAGACAAAAAGGAATGATGAGATTTCACAATGTCACGGAAGAACAGATGCGTACATACATCCTGTGCGAAACTTGAATATTGCCTCCTCATGGAGGCACCGACAAACATCAACCTTCAGTCTGCGCGTGCCTAGCAGTTTGAACATGCTAGCAATTAATGGTCTAGGTATTGTCCGGGGATACTGCCCCCCGTCCAAGCGGTGAGATTTTCGACAGGCCGGTCAGCACTAAGGCGGGTGGTCGCGATGCTGGACTGGAGTGGAGCTAGCCAGCTGGCAGACTTCCGGAGATCCCTAGAGCGCCTGCTCCCCTTCGCCCTGGCCCGGAGGCATTCACTTCTCTGTCCTTCTCAACACCTACCAAGCATTACGCGCGGAGAATCACACGGCCAGGCCTGGAGCAAAACTTACCCGCAGACATGTCTGATATCCTTGTCATCACGAGTCCGGGGGGCCACCAATGCAGACACCTCATCCCTCTGCTCTACAGCAAGGGGCGGTGGAGGCTCCGGCTCGCCGCGCACTCGGAGACGTCCCGCGCGAAGCTGCACGCCCGGTACCCTGACGCCGAGGTGGTCGCGGTCGACCTCGTCTCCCTCGAGGCCTGCCAGGCGCTGGTCGCGGGGGCCACGGCGGTCTACCACGTCGGGCCCTCGTTCCACTCGCGCGAGCGGGAGATGGGCCTCAACATGGTCGACGCCGCGGTCGCGGAGTCGCGGAAGGCCGGCAGCACGTTCAGACACTTCGTGTTCTCGGGCGTGGCGGGCACGCAGATCCGCAACCTGATGCAGCACGACCTCAAGTCGCTGGTCGAGGAGAGGCTGTACCTGAGCGCCGGGCTCAGCTGGACGATCCTGCAGCCGACCAACTTCATGGACTTCTTCCCCATCGGGCTGCTGGCGCGCCAGGAGAGGCCGGTGCTCGACAAGCTGTGGAATTCCGACTGCAAGAACAGCGTGGTCGCGCTGAGGGATCTCGCCGAGGCCGCGGCGAAGGTGCTGGACGAGGGCGAGAGGCACTACTTCGCGCAGTACCAGCTGTCTTCGACGCTGCCCATATCGGAGGCGGAGAAGGCCGAGATCGCCGGTAGGCACCTGGGCAAGAAGGTCGAGGTCCGGGCCGCATCTCTGGAGGATGGCGTGGACCGGGTCTTGCAACAGCTGTTTGGGGAGACGATGGTCGGGAACGGAGACGAGCGGCCGGATATCGTGCGGGACGAGGCGGAGAGACTGATCTTGTTCTCGAACCGTAGGGGCCTCAGGGGTAGTCCGAACGTGATGAGGTGGCTATTGGGGAGGGAGCCGACGAGCGTGGATGAATGGGTCAGGATGGAGCTCCAGAAGCTGAGCAGCGAGACGCAGGGGCAGTAGCTGGCCTGCTTTTCCTGCGTGGGTCGCCGAGCTGGTAGCGAATTCCGTCCCATGAGCTCTGCAGAATTCCTGGGTATTACACCGTAGCGCCGTGTGTTGCTGTGCTCGTCCGCCGGTGCGTGACCGCGAAGGTCGGCAGCGTCTGCCCCATGGTTAAGTGAGTGTGGTTGTCCAGTCGGATACCCTCCCTAGCCAGTGTTGGGACCAACAACGGCGTCCGTACTGTCAACTCGGCGTCGACAACATGATACCTGGGACATTGCCAGGAATCTGGAGGGAGGGAACGAGGTGGCGAGATGGTAAGGTAGAGTTCGAGGGAGCCTTGGGTCTCCCGAAGAATAAACTAGAAGCAAATGGTCAACGATGTGAGTGGGCGGCTTTCGAAGCTGCAAAGGACTGGCGGGACAGGGGCGCTCTCCAGCACATGTCGACCTCCAGCGGATGCCTTTCGAGACACTTTCTGAGACATATTTGAGGACGACAGCGGCAATGCCCTGGAGGACAGGCCGGGAGGACCAGCCGGGAGGCGGCGGCTACAAAGTGGGAAGAGGGGAGGGCATCAAGCAGCATGACGACCTCCCGCTCCCACAGTCTGAAAACCTTTCGAATCTCGAGGGAGGGAAGAAAAAAAATTTGAAATTCCCATGTAGCATCGCGTATGTCATCTGACGAAGAAAAGAA
Source organism: Endothia cerciana (assembly GCA_026119935.1). Taxonomy (NCBI): domain Eukaryota; kingdom Fungi; phylum Ascomycota; class Sordariomycetes; order Diaporthales; family Cryphonectriaceae; genus Endothia; species Endothia cerciana. The sequence continues at coordinate 314,824 of JALRMH010000023.1, forward strand.
GCCAAAAGAAGGGTCAGGAGGCGGCGGCTGCAGACCGGACAACGGCATAAGCGAGGTCTCGGGTATCTACCGACTACTGTACATGCATGCGGCCGCCTCAATGCTGTGGGGATCTACAACTCTCAGGGTTTAATTTTCCCGCCTCGCTACCAAGGCTACTTGCAAAAAATGATATAACCAGTCTCGCTGGCGAGGTGGGAAATCAAACCCTGAGAGTTGTACTACTACTACAGCAGCAGCAGCTGCTGCTACCATAGTATGTGCTGTGTGTAGTATGGCAGTATGGCAGTACGGCAGTATGGCAGTAGTACGTCTCCTCCTGGGACGTGTTGGCGTTGACTCGATAGAATCGAGTGATGTTATCAGGCTGTTATCTGCGCTGATATTGGGCCCTCGCGGCCCGCCCAGGTCCTAGGGGGCCCCACCCTTGGGTAGATCCGGATGAGCAACGACAAAGAGCAACGACAAACAGGACCGCCCTCGCTGGAGATCTGGACGCCTGGGGAGGTACAGTATCGGCGCCCAAGAGACTTCCCCCCCCCCCCCCCCAAGGCCGACGACGTCGTAGCGCGCTGCAGCTAGAGAATAGGGCTCGTGTTCCAACTGATAAGCCCTCTCCTCGCCTCTCCCTCGTCCCCCATGTCCGGGCTCATGCATAGACGCACACAGAGGGAGAGGGAAGCACTTCATGCTGCCACACCACCACCACCACCACCACCAGCAGAGACCCTCCCAAGGTAACGAGTCATCTTGCCCAGCGTTCAAGGGGAGGGAGACACGCACAGACCCGGCTGCATGCGACAGTGGGTCGGCTGGTTCCGACTTCTCTAGCATCAGCTGCCATCCTAGCTGCCGCTGGCCCGTCGTCGGTGGGGTCCACTGCGGCGCCCAGCCTTCCGGTCCTGTCCTTATTAGGAGGATCCTCACGGGGTCCAGACTTGGGATGAAGATAAGCGGTGCTTGGCTGTGATTTCGGCCTGCGGGCTGCATTTCGGCCCAGAGAAAACCTTCCTTGCGGGTTCCTGACGAGTCTGGACGCCATCTCGTTATATTTCCCTCGTCGTCTTATAAAGTCCACCTGACATCCTCGACGAGATGTGCCCCCGACGTTCCCCCCAAGAACTCCACCACGACTCCACGAGCGTTGGCGCCCTTGGGAACCTGTACTACCCCATCCCCGGCTCTTTTCTTCTCTTCTCCCCCCCCCCCCCTTTGCCATTGGACGCTGTGATACTCCCAGCATCAATATCCCCGGCCCGTCTTGACAGGGGCGTCACAACCCGCGACGATGGATGAGGACCAAGGGCCGTCGCGGATCGGTGCTCACGATGAGCCCAGGAGGGGCTTTGGTGACCGGCTCCGGGGCTTCAAGCACGCCTTCTTCACCAAGGACGGGCTGGTAGGCGACTACGACTACGCCTTCCTCTTCACGCCCAGCCTCCCCTTCATGAGGAAGAGGGCGCAGGCGGCACCATTCTTCGGCCTCAACGAGAAACTCCCGGTGTTCCTCGCCCTGCTGCTCGGCCTCCAACATGCTCTCGCAATGCTGGCGGGCATCATCACCCCGCCCATCATCCTCGCGGCTGCTGCCAACCTGTCTGCGGAGCTGGAGCAGTATCTCGTGTCAACGTCCCTGGTCGTCTCGGGCGTCCTGTCCATGATCCAGATCACAAGGTTTCACATCTTCAGGACGCCGTATGAGCATCCCCCTCCCCCCGCTTTCTTTGTCATCCTCCTCCGGGCTCACCAGGCAGCTGACCCAGGGCTCCAGATACTACTTGGGCACCGGCGTCATCTCCGTCGTCGGCGTTTCATTCTCCACCATCACCGTGGCCACGCGCGCCTTTACCCAGATGTACGAGAACGGCTACTGCCCGACCGCCGAGGACGGGACCCAGCTGCCCTGCCCGGAGGGCTACGGCGCCATCATCGGCACATCTGCGGTCTGTGCCCTGCTCGAGGTCCTGATCTCCTTCATCCCGCCCAAGACCATGCTGCGCATCTTCCCGCCCATCGTGACCGGCCCCACGGTCATGCTGATCGGCATCAGCCTTATCGAGAGCGGCTTCGAGGACTGGGCGGGCGGCAGCGGGTCGTGCATGGATCCCACCACGGCCTACTACGCGCTGTGCCCGAACATCGACGCCCCGCATGCTCTGCCGTGGGGTAGTGCCGAGTTCCTTGGTGAGTTAGCTGGTCTCGTGCCGGGCGGCGCCCATTGCTGCATCGTGCCGTGACTGACTTGAGCTTTTTCTTTGCTTTGCTCCATACAGGTCTCGGTTTCTCCGTCTTTGTCGCCATCATCCTCTGCGAGCGCTTCGGCGCGCCCATCATGAAATCCTGCTCCGTCGTCATCGGCCTCCTCGTCGGCTGCATCATCGCCGCGGCCTGCGGGTACTTCGACCGCTCCGGCATCGACGCCGCGCCCGTGGCCAGCTTCGTCTGGGTGCACACCTTCAAGCTCAGCGTGTACGGCCCGCTGGTGCTGCCCCTGCTGGCCGTCTTCATCATCTGCGCGTGCGAGGCGATCGGTGACATCACCGCGACGTGCGACGTGTCGCGCCTCGAGGTCGACGGCGAGCTCTACGAGAGCAGGATCCAGGGCGGTGTGCTCGCCGACGGGCTGAACGGGGTCCTGGCCGCGCTGTGCACCATCACGCCCATGTCCACCTTCGCGCAGAACAACGGCGTCATCGCCCTGACGAGGTGTGCGAACCGCAAGGCGGGCTACTGCGCCTGGTGAGTTAACAATAAGAGTCCCGGTTCCCATTCACCCCTCCCTCCCCCTTTCCAACCCCTCGCGCTTCGTGAGGCCTGGCTAACCAACTCCCCCCCCCCCCCCCGGCAGTATCTTCCTCATAATCATGGGCATCCTCGCCAAGTTCGCCGCCGCCCTGACCTCGATCCCGTCCGCCGTCATCGGCGGCATGACGACCTTCCTCTTCACCTCGGTCACCGTCTCCGGCATCGCCATCATCACGCGCGGCGTCCCCTTCAACCGCCGCAACCGCTTCATCCTGACCGCCGGCCTGGCCATCGGCTACGGCGCGACGCTGGTGCCGTCCTACTTCAGCTCCGTCTTCACGTACGGCGGGTCCAACAAGAGCCTGCAGGGGTTCCTAGACGCCATCGAGCTGGTCATGGAGACGGGCTTCGCGGTCACGGCACTGGTGACCATGGTCCTGAACCTGGTGCTGCCCGAGGAGTTCGAGGACACGGACGAGGCGAGGGGAAAACTAGTAGAGGCGGCGCCGGGGAGCAGGAGGACTGGGGTGGCGAGCGAAGAAGGGAGTCGTCATGGTGATGAGAAATTGGCTTGAGAGCAGTCCATTGGTTTTGGTAGCGGCGATTGGACCCATCTATGCTTCAAGATAAATACCTGGGTGCTTGAAGAGACCTGGATTTTATTTTATTCTTATCTTTTATTTCTCGGGAACAGCTTATCCTAATTTGTGATTCTACTTAGCTGCTGGTGCCACTTGTGCCCCTTTGATGCCCCAAAACCTTTGTCCTGTAGGTTCACTGGCTTGCCTCGAAATAGTCGTTACCCATATTTAGTCAAGGCACCGCTACTAAAGCCAACCTGTATACCCCTTTTTAAGACTGCAATATTGTTCAACATGAGGGTTCTATCAATGGGACACATGTGATTCTTCACACCATGCTCCTTTCTCCGGGTTCACATCATGGAGCCTTGTCCGGACCGCGGTACCTATGCATGAGGACGAAAGCTTGTGACTCTAGACCATCGCAGTCGTTCCGCTAAGTTGATAACAGCTCAAGAGCACCCTCCCCCTTTCCCCTTCAGGCCACGCCACGGGCGTCTCCAGCCGCGCCGACTCCATTCGGCCAGCAGCTCCAGCCCCAGGCCTCATCACCGAGCTGCTCCCTAGGTACACGATATAGACATTTCCCCCTTGGGCCCCGCTGGAAAGGCTCGGGCGGTACAGGCCGAAGCTGATTGCGGGCTTTCTATCTGTGTACAGCGAGGGAGTGTCGCGGGAGGCTTCGAGAGCAGGCTGTCGGATATGCTTCGCCTCGTCATGTGGCAGCAGTGGCCTGGTAGGGGCGTCGCCGGCTGGTCCTGCGGATGTAGTTCGCCGTCTCAGCCATAACGGGCCACCCATGCGGCTGGCCGATGTCAAGGACAACTCTCCGGATATATGAGATGGATGAATCCGGCGATGTAGGCCAACCAACGTTCACTTCTCATCAGCGACTCCGAGTCATTCAGACGGTCTCTGAAGGTGGGCAGTTGGTGTCACTTAAGCATACCCACGGCTCACTGGGGGGCGGACTGTGTGTCGATACTATATTCCTTATGTATCTCATGGACACACGAGACCAAGAGTGGGCGGCCATGGCCCCCGGAACCTTATTCTGGATTTGAAGGACGCGTTGACCCTTCGACTCAGCCTGGGCCGTGGGGCCGACACTGTGCTATGTGGGGGTTGCGCTGAATAGCTAGCCAGGGGACATTAGTCCCAACTCTTTCTACCCCTTCTCGGGTCGGAACCAGTTAGCCCATCCATCCATCACCATGCCAGGGTTCAGCTCCTTAAGGTTTCGCGGTATGTAACTCCCAGGGAAGTGCCCCTGTCTTCAATTGCAACCCTCTGTCATTGCCATCGCGAGGCACGACACACCCGTCAGCTAACCTCCTGAGGGGCCACGAGCGAAATCGATGACGGTGTCGACAGCCTCTGAAGGATCCTCTCCAAACACACCCTCTCAGAGGTTGTCAGGTGGATGCCGGGAGAGGCAACTATCCCGCCCCTCGTGATCATGAGAAGCGCCGGGGACCCGTCTGCCGACGCCTGCCCGAGGTCCTCGTCGACGTCACGGCCCCGCGGCTCCTCGATCCCCGCGATCATGTTCTTCTCGCAGCAGCTCCGCGGCCCGTCCTGCCTGCAGGCCCAAAAGGAGCCGACCTCCTCCGCGGTCCACCAGTACGCAGGGAACGCCCTCTGTATGTTGTTGATCAGCAGGGCAACGATGAGCATGAGGCAGCTGCTTATCATGACCACGGGGACGAGGGTCCAGCCGAGCTGGATGACGCTGTCGTCCGTCACGGCGAGCAGGGCGGTCGCGCCGGCGGGGGGGTGGATCGTCCCGGTGATGCCCATGAGAATGGTGGAGCAGGCGCAGGACAGGGAGCCGGCGAGCCAGCGCAGCTCGGAGTGGGGCGACGGGATCTGTGCGAAGCCCTTGCCGATGGCCACCCCGATCAGGCTGCTGCCGAGCTGCCCGAGGACCAGGTTCCGCGGCTGGGAGAGGGGCGAGTCGACCGCATAGAACTCAAGCACGGCAGCGGCCCCCTAGGTTCACCTCGTCAGACTCCCACGCCATGGGAGGGGAGAAGGAAGGGAGAAGGGCTCCCCTACTGGCGGCCGAGGTGGGTGGACTCACGAAGCTGCCCAGGATGAGAGGTGCCCCGGGGTCGTCCAGGCCCGGGACCTGCCTGCAGACAGCATAGATCAGGGAAAGGGCGGCCAGCGTCCCCACGAAGCACCACGCGACGGTGAGCACATTTCCCAGCGGCCTCGGCGGGCGGTCGCGATAGCCCAGAAAGCGGGCGACGGCGGGCGGCAGGTCCTGCTTGCGGGGAGATCTGATGAAGGGGTTGATGTATCTGTCGATGTCGACGTTCCATCCCGACGGCACGAGCACGCCTCCGGGCTTTGTGGGCATCATGGCATACACCGTAGCGGCCGGGGATGGTGGTACCGCATCGATGGGCAGTCGAGGCTTCTCGAGAGACCGTGGTAGGACCCGAGAGTACTATAGTTCTCCAGCCCTGGGCCCGTTCGAGGTGCTGGTCATGTGCTCCCCTGCAGAGGAAGTGTCGGTGTCGGATGCGGGCCGTTCGGTCAAGGAACGGTGGAGGTCATTGTTTTTTCTTCTCCTCTTGCGTGACGGGAGATCATGCATGGTTCTATATAAAAAATTAAAAATTAAAAAAATTAAAAATTAAAAAAATTAAAAATTAAAAAAATAATAAGCAGCTTTGCATTAGCTAAACTAGTTATTGAAAGAGACCACGTTGACAGCTATTTTCCGCTGTTGGTCCAAAGGCCGGGGAGGAGAGGTTGCTAGCTGGAATGACATCTCCGCGGGAGGAAGCACAGCCTCGGAAATACACAATACATAATAGGGCCCCCTAACCCTGGCCAGGGCCCCATTCAACACAGCTCTAAGACGCAGGCTGGGCGTTGTTGTTATGACACTGAGATATATCAGATATATCATTCGCAGGAGTTCCCCAGACAGCCTCGTTGACAGGCGAATCTGCAGCAGTAGATCGATCTATCGTGACTGTCTGGCTGGCTGTCTGACTGACTGACCAAACTCCCCAGACGACAGCAGCGGAGTCTTGATTCCCATGGCACGGTAGCCCGCTGACTCAGCCCACGTTAACGACGGTTGAGACGGTGAGCTGCGTTCTTGAAGCGAGGACGCGTCAGGAAGCAGTTTCTCAACCTCGCAACGGAAATCATGGTGGAGGATGCCTTGAAGCGAGCGGCTGCTCTGGATGCGCACTTAGACTCCACTGGCCAGCTTCTAGGTCCCTTGCTACGGTGTACCTATCTTGGTGGAAGAGCACGTCGGTCCCAGAGGCGCGTGTACCACGCCTCGTACGAGCTTTTCCGCGGGCCTCCCCGAGGTATTGGTAACATGCCGCGAATTTGATCCAGAGAACCGCCGCGGTCTATGCGCCCAGCGACCACCGAAGCGCTACTGCTATTGCTAGTCATGGTGGACAGATTTGGCCCGAAAACGTTGTCCAGCTCGGAGAAGCACAAAGAGGATCTGGTGATGGGGACAGTGCTGTGTTTGAGAAAGGCTGGTCGAACGAAAAGGAGGGTTTTGGTGCAGACTTGAAATTCTCCATGGGGTAATATTTCACTCAGACAAGAAAATGGAGAAGCTTGAGAGAAAGTATGTCCAGAGCAACTGCGTATGGCGAACAACGACGTTGTGCTTAGTTGTCAATGCCATATTATCGAACGAAACGTGGACGGATTCGGGAGGGCTTTATCCCTTCACACGGTACGACTGGAAAGACAAACTGACTGGGCTTTTGCCTCGTCTTGACTCGTTTACCGTTCATTCCTTCTTTGATGTTTATGCGTAGAGTCTGAACTTAGTCTCCAAACTTTTTGCAACTAATACTATGTCAATTTGGAAGCCCAATTTTGATATGCTGATATTTGATGGCCGAAGTAATGGGCGAGGATTGACATAACCAAGTACAAGTCCGGGGGAGAGAATGAAGTCAGTCAGAACTGATAATCAGGAGTGTTAGGGCGAATTCTGTGTACTGCGCTACTAAGAGAAGAGATGAGATCTAGCTAGTGGCAGCAAAGGCTGTGAGGTCCAGTCTAAGGACAGGCGGTTGGATGCAATCCGCACGGGCCACACGGTGGGTCTTGCACTAGGAGTGATACAGAGAATTACTAAGCAGCTATTGAGGCACTGTGGTATAATTATTGCTCAGCTCCGAAGCACTGCGTGTGCACTTGAGAAATCGGCAGTTCATAGCCACGCCCCGGGCCTGCAGTTAAAGGACCGCAAGAACTGATGTATAGAACTCAAGACCCGTGTATGATATTTATTTGTTTCTGTTACGCAGTTAGCACGGCTCGGCCGGAGGCCTGAGCTCAAATGGACATGCTACGTATATAAATCACGTGCCACCGATGCTTCGAACCAGGCTCTCTTCAGGCATGGGGCATATCTCATCTACTCGAGAACTGTTCAAGACGGTAGGGCCTCTAGAACTTCATTTCATTCCTTGACGAGCAAACCGCTGCGCCGCTGACGATTGCGAGATATGAGCTTCTTCAACGATGAATCTTAGACTCTGCTTCATGCCGGAACTTCGGCATGCATGTCTGAATCTAATGCAGGGGGACTGGTAATTCGCGAGGTTAGTGACTTACAAGCCTGAGCAAACATGTTGGGGGCCCAAAACCGCCACACGTGTATGCTTATCTATCAAGATGCACCCAGTGCTTAACTTACATGCTAGTTGCTAACCATCCAAATGGTCAGGCCCTGCGCCAGCCTGAGCTGTTCGTCGATCCATTGCAACCAGACTGCATGAGCCCCCAATCCGCAGTACTCCCCCCCAACCCACGCCCCCAATCCACAGCACCCGCCCCCAATCCACATCACTCGCAATCCCTATGTCGAAGTGGCAATGTCCATTGAGAGGGTGTCACCGGGTGCCCCAGTCCAGATTGGACGCAATCAATAATCACATGGCAGCCCTGGATGCCTCGAGTGGAAGTTTACGTAAAGCGCGTTCCAGTATAAAGTTCACTTCTGGGGTGCTTCTCTCAGCCGACGCCACCATCCGATGGATTGTCCCATGTGTTGCTACTTATTGTCGGGTAGCCGACATGTTCCCAAGCTCTCTGATTTCCCAGGTCTCGAGTTTACTTCGCTGCGCTCGCACGTTCTTTGGGTTCGCCAAGATCTCACGGTACAACATCCACATCTGTGCGAGGAGACCCCAGCATTCTGCACACACTTGCAAGTTGCAACATGTCCACTCTGGACCCAAGCCAGCTTCCTGCTATGACACCCCCGGACGGGGTCACGCCTAATTTCGTGAACCCAGAAACCCGAGCACCTACGACCAGGATCGTCATATGTATTGGCTTATCCTTGATGGCACTGTTCATGGTTTTGCGCACCTATAGTCGCCTCAGGCTGAGGGGCAACTTTGGGGCGGATGATTGTACGCCACCGTCACTTGACATTCACGTTACGAAAGGCAATGTTCAACGGTTGACCGCCTTTGACAGATTTTTGTTTTGCCTCGGCCGCTACTGTTACTGCCTATACCGGCCTCATCCTTTCTTGTACGTTTATGCGAGGCACTTCGTTACCCAACACTGATCCTGTCCTAACTGTCTGGTCTTAGTGCTTGGTGATCCCTTGGGACCTCACCAGTGGAATGTCCCCTTGACTAGTCTCACCTGGAAGTTTATCACGGTACGATACGCGGATAAAGTTTCTGGACCTGTCAAGAGACCATAAAGTGCTCACATAGCCCTAGAGCTCGGTGACTCTGTCATGCTTGTACGATGCCAATGCAATCTTGGTCAAGAGCACATTACTAGTCTTCTACCTCCGAATTTTCCGTCCAAATAAACGAGCAAGGATCATGATCTGGTCCGGTATTGCGTTCATCGTGGCATTCTACGTTGCCCACATCGTTGCTAATATGGTCAACTGTATACCGATCAGCCCGCTGCTCCGGGGCCTTGCCCCGGCGGAGTGGGTTTACAATGCGGAATATGATCACTGCGAAGAGCCCGAGCTCAGACTCACAGTCGCTCAGGGTTTCGTCAGCGCCATCACGGACTTCTATGGTAAGAATCTCAACGATGGATCACTGCCGCAACTCCCTTGGCTGCAATACATCACAATGTGTTACTGCGAATCATTCTGAAGTCAAGCTAAAATAGAGTCGGATTTTTACGGCCAAACTTTCACTGACTCCATGTTTCAAGTTTTGGCCATCCCTACCTCCTCTGTCCTGGAGCTCCACCTTCGCCCGGTTCGGAAATTTGGAGTTTTAGCTATATTTCTCACAGGTTTGCTGTGTGTTAACTCTCCGACCACAATTATTGTTTAGTCGAGCTGATCCCGATCCTAGTGCCTGCGCTTGCTCAGTAGCTAGTGTATATTATCGTTATATCTTCTGGAAATCTAGTGATTTGACCTGGGGCTCCGTGCCTGTCTACGCTCTCAGGCAAGTCAAACTCCACCACCAATTTGCACAAGGTAATCGAGAAATTGAGACGAAATGGCACCTGGCTAACATAAGTTCTCTGTCCAGATGTTGTGAATTGGACGTTGGCATTATTTGCAGCTGTTTGCCCGTCGTATTTGCCACGGTCAAGGGCTTAACCCAGGGAGGCCTATGGGACACGATCGTGAGATACGTCAAGACCGGAGGTAATCGCAGCGGCGTGTCTGGCTCTGAAGGACCTCGGCCACTCAAGGCCCCATCTTCTGGCAACTCCGGGGACGAGAATAGCCTACCTCACATCCCGCGAGGGACTATGACAGGAGTGAGGACTTTCATACGCAAGGCATATCACTCCAAGCCCGCCGACTCCATCAACGTCACGACTGAGCTGCATACATTTACTGAATTGGCCTCTATCGACGAGACCTACCACTCGCAGCTGCAGCGAGGCTACTTTGAAGGATCTCGTACCAATCTTGTTTACCCTTCCCAAGCGTCAGTTGCCACTGGGCAAAGGGATCGGGTGAACAGTTTGAACGAAAATTGTCACTGCGTTAGCTTCCACGGGTCGACAGGTAGCACTTGAGATGAGGAGTTGTAGTTATGGCGATGAGGAAACAATTTTGGAGGCATTTCATTATGGACTTGGATGATTTCATCAACTTTAGAATGCGTAGCGGCATACATGGCGGCTGTGTCGGCGTAGCTGCTGGCGAAGGGGGCAAAGACGGAAAGCCAGGATCTGGGACGATATGATCAGCAGATAAAGGAGAAATTCTTTGAAATCAAGACAACTGGCCTAAGCTTTCCAAAGCTTCACGCTTTTCCTGCGCTACCTAAATGAAAACTGATTTCAGTGTCGAGAGTCCGTCCGTACACCATGATCGCGGCCGTGTTTCTGCGTTGGAATCACCTGTGAAATCAAGTGGACGACAGGTAAGACTTTCACTTCAACGCTGTTGGAGCGGTGAGTAGTGCAAGTCTGGGAAGTATCTTTACGAAATATTCTGTGGAAAGACAGCCAATACATCTAGTCAGCTTGTAGCCCGTTTATCTTTAGAAAGGATCTACGACGAGGGATCATCCGGACCCCAAATCGGCCGCGCTTTCTGAACCCGAGCGCTGCGGAATTGGCTTTCAGTCTGGATATAAGGATATGAAATCTGGTCTGGATTACAGATGTGGTACTAGCTGAACTGAGTTAGGGATTGTATCGCATCCCTATTTCGTTACACAAATGTTCATGAATGCTTCAATGACATTGGATTTCGGGGGAGGAGGTTCCATGAGAATGTGGGAAGAAACTGAAGCGCTGAGAGCCGTAGCGCTTGAACGTGAGTGACCGTAAACTGTTTCAGGAAATGATATGCCTTCTGAAGTTCTTTTATATTCTTAATATTCTTAATTCTTCGTCTCACGTGAAATGTATGGTGTACCAATTCATTCCGACCGGACCGAGGTGGTGCTCCGTTGATGATCTGTCTTTCATTCAACCCAAGACTCCCGGAGTCTGCGCGCATCTAGCCGTAACGTCCGTTTACCGCAGTGATCTGAGCTTCACCTTCATCTTCATCCCATCGACTGGTCTCGCTGTGATTTGTCATCCCTACATAGTTGTAAGTTGCGGCGTTAAATACAACAGCTGGTAGTCTGTGGCGACGTACGTTGTAGAGCTGGGACTTCACCTCATGCTGGCCAGCTTCCCCCATGACCGGTCGGCCTTGGTCATCACGAATGATCTCCCCGAGTCCAATTTTGACAAACTTGTGGGGACTAGCGACGACAGCCAAAATCACATACACAAATATACAAACATATATATCTACAGGTTGTAAAATTCCCCCGATAAACCGCCGAGGGGCTGGGGCTGCCAGATGGAGGTTGCTAGCGGCTGAATACTCTCAAAAGATCGCGTCTACATCCTCAGCTTCGCTTGGCGCCAACATGGTGATGCTGCATAGGATTCTAGAAACGCCAGCCGAGGGCATTGTGAATGCGTTAGCAGTGAATGAGTTCATCCCTAAGAAGAAGAGGAGGAGGAAGAGGAGGAGGAAGAGGAGGAGGAGGTTTTGTGGGCTCCAAGACGACCAGAAGTACAAGAGTTACTACGGTACTATCCCGGTCACAGAACTAGATAGAGCCTTGGATGGAGCGGCACGAGGACCATCCAGAATTTCCAGATGTGGGGTTTTAGGGTCGCATCGTGAACCGCAGCGCACCTCCACACGCGAGCGGATCCCCACGCGCCACGCCGGCCCCGCCGCGAACCTCCCGCATCATGAACTCCTGGCTATTTCACCACATCTAACCATGCTCTCCGCGGATTTCTCCCCCAAAAGGGACACGGCAGAAATGCCCTTATTCCATGGTGCCCCATGTGTGGGTAGTCCAAAAGAAAAGGACACAAGAAGAAGGGAAACGAAGAGAGAAGAAGCAGGTGATGAGGAAACGACAGCATAATCGTTTAAGCGGATAGAGTTATTAACTTTAAGCCAAGCGGGAACCTTATGGGCCCCCAAGCACTGTGCCCCATAAAGCCCTAGGCAATGTTGCATACATCTGTACTAGGTGTAGTAGGCTGCTGGAAGCAGGTCATTATTCCTTCAGCCGTGAACCTTAAAAACCCACACTTGCAATTCTTGTCCTGCCGGATCCCGGCCCGCAAGACGGCGTTGGCAGCTTGCTTCTCCTCGAGGACCCCCGGGCGGGACAGGTCTTCGCCTATGCACACTCCGCATCAAGCTACTGCCGATCCATACTTCACACCATAGTATTTGTTACCCACCGCTAACAGTGGTCTCGGCCGAATCCGCCCACGGGCGCGCGATTCTACTCGGCGAAATTCTCCCACCCCGCGCGAGGATAGCCTCTATAGCTTACCCCGGACTGGCTGGGCGTGGATAGCGTCACTCCACCGTTCCCACCGGCCGGCCAGGTGACGTGCGAGCGTCCCCGGACATGTATAAAGACGGGAGTTCTCGCAGACCACCTCTCACGATGGAGGCAGAGAGCCGCCAGGCTGTGCTAGATCTCACCGAGCCGCAGCCCCAGAGACAGCGCCCGGATCCCTCACCGTGGACACCATGAAGCCCGCGACTCACCTCGGCCTGTCCCTCCTGGCTGCCGCCCCTGCCTCCGCGCAGGGCGTGAGCACGTATGTCAACCCCGCCGTGCCCACCGGCACCCCCGTGCCCGGCAACTACACCGGCGGTCTGCGGCCGCAGGTCCATTTCTCGCCCCCTCAGCACTTCATGAACGACCCCAACGGCATGTTCGTGGACGCAGACGGGACATGGCATCTGTACTACCAGTACAACCCTACCGGGATCGTTGCCGGGAACCAGCACTGGGGCCATGCCACCAGCCGCGACCTCTACCACTGGGAAAACCAACAGATCGCCCTGTTCCCGCCGGAAGAGTACGTCTACGTCTTCTCCGGGAGCGCGGTCGTCGACGTTAACAACACCTCCGGGTTCTTCCCGGACCAGGACAACGGTGTTGTGGCCATCATGACACTGGCGCGGTATTACGAGGACGGCTCGGCCGGCCCTCAGGTCCAGGGTATCGCCTATTCCCTCGACGGCGGCTACACGTTCCAGTACTACGACGGGAACCCGGTTATCAACAGCACGAGCAGCCAGTTCCGCGATCCCAAGGTGATCTGGTACGAGGACCACTGGGCCATGGTCGCGTCCTACGCACAGGACTTCGTGGTCGGGATCTACACGAGCCCTGACCTGAAGACCTGGACCCACGCCTCGAACTTCTCCCACCACGGGCTGCTGGGCGCCCAGTACGAGTGCCCCAACCTGGTCAGGCTTCCCGTCCGCGACACCATCTCCGGGTCCGTCGTCGACGAGGCCTACGTGATGGCCATCTCGGTCCAGCCCGGCGCCCCCCTGGGCGGCTCGATCACGCAGTACTTCCCCGGCACCTTCAACGGGACGCACTTCGAGCCCTTTGACGGCGCCACCCGGCTGACGGACTTCGCCAAGGACAACTACGCGGCGCAGTTCTTCTACGGCACCCCCGACGGGTCGGACGCCATCAACATCGGCTGGGCGTCGAACTGGCAGTACGCCCAGAGCGTGCCCACCGGCAACCTGGAGAACTGGCGGAGCGCCATGAGCCTACCCAGGGCCAACTACCTGACCAACGCCACGCGCGTCGGCTGGGTCATGGCGAACGACCTGGTCGACCCGTCCCCCGTGCTCGACGCGCCCCTCAACACGACCAGCTTCGAGGGCGACGCCTCCATCGCCGTGGACTACGCGTCGGTGTCGTCCGGGGCCCTGTACGTCGACGCCAACGTGACGGGGCTCAACGCCAGCACCATTACCGGGTCCTCCACGCTCAACCTGTCGTTCACCAGCCCCTCCTCTGGCGAGCTGCTCCGGTCCGGGTTCTTCTTCGGCGGGGACCAGCCCTTCTTTGTCGACAGGGGCCTGCTCCGCGGCTTTGACAACGTCTTCTTCACCGACAAGTTCTCCACGGCAGACGTCTGGAACACCACCTCGGGCAGCTGGCGCGTCCGGGCCGTCATCGACCGCTCCATCCTCGAGCTCTTTGTGGACGGCGGGGTGCACGCCGCCACGGTCCTCTTCTTCCCCGACGAGCCCCTGACGCTCATGAGCCTCGCGACCGCGGGCCTGCCGGCCGGCGTGGAGGCCAGCGTCGCGGTCTGGTCGCTCAAGAGCGCGTGGGCTCAGTACGAGAACGAGCAGGGGACGGTCGTGGGTAACGTCACCGGCACGGCCGGGACGGCTGCCAGGAGGGATATGATCTACGAGGCCACATGGACAGTATGATCTTTCTTCCGTCCGTAGTACGCGAAGCATAATAAAAGTTTTAGTCTTTTTTTCTTCTTCTTCTTCTTCTTCCTTCGGACCCCAGCCATCTGATGCAGTGATAAAGCCCCGATCTGTCATGTTGTGAGCCCGCTCATCACCTGGCCAACTCAAGGTGTCGAGCACTTTCGCACGGCAAGACGAGGCTTGCAGCAATTTGAGACTGTCGGTAATTCTGTCCGCCGCATAGCAAAATCCAGGAAATGAAAGACTTTCTTGTGAATCAGAAGCATGCATAATATTGGAATTGTGTATGCGAAGCCGGTTTGAGCTGTATGGCGTCGTAGAGGCTGCTTTTCACAGCCCCCTTGAGTTAAACAACCAATTCCCATGGTTCTTACCAATTTTCTATACAGTACTTTCTGTCTCGGACGACACCCCTTGGCAGCAACAAGTCTCAATAAAATCTCAGACATACCCGAAGGCTGATAATATTGATACCGGGCGGGCATCTCGTATTGCTGCAGTGCGACCTTGGCACTCGTTCCTGACAGGCTGCAGAGGCAGCTTGGTTGCTGCTTTGAATCTGGCGCTTACGATTAATATGCCGGTAATGGCGATCATCCTTACTAGCCCTGACACAAACGAGGTCCACGGGCCCAGAAACCAGCGCCGGTGACCATCGCGGAACGTGCCACTGCTGTGACTAGCTTTGTGAGAATGGGCTGAGCCTCAGCAGCAGAACCCCGGAGGCGTAGGCGGCCGTGTGCAGTTTGTGTTCTCGTCAATCTGTCACCCCGTCATCCCGTCCGTTCGAGGCTCTAGTACGATGACTTTGTTTCTGCCCTGCCGACGTTGAAATAACCTTAAATATATCTCTGCTGCCCCGCCGCTGGTGCCATTCTCTGCTGGTCTGTGAGCCAAGAGGTACTCATTCCGACGAGGCGCACCAGGGATATCTCAGCAACATATTGCCAACATGAGGGCCCATCTATTGTCGAGTCTTGTTATTGTCTCGACGGCGGTCGGGGACCACCTGGTGCTCCAGGCCAGGCAGTCGAACAGCAGCACCGCGCCCTCTAGCGTGGAGAAGGGCATCCAGACGGAGTGCAAAACCTGCCCATACAGCCTCTGCACCAACCAGGCCGCCTACGAGTACGACCAGGCTATGAACCTGACGTGCTGGACGGAAGGTGACACGATCGTGGACACCAAGTGAGTGGCACACGCGGGATCCACGCGACCTCCCCCTGCAGCCTCCGCAGGTTACATACTGATCTGCTGTATCCCTCTGCACAGCACCTGGTACATGACTACCGATGGTTGCTATGTCACCGAGTGGGACATTATCGAAGGGAACTGTAAGGATATCGCCACGCATTTCTCCCCCCCTTCCTTCCTTCCAGGGCATTGGCGTGACTGACAAGCCCGCAGACACGGACGTTCTCAGCTACTGCGGCGAGGTCGCCGAGACCTTCACGCAGGGCTCGAGCGAGACGGTGTACAACACCGAGTGCAACATCATCCCCGAGTTCGTCGGGGAGGTTGCGGACCACACAAAGATGTATGAGCCGGAGGTCGACCTTACGCTCACGTGCTACACGACCCAGGGAGACGAAGTCCTCGGTAACGGGTATGGGTTTTCTTTCTTTCTTTCTTTCTTTCTTTCTCTCTTTCTCCTTCCCCCAACACCCCCCTTTACTGGAATCCACGTCCACACTCACTAACGCCTCCAAAGCAAATGGTACAAGACCCTGTCAAACTGCTACGTCCCCGAGGCTCAGATTGAGTTCGTTGGTAAGCGCAATGAAGACCGGTCTCGCTTCAGAGGGCCCCCACCCCTTCTCCCTTACGTCAAGGGATCGACCACCCCGTCTGATTTGAGCTTTTCATGTAGACGCGGACCTCGACGGTTGTGGCCCCATCCCTTTCATGGAGGCAAAGATGCGGCAGCCCGACCCGGAGCCAACCCCTGCGGCGGATTTCACCCGCCGTTCCGGACCCGCGGGCGTACAGGGCCGTAATAAGCGTTGGCTGTACCTGACGCAGATCGGCGAGGACAGCGCCGACTGCCTGGCGGGCCCTGACAGCCAGAGCCGGGCTAAGCAGACGTATTCGTTCGGGGACTACATTGTCGTTCAGTGCGCCACCTACAGTGACAACGTGGCAGATGACAACCAGTAAGCTGCCGAGTCTCGCTTCTCCGTCGCGGTGCTCCCTCACCCCTTTGGTATGCGAGCTACGCGGCCTACGCCACGGCGACGAGGTGTGGGCTGTAATGCCGCACGGGGGGTGCTCCGCCCAATATAGACTGACCTCCTTGGCTACTCAACAGGATATACCTGCTCACTGAGGACTTCTGCTGGGTTAATGATACCCTGACAGACCCATCCTTGGTCGATGATGAGACGCGGTGTAAGTTCATCACGAAAAGAAAAAAAAAACCTCCCAACCCATCTTCTAACCTCGTCCAGCTGAGAGGTACCCAAACTGCAACCTCTTCATCGACGACGAGGTATAGGGAGGCATGAGGTTACTGGATCTGCGTTTCCGCCCTAGCGCTCGAGGCGTTCTCCTGGTGACGGTGACTTGGCTATACGGTCGTCGAGCACCGGTCGTAGGTTGTTTCGGGCACTGAGCACTGGGCATTCGGCATGATGGCATCACTAGTTGAGGCCTGCGGACGCTCCCTGAGTCAAGGTCGAGAAGGGCCGTATTAGGGGACGGAAGGCGGATGTTGCAACAGGGACACTCTTCCAGACTCACCACATCATATCATCTTGCCACGCGTGCTGTGAACCAGGAACACGACTTGCGGACTGCCCAGATGAATAAGGTGCCAGGAAGGAGACCTCCGTAGGCACCCGCACTCCATTGACCAGCGACGAACGTCCAACGGACCCCCTCGGGACTTGTCTATCTCGCTCTCGTCACTGACGCGGAGGTCCCCTTCCTCGGCGGCCCCCTCCCACGCCCTTCTCCTAAAACAGGATCTCAGGTGTTTCGGCGATATCCTCCGTCATTGAGCACCCGCCCCCCGGGCCCTTACAACATATCAGTATAGTAAGATTAAGATTTGCAGCCACAGGCGCCCTGCATCGCATATTAGCGAAGGGGGGGGGGGGGGCAGGTTGCGCCCGACCGGCTTCGGTGGGATTGCATCCTGCCTGTCGCCTCTCCAGACAAGATTTTCCGCCCTTTTCCTCTCCCTGTGGCCATGGGCTGATGGATGATGATGTTGGGCTCTAGGCTGTCCCATCCCCCCCCTCCCCCCCCGGGAGGACCGCCACACATGTCGCTTGTATGCACGGCGGGAGATCGCTCCCTAACGATTGGTGGACCCGCCCAGGAACGCGAAACAACGGGATGAGATGGCAGATGCCAGGAACGAATTGGAATGATCCAGCGGCCCGGGACTGCGAAACTGTGCACTACGACGCATACACAATTTTTTTGGGTTTTGTTTTAATTTTTTGTCTTTTGTTTTTTATGTCTTTCCTTCCCGATTCGCACAGCTGCAGGCAAATTGTCAGAGCTGTTCCGGTGGGAAAGCAAAGACCTTCAGCTTCCCTGTCTGCGGAGCTGGGCGCGTCTCGTTCATTGCTGGCTTCTCCCCCTATGGCCACGGGCCACAGGGTCCTCACGCTCAGGGGGGCCCAGTGATGACGCGCAAGCCGGCGACCTGGAGACTCTATCGAGGGCCAGCCACCGCCAGACCAAGGCCAGGATCCCTACGCGAGGACCGTCAGCTCCTGTGGTTCGGGTCGATTGGGTGGGAGACGCAGGGCCACTTACATAGTACCATCACGCACAAGAGCCTCCCGCAGAGCCTCCGCTCTTGGCACTCCGGGACCGGGTCGAACCACGGGCGATCCTATGTCGCAGGTTGACCATAAGGGCACCCAGGTAAATTACGACATAAGTACCAGAAAAAGAATAGGGTGCGCGTTTCTCGATTTTCAGACGGAAACGGACCAGGAATGTAACTGACGCTTGCCCAGGCACTGCTGCCACCTTACTACCTGCTGCAGGGGCGGCGGCTTGAAACATGAAACAGCTCATCTCCACTACCACCACCTGCCCGGGGTCATGTATCTGTCCATCATCTATCTACTGGGGGCGGCGGTCTCCTGCACTCCAGACTTGGCGGGCCATTGGAGGAAACGACTCCAGGAAAGAAGAACCCCAGGAGAAGGAGAAAGAAGGGCCGGGGGTGTTTCGTGTTCCAACGCGCCGTGGGTGGAAGATCCGGGCGCCTCTGGTCTGCCTCGTATACATGGTTCGATAATCTGTGTGCGGCCAGATATTGTGCATGGTTCCTCTCGTCGCCACATAGCACCATAGTAACATAGTGCTGTGGACCGACCATGTGGGCTCGTTCCTCGGTTCCCCTATCTAGCTCGCGTGTGTATATGTATGAATTTTTCCTAACTTTCAAGGTTAGTTGCGGCGCACTAGGTGGTCCTTGTCCTCCTGGTCGCGATTCCCAGCATCTACGCACGCCAGACCCCACCGCCGGCCACCATCGAGATGGATATGCGAGGCGAGGCCAGCGCAGGCCAGCACCCGGTCTGGGCAACGCTCGGCCACGGGGGAAAAGCAGGCCGTCTGCTGGGTAGGCCGCAACAATACGTACGGCGGAACCTCCACAAGGAATCCCGCCGTGCCTGGGGTGTGGGTCCTCCCGGGAAGACTGCAGTTTCAAGGTGTCCACCAGGATAGAAAAAGGCTCAGGCCTCGTTTCAAAACAAATGGCGACGGGCGGGGGTGTATTCGTCATCACCTTGGCCCAAGAAGGGGAAACACGGGCTTGGCTACCACGGCAGCAAGGAAGAAGGGAAGAGAAGAAAAACCTCCGTTTACTTGCACACCCAGCCGAGTGCGATGATGCTTAGTCGCCTAGCTGCTCTCTCTTGTGCTGGGTAAGTAGTACTCCTGCGGGAATCTCAGGGTCAGGGTCACGCACTGTGAGGTTTTCTCCTTACAGACACACCACCACTCACCCGTGCTCTCCAGACGGCCAACACTCGAGAGGACATCCTATCCTGTTCGATGCCTCGGGACCTCAACAGCCACAACGGGCCCATCTGGGGGCTGGCGTGCGTCGCTTAAGCTTGCATATACCTTGTGTGCACCCACTGACACCTCACCTGCACATCGATCTCACAGTGGTACCGTGCCGGTAAGGGGGTCGTCGAACCCGCGAGCGTCCTCGCGCGCGTGGAGGTGATACGTGATGCCATGGAACGTGCATACCACGCACATACCATAGTACGTACATACATGCAGGAGCCCAACCCCTGCCGCCGTCCAAATGAACTCGCTGCGTCGATCCCGGACCCACCTGGAGCCCCAGCACCGGAGGATCCATTGCGGAATGTTTCGAGGAGATTGAAGGCGGACCAATTGCTCGATAACATCAACTGCCCGGGGCATGGACTACGCTGCTCCAGGGCCACGAGGGGGCACGCCGCGACATCAAGAAACAAAACAAAGCCTATAAGAACACGGCGACCTGATGTTCATCTTCAGGACGACTTCCTTCCCCCGCTCCTCATTCCTCTTCAGCCAACACTCAACCTTTCCAAGTCACTCTTTGAAGCTAGCCTTCATCTTCTTTTCTATCAACTGTCAAGACCCAACGTTCCTTCGCGAGACGAAAACAACGCCGCATTCTTTCCCCCCCCCCCCCTCCCGAGTCCAGCTCGATCCACAGCAGCAACGCTCGAACAGACAGGATTCTTTTCCCACCCCCCCAAAGGAGGTCTTTTTCGCACAGATTCACACACACGGAAATCAGTCAAGATGGTCAAGATCAGCCCCCTCGTCGCCTCCATGCTCATCGCGCTGGCCGCCGCCCTGCCGCAGCAGCCCAGCGGTGTTGAGAGCTTCCAGCCCACGGGAACCGGCATCGCCTTCCCCTCCGGCACGGGTGCGTTCGGCGGCGGCCATGGCCAGGGAGGACCCCACTCAGGACAGGGTCCCGCCCCGACCGGAGGATTCGGAGGTGCCTTCCCTAGCGGAGGAGCGTTCCCCAGCGGCCAGGCCCAAGCGTTCTCGAACGGGGGCCCTCAACCTACCGGCGGTTTCGGCGGCCAGGGCCTCCTCACTGGTGGAGGTCACTTCTCGGGCTCAGGTGCTCAGCCCACTGGCGGTAGGTAGTTTGATGCTGGCTTACGGGCCCCCGCTGTAGCTCAATGCTGATCTCGTGCTAGGCTTCGCCGGTGGCGCCCCTGGAGGCCCCATGGAATCGGCATCTGATGCCCCCCAGCCGTGAGTAACCCATCCGACTCCCGAGGGACTATCAAGGATCCATGGCTGACACGTACATAGTACCGGCGTGTCTGATCTTCAACGCCGTGCCTTCAAGGGCCAGAGCAACGCGCAGCAGTCCGGGGGGGAGGGGAGTGGTGCCTCCCCCACTGGGTTCGGAGGTGGTTTTGGAGGCAGCGGCAGCGGCTCTGAATCTTTCAGCCAGGGGGGTGCTCAGCCGTAAGAGATATCCACGAGAGATATGAAGGGTGCAAGTGGCTAACAACCCCTCGACAGCACTGGATCCTTTGGTGGGTTTGGCTCCGGCTCTGGTTCTGGCCTTGGAGGCTCCTTCAGCCAGGGCAGTGGTGCAAGCGGCGCGCAGCCGACTGGAAGCTCCTCGGGCTCCTCTGGGTCAGGCTCTGGCTCTGGTTTTGGAGGCTCCTTCAGCCAGGGCAGCGGTGCAAGCGGCGCGCAGCCGACTGGAGGCTTCTCGGGCTCCTCTGGGTCAGGCTCTGGCTCTGGTTTGGGAGGGGACTCCGCACCGTAAGTCTCAAGCTCCAACCCCCTTGTCTGATCAGGTGTGGTGTGGAGGACAGAGCTAACCTGCATCTAGAAGCGGCTTCCAGACTTTCACCAAGGCTGGAGCGCAGCCGACCGGGCAGGGCTTCAGCGCCGGCTTCTAGATGACACTCGCTGTCCCTAGACACTCGAACGACAAGCCGCGGCACCTTGCAGACACGCGCGGGAGACACCAGGCATGGGCTCGGGCTAGACGAAAAGCATCGGTTCTCACAAAACCATTCTTGTATCTATTTTCTACCTGATGGGGTGCCCCCCTGGCACTTCATGACGGGTGCGACTGGCGCTTTTTGGGCGTACATAATTATTCACAAGATTTCTGACCTTGTCAAATATGAAGAACTCGCGTGAAACGGTGTGTGAGGCGTCTTGTTATAACTCTAGATTCTCCTGCAATAGTCTCCAACTCGGCATGAGAGAGAGGGTCCTGAAGTGATGTTCCTCACGATTGGCACAGGATCTACGACCGCCAGCGTTGCTTTGCCGTCAGCGTCTCGAAGAACGTGCAAGATGCAGCAACGCGGGATCCTCAAGGCAGTCACGTCCATTGGCCAGTAGCATTGCTCGTAGAATTAACCCCTTATTCAGGGAATTCGTAGAGCATCTTACGGATGGGCCAGAAAGCACAAAAATCGTTGACGAGGTTTGGACCCCATTTCATTTAGTGGTTCTCACTCATATATACCTGTGTTGAAAGGGCTTTGTGCTAGCTGCCTCCCTATGGGCCAGCTCTGACTGCTATCACCACCCAGCCACCGTTAGCCCCGAGAAGTCATAGATGGCTATCACCTGGTCAACATTGCCTAACCACGGCCAGCATCACGGGATCACCGACTAATTGTGGGCCCGCCTGGGACTCGGTCGAGATATTGCATACCTTAGACAGACAAAGGAATCTTGTCGTGGACAAGGCGCTTGGGCAGAGATCCTGCGGTTGCGCGGGACCCCGACCACGAGATTCTAGAAGAGCTGGTCCTTGGCCACGTAGGATACTGGATGGATGACGCCGAGGAAGCCCGTGGAGGCGTTGACCTTGCGTCTCCCTGATGGATGATCCACCATTGAAATTGAGCTCATCTCACACCAAGTATATTTTGAATGTGGTGGTAGGATACGATGCGAAGCCAACATACGCCAATGTTGAGCAGCACATTAATAGAGGTACGAGTTGCCCTCGTCCGACGCATCGCATGACCAGGCAGTCCAGCTTGTCGCGGACGAGGCTAGATACGCAGGAAACCGTCAGCCGAGTACAAGGTCCACCTTCTCCCTCTCCAAACTTTCCCAGACTGTCCTGGAGATTCTACCCACACCTCTACGGTACGCCACGCCGTCATCCCAGGATACGCAGAGCACATTGTAGTGCTCAATCCTCTCCAGCTCGGAACCGGCTGGATAAGGTGCCTCGTAGCCTCCAGATACGGCAACAATAGTAATAGTGTGCACATCACCAGTGGGTTCACTCTGAATGTGCGAGAGACCCTTGCTGTCCGGTGTTATCCAACAGACGACTTCATCGGAATCCTCAAGCGTCAGGGAAACTTTGTAATTCGTGTCATGGCCTGGTATCATGCTATAGGCCCTCGCTGTGTAAAGCTGAGCCTGTTCCGCCTGACATGCGAGGTACCGCCCGTAAGAGCCGGCTGGTGGTGATACTTCTGAGGCTGGCGATAGTGTACCCATGGGGGGTTTGTTTAGTGGTATTGGGTGCCAGAAGCGCATCGTGTCGCCGAGACTGCTGTGGGTATAAACCACGGTGGCGGTTGTGTGCCCGGGTCCGACGTCTGTTGAGGTGTCTGATACCGCCTCCCCAGATGAAGAGCCCGGAAGCGAGATCTGATGAGCTGTCCACCCGGGTGGAAGAGAATCGCTGTCGACGACGCCTACGAATAGCTTCCGGTATTCATGCCACTCATTTTGACGAGGAATTGGTTTTCGCTCCGCCGCCTTGTGTGACTGGGTGTACCATGTGGTGATTGGAATCGTCCACACTCTCAGTTGTGAGGGATACTCAGGCTCTCGGAAGATATACTGACTGCTGTCCCACGCGTTGTCCGAAAGAGATCCCTGCCAGCCCATCCAGGTCCATTTGGGCGGGATAATATCTTCTGGGCAGGATGGGCCTCTTGGTCTCAGGTCTTTCACCTCTGCCCCAGTCCTACTCGACCAGGTCAGGACAATGTCGAAGAATATGGCCGGTATTCCCCACACGAATCCGCCTAGGAAGGTAGTATTCATAGCTGTCAGGACACCAGCGAAGGCCGCAGGCGCGTCGCGGTCGAACGAGAGGTTCCTTCGATTGTAGGCAGAGACAAGGCGACCCAGCAGTATCAAGTTTGGAAATAGAGGAAGCGGGAGGATCAGTGCTTGTCTGATGTCCGACAAATCACCGTCGTAGAAAACTGCTTCCATTTGTTGGTCTGCCTCAGACATTGAGCTGGTCGACCTATTTGGGAATCGGGGACGAGCCTGTCCCGGCCGCTCGATTTCTTCCCAACAGCAGGCTTGACAGCACTCCCACCTGACAGTATCCTGAATGAAGATAAGGCGCCTGGGGGAGAATGCGTATTCCTGGAAGGTCCAGCCTCGAGTGTTCCACTTCGTTTCATCAAGGGACTTCATAGGTTTAAGGAAGACCTGGCAGCCTAGAGGCCCCTCGAAGAGTTTCAAAGGCTCTCTGGGGATTTCAAACTGCCCCGGCACGCCACGGAGCCCGTGGTCAGCATGCTCGCCATCGGCGGCGATGATTGTCAGGCTAGCGTTTGCGTAGACCGCAGTCATGTTCGAAATCATGCGCTGGCGGACTATGTCGTCGTCTTGCGGGATGCATAAGGTGTCCGCCCAGAGATGCCGCTCTCCGATCTCCCGGCAGAGGACCATGGCATTCATGATCGTTTTTGGAAGAGAAAATCCGCCACGACCCCCCAAAGAACCCTTATCTTTGAGCTTCTGGAGCGTTGACGTCGTTAACTGCGCTTTGCCCGAGGCTCCCCAGACGTAACTCAGCGCGACGTAGCGCTGATTTGAAGACCCGGACACAATACATTCATCGTAGGTGTCGATAAACCAAGGCATTTGGATCGGGGGAAGGCCTATGAGATGCGCTGAACACTCTCCTCCGTGCTGGCGATCACAAGTATCCCGCCAGTGCCGGATGACATCCAGGTCGATGAAGTCCGATAAAGCTCGTCCAATGCCTACAGACCTGCCCTTGTACGCCTGCCGGACCAGGACAATTCCTGTTCCTTTTCTTGCCGCGTACTCCAAGCTGTTGGAAGCCATCCATATGGGAGGGCAGATGTGCATGAGAGACCTTCGGTTCTTGACCAGACACAACTCGTTATCGAAGCGGGCGATTTGTTTGAAGAATCGTTCGGTCTTGCCACAGCTGGTGTAGACCCTCTCGTTTATGAAGTCCCTGCCCAAAGTCTTATCGTCATCGGCTGCAGAGAACGCGTGCAGGACTGCGGCGCACACATCACATGGGGCTGCAATACTGCAGGCATCTTGTGGTCTGGCGCGCTGTATCGTCGGATTCTCTTTGGCTTTGGCCTTCCCGAAGAGCTTTGAAAGGGTCAGTATGGGACTGGTACACCTCGACCGTGGAGGTGTCTTCCTCACAGCTGGAGTCGACTTTGAGTCAAATGGAGTCAGCAGAACGCGACAGCAACGAGATTCAGGGAAGAAATTGATTATGTCTTCTGTAACATACCGATCCATTCTCAGAGTCATCAAAAAGCTTCAGGTCAACGCAGACCGCAGTGGCCCGATCAACTGCAACCCCGAAGCCGAGACCCATATTCAGGAGATCTCGTTAATCCAGCGGAGCGGTTATATGATGGAAGAGAATGTGAAACGTCACTAGAAGGACGAGTAGCGCCTGTATGCTAATGGTTCAGACACGAAGAGAAAGTGAGAAAAATCCGGACGAACTTGTGCGTTAATTATTGAGCTGCAAATGCTGGGTAGGAAAAAGTTAAAATGCAGTGAAGTGGTCCTGCATTAGTTCGGGCTTCACCCCACCTGGCTGCCACAGGCGAATAGTAGACTACAGGAGTGGACCATGAGGATGCTACGAAAGAGCATTAGTGGTGGGGTGGGGCGACCTCTGCATGTTAGCAATAATCTGCCTGCCCAAGCCATATTGAATGAGGAAGCACGAGGTATTTGGGAATTTGTCCCCTCAGGAGATTTTAGGGCCTAATCGCCATATGGTGGCTTTGGGAGTACCAGCGGTGCGGTTGCTAAAGTGCGCCCCATGGGGTATCCGGTGACAAGCCCTTGTGGAGGAAGAAGCGGTTGCAGAAGGGGCAGGGCTCCGCCTGGGTGAATCTATGTATCGCGGCGAGGTGACTAAACTGAGTCGAGGTCAAGTCGAGATGCGTCGGGACAGGTGGGACAGGCAAGACGCTGGTACTCCGGAAAGGTGTCTTGCCCAGGGTGCTTATTGAAGTGCTGCAGGAGAAAGCCGACGGGGACATCGCAGCTACAGACCGCTACAAAATCGCTGTCGTGTATTGTTCTGTTAGATGTGCTTCTAGTACCATCAAAAATGGAACGCAACCCCCCCCCCCTTCCCATGTCCGGCTCATATATATATACACACACATACACACACACACACACATACTGCCACATACGGGCCTGAGAAATGTGATGAAATTTGTTCAATTATCCTGACGGCTCTAGGTCATAGGCTCAGTTCCTAACAAGTCTCTACAGAAGGTATCGGAAGTATGGGTTCTCAAAGTCCGTCATGTCTGCCGCGTCGTAAGATGTCGGATCCTGTGTCTCTCCAGCTGCCACTGCCGCCGCCTGTGCCTCCTCCCTCTTCTTGTTTCTCCGTGCCAGCACCGCCCGAAGGCACAGGGCAACACACATCTGTGCCGCAGCACAGGCCAGGATCGCCTTGCACCCGGTCGGGTAGGTCGGCGATTCCTGCTCGAGGAAGGCGTGTGGCCCACTAGAAGGATATACAGTTCAGTACTTTGCAAAGGAAGGGGTTTGGGATCAGGGCAACGAAACGGGGTTGCTTACATGATGTTGCCAGCGCAATAGGCCAGGAACACCAAGGCCGAGCTCGTCGTCCGCTTGGTATACCCACCCAGGTTTGTCGCAGGCATCTGCAGCGCGAGCACCAGCGATGCCACATAGGAACCGCAGATGTAGTACCCGAGCAGCACGCCGACCTTATTCTCGTAGCTCGTCCGTGCCAGCCAGCCCATGAGGGAAGTACCGATGATCGTCGGGATGATGTAGGTAGCCATGACGATCGTCCGAGCATTCTTGAAGCGCGAGGCGATGTAGGTGCCGGACAGGATCCAGACAACCTGGAAGGCACCCTGTGGGATGCCTAGTGCAGTGGTCTTCAGGGAGCCCTTGACTACACCCTTGATGATGAGCTTGCCGACTGCTCAGGCGGTCAGTCACTGGGTGTATTGAAGGGGGGTGGGGGGGGGGTGTTAGAAAACCCACAGTTTGCATAACCGCCGTTGATAAACTCGTTTAAAAGAACGAATAGGAATAGTAGCCAGACTTGGGGGTCCGACAGAGCCTCTCGGACCTGGTCCCACTTGATCATCTTGTTCAGGATACCCGTGTGGCCGAGACGACCACGAGCGATCAGCAAGGCCTTCTCCTCCAGCGAGAACCTCTCAGCGGACAGGATACTGTCAGGGAGGAACAAAAAGAGAAGGCCCCCCCAGCAGACGGTGATGCCGCCGCAGAGAAGGAAGATGGCCTTCCAGACGGGGAACGTCGAAAGCTGGCCGATGCCGTATGTCAGGATACCGCCGATCATGGAGCCTACGCCATTACAGCAATAAAATACACCAGCGCGAAAAGGCTGTTCCGGTCGAGTATACCTGAAACGATGTTAGTTGTGGCCAAATTCGATGGCGCATTGTGGCACGCTGCCCTCCTGCCCTCGGCCTCGGGAGCTGTCTGTACCGAGACAACCACGAAGAGAATACACCAACTCACCACATAGCCACGATCAGCATAAAGCAGGTCGTGATGGGCGCCTCAAATATGCCCAGAAAGAAACGACAGGCCGCAAGCCCTCCAAAGTTCGAGCATGCCGCGGTGATCATCAAGATAGCGCCCCAGACCATCACGCAGCCGCCCACGACCTTGGCCATGAGCGTCTTCTGCACTAGCCACATCCAGGGGTACTCGGCAAAGAGGTATGCAAAATAGAAGATGGACGTGAACCAGCCGTATTGGTCCAGGGTGATTCCGGTTCCGGTCAGCAGGTCAAAGACGGCCGCGTATGACATGGCCTGCTTGTCGATGTACTGGAGGACATAGGTCCCTGCCAGCAGCGGCAGGACTATGAGGTCGATCTTCCGGACCAGGCGCTTGTTGAGGCTTGTGTCAGCAAGGAGTTCGGCGAGATAGTCGTCGTGGAAGTTGTGCTCCCTGAGGAAGACCTCGCTGGCATCCAGTTTGACAATCTCGCCAGCCGTGACGGACTTGACTCGGGAGATGGAGACATCGTCGTCCGCAACGGTCTTCTTGTCGCTGGGGATCTTCTCCGGGTTGAGATCTGCGTCCGTTGTGGCCATGATGATGATGCTGAGATGTCCGAATCTCGAGGATGGGATGCGACGAGCTCCGCACTGGCAGCAGGAGATGTGACCCCATTATAGGACCTGATTGTAGGGCCAGATATAGTATCCACGAGGACCAGGTGCGTTATCAATGTGGCTTTGCCGCCTTGGCTCGGGCGTGGGGCTGAGATACCATCAATCTGATTGTTTATCTGCCAGGCTATAGGGAATGAAACGCGAATTACCAGGGCGCGCAGCAACACCTATCGGCAAGGTTTAGTATCGGGAGGCTGCTTGCTACAAGACCGGCTGTTGAGCTCCAGGTCACTTTCGAAAGGCTACTCTCTACTACTAGAGATAGCCTTTGCTGTGTGGTAACCAGCCACGGAATGGTCTGCTGTCGGGCCCTATTTCTGCACTCCCCTACCATAGACAACCTACCTGCTATAGGGACTTGCAGTGAGGAGGAAATCTGGTGGGATGCCAAGCCTCCCTCTCTGCCCTTAAATCAAGGGTGACGATCTTGATGCCCTTGAGCCCATAGGCTCGGCCATCGCATTATGGCTCTCAAGTAATGGCTCCTAGAATCTGGCATCACAGGAACCACATACATATACAAGAACTCCCAGACATGACCGGATAACTCGCCGGGTTCCTTATCAGCGTGATCGTCTAGGAGAATGAGGGAGGAGTGGAGCCGGCGTTCCGGTCACCTATCCGGTCGCCTTCGGCCGGCTGAATCTCGGCCCGACGTCCGACCTCGCTTGATGCTACTATGCACTGAAGTGGCGTGATGAACTTCGGAGCTTATGAATCCAGGCTGTGTGCTCAACCTGGTCGGAAGCACAAGTCACTCGCGCGGCGGCACCTGCAGTCTAGAAACGCTGGACCCCGGGCCTCGCCAACTCAGAGATTCATCATGGTGTTGCAAGTCGACTCTACTCGCCCGACCGTGATACTGCCCCGACAGGGCAAAGTCATCGGCATAACACTGCCCCAGGAGGATCTGCGCCCTCGAAGCGTTCATGCTTTCCTCGGAATCCCCTACGCCGTCCCCCCACTCGGCGAGAGACGATTCCGCCCGGCGCAAGCATTACCACCTTCTCCAGACGGCGTCATCGACGCATCGAAGTATGGCCCGTCAGCCCCGGGGAAGCAACTGCTGTCGGGCGGGCCAAAGCTAGTCTACAGCGAGGACTGTCTGACGGCCAATGTTTTCCGTCAGGCTGGCAGTACCTCCGAGAACAAGCTGCTGCCTGTTGCCATCTACCTTCACGGCGGCGCCTTCAACCGCGGGACTGCCAGCATGCATAACACTGCTTCGATGATAGCCTGGTCGGAAGAGCCATTCTTGGCCGTGTCATTCAACTACCGGGTCGGGGCACTAGGGTTCCTCCCCAGCGGGTTGAGTGCAAAAGAGGGGGTGCTCAACCTAGGACTGAAGGATCAGATACTGCTGCTTGAATGGGTCCAGGAGAACATCAAGGCGTTCGGCGGAGATCCAAACAATGTGACACTATTTGGCCTCTCTGCTGGCGCTCACTCAGTACGTATATCTTCAACTGGTGTGCGGGCGAAAGAGAGAGAAAGAAAGAAAGAAAGAAAGAAAGAAAGAAAGAAAGAAAGAAAGAAAAAAAGGCGTGCTGATGTAGAGTATAGATTGGACATCACCTCATGCACTTCCAGGAAGGCGTGAAACCTCTCTTCAACCGAGCCATCATAGAGTCCGGGGCTCCAACGTCGAGGGCGGTCCGGCCGTATGACGCCCCGGTTCACGAGGCACAGTTCAAGGACTTCCTGTCTGCGGTGGGCGTCCCTGCTGATCTGCCCGAAAGCGAGATCTTCTCGTTCCTCAGGTCTCAGCCCAGCGAGATTATCCAGTCAGCTCAGATTTCCGTCTTCGACAAGTACAACCCCAGTCTAAAATGGGCATTCCAGCCCGTCATCGACGGCGAGGTGATCCCCCGCCCACCCATAGACACATGGCGCCAGGGGAAGTGGCACAAGGTGCCTATCATGACGGGCTTTCAGAGAAATGAAGGCTCGCTGTACGTGGACAAGGCGATGAGCCAGTCTCACGAGTTCGTGGATTTCTTCCGCAGCCTCCTCCCACTGCTGTCGGAGGAAGACCTACAGACCATTGACGGCTTGTACCCCGACCCCGCGATCACGCCCGATTCCCCATACAAAGAGGAGAGGGAAGGCGTGGGTGCGCAGTATAAACGCATCGAGGCGGCCTACGGGCATTACGCTTACGTTGCACCTGTGAGGCAGACGGCGGAGTTTGCGTCTGGCGCAGACGTGCCGGTATTCTTGTACCAGTGGGCAGCCATCTCGACTCTTCTGAACGGTGCGCAGCATGGAGACAACATGCGCTATGAGGTATGCGACCCCAAGGTCATGAGGGTCTCGCAGAACCAGGCACAACTGTCGCAGACGCTCAACTCCTATGTCACCAACTTCATCACCAAGGGAGACCCGAATGCCGGAGGAGTTGAGAAACCAACCTGGCAGAGGTACCGCAAGGAGTCGCCAATGGCAATGGTGTTTGGGCTGGGCAATGAGGAGCTGATAGGAGGAGACCTGGGCAAAGCGGCCACATTCACGGACGATACATGGGGCAGGAAAGAGAGCGAGTTCTGGTGGAGTAAGGTCGATTTGTCACAGCAATAGATCTATAAGAATGGATGGCCTGAGTCAGGACACACACCCATGAGCGACCCATATCTACTAGTAGCCCCCATTCCCAGACCTCCACGCGAGCCACGATAAGGGTGGAGTGCTGCTCTTAATAGCCGGTCTCGGGACTGGGTTACACTGGTTGTCTGCGCAATGAGACCCCCCAGGACGACGGAGTAACGCGGCCCACGTTGACGAGGACCGCTTGATGTCGGATCATCTGGCTGGGTCCCGAGTCTCGAACGTGCTGCTTGTCACGATAGTGAAAGTAAAAAAGCCGGTCTGCATGGTCCAGGATTGGCCCACACATTTCCCACCGAGCGTTTTCCGGCGCCGACTCGGGCCCATCCGGCCTGAGCTCCACGGCTCTGCCCCGATGGTACCCGGGCCGATGCCGGATGGCGACTAACACATCTGAAGCCCGTACAAAGTATATACGAAAGACACGCTCACCATGTCATTCCCTCGCGAGGGACGGTAGATCAGACCCCACGCCGAGGACCTGCGTAGCCCACGAGCATCACACACACATACACACACACACACACACACACACACACACACACACACACAATGGCCACGAACGTTTCCCTCCCCGAGCCCTTTGCCTCCATCCCTCGGTCGACCCTGACCTTTGGGCCCTCGCCCATCCAGTCACTTCCCAACATCTCTAAAGCCCTGGGTGGGAAGGTCAACGTCTACGCCAAGCGGGAGGATGTGAACTCCGGGCTTGCCTTCGGTGGCAACAAGGTCCGCAAACTCGAGTATCTCGTGCCAGATGCCCTGAAGGGAGGCTGCGACACCCTGTGAGACATGTCTTGCTCTTGGACCCTTATATGAGTACTGTGGGCGGCCCCACTGACAATGATGAAAAAAGGGTCTCTATCGGCGGCGTTCAGTCCAACCACACCCGGGCTGTGACGGCCGTGGCTGTGGCCTCCGGTCTGAAGGCGGCAACCGTCCAGGAGCACTGGGTGGACTGGACGGACCCGGGCTATGAGAAGGTCGGCAACCTGCAGCTGTCGCGCCTGATGGGGGGAGACACGAGGTTGGACCCGTCGACCTTCGGGATCGAGCACAAGACGACGCTCGCGAAGCTGACGCAGGAGCTCGAGGCGGCGGGCCAGAAGCCCTACTACATCCCCGCCGGGGCATCGGACCACCCCCTGGGCGGCCTCGGGTTCGCCAGGTGGGCCTTCGAGGTCGAGGCCCAGGAGAAGGAGCTAGGCGTCTTCTTCGACACCGTCATCGTGTGCGCGGTGACGGGCTCCACCTTCGCCGGCATGATTGCGGGCTTCAAGCTCGCGCAGAAGAAGTGCGGGTCGCGGCCGAGGAGGATCATAGGGGTGGACGCCAGCGCCAAGGTCAAGCAGACCTTTGACCAGGTGCTCAGGATCGCCAAGTTCACCGCGGCAAAGATCGGCCTGAGCGAGGACGACATCACCGAGAGCGACGTGATCCTCGACGACAGATATCATGCCGGGACCTATGGCATACCAGGTTCGCCTCCTCTTGTTCTAGTATCTCTTGTTCGGGCCAGCTGACCATGTACAGACGAACAGACGATCGAGGCCATGAAGTTTGGCGCGAGCACCGAGGCATTTATCACGGATCCGGTATACGAAGGCAAGAGTTTGGCCGGCATGATGGACATAATCAAGAAGGGAGAGCTTCCCGAGGGCAGCAACGTCTTGTATGCTCACCTAGGTGGCCAGCTTGCTCTCAATGCCTACTCCACTATCCCTTGATAGGTGCAATGGTGCAATGGTGGTCAGAGCTCTTGTATCATATGTATAGGGAGCGCGATCTTCCCAAAAAGAAAATTTTACAAAAAATAAAGAGACCCTGTTGACAGGTCACTTTGTCATAACTGCCCCGAAACACTGCAGAACGGTCCCATCGATATGACAGACAGCTTTACGGTGCGAGACATCCGTGTCGATACCGGCTACTAGGCGTCCGTCGGATCCTGTTTCCCGGAGGTCTCTGAACCCTGGGCCACGTGCTCGACTGTCGCCTCGACCTTTTCCGTCATGAGCTCCTTGACGCCCCTCAAGAAGGCCACAGCCACGAGGGCCAGCACGACAAACGGTATGACGCTGGCCCACGCCAGCTGGTACGCTTTTGCGTACTGCCATCTGCCTTCCTCTTCGGCCGCTGCCCATACCGCCGGCGTTGCCCCTTGGACCCCCGTCAACACTCCCGCCGCCAGAGAGGATAGGAGCGCTGGGACGCTGGCCTCAGGAAGACCGGCTTGCACTGCTGCGGTGCCCACAGCAGAGTCATAGTTGGCGGCTAGACGGCCGTTGATAATCGCGTCCAGAACGGCCGAGCCGAAGGCACCCCCAATGGCACGGGCGGAAAAGGCCATGCCTCTGTGGATGGGTGTCAGTGGGGCTAACCTCACGAAGATGGTCTGAAGGGGGATTGCTTACGTGGCTGTCGACAGGTAGGCGTGGGGGGCTGTGAATTGGACACAGGCGACGAGGAGCGTAAGGGGTCCGGACTGGCCGATGCCCGCGAGTACGCTGAAGCCTATCTGCGCTTTGTTCCAGGTCGGTTTGATACATGCATAACAGATCGACCTAAGCCAAGGTGTGAGCCAGATCCCTCTGATAGTAACCGGGGGCAATACGTACACGATGAGGAAGATAGTGAACGTGACCAGCAAGGGAGCTTTCAAGTCCTTGTATGCCGTCGCGTACCATGTGATAGGGACCGAGGCGAACATGGTGAGGAGGGTGTAACTCAGCTGTCGAATGGAGATCTGCCATGAGTTCGTCTCGAATCCCAGGTTGAGAATGATCTGCGGGACGACTGAATTGACAGCGCTGTAGAAGATCCACCCCTCGACAGCAAATGCAAACGTCGACAGGGCGAAATTCGCGTTCTTTCGGAAGAAGACATGAGCTAGTAGACCGTCCTCCCGTCCCCGCCACTCTTCAGAGCTGTCAGTCAAATGCTTGTCTCTTGAGGAAGATGTACTGACCGTATCCTGCGAAAACGAACACGAGTGCAAGGCCTAAAGCCAGGGGAACAGCCACGTGAGGGTCTGACCAGGCATAAGAGCCGCCAGCCCAGTCCAAAGCAAGCAGGAGTAGAGTAGCACTGCAGACAAACAGCACGGAGCCAATAGGATCACAAGCCCATATATAATCTACGACCCGCATCTTTGGATACTGCCGGTGCCTGGGCGGCCAGTAGAAAAGGAAAAGCCCAAGAGAAGTGGCCCCGTGAAACGCCGCTTGCATCCAGAAGATGTATCGCCAGCCCTGTGTATTGACATTAGTCACGGCGCCGGCACCAAGACTCCCAATGCTGTGTCATCATTAGCTGCGATTCCTAGGTCGGGCCTTGTCTTTTGAGGACCGAACTCACACTCCGCCGACAGCTCCGCCCATGAACGCAAAGCCGTTTGCCAGGGCCCGGAACTTGAGTGGTAAGATCTCCGAGGGGATAGCCTGCACGATAGCAATAGTAGCAAGCGTTGTGCCGATGAGGATACCACCGCCGATGAGCATACTCATCGAGGTTGCTTTGGCCGAGATGATCGCCCCGACACAAGCGATGAGAGGCGGGACGGCTGCGAGATACTTCCGGTCGAGGACATCAGAGAGGCGGCCGACGATGGGAGACAGGACACTTTGCATCAGTAGGGGCCCCTGGAGAGCGCCCATTAGTGGTCACGATCCTGTAGCTTCGGAGGGCCTAGACACGGCGGACCTGGATAACCCAACCAGAGATGGAAGAACCGCCCAGGTCTCGGACGATGAAGGCGATCACTGATCCTGCAGCCACGACGACGAACACCTGGGCCATGATGCTGTGGATAGTCAGTAGGACGCCTCGCAAGCCTCGACTCCTCGGGGCAGAGCGTACGCAAAGCAGGTGACAAAGACCACAAGCTACATTTCGGTTAATTAGCCGGTTGTTCCTGGAAGGGAGCACCTGCAGAGGTGCAGCATACCCACGATCTCCAGCTGAGGTTGATATGCTGCGCATCCTCCAGCGCCTCCTCCTGGATTGGAACAACATCTTCCTTCTCGACGTCCGCTGGAGCATCTTGATTCTGTATATGCCTCACTGAAGGCAAATCGGCGTTATTCTTATCAATCGAGTCCATGGTTTCTATGCGACGGGCGAGCCCAAGGAGGGGATTGGGTGTCTGGTGAAGAGACGACAAGACAAGGTGTCGAGATACGACAGGCCAGGTTCGACCAGCGTGTCGGGTCGCATCTCAGCGGCCTATTAGCAGGTCACCGCTGAAATATACAGGCACCACAGCAGGCACAGGAATACCAAGCATGCTAACGAGTGCGGGGACCCCACGGGGTCCGCAGATCTCGTGGAGAGTTAGACCGGAAGAGGCTTGAGTGGACCCGGCAGTATACGTGGTTCGCAAGCGTTGGGGTCGGTTAGAAGCATGCTCTGGGCGAGCCCCTTGGCTATACCGCTCCGCAGGTTACTCCCCGAGATGTGGTATGAAGGATTTCCGTCTTGGAATACGCTGACTGGGTGCGGTCGGGCCGGAACAGTTCGGGAAAACGTGAGCCCTTAGATTTCAATGGCTCCAAGAGTGAATGACGCCTTATTCTCCTCTAGGGACTCTAGCGCGTAGCAAAACATAACCCGAGTCCATTTCTGGTTACAGCTTGAGTTAACGTTGCTCCGTTCAGTTCTTTGCCTCTGCCTTGTCTGCACCTGGCTTTGTGCATAGGTTTGTTGTCTTTCACTCTCGCGGTTGACGTTATTTGGTGCGGTAGACCGGCCTTACAAAGATCCTCAAAGTTTCTAAAAGAACTTGGAAAGAAAGGTAGTCGGATGGAAAGAAGATGACCTCTGGTTTTCCTCCAAATGCTGATGCCTTGGACTGAGCACGAGTGGTTTGCAAGACCAATTCCTTGTCGCCGGTGTGAATCAATGTGGTGGCCATACTGAAGGGTGAAAGCAAGACAGAAGGCACATAGGTTATTTGTAGTTGCTTCACAAGGATTTGTGTGCAGTAGTCTATTTTATTCCCGATTCAGCTAGAGAATTGCTACTTGCTGATAAAGACAACAACAACAACACGAGCCATCAGCTCTGTCACTCAGTGAACACGGTAAAGGTTGTGACGAATGGCAGTGAAGGCATTCGCACCCGGGAATGCTTTCAGTATGCTGAAAGAGAGGCGGAGAGAAAGAAGGCCATGGCAAACATTCAAAGCAGTACATCATGTTGGAAAGGAAGCATGTCAACAATGAAGAAGGATTGGATCATGAATGAATAAGCCCCTTGGATAAGTCCTGGGCGTGTTGCTCTGACCTGATCTCGGGGGCCCTGCCACCCGCTCTCTGCTGTATCCCACCTCCATAAACAAGGCTCGGCGTTCCCTCAGGCTGGGCGATCGACTTGTCTGCGTTCAGTAATTCCGCATGGTGATATGATTCATCATGTGTTTTCAAATCATACCACTCTGTCCCGCCTGCGAGGACCCCAGCGGCCTCGGCGAAGAAATCATATACGCCGACGATGTCTGCGACGGCAACTGCGAGGCCAGTGACGTCTCCGGGACCACGACCCGTCTAATGACGCAGCACGAGGTCGACAATCCGGATTTCGAATGCCTCACCCCCGGTTGCATCAATGTGAGGAGCCAGCTCTCCCCAGAAGAGGAGGAGGCAGAGGTGCAGGCGGCCAGAGACCATGCCAAGCAGTTCCTCAGGGACAGATATGAGAACTGCCTGTCGCTGTGCATACTTCCATTCTACGATCCTCCAAGTCCGTCATTTCAGGTAAGAGGTTACCCTCGCCATGCTGGGGGATGGGACTGACTGATCTTAACCTCTGGGATTCCAGGCAGCCTCTGACTCGGATGCTATGGAGATCCAAGTGGCCCGGGCAGCAAAGCTTGCCCCTCGGCGCCGTCGACAGGACAGACCTTGGTCAAAGGTAGGGATATGCGCGTGTCCACCAGCACTTGGTGTCTTGTTGTCTTCGCGGCTGACTCATTTCCTGGCAGAAGCGTGGCAAGCCTTGGGGCCCTGAAGAGGAGGCAATTCTCTGGAAATTGCGGCGCAAGGGCATGGAGTTCGACACCATCGCGGTAAGAACCACATCCTTCAGAAATACCTCCTTGAAACTTCCCGGCTGACATCGGTATAGAAGCAAATTGACCGGACGGAGCGAGGCTGCTATGACCGCTATAACAAACTTCGCAACGAGGGTTATGGGCGGTGCCACTAGTTGTTCTCCGAACATCGTATCCCTGGTGCAATGCTTGTTGATTTCGTTATCATACGGGAGCGAAACGTTGTATGGGCAAGTCTCACCATTCAGGACCCATCATGCAGAAATACCATTGTTTCTGACCGTACGGCTGCTGTTGGCATCGGATACTTCCTATGTTGGTCGGCAGCATGCGGCACGGGAAATTTGGTGGATTGTTCTAGTTGGGAGTATGCTGCACTGCCTTCAAATCGCGAGAGCTCTACACAGTGTGGGAAGTGAT
Organism: Endothia cerciana; assembly: GCA_026119935.1. Classification (NCBI taxonomy): domain Eukaryota; kingdom Fungi; phylum Ascomycota; class Sordariomycetes; order Diaporthales; family Cryphonectriaceae; genus Endothia; species Endothia cerciana. Next base: position 351,931 of record JALRMH010000023.1, read on the forward strand.
ATGGAATCAAGCCAAGGGGTTTTCGAGTCGAGAGTTGTCAACTGAGACCTCCCAGGCTCTTCTCCAGGAGCGGTACGGTACTCGTAAGCTTGTCCAGTCCCATGCGCCCAATTCTTGCAGTCTTCGTTGCCGTAGACTTGCCAAGAGTAAAGAAAAAGAAAAAAAGAAAAAAAAAAGGGGGGGGGGGTGTTTGAAAGTGAAATAGAAAAGAAGAAAAAGAACAAAGACAAAGAAGCTCAACTTCTGTTACATCCCATCCTCGCTGACCCTGGTAGGTGTATTAACGTCGGTCCTCGTATAAGTTCCGTCGAGTAGTGCCGAACGCGGAGTTGACGCCGGCGCATTTTGGTGATCAAGTGCCGCGACGAACGGCAAAAGGGGAATCATTCCTGTGTCAGGGTGGGGATGCAGAGTTGGGGGCTCGTCTTGGGTCAGTATAAGTCCTGTCGTATTTAAGACGACGCGAACACCATTTAAACTTGACGCGGACAACCCACCCAGTATAGATAGATGCTGTTCTCCTGGTCTCCCACATCTCCTCCTGCAGCCGAGTGCCCAGCGCTAAGATGGACGATTTTGAATACAATGCGAACCCAGGTCGGGTTGTCTTCGGCCGTGGCACCTTGAAGAAACTGCCCGCCGAGCTTGAGCGCCAGGATCTCGCCAGGCCGCTGCTCCTCTCGACCCCAGAGCAGGCCAGCCAGGCTGACGGCCTGAAGGCTGTCCTCGGAGGCAGGGTGGCGGGCGTGTTCGACCAGGCAACCATGCACACGCCTACCGATGTCACCGACAAGGCCCTCGAGTACGCAAAGTCACAAGGCGCAGACTGCGTCGTGTCTATCGGCGGCGGCAGCACGATTGGCCTCGGCAAGGCCATCAGTATCAGGACGGGTCAGTCGAACCACATAGGGCCAGGACGGGATGTGCAGGACTGCACCTCGGCTGCAGTGAGCTCTGGGTGCGTGCTGACTGCCCGGGATATCTGACAGGCCTGCCTCACGTCTGCGTACCGACCACGTACGCGGGCAGCGAGATGACCCCCATCCTGGGCGAGACGGCCGGCGGCATGAAGACAACGCGGAGCGATCCCAGGATCCTGCCCGGCACCGTCATCTACGACGTGGATCTGACCATGACGCTGCCCGTGGGGATGAGTGCCGCCAGTGGTGTCAATGCCATCGCCCATGCAGGTGAGAACCGAGACTGACCCCCCTGGGCCACCCACGAGGGTGGTCGGGGAGACCGCCGAGGGGCTGACATGAAGGGCCCATACCGCCCGGCGTCGGCAGTCGAGGCGCTGTACGCGCGGAACGCGAACCCCATCATCAGCCTCCTCGCCGTCGAGGGCACCAGGGCGCTCGCGTCGGCCCTCCCGCAGGTGGTCGAGGACCCCTCGTCGGGGCCCGCGCGCTCCCTCGCCCTCTACGGCGCCTGGCTGTGCGGCACCTGTCTCGGGGGTGTGGGCATGTCGCTCCACCACAAGCTCTGCCACACGCTGGGCGGCAGCTTCGGCCTCCCGCACGCGGAGACGCACACGGCGGTCCTCCCGCACGCCATCGCGTACAACGCGCCCAGGGTCCCCGGGGTTATGGCCCAGCTGGCGGGCGTGCTGCCCGGGAGCGAGGGGGACGCGGTCCGCGGGCTCAACGTCCTGCTGGAGAGGCTGAGGGTCAAGAGGGGGCTAAAGGAGGTCGGGATGGCGGAGGCAGACGTGGACAGGGCGGCGGACCTCGCCATGAGCAACCCGTACTGGAACCCCCGCGAGATCGAGAGAGGGCCCATCCGGGAGCTGATCCGGAGGGCCTGGGCTGGCGAGCCGGCAAGGGCTGACCTGTAGCCTCCGCGCGGTCGTGGACTGTCTGGCCTCCAGGCTGTCCACCCACCTGCCGGCAGGGGGTTTCTCCTGTCTATCGATTATGCAGGCAGACAGACCACCCAACTCAGCTTGGTGTCAATGCTATTGGTTTATGGTACCACAACGTGGTGCTCAAGAGCCGAAGCCAACCCTTATCCCCCACCCCCAGCCTTGTCATCTCGCCCCAAAGGAGGTCTGACCGAGAGGGCTGGAGGCCTGATTCGCACGCGAGCCATAAGTATATGCGATGGCGGGCCACACTAGAACGCAGCGAGGCGTGATCTCCACAGAGGTTGCGAGACTCACACGTAAGCCGGCGCCCGTCCTGTCCGTTGATGACAGAACGGTGCTGACCACAGCGTGACAGTTCTAGACCAACACCAAAACCTACCGAATGGGACCATCGTCGGAGCAGAGATTCCCCACGAGGAACTGACTGGTGCCCCATGCCGGCCTGTACTTGATGCTATGTAACCCTGGATCCTATAGAATCGGCGGCATGCCGCATAGCCGGCCTGCCTGAACAGCCCTGGCGACGGGGAGGGTCGCACACAGTACATGAGTGAACAGGGTACCAGATCCTCCTACAGGAACGATGCTCCCTCACCTCCCGCTCTGACGGCACTGCGCCGCTGCGATCTCGAGCAAATAAGGCTGATGCGGCTCTCCTTACTGGTCTGGTCCCTCCGGTAATGAGCACCAACACGCCTGTGATCTGAGCCCGTCACTCCCGGCCCGATCTCTGGCCTACCTGAACCCGTCTTTCCTTCTCGAAGGAAGATGTGGGGGGAGAGGGGAGCAATCCGAGCCGGGGGTCCTTATTGTTATCATCATCAACCTTCTGTCCCTGGCCAGCGGACGAGGCCCTTGCAAAGGGGCCGGAACGTGTGTGGACACCGGCAGCTGAGTGCCACGTTTTCCTCGGCTGCGGCTCGTGCCCGCGTTCTAGATCCTCGTCTCGCTCACTCGTTTTACGTACGCCGGTCCCCCCTCCCCCCCCCGTGGGATTATTCATGCACCGTGTCTTGCCCGTCCCGCTCATTCCTTACCTCTACAGCCTTTAAGGTTCACACATCTCCACGCGTGGGGTGATATAAGCAGCAGCAGCACCTTGGCCCGTCCTCCACACGGAGACGGTTAAACAGGCTCTACCCGTGGGGAGCGCCGAGGCCCGTCCTCACCGCTGATGGGGCCGAGCCTGGCCGACCGCGATATATCCCAAATACTCACCACGGGCGTCGCAGGGCACGCCGTACACGCACCTGCGTCCTGGCCCGCCGGCGGCTGTCTGCTCCCGACGAGACCAAAACGCGAACGCGCAACCAGGCCCGCAGGCGGCGTGGACACGGGCGTGGGCATGCCGACGACCACCGCGGGCACGCTGCCTGCCCGCCCCGGCAGCGCGCCCCCTACTCCTCCTCCTCCTCCTCCCCTTCCTCCTCCGCCACCGGATGCACGGCAGAGGGCAGGTATGCAATGGGCGGGGCCGGCCGACTGGGCGGCGTTCCGGGATGTCATCACGAGGCACTACAGAGACGACAACATGAAGCTGAAGGACCTGATTGTCTACATGGACAGGGAATACCAGTTCCGGGCCACGTGAGCCTCGTGCCCTCCCTCCCCCCCCCCCCCCAACACCACCACCTGCCCACCGGCTGACAAGAGAGAGGAGGCTCACAGGCCCAAGATGTACAAGGACCGCCTGACCCAGTGGCGCATCGCGAAGAACGTCAAGGCCAGCGACATCAACACCATAGTCAGGGTGAAGGAGGAGGGGGAGCCGGCACCGTCGTCGTCGCCGTCGTCGTCGTCGCCGTCGTCGCTGTTCGACGCCGCCGGCGAGGCGCGGCCCGAGTTCTATGTCGTGGGCGACCGGCTCATACGGGCGGACAGGCTGCAGCAGGCGCTGCAGAGGAGGGCCGCCGCCGCCAGGCGGGCCCGGAGGAACGGGGCGGGTTCCTCGCAGGGGTCGCGCCCCAGCCGGAGCCCGAGCCCCGGCTATCCCGCCTTGACCACCTGCTGTGCGTCCCCGACACTCCCCATATTACGTGCCCCGGAGGCGATACGGGTCCCCGAGAGCATCCTGCGGCACGGCCGCGCCTACATCGCCGGCACGTTCGAGTCGTCGGGCGGCCGGGCCGGGAGGGGTGGCGCCACCGCCGTCGAGATCGAGCTCGAGGGCCCCGTGCAGCGGTTCCGCCTCGCGTTCGAGGAGACGCTGGCCAACCTCGACCTGAAGCAGGGCCTCGACCGGGTGGCGTTCAAGAGCCTGGACGGGGCCTTCGACCTGGTCCGGCCGAGCCTGCGGGCCGGGGACCCGCAGTTCCTCGCCGTCCTGCTCCAGGTCGCGAGCCTGTGCCTGTACTACGGCCGGGCCGAGATCCTGGGCATGCTGGTGTCGTACCTGCAGGACCTCGGCGGCGTGCTCCTGGGGAGCCGGCACCCCATCAGCCTCATGTGCGCGGACCTCCTCGGCCTGCTGGGCGGCGGGGACGCGGACGCGTGCCGGCAGGCGTGCGGCCTGGCCTCGGAGGCGGCGTGGCACCAGTTCCGCGCCCGCCTGTACCCGTCCCGGACCGACGCCTTCGTGCACCTGACGGCGGTCCACGCCGACGTCCTGGACTCGCTGGGCCGGCACGACGAGGCCGAGGGCTTCCTGCGCTACGCCGCCGACTCGCTGGACCCGGCCCTCACGCCCCTCGACCAGCGCCTCCAGATGGAGCTGCAGCTCGTCTTCTGCCTCAAGCGGCGCAGGAAGTGGCCCGAGGTGTTCGAGCGGCTGGAGCGGGTCCGGCGGGAGCTCCGCGGCAACGAGGCCGCCCTGGTGCACAAGTCCGAGGACATCTTCGTGGAGCTCATGTACCAGACCCTGCGGGTCAGCGGCTTCTGCGAGTGCGGTGGTGGGGATGCCGAGAGGGGGAGGAGGTTCTTCTGGGAGGCGTTCGAGCTGATGCAGGAGAAGAAGGGGAGGTACTCGCCCAGGACGACGAGGGCGCTGCGGGATATCATCCGGTACGGTCATCCGGACGAGAAGCTGGTCAGGGATCTCGAGGAGCGTCTCGCCGAGTTCAGCCTGGAGGCGGATAATTTTTTATAGATCACCCGGGGTACTAGAATCCGACGCTTGCGTAAGGCTCTGATACAGTACAGCCGGCACCATGACCGTGGCCAACCCACCCCATTAACGTCTGGCCCAGAGGCAGCCAGCACGAGGAATCCTGACACAAGCATACGGAGGACACCCAATAATTGTCCTAATAGGATAACACTCAGTAGAGGGGTAAAAATAATGCGCATCAACAGCCGCCCCCGCAGCCACCACCGCCGCCGCCGCCTGTTAAAAATTAGTCTCCCAGTCGAGATGTAAAGGGCCCGAGAGGAGGAGAACTTACCTCCTCCACCACAGCCTCCTCCTCCTCCTCCTCCGCCACAGCCTCCGCCGCCTATTTGAAAATCAGTACTCGGAGGTCGAGATGTCAGGAGCCCACGAAAGGGAGATACTTACCTCCCCCTCCACACCCACCACCTCCCGGCCCGCCGCAACCGCCAGCCTGTTCGGGAAGGTTAGTCAAGAGACAGCCAGAAAAGACCTCATGAAGGCTCGCGAGGGGGGGAAGGGGGGGGGGAGGGGGTGGAGAGGTCTTACCCCTACATTGCCGCAGCCACCAGGTCCACCGCATGAGCCAGCCGCGACCCCCGCCGAGCAGGAGCCCGCTGCGCAGCCACCCCACCCACCCGCGCCCCCGCTCATGAAGCCCGGGTCCCACCCGTAGTAGAGGCCCGGCGTGAAATACATGGGATAGAGGAACGGCGAGTACATGTAGTAATCGTAACCCCAGTGGTTGTAGTAGTCATCCCTGGGGGGTAGCGTCCTGCCCTTCTTCTGGGCGCGCCTGCATGCCTTCTGGTAGTCGAGCTCGAGCTGGCGGTCCTGCCGCGCCCGCGAGTAGCCCCAGACCCTGTCACGGGCGCTGGCGGCCTGCTGGCGGACGGCGTTGTGGGCGGAGATGTGCGCGCTCCTGTCGGGGGGGCACAGCTTGGCGCGGCCCGAGTCGTGGAAGCTTTGCGCGACCCTGTCCTGGTTCGACACGCCCAGCATGCGGGACACGGTGCCCGTGCTGCTGGAGCGGATCGTCTCGCAGTACCAGCAGGTGCACTCGCTGTAGACCTCGCCGTACCGGTCCTGGTAGGCGCGCGTGGTCCACTCGAAGCCCGAGGCCAGCTTGTCCTCGTCCATCTTGTCGTCATGGTCGATGAACTTGCCGTCCGCCGTCTGCCTGGTGACAAACCTGTAGTAGGCGCCCGGGGCGAGCTGATGCGTGTGCCAGGCGAGGTCGATGTCGAGGGTGGGGACGCATGTTCTGTTCGGGTGGGCCCGCATCAGGCCGATGAACCTCTGGTACTTCTGGATGAGGCGTGCCATGGTGTCGCGGGCGTTGGGGCTGTGTAGCCAGTCGATCTGGAACATCTTGGCGGTGAAGATGCCCTGCCTCATGACGGCACCGCCGAGGTCGAGCGCGAAGGGGCTGAAGTTCTCCCAGTAGCGCGACATCATCTTGCGCACGCAGATCCTGGAGTCGGTATGCAGGGAACGCCTGCCGGTGGCCTGGCCGACCTCGATCTGGCGTATGGAGGCAGGGTCCCGGAGGACCTTCTCGATGAGGTCCCGGACGGTCTCCATGGTGGGGTTTGGGGACATGCCCGGCCGGATGAGCTCCGCGGTCTGGACGATGAGCTTCCTCTGGATCATGCGGTTCGGGAACGTACGGGGGTAGGGGATAGAGCGGAAGGCGGCGGGGATGGTATTAGGCACGCCCTTGACGGGTTCGAGGACGGTGCCGGGCATGGTGATGGAGTTCACGACCAGCGACTGGGCATCCCTCGCGAACTTGGCGACGGCCAGGAGCTTCTTGTCGACCTGCGCGGCGCAGCCCGGACAGGGCCAGAGAAACTCGCCGTCGCCATACCCGTTCCCGACCAGACCCGGCCGCGGCGGTCCCTCTGCGGCCTCCCCCTCGCGGCCGCAGGTCGTCCAGGGGATCTCGAGGGGCGCATGGCAGGCGGGACACTTGAGGCTCTTCGTCCGAGGGTCGTCGACGTTGTCCCAGTTGCGGCCCGTCCTGGCGACGAAGGAGGTCCTGGCCTCGTCGGAGGGGGCGTAGTTGAAGTCGGTGTCGATGGCGGAGGAGACGGCGCTCCAGGGCATGCCGGTGGCCCAGAAGGACGACATGCCGCAGCGCATGGTGTCCTCGAGGAAGGATCGAGGGTTTAGCATATGGGCGTGCCATCTGTACGACGAGTGGTCAGCGCCAGCCAGTGCGCCAAGCTGGGGGTGGTGGGCACCTTGTTGTGTGCCCGGGCGGACCTACACCATCAGGACATCCAGGGGCGGCAGCATGTTGTCGGCCCAGTTCATGTAGCCCCTCTCGTCCACGAAGTCGTGGTAGGCCGAGGCGGTGCCCTCGATCATGTCCTGCTCGCGCAGCATGACCTTGGGGAGGGCATCCCACCAGGCCTCGTACCGATCGACGGCGCGGGCGACGAAGAGGGCCCACCTCTTCTCGCGGAGCCTGCTGAGCCTGGCCTTCCTCTGCCGGTCCGGGTCGAGGCCCTTGCCGCCAGAAGGGGCACCGGGACCACCATCAGAGGGCACATCGTCGAGGCCGATGTCCTCGGTGTCTGCCAGGGTGTCCCAGAGGCCCCACAGGCCGTCGGTATAGCCCACGTCATCCTTCATGGACTGTATCGCGAACAGCAGCTTCAGGTGGGCCAGGCAGGTGTCAGGGTCGGGGTCCCTCGGCGCCGAGCCGAGGGAGAGGCTCGCAAAGGCGGCGGTGATGTCGACATGACGATGGCCCGTATCGTGGTGGGTATCGTTGGTGGTGGTGGTGGTGGTGGTGGTGGTGTACGCCGGCGGAGGGGTTACATGGCCGTCGTCATGCGTCTTGTCATCACCCCCGGCGTGGTCCTTCTTCCTGGACCTGAAGGGGAGGGAGGGCATCGCGAGGTTGACGTATCTGGTGGCTCGTCGTGGGGGACGTGGGTTGGTGGAGCCTAGGGCCGCCTGGGACAGCCTGTCTTGGCGGGGCGCCCTGAATGAAACCTTGGGGGGTGGCAGTGTGCTCCAGCACCTTAAGTTCGCGGGGGTGACAGCTAGCAGGTGCCTGGCGGGTGCCCAGTAGGTGGCCCAGTAGGTGGCCCAGTAGGTGCCTTACAGGCCTGAAGGGCAAATGCGGGGTAATAATAACACCAGGAGATGCCCCAGTCAACTAATTACAGAAAGAGAAGAGACCCTCCTCGTTGAAATGTTAACGTCCAAGATTCAGATATGCAGACGTGGGTAGAGATGATTGTTCTTTTTTAAACCCCGACGCCTTTACGAGGTGGCACAGGAAACGGGGCAGAGACGAAGAGGCGTCTCTTCAGAACCAGTTTTCCTATCTGTGTACTTTTGTATCATGCGGATTGTGTTAGGCCCGACTGAGCAAAGTAGGTTGTGGCGATGCTTTATTTTATGGGTTAGGCAACTTGGACACTTGCTCGATAAGAAGAAGATTGGTCCTAGGGCGGTGGCACGGCATCCAGGTGTGACCTCCCTCCCACGAGGGCGGTACGGCACAGCACAGCATTAACAGAACTTGTAGCTGACAAGGTCGAAAGCAGGGCAGATTGACCCCTTAGGACGGTCTCGAGACCTGTCCAAGCCCCGTGGCTTTGCCGGACGATCGCTCGAGTTCTATAAGCCTCACCTACCATGGCGTTAGTCTCCCCTGCCAGCCTATCAAGAGGTACACGGCATCAATCAAGCCTCCAAGGGGGGGGAAACAAGACAGGAACAGGTGGAGAGGAGGGGTGGGCCCCCATCAGCAGGTCCAGGAGTATCGCTATTAGTAGGGGCTGCTCGGGTCTCGGGCACCCCGATCCACCTGGAGCTTTGCAGAGCACGCAAATGCATCATCACCAAGAGTTATTTATACTCTTACTCAGACTCTTTCTTACTCAGACGCATACGAATTCGGACTGAGACCCACCAGACTGCCTCTGCCCGCGCTTGTCGCGATCGATATCGATACCACATCACATAAGCACTCGACGACGACGACGACGACGACGACGACGACGACGACGACGACGACCGGGCAGACATCGTGTATCCAACCAAGTTATCAAGAGAGAGACAGGGAGACGCCCGCCTCCTAGCCTGTGTGAGATCGGTCATGCCTGTCGAGCCTGGTCAGAAAACGGTGCTCATAACCGGGCTAGTGAAAACCCTCCTCCCCCAAAAGGGCTGTGCTATATTATCTACATACCGGCCACCGTTGAGCCCGCCGGCTGACTGCAGACCAGGTGCTCCCCCGGCGGCATAGGCCATGAGCTCTGCAAGGAGTTCCACGCCCGAGGTTCGTCGTCAGCCTCCAGGACGAGTCCGGTACTTACCTGGTCGTGAGCTGACAGGCCGCGCCGACGTCCCTCGGCGGCAAGAACAGGCCTGCATGTCATCGCAACAGCCCGGAATCCTGCCGTCCTGGCAGACCTCGCCGGCAGGCCCGGCTTTACCTGCCTCCAGCTCGACGTGACCGACGAGACGAGCATAGCCTCCTGCAGGGACGAGGTTGCCAGCCTGACCGGGGGCAGCCTCGACATCCTCGTCAACAACGCGTAGGTTGCGCCCCCCCCCCCCCCCCTTTCTCAAGTCGCCTGTCTGTCACCCTGGGTGAGACACCAGCGCTGACCACCCGTCCCCGTGGCAGTGGGAGGACGCACACCGTCCCCGCCACGGACCTGGACCTCGACGACGTCCGCCGGACGTTCGAGGCCAACGTCTTTGGCGTCATGGCCATGGTGAAGAGCTTCGTCGGCCTGCTCATCCCGGCCCGGGGCCTCATCATCAACACCTCCTCCAGCTCGTCCATCGTGCCCTACCCCTTCGCCTCCGCCTACAGCGCCTCCAAGTGCGCCGTCAACGGCTACTCGCGAACCCTCCGCCAGGAGCTCCGCCCCTACGGCGTCCGCGTCATGGTCGCCGTCACGGGCACCGTCCGGACCAACATCAACCTGCAGACCGACCGCGAGCTGGCCCCCGACAGCCTGTACCGGCCCATCGAGGACGTCTACAGGTGGCGCCTCACCTTCTCCAGGACCACCCCCTCGTCCGTGGCCCCTGCCGCCTACGCGAGGAAGCTGGTCGCCGACGCCCTGCGGCCGGACTGGCCCCTGTTCCTCCGCGGCACCCTGGGCCTGGGCCGCCCCGACTGGCACTACGCCGGTGGCCTCTCCAGGCTCGTCTGGTTCGGCTCCTGCGTCGGCGAGTGGCTCCTGGACACCGTCGTCTACCGCATGTTCAGGCTCCACACGCTCGAGGCGAGGCTGAGGGGGAAGCTGAAGGACTAGGTCGGGGCCAGGTCGGGCCGGGTCGGCACAGGCCTCGCGCGGCGCCGTGCTGTGCCAGCCCGTCGTGAGACCCGCCTCTCAAGGCAGAGGGGGAGGACCCCCCTCCCCCCCCCTTTCCCCGGCGGGTCTGTATGCGGTCCTGTTTGCATACTGCCGCAGGCCGCAGAGGCGTGCGAGATGTGGCCATCAAGCACGAGCAGTCTCTGCCCGCCGCAGCATCACCACCCGGCCGTTGGGCCCCTAGAGGGCTATAGCCTGTGCTATAATACGAGATTGATACATGTATACTATGTATCACCCGCTGCGTATTGCTCGTTTCTACCTGGACATGACCAAGGTGAAGTTTGATCGACGTCTGCTCGCTACGGGTGCGCGCGCTCTCCTTGTCACTGCATATAATTACCACGATGGTCTGGGTATTCTCTTTCCCTCTCCATGCGATTCGGATATACCTATCGCGCGAGGCCTATCTCCTACGGGGAGTGTTCCACTCAACTGCTGGCGGCGCCCCTTTTGTGACAAGCTGAGATATCTCCGCCACCCCCCCCCCCCGGGGCCATCCATTACCACGCTGTGTCGGCTCCTCTGGCCAATCACTGTATGGTATTATTAAGTGGCTACCAAGTACGCGAGATGCGCACGTGTCCATGATATGCACAGGAGGGTTTGGAGAACGGTCTCGGCGTCGGATTTTGCACTCCTAGCATCACCGGGGATCGGTGTTAATATATGGTGTTCAACCGCGCGGGTGGCCAGTCAGGACGCAGCAAGAACCAAAACTAGGCGAATTATTCCCTACCTCCGCTCTTGTGGGTTTCGGTATTTGGCCGCGGCTTTTCCGGATATCCCAAGGGTACAATTGGTCATTAGTACTGTCTTAATAGGCAGACAGCACATTGTATTTACAGGTCCTCCGTATGGGCTGCCGCTCGTCAGTGGTATTTAAACCAGAATGAAGGTATCGCCAAGGACGTACACCCGAACCACAACAACCTCCTTAGTGGTCATATGAGAGGACTATACATAAGCTTTGTCGTCGGTCAGCAACCCCATCTGTGCAGCAAACAGTATTCCAAGTCGTCGGCTTAGAACTATTGCTCATCATGGGCTCCGGTATGAGGAATCTCTCACCTTTTGTGAACACACACATACACCAGGAGATTCACAGATAGGCCTGACCCGAGTATTTTGCCATCGCAGTCACACCACAGGCCGAGGAATACCCCCCGCTGGCGAGCCTGGCCAAGGATGTCTACCGGCCCTTCCCCAGCCTGCCTCCGCATCTCCCGGGCCCGGCCCAGGTCGATGCGCCCGCGGTCGTCCGGGCGGCCCTCGGGGCGCTCGGCGATGCCCTCCGGGCGGGCGACGCCGGCAGGGTCAGCTCGTGCTTCCTGGGCAGCCAGGCCTACTGGCGCGACAACCTGGCCCTCACGTGGCACATCCGCACCTTCAGCGACGGCAGGACGATCGCGCCCGCCCTGCTCGAGCTGCGAGGCCGGCGGGGCTGGGCGGGCGGCGCCGACCTGGACGTGGGCAGCGTGCAGGACGTCACGGTCACGCCGGCGCTGCGGTGGGTCGAGGGCATGTTCACCTTCGAGACGGCCAGCCCGGCTGCCGCCTGCGGCGGGAGGGTGGTCCTCCTGCCGGAGGCGGACGGCGATGGCATCGCCTGGAGGATCTGGACCCTGTCCACGTGGGTCGACTCCCTGAAGTCGTTCCCGGAGGACCTGGGTGCCCTCAGGGCACCGGGGCGGAGCCTGGAAGGGGACGAGACGGTCGAGACCGACGTCTTCATCCTGGGAGGTGGCAACGCGTGAGGGTCCACCCTGCCAACCTGTTACTGATGGCGCCCCTCGACGGCGGCTGACCTTTTGGGGCGATTCACAGTGGCCTCATCCTCGCCGCCCGCCTGAAGGCGCTCCGTGTCGACAATGTTATTGTCGACAGGACCCCCCAGCCCGGGGACAACTGGGCGCTCCGGTATGACTGTCTCCGATTTCACATCGGGCGGCACAGCTGCGAGACCCCTTATCTGCGTAAGCCCACCCCTCGAGGCCTCTGCCCAGCCTGCCCTCTTGAGAACGTGCTGGTTTTAATCATCACCATCTACTACCGGGACAGATTATGCGGATCACCTACCGCTGATCCTCACGAGGCAGGACCTCGCCGACCACATGAAGAACTATGCAGCGGCGTTCCACCTGAACATCCTCAGCTCCTCCGTCGTCGTGGGCTCCTCCTTCAACCGGTCCCGCCGCGTCTGGACCTTCAGGGTCCGCACGCCGCTCGGCGTCAGGACGGTGAAGAGCAAACACCTCGTCCAGTGCACCGGCGTCACCGGGTCCGCGCCATATGTACCCGATATCCCCGGGGAGTACAAGGGTGTCAACATCCACTCCTCCCAGTACAAGAACCCTAGGACCCTGACCGATCAAGGTGCCAAGGTGAGTGACGCTGTGTGGACAAGAGCAGCCCATCCATCTATGTACCGACCGCGATCTGACAAGAAGGGAGGTCCACAGTCCGTGATCATCGTTGGCTCGGCCAACTCGGCCTTCGACGTGATGGAGGACTGTGCCGGGCACGGGCTCCGGACGGCCATGGTGGCCCGGTCACCGACGTACGTCTTCCCGTGGGACTACCCGATGGCCCCCGAGGGCCTGGGGCTATACGAGAGGCTCCCCGCGGACCTCGTCGACAAGATGCAGATGTCCGGCCCCACCGCCGTCGGGGGCCAGCTCGCGATGGGCCTGCAGACGGAGCTGGCGCTCAAGGAGCCCGGCCTGTACGCGGCGCTCGCCGAGGCCGGTTTCCCCGTCTACGACGGCTCGGAGCCCGGGAAGGGGGACCTGACGCACCACCTGCTGGAGAGGGGCGGGGGCCACTTCAACGACATCGGCGAGGGCATCCGCCTGATCGTCTCCGGGAGGGTCGCGGTCATGGGCAACGTCGAGCCGGCCGCGTACACGGCCACGGGGCTGCGGCTCAGCGACGGGTCGGCGCTGGACGCCGACGCCATCGTGTGGTGCACCGGGTTCAGGGACAGGGACCGGTCGGTGACCGCCGAGGCCCTCGGGGGCGAGACCTTTGTGGACGGGGGCGCCGTAGGGGACGGGGACGAGCTGCTGGGGCCGCACGATGTGGCCGCGAGGCGGGACGCCGTGTGGGGGGTGGACAAGGAGGGCGAGGTCCGGGGCGTGTTCAAGCGGAACCTGAGGCTGGACAACTACTGGGTCTTGGGGGGCACCACCGGGATGCACCGGTACTACTCGCTGTCTATCGCCCTGCAGATCAAGGCGGAAACCGAGGGGATATTGCCAGAGGCGTACCGGGCCACGCCTGAGGCGCTCTAAGGGGAGTTATAGTCGACCAACCCGGGTCCACCATATAAACAGACAGGTATATAGGTATATGTCAACATAAGCGTGGCTTAGCCAGGCGAGGATATAGAGCGATGCATCTTTGCGGGTCACGCCTCCTGGGGGCCCTAAAAGCTCGGGAGTCACGGATTACCACTAAGACCTGGTCGTCACCGCAGTGGCTTCCATGGGCACAAAGCTTTAATATAAGTGCCACTAGGTGTAGTACAGCCAATAGACTTTCACGCTTTCTCGATCAAGGCGGTATATCCCCAGGGTTCAACGTGGATCACGGCCTTGATACTGGTCATGACTTCCAGCGGAAGGCCTACTCGCACCTGGGGTGCTAACCCTCGGTCCAGAAGCCATACCCCTGGAGCGCTTCATCGACAAGTCCTCTGAGATCTCCCCGCGTCGATCAAAACCGGGACGCGACGGGCTTACAAGGGCTGAATATTACAGTACCTACTCCTAACCTTGCCAAGACGGGCGGTGGGCCTGCTCAGACTGCGGCTGGGATAAACTTTCCATAAACCGTCGCCGTCCTCTGCCCGCTGAGGTTCGCCGTAATGCGCATAATAACGGGCCCCCCGGGCGCCTTTCCGGCGTGTGATCAAAGGCACATTTATCTATCTACTATTCACCGATCAAGCTGGTGTGCGCCGGTCTCGGCAGCGTAGATTTGCGTGGGCACAACGGTATTGCTAAGTCAAAACGACGGGTTCTACGCGCATCGCGATTACTCTGTTGACACTACTGACAGATTACCATTATCCTAGCTGGAAACTCCCTGGTCCCGGTATGCTCAGATGAGACTTGAAAGGTGAGATGTAGATCTCGGGTAAATCGATGGGCTCTGCCCATCCTAGCCTCCCTCCACGAGGCGCCTTGGTTTATTCGGACACCTTGACTATGACCTTGCCTTTGGACCTCTTGCTCGCGACCCTTTCGTAAGCCTAGTAAACCTTGGGATCAGCACCTGGAAACAGACGAGACACAAGTCCACAAGGGAACATACCTCGACCGCCTGATCCATCGGATACTCGGAGTCCACTGGAAAGTCATGAAAGGCGCCATCCTCGATCCACTGCTGCGTCGTTAGAATCCTAGCGCGGGGCCTGAAAATCCTACATCCTGTACATATACTCTAGAAAGAAAGAAGTGAAACAAAGCATGGTAAGAGGAGGGAGGGGCTACGCACTTTTGCGACCTCCTTTGCGATCGCCCCGTCTGGTGCCAGAGACAGCATCTCAAACCTCCGCGGAGTTCCGCCGAGAGCAGCAGGCAGAAGCCTGCTTCTCATCATCGCGCCACGCCCAATAGCTCCAACGATGGTCAGGAAAGCCCCATTTCGTGCGAGGTAACCACTGGACTTCCGGAAGAGCTCGTCACTGCCAACGGTGTCAAAGATCAGCTGAAGAGGCTTCGAATCGAGTGGGAAACGCTCAGCTAGGTGCGAGGTCAGGGATTTGTGGGCTTTGTAGTCGATGACCTGTCTCTCGGTCAGCAAGCTTCTGCCACGGGGCCAGAAGAGAAGAAGAAAGAACAAAGGCGGAGGCAATCATCAATGGCCACGCCGTTTTCCGTACCTCGTCCGCCCCGAGACGTTTGACGAGCTCTGCATTTGCGGCGGAGCAGACACCGTACACAGTAGCACCCTTGGCCTTGGCAACCTGAACGAGAACGGAGCCTACTCCCCCACTCGCGCCGTTAACGAGGACCCGGTCCCCAGACTTGACGTGGGCCTCCTTCATCACTATGTACGCCGTCTGGCCGGCGACCCCGAGAGCACCGGCGGCATCCCTCGACTGCACATTCTTCGGCTTCAGGGCGACCTTGGTGACGGGAACCTCGATGTACTCTGCCAGGCTGCCACGTCCGATGGCGACGGATACAATGTTGAAGGCGCCGCCGACCTCTGACCCGACCGAGATGCCGAGCTTGTCAGGTACCGATGACCCCACCCGGACCACCTTCCCAGCGAAGTCCAGACCGACCGCCGGGTTATGTCGAAACGGGAGCCAGTTGTACAGGGCGTCCATGAAGTGCAGGTCCGCGGGGTTGAGAGCCGCGTAGTCGACCTTGACGAGAACATTACCCGACCTGACGCTAGCTGGGACGGGATAGTCTGTCCTGAGTGTCAAAGCCTGTCTGGGCGCCCCATTCTTGGTGACGACCCAAGCTTTCATGGTCTTAGGGATGGTAGCGCTGCCTTCTGCCATCGTGATGGGCCTGGTGGCTCTTATGAACCCTGTGGGGAATGAGGCAATCAACCTGCAGACTGGGACTCGGGGTAGAAGCTGAGTTGTACCCGGTCGTGGAAGCATCTGGTATCGTTGTTGTTGTCGTGTTTCAGGGAGGCGAGAGGACGGATCTGCGGGAACAGGCACGCGAGGTGACGTTGGACCCTCGGTGTTTAGTTTAGTGAGCTGAGATTATGTAAGCCACGTGCGACCGTTAGTTGAGTTAACGTTATCTCAGCTGTGTCACAATTGCCTGAGCGATTTCAACGGCTGTCCTTTGTCCAGGTGGATGCCCTCCCTCTTCCAATGTCCGCAGCAGGCCTTCTCGTGACCACCAGCCCTCTGAAGAACATGCTGCCCGGCAGGATTCGGCCGAACAGCCAGTGAATCGGAGCTACTGTGGTCTTAGGCCTTTTCTCCGCCGTGCCGCCATGGGTCCTGGACACGCGACGACGACCGGCCCGCAAAAGCCATTGGTGGTCTATGGGCCACTGGTCCACTCACTCTCGGCCACAGATCTCGAGATCATCGAGTCGGCACTCATCATAGTCGGAACAGACGGCCGTATCGTGGCCTTTGATAGGGACGTCGGCCGTCCCCCAGACAGGCTCAGCCTGCCTGGCAACCCGGACGTGCCCCAGGCGGACTTTCAAGTCCACATGCTTCGGCCGGGCGAGTTCCTCATCCCGGGCTTCATTGATACACACAACCACGCGCCCCAGTGGGCACAGAGGGGTCTCGGCCAGGGAATGCACATACTCGACTGGCTGGATGGTGTCACCTTCCCCAACGAGGCCAAGTTTGCAGATCCGGAGTACGCACGTCGGACCTACTGCCGGTGCATCGACGGCTTCCTGAAGCAAGGCATCACCACGGCCTCGTACTATGGCTCTGCGCACGGAGAGGCGACCCGGATCCTCGCGGACCTGTGTCTGGAGAAGGGGCAGCGTGCACTGGTCGGTAAATGTAATATGGACCGAAATGCTCCTGATTACTACCGAGACGCGAGCGCCGAGGACAGTCTGCAAGTTACGGAGGAGTGCATCCGCCACATCCGTTCTATCGATCCGGATGGTGGCCTCGTCAAGCCAGTGCTGACACCGCGGTTTGCCATAACATGTAGCCCTACCGTGCTATCCGGGCTGGGACGGATTGCCGAGCGCGAGCCTGACCTCCCCATCCAGACCCACTTCAACGAGGCCGAACAAGAGATGAAAGCTACGAAGTCCCTCTTCCCACAGTTCGGCAGCGAGACAGACTTGTATCATCACTATGGTCTCCTCGGGCCACGTTCGATCATGGCCCACTGCTGCTACATGGGCGAGGACGAGCTCCGGCGGTTCGCCGAGCTCGGCTGTGGCATCGCCCACTGTCCGATCTCCAACATGACAGTCGGAGGAGGGTTTATGGCGGCACCTGTCAGAGACTTCCTGCGACACGGAATCAACGTCGGCCTTGGGACGGACTCCGGAGGTGGCTTCTCTAGCAGCCTCCTGGATGCCATGCGGCAGGCGTTGATCGCGAGCAACGCGAGAGAGGTCATGTCCCAGGGGAGAGATCCTGGGCTGTCTATCGAGGAGCTCTTCTATCTGGCCACTCTAGGCGGAGCCCGGGTCTGCTCGCTAGACGACAAGGTCGGCAACTTTGCCGTTGGCAAGGACTTTGATGCCTGTATAGTCTCGGCTTTGGTGGAGGATCAAATCATGACCATGGTCGAGCCGGAGGATCCTCTCAGAACCGTCTTTGACAAGTTCATCATGACGGGAGATGATCGAAACATTCGCCGCGTCTTTGTGCGAGGGAGGCGCGTGAAGTAGGCATGGCTGCACTCAGCCATCCACGGTCGTGACTATTGCGATACCAAGTCGACACTTGTCGTCCCAACCTTCTTCTCGCCAGGAGAAAAGTCATGGTGGCATCCCGATTCCTCACCTCGCAGCCTTGTTACCTGTACACGCCGCCGCCGCACCAGCTTCCAAACCTCCGCGCCACCTGTATGAGATTCCGGTGATAGTTGATACGACTCAAAATGTCGACAGTCGCATAGGCGTAGTTCAGAAGCCCTTTCCATACACCTGGTGTGGGGAGGGGGCAATACCAATGAAAGTCATGCACCTCTCAATCTGCAGCTGAGCCGACCGCTTGGCATTGCAGTGCCTCCTTCGCTGCCATGACTCGTCCACTTGTGGCTCAGCGCCTGACTGTAATTTAACAGGCGTCTTGTCCATCCAAATCAAGACGATCTGAAACCGTACAATGCAGGGGCTCAGCGACATACGAAAGATAGACCTCTGGGGGCTCCAGATAACCCACCATACGGACCCCCCACCCCCCAAAGACAGACCCAGGCCAGCGACTCCACGGCTGCCCACCACTGCCAGCAATAAGCATAACATAGTACGATCGACGCCTTATACACCCTGGCCTGAGCCCCATCCCACTGCTCAAGCGGCGAAACAGCCGCATTTGCAAGGATGAAACCAGGGGACGGATTACCTTAGGATGAACCAAGTCTCCACCTGCAATAATTTATACTTTTCGCATAGCAGCTTTACATTCATGCCGTCGCTGTATTCCTTCAGCCGCGCGCTGGAGCCGCGGTCATTTTCTGGGGAATAGTTGTGGATTTGATCCAGGAAGTATACTCTACAGCACTCACCTAGGCCTATCTCATGTATGCAAGTTGCAGTCAGACCCGAGCATAGATTTCTGATGCACTGCGCAGCAAGTGTGGGTCCTCTATATTGCAGGCAGAGGCTGGGCAGAAGTTTATCCTCATGAACACAGGGAAGCTGAGTCGCTTATTGGGTCGGCGTGGGTTCCCTATGAGACAGATATCTGTATATAAACTCGACCTCCAAAGTTGTTGACTGTCTCGTTGTGAACGGCTTCACCCCATCGTCCTCGTGAATCCCTTGACAGTCGCTACTCCCCAGACAAGCGTACACCTGCGCATCCATTCGTTTCCTTGTTGCTCGTCAGCGTCCTGATCGAGACTATCGACAACTCTGTGCTCTGCGCTAGGAAGTTTCCGAAAGAAGATTTTGTCATAATGCGGTTTTATATTGCCTTTTTTGCGGCCTTCGCGGGCGTCTCGTGAGTACTATTGCCCCCAACTGCCTTTGCAACCTGAAGTATTATTCTGAAACTGACCAAGTGCCCCTCAGGTTTGCGGACATGCATTATAGCTGCACCTGTCACAACGGCGACAGCTACAACTGGCGCATCACCAGCCCGGCCTGTTCATTTTACGCACCCGACCGCCCAGCCGTAAGTCTTCCGCTGACATGCATACATACCGATACGGACCGCTTGTTCATAGCTGACCGTGCGGCTTCACCGAAAATACAGGACGTCTCCTACGTGACGGACACGGGGCGGTGCACATCCGCATCTGGCGACCAGATCGATGGAGACTCGTGGCAGGCCGCCTGCCAGAAGATCGCGACGGAGGGCTTCGCGTGCGCGGACGGCCAAGGCACCTGCTATGCGGAGTCGGACAGCGTCACCGGATCCTGTGACTAAATGTTCGTGGGCTCGAGATAGGTAGGGCCGGGGGGAAGGCCACATGATGGTGACGGGAACTTCTTGTACCTAAATTTGCGGTTCTTACATGGCTTTTCGACGGTTCGAAAGCCGCTTAATCGCACCTTTTTTTTCTTTTCACATCCTCTCACGGTCTTCTCCATACCCTCGGCGGGAATAGCGACGCTTGGCATTGTCTCGACCTTCATCGCCACCATAACGGACAGATACACGCGCTCTCCCTGTCCGTTTGTTCTTGAGTGTTGAGAGAAGTTCCGTCGCACTCTTGGAGGATTTCGGTTTGAGAGAGATTCGCAGCGAGGCGGAGGCGTCGACGGAATTACGCTGAGGTCGCCCCCCCTAGCGCTCAAAGGCCGGCGTCGCATGCGCCGATGCACCTGTCTTCAAGAGATGCTTCTCCGCACTCTACTCAACCCACCTCGCTTCACGTACTATCTTCTCTTCAGGTACTATACGTTAAAATCCAACTCGACCAGACAGAACCAACCCCTCGAGCCCATTATCGGGCCCACCAAGACACTGCTTTCAGAGACCTCGTCCAGCCCAGACATCATGCCGTGTACCATCATCCGCAACTCGACCCGGGCGGGCGGCTCGAGCACCGCGAAGGCGGCCGGCACATTCACCGGGGACGTGTACATGGACCGCATGGCCGGCCCCGTCGACGGCATCATGTGCAACCACGTCACCTTCCTGCCCGGCGCCAGGACCCACTGGCACTCCCACGAGAACGGGCAGGTCCTCGAGGTCAAGGCGGGCAGCGGGTGGGTCTGCGACAGGGGCGGCGTCCCCCAGCGCATCCGCGTGGGCGACATCGTGCAGTGTCCGGCCGGTACGGCGCACTGGCACGGGGCGGACGACGGGAGCATGATGATGCATCTGGCGATCAGCCTAGGAAAGACAACTTGGCTCGACGAGGTCACCCAGGATGAGTACGCAAGGAAAGGCGGACTAGACGATGGCGCACATTGACAGGCCCAAGGGATTCAGGGTCAACTAACTATACGGAAAGGAGAAAATAGGTCTCACGAGGGAGGAGGGGAGTTGTTCTTGACTGATCATACATATAAATAACATCCCACCCCCTTTCACCCTCACCCGGCCGATATGAATGGGGTCTAGATGATATCATGCCCTTTTGTAAGATACGACCACCTTTTTCTCTCTTGCTTCCATAAAACCTTGGCCAAACAAGGTTGGCAATGACGCCCTTTGATATTATGTGCAAGGAGGGAGGGCCATTGGGCCACTTCCCATTCCTCAACTGCTCTGGCTTGCGGATATTGCCTGGCGGGAATGCAACAAGTATCCGTGGCCGTGCTCCAAACCAACTTTCATTACCATTCCCTGAACACTCCGTTCTGTACATAGTAGGTGTCTATCAGACGGCTATTACGGCATGACGGGCCTATGTTCTTCTCGGGCCGTCGTGGTGAGGACGTTGCTTTAGGGCAGCAGAGGCCGAAGGCAGCTGCATAGACGACCCTTGACCCACAGCGCGACCGCGTGGAGTCAGGTCAGACCGGGGCCATTGGCCAGAGATTCTTAACGACAAGTGGGACAGCACACAGGTACGGCCTCTCCAATCAGGGGCAGCACCGTCTGCATAGCCTAGACAGGCCAGCCCTGAAATTGTTTCTCACGGTCCGGATGAGAGACCGAGCTACGGATGCATCTGTGTGCCTTGGCCAGCAAGACTCCAGGCACAGGCTACCAAAGATGGCGCCGACGTCGTTCAAACGCCTTATCGTTTGTTGCGATGGCAGTTGGATGAACGCCCTGGGCAAGCAAGGGTGAGACTGGGGGGGGGGGGGGCGTTCTTGTGATCCGCCGTCTTGCGATCAGTGCTGACCCTCTATGAAACAGCGATGCTTCCCCGCCATCAAATGTATGGCGGATCTGCCGTCTCTTCAGCAAGATCTGCGCGGATGGATCCAACCAGATCGTTTATTACCATGCCGGTGTGGGAAGTTCGGGCTCCGCGCTGGACTCGGTGACGGGCGGAGATTTTGGCGTCGGGCTGGACGCGGTGAGCTGCATGCGTGGCCCGTAGACGATCGCGCTGGTGTCTGCGGCACCTGCTCTAACGTCGTTACGCAGGACGTTCGTGAGCTGTACAGCTTCATCTGCATGAACTACGTCGACGGGGACGACATCATCCTCGTTGGCTTTTCTCGGGGTGCCTTTACGGCGCGTGCTGTGGCAGACATGATCGCGTCTCTGGGCTTGATGACGCACGATGGGCTCGACCGATTTTATGAAATCTTCACCGACTACCAGTTGATGGGTAGCGAGCGTCGTGATACGCGAGAGTACATTTTCAGAGGGATCCAGCCATACGATGGTGAGAAGGGCACGGCAAAGATCCTCTGGGAAGAGGAGCGCAAGCGTGAATATCGGGGATTTCTCAGGCAGGTTCGTTGTTCGCGTGGTCACCCTAACATATGCCCACCTCCAGAGATCTCACCATCGCTCACAGATGGCGTACACTCGAGACACATATCAAGACGGCGTCACAAAGATCAAGATCAAGGCTGTTGCCGTGTGGGATACGGTTGGAGACCTTGGCATTCCACCGGTCCCCTTGCTGGGCGTTCGGGGATCATCAGAGCAATAAGTTCCCCCCGTTCGAGAAGGCCTTTGTGCGCACCACCGTGTCTCAAATAGCTGACCTTGTTTGATCACGTGGCGGTTCACCAACAGCAATGTTGCAAGAGAGGTGGAAAACGCCTTTCAAGTAGGTTCCCAGGACCACGCTGCCTTCTCTGATGCCTGAGTTTGCTGATAAAATGGTTATACGTTAGGCTTTGGCACTCGACGAGCCTCGTGCAGCATTCCGGCCCACGCTATGGGAGCGCGTTCATGTTAATGAAACCAACCTCAAGCAAGTGTGGTTTCCCGGCAGTCACGCCAACGTTGGCGGCGGCGGCTACTACGACCAACAGATCGCAAATATTACACTGGCCTGTAAGTTTCAACCTCAAACGGCCAGCGTGAAGACCCACGTCTCACAGAACAAACGTAGGGATGTGTGACCAGCTGATGTCTGTGGCCGTCGAATTCGACATGGACCCCATGAGAAAGCTCTTTCTGGCCGGCGTACAGTGGTCAGCCGCACATCCCTTCCCGTGGACTCCATCAGCCGAGAGAGAGAAGCCTCTCCCTTGGGCAAACGATGATATCTTCCCAGCCTCGAGGCTCTCCGCCGCCTCCAGGAGAGATGACAAGCACAACGACATCACGGTCGCAAGTACGACCGATGTCGCGGAGCTCTGGGAGACTGCTCGTCCCTGGGGCCTTGGACAGACACGAGCACCTACAAGCTTACTGCAGAGAGCAATGGGCCAAGTCACTCGGCGCCCTGGCCTTGTCATGCGGGTGGACGAAGACACCAACAAAACGACGCACGAGCCATTACTGAACACGGGAGAGGCGGTGCACAGTAGTGTTCGTGTGCGTCTCGCGTGTGGGGGCTTAAGTATGGACGACGAAGGCACCTGGACCTGCAAGCCGCTCACTGAGTCTGAGGACCAGACTCGACTATGGAGACTGGAGCGGGCCAAGAAGGCCGGTACAGAAGACCTTCAGGATACAGAGGGGCCTTGGCAGTGGACATGCGCGCGAGCTTTTGCTAGAGCAGATGCAGTGGAAGAGATGGGCCCACATCTCGGAGTACTTCCGGAGGAGCCGCTCACGGGAATCTGCGAGAAGACTCTGCTTGCACTGACGGTAGGCCTAAAGGACGTCTGGAAGTATGCTGAAAGTAAGGGGGGTACTGCAAATTTCTACCTAGGTACATAGATATGTATAGAAGTTCAAGATCATACAGTGGCTCAAGAGGGCCGAGACCGATCACACCGAGACCCAATACGCAGTCGTATGAGGTATGATACATCCTTTGCTGTAATTCACCACCCCAGCTTCCCCCGGTGTGCCTCCTACACCGACATTATCTACAAGTGAGTCCCCCTGGGGGACAGCGGTTTTCCTTTGTTACCACCCCTCCCCGACCAACATCCCCGTAGACCGAAATCGCAATCCAATAGCTCACGTGTCCAGTGCCCTCTTCACAACCAGCATCTATCGTTGCTCCGCGGAATATGAATGCTCGCGATCCCTCCACAGATAATTATCTCAGCAGCGTCCAACACCTGCCGAAAAGGGCAAACGATGAGTCTGACATCCACTTGAGGCGCAGGTCCGCCTCGGAAACAGTCAAATCCCCTGCACTATTGGACCAAAGGCCCATGCAGGACTCCTTTCGATTCCGCCCCCAAAGGTCATTTGCGACCTCTCAGCCACTGCAACAGATCCGAGTGCCCCCCCTCCCGCCCGGGCAATATTTAAACTGCTGACGAGGGAGCAAGCCACCCCGCCCAAGCCCTGCCCTACCCCCGGATCTTTCTTTAGCACGGCGTGAGTACTGGGTAGAACTAACCTGTTGTCGAGGCTCGCCGTTCCAACCACACAAAAGCAGGGTATGTCGGGGCATAAGCCTGGGGCCGGTGACCATGTTGGGTTCAGCTAGCCCAAGTCAGCCCAGCTCAGCCAGACGATATCCGTCAGAAGAGCAGGATTCGGCCGCGGGGAGTTGGCGCAGGACTTGCCCACTCGCGGGTGCCCACGGCCCTAGTATGTAGACATAATATCGCATTCAAGTCAGACACGCCCGAACGCCAAGGACAGACAGATATCCGCTCCCCCTTTTCGGACGTGTCGGAAGGTTGTGATATGCTGCAAGCAGGCTGTCCGCCACCACGTTGGGCCCTAAACGTACGCGGATGCAGCACGGCATTATTGGGACCTACATGTAAGCCGCCAAGGCGCACATCCCGCGCCTCTCTTCACCCGGCCGATTGGCTGGCATCTTGGCCCAACTACGTGGCGGTGGGACCGCGGACTGATCTTCGATGGCGGTGGCACTGTGCTTCACAGGCTCTCCAAGGAACACTGGCCCCCACTAATAACTGCATATGTACATTCGAAATGAGGCGATGACACGTTCAGGGTTCCTTTCCAGCGCGGCAGCGTGTCGAGGGCCCGGGACACCCTACCTCATCAACGACGCTATTCGACGTCCGCAGGATCCTTCGGGCAGCCGGAGCATTCCGAGCGAGGAATGACTCCAACTATCGCCTTTTGTCTTTCTTTTCCATATGACTGCCTCTAGTGCATAGCACGAGCATCGGGCAGCGTCGGCATATATGTTCCGGAGGAGCCGTGTTGAGGTCGGGGTCCACAGCCACATAGAGGTCACATCTGGGGACTCTGTCAAATGATGATATTGTAAAATAGATCTCCTGAAGACCACGTTTTGGATCTCGTTTCGGCGACCACGATCCACATGAGAGCCCAGGCCCCGAATCTCGTCCTGTCGGATTGTTCCGCAGATCATGTTCATGCACCCGCCGGCGGACCAACTATTGGAATCCGGGGCCAGGACCTTGAGTTTGGTAGCGAGGGCGAGTACCGCCAAAAAGGAACCAGATGAGAATCGGCATGTCAAGGACATATCTCTCGCACGTGGGCAAGGATCCTCCTCGTATAGGTACAGCCAGCAACAGGCGAGGGGTCCCAGGACGCTCACGGCCGGCCGGAAATATGATCAATAATGATGATTACTGAGCCTTGAAGGTCCAAAACTTGACACCTCTTCAAGAACTGCGGCACTCTATCGCCCAACCGCCGAGGCTCAGAGGCCACCTCCCCCTCCCTCCCATGTGGCACGAACCGCCGGGTCGTATGGCGACCGCGTGTGGAGTCTTCCTGTCGCTGCCTGGCAAGGCCGCCTTGGTGGGTAACAGTCGATGCCGTGCGACATGGTCATGTACTGTACATGCATTGCCACTCTCCATACTCTGGACTATTGGATACTTCGCAGGCTAGCAAGGGCCTGCCTACGATCTCAATATGCAATGCAACATAGTGGATAATCCACACCCCCGCCCCCCCTTTGACCATCCGTCCTCTGGCATGCTGCCGCTGCAGGAACTGGCCACTGTCGAGGTCAGGCGAATAGTCTAGATCCATCCATCACGCTTGCTGCATCTAACCGGTGCCCATCTTCTACGAGTTGGGGCGGCAGGTCATGACCGCCCACGTGCAGCTGAACGACGACTAACGCGCGGATTCTAGTCCAATAGGGGGTCCGGAGACGGTCATCAGCAGCGCCGCAGCTGTCGGGATGCAAGCGAAAGCCTCGTGCTACGATCACCACAGTGCAATTTCCCGCCGGGACCTGACTGATCAATCGATCCGTGCGTGGGCAGTGGGCTTTACTGCTGAGAGAAGCACCAACCAGCCTCTCACGTCAGAGAACCAGTCGCTCGCAAATGTAACGGTAGAGACATGTGGTCTTGGGGGCCGTTCTTATGAGCTGAGTCGGCCCAGGCCAGCAAGCGGTCAGGCGAACTCGGTCCTTGCGAGGACGAGGACCTGAGAGATTCCTTTTATAAAGACGAGGACCGATAGCCACAGCGTGCGTGCTACATGGCATCCATCCACATCAGCAAGCACTGGATCAGAAGACTCACGACTGTGGGCCGGCCGAGTACTCCAGCCATAATCTTGTCCTGCATCTCGCCTGCCACCGCGTCTGTCGCACAGGTGCCAAGCCCCCGAGTCAGTTACGATGTCCCCTACTATGGACGCCGTGATCAGGTCGACAAGCTCGAGAGCCAGTACCAGTGCGGCATGTGTAAGCCCTTCACCTCTCCTATGTGCCACCGCGCTCGGGCCCCCGTGGGCGGTGTATCACGACGCAGGTGGGCTTGAGAAGGTGATCTGATCAGTGTTGATGTAGTGCGCTGTCCTGTCCGCCCTTTTCGGTCCCAGAATATCGTTTCCCGGTAGCATAACGTACAACACCTCCCAGACTACGTATTACTCGCAACAGGAGGAGACCGTCCACCCAACCTGCGTTTTTGTCCCCGGGAGCTCAGACGATGTCTCCCTCGCAGTGTCAAGCCTCGCCGCCGACCCGGCATGCCAATTTGCCATCCGCTCTGGCGGCCACACCATGAACGCGGGCGCGGCGAATATCCAGAACGGCGTCACCTTCGACCTCTCGGCCCTCGACTCCGTCACCGTCAGCGACGACGGACAGAACGTGGTGAGCGTCGGCCCCGGCGCCTCCTGGGACCAGGTCTTCGGCACCCTCGAGCCGCAAGGGCTGGCCGTCACGGGCGGGCGGGCCCAGGGCGTGGGCGTGGGCGGGTTCAGCCTCGGCGGGGGGCTGTCGTGGTTCTCGCCCCAGTACGGCTGGGCCTTTGACACCATCCTCAACTACGAGGTCGTCCTCGCAAACGGCACGATCGTCGACGCACAGGACGACGACGACCTGCTCGTCGCCCTCAGGGGCGGGTCCAACAACCTCGGCGTCGTCACGCGCCTCGACATACAGGGCTTCGGGCAGGGCGACCTCTGGGGCGGGTTCCTGTACACGCCCATCTCGACGGTCGACAACCACATCGACGAGTTCGTGAGCTTCACCAACCAGGACGACTACGATGTGTACGCATCGATGGACATGGCCATCTCCTACACCGCCGCCGACGGGCTCCTCGTCATCAACCAGCCTGTGTACACCAAGCCCGTGGAGAACCCGGAGATCTATGCGGACCTGCTGAAGCTCCCGCAAATCTCCAACACGCTGAGGATCGCGAACCTGACGGATCTAGCCGCGGAGACAGCCTCGTTGCAGCCGAGCGGACTACGGTATGTTTGCGCCGCGCAAGAGAGTAGAGGGAAAAGGAGAGAGCTATGGGCTGATTGATTTACAGATCGAATTACCATGCGATAACTCTCGTCTCAACCACGGAGGCCCTCAGCGCCTCGTGGGCCGCCTTCAACGCCAGCGTCCCCTCCATCTCCGGCGTCGCAGACATCGGCTGGTCGATCGTCTTCGAGCCGCTGCCCCCGGTCATCTACGCGCGCCACGCCCGCGAGAACTCGCTGGGCCTCCAGACGAGGAACGGGTCCCTGGTCGTCGTCCTCCTCATGGCGGCGTGGACGGACGCCACGGACGACGACACGGTATACGGGGCGACGGCGTCGCTGGCCGCCCAGATCGAGTCCGCGGCGCGCGCTCTCGGGGCCTGGGACCCGTTCCAGTACTTGAACTACGCAGACCAGTCCCAGCAGCCCATCGCCAGCTACGGCCCCGACAGTGTTGCCAGGCTCAGGAGAGTGCGCAATCAGGTCGACCCGAGGGAGGTGTTTACAAAGCAGGTTCCTGGTGGCTTCAAGATACCAAAGTAAAAGCAACGAACGGCATCTAGGACATCTCCACAATAGTAGGAAACATGTAACAAAGAAAGTAATGTATATAACCTCAAATATTACATACCTATGAATCACTTGATAAACAAGAATGTGGGCCCTTGACAACGTCACCTCGGGCATCTTGGATTTCTTGACAAATATGCTGAGCGAAGTCAGCAGTGGAAAGCCGCCGCGGCTTATCACAAGATCTATTCGAAGCTAACCACCAATCGTAGGGAAACAACTCCCCAGCAACCGAGG
Source organism: Endothia cerciana (assembly GCA_026119935.1). Lineage (NCBI taxonomy): Eukaryota > Fungi > Ascomycota > Sordariomycetes > Diaporthales > Cryphonectriaceae > Endothia > Endothia cerciana. The sequence goes on from JALRMH010000023.1 coordinate 379,848, forward strand.
GGGTATCTAACTTGGTTCTGAAGCTCAATACAAAGCTTCCAGTATGCATCTCCGGTCAAAGATCCCTACTCCATCTATTTCACAATAATGTCCCGCACCGTCCAGATAAATCGCGTGATATCGGGAGGACCCTCCCCCCCCCCCCCAACCGTCTCCGTCCAAAGTTGACCGCCAGTGGTGGAATGGCGTTGGGTGGCGATTCTATTGATTCCGCGCTCCAGCCTCCTCAGATACAACTGTGCTTCCGCCGAACTTGACGCTCTTGCGCCGCTCTCGCTCACCTCCTCCGGCCCGACCTGGACTGGAGCTCAGGCCAGTGGAGGCGCCAGACCGACCGGCGTTGTCGCTACTAGCACCGCCGAAATGGACGGCAGACGCAGCATGTCTCAGCCCGCCACTGGCCAGTGACTCGCGAGCAGACTCCACAGCGCGACTCTGAGGGATGTCATTTGCGTCACCGTAAACGCTGCCCTCGAGACTGCTCTCGCCGCCTCGTCGACTCCTCCCTCGCGAGCCTATTCCGATATCATCATTGCTGAGCACTCCCGTGCTATAGCGGGCCACAGAAAATCTCGGGGTGGCCGTCTCATAAAGGTTGGCCCTTCGATTTACTTCCTTCACCAAACGACTGACCTCTTCTGTCCTTGCTACGGTAATCTCCGCCCGGTAGTTGCCTGGAAGGCACGCATGCCCACAGCCGTCGAAGGGACAGCATCCATCCGACAAGAGACTTGCCCCGCGACCATCAACAGAGGAATTGGGTTCCTCATTGTCAACTTCGGAGTGCCAGTTCTGGAGACAAGACACGTGGCCGCCATGCCCGCAGCCGGCGCAGTACCACCACGTCGACAGGGGAGCATCTTCGTCCCCGGCCGCGGATGAATGTAAAAGATCCGCGGAGATTTCGACTGAAGCGTCGGATTCGGCCATATCGCGATGACGGCAGATCGCGCATGGCGCCATGACTGCCAAGCACCGCTCACACTGCCAGATGGGGTTAGGCCTCTTGCTCGATTTACGACGGTCGATCTCCCTAGGCTTGTGGCAGGTGGAGCAGATGAACGCAGCCGTATTGTTGGATTGCGCGGGTCTAAATACTGCCGGATAGTCGTCGCCCCATTCGGAGAGCGGTTCTCCAGGCCAGCCTTTGACGCACAACTTCCGGAGAACAGCCGCCTGCGTGAAGAGCTTCATGCTCGTAAGCCGACCATGGTGCTGTTTGATAATAGCAGCTGCCTGAAAAGGATCAATCACATTGTCGTCTCGGATCAAGGGTCTCAAGAGCAGAACCATCGCAGAAGCGTTTAGAGCCGAAGACCGAGTCTCGAAGTTGAGAGCCCATGACACAACCTTAGAAGGGTTGAGAGGACTTGGTTGGGAAAAGGGCGTCTCGTCTTCCCAGGCAACTGGGTGAGGATATGGTGGATCGTCCGACCACGGTAGGTAATCCGCTTCCTGGGGCTCTTCTGCATCTTCGTAGTGGATCTCAAATGAATTGTATAGGCTCATGCCAACAGCTGCCGTCTGAGACGTGTCGCGTGGAAAGCTATCAGGCTTGGGATGTGATTCACCTCTTTGAGAATCAACGCTGGCCATCGTGGTTTGTGTGATGTGATACTCGTCATCTGTAGATTGCGTTGCTGTCGCGCCCATCGAGCCGGCTCCGGCAGAGACGCTGGGTTGCTGACCCGGGTGGCTACGGTCTTGTATCATGGCGCCTCTGATCCGGCTCTCGTACTCCCCGGTGCTGGTACTGCGAGCAAGCTGAGGGTGTATTGGACCACCAGCCCTGTGGGTGCGTCTCGGTATGGAGCTGGAGGACGATGCTGCAAGCTGCGTGGTCTGCCTGCTGCCGCTTGAGATAGAGAACATCTGCCCATAGCTCTCGTCAGAGTCCTGCCTCGCGATGACCCTTCTCACGCTGTCAGGGGATCTAGGTTCAAAATCATCATGACCCCGCGATGTAGGCACATCAATGGCTCTGCTGATAGTCTCTGTGTCGTAAAAGTCATAGCCCTCGGTACTCGCATATGCGTCACTATCATTACTCGTAGTGGAGATCGGTTTGGAATCCAGCCTCTTCCTCAGTGACGGGCGATGTTGAAGCGGTGCTGGAAGGGCGAAACTGGCGCCCTCCTGCACCGGCGTCAGTTTCTTCCCGAATGAAAAGCGGTGGTCGGCATGAGCAAGACCCTTCTCGGTAGGTTGATTGTTGCCATCGATCGGCCGAGCAAGGGGGGTAGGGACGTTCGAAGTGCTTTCAAACTCCTCCGTCAACAGAGAGCGAAGCCCGCCTGCCTTGTCACCCCCAGTCAATGGCGACAGACCGGTCATCGAGGCATGACCTGCTCCCACAGAGCCTGGATGGTCGGTGTCGGGGCTTTTAGATGTGGATTTTGGCTTAAGCTTCCGCCTGGCCCTTTCCGACCTCTCCAGCTCGCCGCTTCGTCGGTCGTGGTGATACTGCGCCCTCCTCGGAAGAAGCAACTGCATAGCGTGAGCCAACAAAAGCCAGATCTGAGACAAGCGGAAGAGACCAATGGTTTCTGCGGCCTTGGAGTAGTGATGTAGTATAGAAACGACACGGTCCTCGAGGGATCCCCCATCCTTCTTGTAGGGTAACAAGTCTTGCAGCGTCTCCAGATAATGGGTTGAGAGATATTCGTAGACAGGTATCCTATCTGCCGACGGGACTCGGCCAACAGCCATGGCCTGTTGAGACCTGTAAAAGCCAGCTGCTTTGATAGACTGGGCCAGTGCCAGGATCGGAGCGTCTGGGCCACCAGGAGGGGTAGTATTGTGAGTCTGGGCTGATCGGCTGGTGGCGGGAGCGCGTCTCTGCCTCGGCCGATTCCTCTGCGCACCCAAGAAGCTCCCGGAGACTTCGTCCTCCGAGTCGCTGCGGTTGATGCTCAGCATGGGAGTTGTTGGACTTGAGCTGTATGATGGCGGAATCATCTCAGCAGGGACGACTGATCGACGTGGTCGTCGCAACTGGGGGCGCTCGTCGAGGAAGGCCATGAAATCTCCTTGTGAGGAGAATGCCAGCGCGGAAGTAGGGATCTGGTCTACTACCTTGGGCGCATGGGCGATATCGAACTGGTTAAACAGGCCGTCATGGCCGACCGTCCACAGTAGATCTTGGTCATGCCAGAGAAGCGCGGAGGGCGGGGCGTCGAAGTTGTGGACCTTCTTGAAGGGCATGGTAGGCCTTGCCAGGTCCCATATGTGGCAGAGGTTGAGACCTTGTCGACTGCTGTCGTCGTAGGTGACCGCGAACTGTGCGGCCCGCTTCCCCTGGGCGGTGGCAGACCAGGTGCCAGGCCGCCATGCCAGGTCGGCGACCGGGGCAGGGGTAGATATGGTGCACTTGGGCTTCTGCCTCTTGTCGGCCGTTGCCGATACATCCCAGACGAAGCACTTCTTGTCCCAGCCCGCGCTGACCAGGTGGTCCCCGTCGAAGTGCCATGCCAGAGAGGTGCAGGCGGCATCGTGTGCGTTGATCCTCAACACAGGGGCGGTGGACTTCCGGATGTCCCACTTCAGCACAACGCCCTGCTCGGTGCCACAGGCGAAGTAGAAAGCGCCTTCGATATTCGGAGACCATTGGAGGCACTGTATCCCGCCGGCGTTGCACTTGAAGGACTGTATGGCCCGGAAGGTGAGGTGGCCGGTGTGGGTCCGGATGGGGTTCATGATGTCGAAGCAGCGCACGATGCCGTCCTGGCTCCCGGCGAGCATCTTTGAGGATCGCGGGTTGATGTTGAGGGTATTGATCTGGCGCGAGTCCTCCCTCATGTGTATGACCTCCATGGGCGCGCCGTCAGCGCCACCGCCCAGGCGGGTCAGGTCGTACTGGAAGATCTTGCCGTTGGCGCAAGCGGTGAAGATGGTCGTATCACCTCGCCCCTTGAGCCACTTGACGTCCTTGATGGACAGCTGATCTGCGACCGACACGGTAGGGTTCTTGACGACCGGCTGGGCCAGGATGGCAGCGCGCAAGTCGATCCCGGTCTGTATCGACCTGCCCTGAAGGTTGACAATCTTGAGTATGTGGCGGCCGGCGAGGATAGCGCTCTGGCCGTCAGAGGAGCGGTCGAGGCAGTCGATGGGGGACCCGGTGTCGAGAGAGGCATCTTGAGAGGCGCTGGGGCGGTATAGGGTGCCGGTCGGGGGGTAGGGAGACGGGTTGACGCCGAGGCTGGTTGGGTTAGAAGCGGTAGGATGGTCGATAGAGGATGATAGCGGGGGCGAGGCGTCAACGGCAGGCTTGCCGAGGAGCTTCCTCATAAACCTATTAGTATCTTTGTTGTACATGATGGCTGTTCCTGGAGGGGTCCTCTTCCTCGTCCTCGTGCTCGTCACGCCCTCGCCTTGCGGCCCGTGTCTCGCTCAAGGGGTCGAATGCCTCTGCTATGGGTCGATACAGGCTGTCTGACGGTCGCCAACGGGATGAGGGCAGGCCATGGCGACGGGGCGATAATGCAATTCTCAGAGCGTGGAGGAGATGCTGGACAGCAGATGTTGTAGGGGGACAGGGGAAGACGGGGGCCATCCTACTCGAGCTGTGTTGGAGCGACAGCATGCACAAAGCTTTGCGGTTGAGGTGATGATAGATAGCGCGAGCCTTGCAGGGTGCCACCACTAACTATGCCTGGTGACATCAGGTGCACCTGCTGCAGGGATGGCCCACAGCCTGAGCCGCCGGGCCGCCTCAGTTCTGCCCCACTACTCTGTACCATAGTACTGCACCTACAGGTAGGGTCACCATAGCTGCATGGTACCATATTTTCATAGTAGTATTGCAGCACAGCCCTGCCACCGCGCCAAAGGCCCCGACGCTATCCTGCCATGCCTAGTAGTGCCTCTGGATGGCATCTGAGAATTGCATGTGCAGTGCAACTCCAACACCCACGGCGTCTACAGGAGGATGAGGAGAAGTGGGATACAGCCGTGGACAAGCACAAGAAACTCCTGTTAAAGGAGAGGAGAGGATGCAATGTGCATGAAGATGGCAAGATCACCCTCGAGGCCACTGCTGAGATTGCCATTGTGCGCAAGGCTGATAGATGAAGCAAGATGGAGATTATCTGACGGAACCCAAAACAGCCTGTTTGAACTACTTAAGCCTTGCTAATATTCTTCTTCCTACTCTAAACACATCCGATACAGTAATAAGCTCCTCCCATTGCTAACTTATCGAGTAGCCTGTGCCCAACTGTGACCGTCTCATCAATCAACAAGCTTGTTCTCATGCTCGTTGCCACTACATAGAGACTAGCAGCCAAAGGCCAAGCAGCAGGATTCGGCTCATAATTCGCATGTCTAACTAAGCTATACATAGTCTTTCTGTGGGACTTGTGCTTAAAGCAGGGGCCATCTTTTGGTCGGGGTCCTCGGCCCCAAACCTCAGATCGACAACGCACTCGCACGGGTCTACCGCGCCCTCGGCCTCCAGCCACTCGGCCTCCAGCCACTCGGCCTCGGTCGCATAAAACAGCCCAGGCCATACCTGCATGCCTGAGGTAGCTAGCTATATTAGCCCAACTGCTGCCGGGGCTATGGTGTCTCTTGACATTTGCTACGGTCGCTGATAGTGGCCGGCAAGGGCGATTGGGCGTTGGGTTACAGGTAACTAAATGACATCAATGTGACTGCCCTCCTACAGGCCAGGCTAAGGTCTTACGATAAATTATTTACCGCATCAGAAGCTCTGTGTATTGCGGCTTGAGCTGATCAAGAGAAGTGTGCACCTGTGGAGAATATCACCAGATTATTAAACAGCGGTCTCTGAAAGTGAAGATGTAGTACGTGTACTGTCAGACCAGAATCACCCGAACTTTAGCTCGTTGACCAAGCCGGGAATGTCCTTCATCTTGCCCTCACCAGAGCCGCCCTCACCACCATACTCCTTTGGTAGCTGTTTCTCGTCCAGGCCGCTCGTCTTGAACTCGGCCGCAAGGTTCGCACCGTTCGCCATCGGATGAAACTTCTTTGCCGTCTTCTCGGCGATAAAGACCTTGATCACAGCATACATCCAACCCATGATAGCAGGGACGTTGACAAAGAATTTCTCCTGTACATCACACCAGCGAGTCAGCGGTTTCATGACTGGCACAGAGAGCCCGACAGGGCGAAGCGCGGCGCAGGATGCTCACCTTCAGAAGCTCGGGGTAAGCCAGCGCAAATTGCTTGATGACCTCGGTACTGGCCGCTTTCACGTTGGGATTCTGACGCAGGAAGGAGATGCTCTTGTAGTCATGCACCTGGGTGATCTTGTAAGGATCGTCCAGGGCAGTGATTGGTACGGTAGCGGAGGAAAGATGGAGCTGCTGAATGCCCAGCTCCTGCAAGGCGATGCGGTAATCCATGAACCTGCCATATCGTGTCAGCACAGTCAGAGATATCGTGATCCTGCATTTACGTACTCATACAGCGGGACAAAGACCTCGTCCATCTTGCCCTTGACGTTACCATAGAGGTTCCACGTAAACACTTCCGGAATTGAGCTGTCTTTGACCGTATAGACGGTGACAGCACCAAGGTCTGCGAACTTGTTTGCATTGAAAGTCTTTGTGAGCAGCTCAAGCGGCTTCTTCTCCTTGCGAAACTTCAGAGCACCTTTGAACTGGTCGATGGCCTTGGTGAGATCCCCATCGTTGGCGTTGAGAAACTTCTGGAGAACAATGCCGGTGGGAATATGAGACGAGGCGGGGGAGACGAGCTTGACGCCCCACATCTCATCGTGCCCGATGTCCTCCAAGATCTCGGGAAGCTTGGCATCAAATTGCTCAATGGCCGTCTTCTGAGGCGCTGTCTCCTTCTCCTTCTCCTCGGCCGTCTCCTGGGTGCCAGTACCTGCTGCATCAACCGGCGCAGCGGACTTGGATTCCCTGCTGGACTCCTCGGCCGGCGGTTTCTCGCTCTGGGGCTCGGTTGAAGCATCCGCAGGCAAGAGAATCTCAGTAGATCCGGTAGGGCTACCCTCGGTCTTCGTGGCGGTTGCAGAGTCCGTTGCAGGTGGCGTACTATCCGTCGTGGCCTGAGCAGGTGTTATCTGAGATGGCTCAGATTTCTCGACTGCCTTATCCTCCACGGCAGAGGGGTCAGCCGTGATGGCAGCCCCGGAGCTCTTTACATCAGCCATTGCTCTGCAGTGTCGACTTCAAGATGGAACAGTGAATGTAAAAGATTGGTACTGACGAGAAGCGCCGAGTACGTGCTGAAGTCAAATTAAGCATTTCGATAAGACAGGGATGCATACCGCATATATTCGCTTGATGCATGATCCGCGGCCGGGACCGAAATGATATGCATGTACCGCGGCTCCTGACTGAGAACTATACTGATCGGACGGCTTCTCTCGTTTCGCGGCGTCACTCACACACTTTATAAGGTGCGCGCGCATGTCTATTCATATGTGTACGTGGTACAGGCCTTGATGATCTGTCTAACGTCAGCTTGGATGCCCTCAGTAGTAATCGATAGTTATCGATATGCATCCATCAGTAAGTCGGCTGGATTATTTTAAGAGCAAGTGCGGCGCCGTCGCCAAATTGTGTCATAGCGTGAGCTGATTTTGTCAGACTTGATATGCGTTCTTGGGCCATAGCTAGTCTTGCGACTACTAGAAAGACATTCTCGCTGAGCGAGATGGCCCGTCTCCAGTGCCCCTTCAATACGACGTCATGATAAAGACCTCGGATCGGCCAGTTGAACTGTCTGCTGAAAAGAGAGATTGACGTACCCGAATGCTTCATTCGCCAAGAGATGCATAAGCCCACTCCTGACCGTCGTCGACCGAGGCCACTGGTAAGCCTGAGAAACACGTCTCTCAGATTTGTGGAATCCAATGTCTTGGGAGAGCTCGCCGTGATACTTCCATAGAGCCAATGACACATGTGGTCCATCGCTACAGGGCTCTACGGAAGTTGGATGCTCGAGGTTCTGCATTCCAAATATACTCGGGCACTTACAACTAAGACGAGCTGTACTCCGCCCGGGAAGGTCATTGGACACAGAATGCACCTTGGGTGCTCGAATCGAGTACCGACTCAGGCAGTCTCAGCAATACAATTGCGGTTCCGGCCAGCTAGAAAGAACATTGTGTTATCGTCACCATCAACAGATGTTGGAAATGACAAACCTGGGTGAACTTCGTGAGCGATAACATTACCCGGTGCAGATGACACCCCCTTCTCGCAGCCAAAAGCGAGCCCTGTGAGCCTTGCGAACACACCGAAATGCCAAGGAAGAGTTGAGACACATGTCGCATTGGCGTCTCCCATGGCGGTCGGGGCCCGTACTTGTTGGTGGCGCTATTCAAAAGCATTGGGAGCGACCTGGTTCCTCTGCACCCACCTTCTTTCGACCCTGATACCATGTCTCAATCGGCCCTCTATAATCCAGGTGTGTCGCCTGCCTAGTCGTGTGCATCTACTCCAGGAAGACGAGAAAGGAAGGCGATGTGCGGAAGCAGCGCCTAGGTTACCACTTGGGTGAAGCAATCAGCTTGGCCGGATGGAGGAGAGCAATGTCCCACGGGCCGGATTAACCCCACAAGAGATCCCGCGGAGATATCCTCTTGCGAGCATGATGGACAAATCGAGGTGCAGAATTGAAGAGCTTGAGAGTACCTCTCTCAAGCTCTTGGCGTGTTGTCACACAAAGCCCACCAATAAAGGAGCGATCACGCGGCGTCACCTAATCAAGTCTCTTAGACCAGCTCGCCAATGGATCTCGGATGCCACAAAGTTGTGGCGCCTGCAGAGAACATTCTGTGACCTATATAATGCAACAACCGCGGACCCCCTGGACGGTGCATCACCACCGATGACACACTGCAACGCAGGAGTCATGGGTTAGTTTCCTTCAATGATGGGAATCCTCAGCCGACCCATCTCCGGTGCTCGTGACACCTACCTCTTCTTCAGCAGCACCCGCCAGCAGTATCTGAGACAAGAGATAAATCGATCACACGCACGTCTTGTTGGTCATGGTATCCCAAACTTGCAGTGGCACGTGGTCCCGGTTCCAATGTTCGAAGACCAGGCTCTTGACCGTGCAAGCCGCACAGGGTCGTTGTTGACTCGTTGCACCCACAGCGTGGCACCACCCCCCACACATTGGCACAGCAGCCAAGACTTCGATGCCGATCCCTCTGCTGCCCACCAAGCCTCCCTGCATGCCGGTAGTCGCCAGGCACTAAGGGACGACCGGGGCCCGGGCCCGGGCCCATGGAAAGGTCGTCTGGATATCTCGTCACTCTCGCAGAGGCTGTTGATTATAACACACGGAGCAGCAGGTTATCCTTGGTGCGGCCGAGAAACGCTACTCTTGTCTCCATTCGCCGGCGTGCTCATTAGGTAGCATCTGCGTTCTCTTCTAGAACTCAGCTCGCGTCATTATTCCTCCAATGAGGCGGGTGATCCACGATCTTGGGCCTGGGTCGGCCCCATCGTCTCACTGCTGCATCACGACACTGGGATGAAAGCAGTTAGGAGGAAACGCTCCATGGTGTGTATCACGGCAACCACGGCAGGCCAGCGGAGACGGGTGCCCTCCCCGTCCCATATCACAACATTGACAAGGGTCGGATCTGATGTCTGTAATAGTATTTGCCCATGTGGACGCTGATAAGCAAACAAGAAAGACGAGGAGACCCACACGACGCGGCTCGGCGCAGGGGCCCCCCAGAGGCCCCCCCTTATTGCGCCACTGGCAGTCATGCCACCAATTTGACAACGGCAAGTCCCAACGTATGCAAGTCACGGCAGATAATAGTATCATCGTACCTGGGGACTAGATAGAACGGTACGCTATAGCAGCTGAGGTACGCACGCAAGCCTCAAACTCAGACGTGGCTATGGCTCGGACCCGAGGGTTTGCAGTCTCTGTTATAGATATACTGACACTCTAAACTTACGCGTCCCTTTCCATCTCGATGTCACCTTCACTGAGCATGACGGAGAGGTAGACGACGACTACTTCGTATCCGTCGTCGATTCCCTGAGGGTACTGCATGCCTCGCGGCCCTCAGAGAGCAGAAGAGGACTGAGCGTTGATAACTGCAGCTCAACAAACCGGCGGGGTAGGTCGCTCCATCAATACCTACAGCCTATCACAGCGCGCTCTTCACACTCCTACGGGCCTGCTGCTACTCCTCGCTCCTCGAGTGTGCCGGCGCCTCTGCCCAGCTCTACCGCACCTGGTCCTGGGATCCCGGCATCTGCAACCACCCACCCACGCACTTCCTCTGCCATGCTGGCGGGCGATAAGGTTATGAACGACCCTGCCTCCACAGGCTGCGCCTGCGCGGAGATCTTCTGTCCATTTGGAAGGTCGATGGAGTTGCTGCATAAGTGGCAGTAATGGCATTGCATGGGTTATACGCTCAATAGTCGTGGCTTAGCGACCTTGATTCCATCCTCGTCCACCGCAGCACCTACACCAGATGTGGAAGATCTTTGCCGAAAACCGATCACAATCAGCGCGTCACTTTCGATGGCAATGCGCCTGTGGTACGGTCCAGCCCGGATCTCCACCGTGTGGGCTGCTTGCATCAACCTGGATACAGTCGAAGCTGGGACAAATCAACATCCGGGGGGTGGGGTCAGAGTAGTGAGGCTGGTCGAGGTGTCTTTCACAACAGGTCGTGATAACATTATAAAAGGAGACGCCACTCCATGGCTTCAGTCCGTCGAGTGCTTGCTCCCCAGCCCCAACATTCTCTTCAGTCCCATCGGCCCAGATATCTTTTGCCTGTCTTCCTCTGTGAAACTCCAGCCATCCAGCCTCCTGCCAACACCCTCCTCCCATCGTTCAATATGAAGTTCTCCGCTGCCGTCAGTGTTCTCCTCTGCGCCGAGGCCGCTCTGGGTGCCAAATGGACCCAGAAGCGCCGCGAGAGCCGTCTGGCCCGCCAGCAGCAGAGGCGAGACGGTCTCACCCGCCAGTCCAGGCCCATGATCAAGGCTGACTACGAGGGCACTGGCACCAACAACTCCTACGTCGAGTACAGCCAGAACTGGGCCGGAGCTATACTGGTTGGCAGTGGCTTCACCGAGGTCACCGGCACTATTACCGTCCCCACCCTCCCTAGCTCGAGCGGCAGCACTGAGGAGGCTGGCGCTGCTGTAAGTTTCCAGTGGTCTATATGTCCCTGGCGGGAAGAGTACTAACAGATCGCCATCATATAGTGGGTCGGCATCGACGGTGCTACTTGCGAGACTGCCATCCTCCAGACCGGTATCGACTGGTACGTCGAGGGCAGCTCTGTCAGCTACGATGCGTGGTATGAGTGGTACCCCGACTACTCCTGTGAGTAAAGCTAGGAATTCCCCGCGAGGTCTAAGCTGGGGCCAAGATTCTAACAAATCTACTAGATGACTTCTCCGGTATCACCATCTCGGCTGGTGACTCTGTCAAGTTCACCGTCACTGCGACAAGCACGACCTCTGGCTCCGCCGTCATTGAGAACCTGACTACGGGCACGACCGTCACTGAGACCTTCACGGGCGTGACGGACGGCAGCCTTTGCGAGACCAACGCAGAGTGGATTGTCGAGGACTTTGAGGAGTGCAGCGGCAGCAGCTGCGAGTTCGTCCCCTTCGCCGACTTTGGCACTGTCACCTTCACCGATGCCACTGCCCTCTCCGACGGGACCACCGTGACCCCTGCCGATGCGGAAATCAGTGATATCGAGCAAGACAACGAGGTCCTGACCAGCTGCTCCGCCTCGTCTACCGAGGTCACCTGCACCTACGTGTAAGCCATCAATAGGTCAACTGTCGAGCGGCGGGTGGAATAGGAGCACGGCGCAGTAACGGACCAACGAGGCCTGATGATGGATGAGTGTTGGGGTTCCTTCTACATCTACTTTCATTTCTCGGGGAGGCTTGTCTATAGAAAGGCGGCTAGCGGTATCTTTAGCAATGTAAAGCGGAATATATCCAGGAGCATATTGTAGACCTGCATTCGCCATTGTGTTCGGTCCCCACCCGGCGGCTATTCATCTGATCATATGCCGCATATTTAGGACACCTGCGGTGTTGTAGCGTGAGCATATATATATTTGATCGCCGTCTCCGCCCTATTTTTCTTGCTCCTGGTCTCGTCTTATTGCCTGGCTAGATAATACAGTGGTTATAAATTCTTAGTTTGTAGAGAATACCAACGTCATCCCCACGGGGCTTGGCGAACTATCAACGGATAGTAGATTATAGAACATTCGTGCCGCTACATCCGCTTCAAACTCGGCTCGTTTCATTGCATACCATAGCTGTACTTACACCACTGTACTGGTTTAGGTGGGTAGTGTTTCTCATAACATATCGGACTACAGGGCAGATTTCACTCCACAGGAACCGCGGCTGCAGAGTCTCTTTAGTAGTCAGCTCACGGTACCTTTGGTCGAAGCGAAACCTGAAGAAATCTGTCAGACTCAAGGTCTTATGCTTCTAGCTCCTTTCCCTGTTGTAATGATAGCAGGACCCCGTCTCTCTCCTTTAAACCATCGCCTTGGACGACTCAGGTCTTGTATCACCATGCCGTTGCCTCATTGTCATTATGCTCCAACAAGCATCGTCGATCTGCCTCTGTCCATTGCACCATCTCTGGGTGGTGGCATAGCTCATCGCTTATCGCCCGATATTTAGCGGGTCCAGAATTTCATCATTTCATGCAACCGACAGGCTCGGTCTCTCGGCAGCCCCCCCCCCCCCCAACCATCTCTTTTCCTTCGCTTTTCTTTACCTTTGCTCCTGCTCATCTCAAGATAATTCAGGCAAAGATAGACTTGGAAGGATTATGGCCAGCTATACAAGGGAAGCCTGGAGGCAGGCTCACCGACATACAGATATCTGTCAGGTTTCGACACTGTTCGCGAAACGAGGGCAAGCTCCTCAGCCTGCAATGAAGGAGGACGTCTTCAAGACTCCATTTCCTCTAACCTAGATAGCGACATGCTTCTCGCTCCCTCGGCAACTCCTTCATTGTACTATAGTACATGCCACGAGTGCCCACAAGCCCACGTGGCATCATGTCACCATGTTTCCAATAATACTGGGAATCATACCCACAACATTGTGACCCTACCTCATGATTACATGAGAAGGTGATCGGGCCGTGCCAGGCCACCCGGTCCCACAATAGAAGGCTCAAGCCCTTCCGGAGCTTCTATGCCAGCCGACCCGACCGAAATTAGCCCGTAATTAACGATGCTTATGCCCGGAACAGGCGCAACAATGCCCATTCTCGCTCCCAAGAAGATCTTGTACGGTCGATCACGTCGTGAGGAGCCGTCTAAGAGCAGAGCCTGCGAATCAGAGGTAGGCTTGCCGTAATAATCGCACCCCAATGTGCTAGATCAGAAGCCTGATTTCGGGTGGCTCCCAGCCATTCAAGAATTCCACTTGTGCTGCAAGTGCCTACGTCATGCATGCCGCCAGTTCCAAGGCTAGACGCGCCTAAACACTACGCACAGCATGCAGTTATCCAAGGGGGCGGTACGGAGGTAGTCTCGTTGCTAGCAGACTTGGTGTCTTGCATAGAACCTCACCCACACCGTCCCGATAACCTAGTGGTGAGGCTTCCTTCACGTTTCTGCATTCCACCTTGTGCGACCGGACGCTGCCTTTCCCAACTTTCCCCCCGGGTATCCGTACCAAGCTCCATCCCAACAACGTCAGCCCTGACAAGATCACCAGTGACTGGCGCCAGGACGATGGCCTCAAAGAAGGAGAACCCAAAGTTTGGGCACCTTCCCCTCAGCACGAGTGGTGACCTTGAGTGTGCCTTGACAGGAACAGTCCTCCTCAGTCACCCTTACTTCAACAAGGGATCGGCCCACACAGCGGAAGAGCGCCGCGTTTTCAACCTCACTGGGTTGCTTCCTCAGAGCATTCAGAACCTTGAACAGCAGGCGAAACGTGCCTATGAGCAGTACTCATCCCTCCCCGATGACCTGACCAAGAACACTTTCATGACCTCCATGAAGGAGCAAAATGAGGTGCTCTTCTACAAGGTGAGCCAATTAGGTGCTCATGGGGCCTCGACCTTCCACTCGTCGCGGCCAGCCATGTAGCAGCTAATAGTGGGTAATTAGCTACTACAAGGTCACATCGACGAGATGTTCAGCGTGATCTACACGCCTACCGAAGGCGAGGCCATCCAGAACTACTCACGTCTCTTCAGACGCCCCGAAGGATGCTTTCTCAACATCAATGACGTCGATCGTGTCCGTCATGATCTCAGCCAGTGGGGGAGACCAGAGGATATCGACTATATCGTCGTCACCGGTCTGTATACTCACCCCGTCATTGGGATATATCCCCCGCTGAACCTTTTTGCAGATGGAGAGGAGATTTTGGGCATTGGCGACCAAGGATGCGGCGGTGTCTTGATATCTGTGGCGAAGCTCGTCCTCACCACCCTTTGCGCCGGTGTCCACCCGAATCGAGCCCTGCCTGTCGTTCTTGACTGCGGCACAGATAATGAAGACCTGCTGAAGGACGACCTGTACCTTGGTCTCCGCGAGAAGCGGGTTCGCGGCGAGCGGTACGACAAGTTTGTCGATACTTTCGTCCAGGCGGCCCGGGAGCTCTATCCGCGGGCCTACATCCATTTCGAGGACTTTGGCATCACAAATGGTCTGTTACATACCCTTGCTGAGCACGCCCACGATGGAAAATATCGAAGCCAAAGTCTAATGTTGAGCGGCAGCACGACGAATCCTCGATTCATACAGACCCAAGATTGCCTGCTTCAATGACGATGTCCAAGGCACTGGGTGTGTGACGCTCGCCGCCATCATGGCGGGCCTACATGTCACCAAACAGAAACTCCGTGATATGCGCATGGTAATTTTTGGTGCTGGTACGGCTGGCTGCGGAATCGCTGACCAAGTTCGGGACGCGATCGCTGCCGAGGGGAATATCAGCAAGGAAGATGCCTCAAAGCAAATCTGGTATGGTTTGGGGATGTATTCCTGAGACTTGAATCTCAGAGGCTGACCAAATCTAGGCTGCTTGACAAGCCTGGCCTGCTCACAACTAGTACAGAGCTGAACCGCGCACAAGAATCATTTGCCAAGTCCAAGGAAGGGTGGGACGGAAAGTCGACTGATCTCCTGAGCGTGATCAAGGAGGTTCACCCCAACGTCCTCATCGGCACGTCCACGAAGCCAAAGTCTTTCACCGAGGAGATCATCGAGGAAATGGCTTCACATGTCGACCGACCCATCATACTGCCTCTCTCTAACCCCACACGTCTTCACGAGGCTGTTCCTGCTGACCTTCTCAAATGGACCGATGGCCGTGCCCTTGTGGCGACCGGCTCCCCGTTCAAGCCCGTCAAGGGTGCCTGGGGCGAGGGAGGCGAGGAAGTCGAGATCGAGGTGGCCGAATGCAACAACTCCGTTGTGTTCCCTGGCATCGGTCTTGGCTGTGTGCTCTCTCGTGCCAGGCTTTTGACCGATAAGATGCTCGTCGCCGCGGTAGAGGGTGTGGCAGATCTGAGCCCGGCACTCAAGGACGATAAGGCCCCTTTGCTGCCTGGTGTCGACGTGGTGCGGGACGTGAGTGTAAACGTCGCCAAGAACGTCATCCGTGCGGCTGAGAAGGAGGGCGTGGTGCAGGAGAAGGATATCCCCAGTGACGACGAGGACCTAAAGGAATGGATCCGTGAGCAGATGTGGGACCCCGTATACCGTCAGCTGAAGTTTGTCAAGAAGGAGGTGGCGAGCAGACAGGCAAAGGGCGAGCTGCGAGTAGTCGGCACCTTGGAGCGGAACGGAAATTGACGGCCCCCATGGGCATAATTATCTTTATTATTGATACAGCTAGATATTTCTTAGAGCACCTCGATATCCAGCACGATCTCCGGCGTCTCTGTGCAGCCTTCCGGCATGACATAGGTGAAGTTCCATAATTCCCAGCCATTGATCACGTCACAAGAGCCTCCGAGTAAACCGCAGAACGATATTTGGGGTGTCAGATCGACCGTACCACTCACGTTCACCGACAAGCTCATGACGTCTTCCCAGCCCAGAATATCTCTCCTCTGGCCGTAGGGATTGGACGCCACCAGAAGCGTGAAGATGCTGCTCTCATTTCCGTACGGATACGTCAAACCCAGATGGCCCGGCTGAACATCGACGTCGAGGGCCTCTTCGGTCCCGTGAAGGCTGAACCAGCCCACGCTGCCGTCGCTCCGCAGCCACTGCGTCACGGCCGGCGCCCACTGTGACGGGTTGATGCTGAAGCCGCCCACGACGGTCTGGTCAAAGCCCTCCGCGCCGATGGTGATGTTGTCGCTCAGCCAGGTGGTGACATTCCTCCTCGCCAGGTCGTACGGCGGGGCGTACGCGGCGGTCTTGTAGGTGTGCTCCCCGGGGAACGCGGCCAGCTTCTGCTGGACCTCGTCGGGCACCAGCGTGTGGTGATAAGGCATTATGGCGCTCAGGAGCGGGGCGATCTCGAAGTCGTCCGCGTGCGTGGTCGCCCAGTACGGCGTCCTGCCGTGCGAGACCGTGTTGATGCCGGGGGCCTTGTCCGCGCCGACGAGGGACCAGATGTACGCGTTCATGATGCCCACGTAGAGGTTCTGGTCCCACCCGTAGGTTCGGTCCCACGGGCCGGCGATGTTGCGCAGGTTCGCGTTGTACAGCTCGCCCACGGTGGTCCAGATGTCCTTGATCATCCTGGGGCCGTTTGCGCCCATCACGCTGGACTCGGGAAGGTACTTGGCCCACAGGGTCAGCGCGAACAGGCTCACCCCGCAGTATGTAGCGGAGTTGAACTCGCTCAGGGTGTTGTTCAGGTTGAACAGGTCAATGACCTCCTGCGCGTATGCCTCGCCGGCGCTGGTCATGTTGCTGTCGTTCAGCTTCCTTCCGGTCCACCCGGTGCCAGCGGCCCGCATCAGTGAAGGGTTGCTGTAAGCCGGATAGAGGTTGTCCGAGTCGACGCCGCCCACCCTGTAGCTGTCGCCGATGGTGTTGTTGCGCATGGACCCCAGGATCAGGGACCGTGTGGAAGAGGGCAAGAGGTGGCCGTACTCCTCGTACATGACGATCAGCGCAGTGCCGATGAAGCCCCGCCAGTTGGGGTCCCAGCTGTTGTAAATCTGGCGCTGATCAGCTCCTGCCTCGACGACATACGGGAAGCAGGTCGACTCACACTCTCAGGGTACCAAGATGTTCCCACGGTGGGCTCCTCGGGGTATTTTGTATAATCTCCAAACCTACCGTGAGGACCTGTTAGCCAACACAATATGCCTACCGGCAATCGTACGAGGTCTTAGCCGAGACTTACCACTGGTCACTGACGTTCTTCTGCTGGCCCCCGATGACACTCTCGAGGATCTTGACGGCCTCGTCCACATCGTTGCCCTGGTTCCGACGCAGCAGTCCTGCGGCATACCACACTGTCGATCTGGTCTCGTGCTTCCCTGCCGCCAGCGGGAAGTAGAAGTACCAGAGGTAGCCGACAGTGGGGTCGTAGATCTCGTCGAGGAAGCCCATAGACGAGTCAAACATCTGATCGATGTATCCCGTCGTGTTGACTCCTGTCAGGGCGGATACGCCACTAACGGCCAGCGCGCCGAGCAAGACCTTCGATGCCAACATCTCAGCCAGGTCGTCCGATGCTCCAAGACCAGGGCTGATGCGACGGTTACACCTGCTGCAGTCGTGCTGGGCCGCACGCGCGCTGGAACATGCAGCCGTCCCAAAGACTTTATACGACAACGGCCTCACACTAATACTACTGACCCAGCGATCCACCCCCGGCTGCTACGTAGTACGGTCGACGGGGTTCCCCGCAATCGCTTCGGTCCCAGGCAACTGGTTCCCTCATGGCCCGGCATCCGGCAGCGATAGGCACGGCTCACCGCCTGAGTCCTGATCTGACTAGGCCTATCGCGCATCCGAGGATGCGCCGGGAGACTACAGAGGAGGTTCGACTCGAGGTCGCCAGGAAAAGCCCGTCGGTGACGCCTCCATCAGGTCCATCAGGCCGATCACATGTCCGGTCACGACGTCAACTGGGAATTTGCTGCACAGGGGCTGGCCTGACTGGGACCGTGCCGATGCGTCGTTCGCGGGTGGAGTTCCGCAATGGTGGGCGGACATGTCCCCGGTTTGAGGAAAGCTCAAGGAACAACGTAGCGTTGCTGATAATCAACCAGCCCACCAGCCGTGCCGTCGTACCCTGCGTGCCTGTATTGCTGCGGTCAATTTCCCCCCCCACGGACGGATCGAAAGGCACGCGCGGCGGCCTTTTGTAGAGATATTGGGTGTCCTATCTGTGCCGATATCTCGAATGGCAAAAGCAAAAGCTATCAAAACTTGGGGTATCAATACAGGGTCCCGATCGAATGAGACTGCACGCGTTGCGACGTATCAATCATGCTGGGAGCTCAACGATTCCCGCAGAACCAACGACGCCACACCTCTCCGACAGAGCATTTCCTCCCTCACCTGCTGCTCCTCCATCATCCTTCCTTTCGATCTCCTCCAGCAGCGCCTCGAATGCCTTCTGGTCGTCCTCGGCATCGAAGGAGCCAAGGATTGCCTCCTTGTTCATCCAAAGCTCCCCGGAGTACTCCCTCAGATATCCGTACAAGAAGAGTCTCATCTTCGGCTTTGCCTTCTGGGCCCGACGTACGTTCTTCACATCCTCCGGCTCGTCCGCAGTGTCGGCGTCGTACTTCTCGAGCCGCTGGTCATCGATAGTCAGCGGGATGTAGTCGTCGGATATCTCGAAACGCCGTAGCTTCATCCCGGGCCGGGCGATCATGGCGAGGAAAGCCGCCCAGGTCATGCCTCCTGCCCCATCGATGTCGCCAGCGCCCCGATAGCTGTAGCAGTTCCGCAGCTCCAGGGTCTCCAGGGTCTTCGTGTGGCCGTTGATGAAGTGAGCAAGCTCGAAGCCGACGAAGCAGTTCCTGATGGAGAGATGCTCAAGCTGAGGCAGCTGCGTGGCCTTCAGGGAGAGCGGGATGTGGTAGTGTCCCCGGGAACCGAGAGGTGCATGCTGAGAGGCATGGAGCGAGAGGCTCCGCAGCGAGCTGCTGTGGAGGAAGAGGACCTTCAAGATAGATTGCAGCGAGTCGCGATAGGCCGGTACAGTGTTGATGCGACGATTGCCGTTCTTCGTGCCGAAGATGTTGATATGCAGGCTGTCCAGCCGACGCAGAAGATCGCGGAAGGCAGCGCAGTGGAAGGCGGATGTCCACACCGGCACGAATCGGCTGACGGACAGCTCCCTGACCGCGGTGTTCAGCGCCAGCGCCGACCACGAGTCCGCCAGCAGGCGCCTCCGGGCGTCCTCGACCTCCAGCTGCAGCAGGCCCTCCTCGTCTTTGGACTGCAGGAACAGCCGCTCGACCTCCCGCTCGAACTGCGCCGCGCCGTCCGTCTTCAGGTCGAAGTCGCACCCGATCTCGATCTGCCTCATGGCGGGCCCCGTCAGGCTGCCGCCGAGGAGCCCCTGCGCGGCACTCGACAGGATTGGTATGGCAGCATCCTGCAGCTCGCCCGGGTTCTGCGACTTAGGCCGTACGTGCAGAGTCATCTTCTCGATGAGATGTCTTCCGTGTTGTTTGAGCGAGAGGATCAGTGCGTTTTTGTCCTGAATTCTGTTTGTCATGCGGATAGACCGTGGTACGCAGTAACGTAATGCGCGCTTCCGTATTCGCGCCGCACGGCCCTGTCGGCATTTGGGAGAGTTGTCGAGGTCTTGAAGGCTGCGGCACTGGACCTCGACAGGCGTCCCTTCTTTATGTTGCATGATGTCTGTCTTGTTCATCTTATATCGAAATTGCTGTCTCGTGTCGAAATCAAGCTGTCTTGGTACCTGCCTAGACGGCTGATAATTGAAACAGATATGCGAGGGATGACCGATGATAATATCAGAAGACTCGCAGACAAAAACTCGACTTCCCGTGTCTTGTCTATTTGTCCTTTTTGGGGAGTTCCGGGCAGCAATATACCTGTTCACGACCGCGGTTGTTTTTTACGCGCGGGGATACCTCGCTTGTCCCCCGACGGCGCCATGCATGCGAGGTAGCCCAGACGTTGATGGGTGGTGATACGTCGTAGTTTTCGCGTCGCTATAGTTCCCGTCGCTGTCACCCGACCAGACATCTGCCGCCACGCATGTCACAACGGACTGCCGAGCCTCAGAGGGTGAGTCAGGCTGGACCCCACAGATGACCTGTCCACTTGCCGGTCATTCAAACGATGTTTCAAAAATGGTTCGCGCCCCCTACACCTACTGCACGAACCCCCCCGGCTACAAGCAAATCACTGGTTCTCAGCGAACAAGTCACGATGCTGTGGAGTGGGCAGACCAGAATTCATCTCAAACTCAATTACAAGGCCTCCCGGTTGCTGTGAGTTGCGCTATACAAGACCTTATTATACTCCAGGAGAGACTATCTTCAGGGGCATTCTTTCTAGTATGATATCGGTGAAGTGTAGCTAGCGCCTGTTGCCTCTCTTTAGTCGGTGAGTCCAGGGCCCATGCTGTCCTATGTATCCCACGATCGTGGCCCTGAAGCGCTCAGCCGGGATTATGTAGTCCCCTCCTTCCAGAGGCCTCGGTCACTAACCTAGGGACCGAAAAATAGAGTTTCGGTCGTGCAGGGTATACATCAGCTTGCGGTTCACCTTGCCGAACATATCTGGTAATGGTCAGGGCTATGCTTGAAAATACATCACTATAGAAAGCAGTCAAGCCGAAGCAGAGGAGAACTTACACATGGGAATGCAAAGCGCGAGCAACGAGACCGAGACGATGCCAAACACTCGGAAGACTTCCCCTGCGCCTGCACCGCCAGCCCAAGTGTTGATGAAGTTCGAGAATGCATAGAAGAGAAAGTTCTTCAGCATCATCTGGAGAACGAAGACTTCTGTTGCTTGCCTTGGGAATGAGTCCCTGTTTCGTGCATTAACAGCCATACAAGATATATCGGGGGTGCGAAGCTCACAAAATGTATAATCCAGCCGATGTCGATGGGACAGAAATACCAAGGCAGGCACAGCCGTGGCAGAAGGATCCCAGGTAGTATCCGCCCGGCCGGGGATTGTCAACAACCCACATGAACAAGAACCACCCCAAAGAGCAGAAGAGGGCACCAAGGATATTGACTGGAATGCGAAATTCGGCTTCAAATACCCCCCTGTTCACCTTCGCCAGCCATCGGGCGGACCAGTCGCAGAGAGGACCGATAGGTACGGCCAGCACTCCGCCGACGAGAGCGCCCACCCAGAAATAACCGTTTTCTGCGACATCAAGGTTGTAGGGGGGAACGGACCAAATTTGTGAGAGTATATAAGCCGAGACGACGAACATGGAGACCAGGACCGCGCTGGCCATGAGGATCCAAAGTACGGCTGGATTGGCCAAATGGATGAAAACCTCGGCGACAAGGTGAGGGGTGCTCTTTTGCGTATATGTATTTCCGGACCAGGGAGCCAGCCGTTCTAGGTACGACTTGCGAGGAGCTCGCATCTCTTCCGGCGCACGCACAACCCCAACATGCTCCGCGCGGCCCTTCCCATGGTTGTCGCTGTAGCTTTGCGTACTGGGCTCGATCGCTCTTGATCTCGTCGACCGGGTGAACTGCGTTTCGGGTACAAGAAAGATGGTCGCCGCCAGACCGATGGCGTCAAAGGGCAGCTCAGCGACGAAAAGATCACGGTAGCCCTCATCTTTCGTCATGACGCCGCTGATGATGGACACCATCGAAGCCATGCAAGCCAAGGAGCAAACGATCACGGCTGTCCGCCAGCCCCGCTCGTGGAGATAGAACATGTCACCTACGGCAGCAAGAGAAAGACTTTCCCAAGCCGTCACCCCGAGTCCCTGAATAATCCTGCCTGCGAGCAAGGTGTTGTAGCGGGACTGCTGAGATCCAACAATGCAGATCACGGTGCCGAGCGTACCGACCGTTGAGGCGAAGAGGAATTGGGGTCTTTTTCCGTATTTCTGCGCGAGGACTGACACGATGGGCCTAGGCAAGACTTCGTTCTTAATCAGTCCATTCCAACCCCATTGTGGTCGACGAAGATTAGGAACTCCTCACCCTAAAGCGGCCACAATCAGGAGCTGGTAGCCGGATAGCTTTGCCACGTCTGTGAGAGTGACATCCAGGATAGTGGCCAGCGAGAAAGTTGCAGGCGCTATAATCGGGCCCGGTAGAATTGCAAATATAATGGTGTTGAAGAATATAGCCCAAAAGGCGGCTTCTTTCTGCCAATCTGGCCAAAGCTTTTCGATCTCTCGTCAGCATCAATAGAGTCCTGCCACTAGAACCCTCCTGTCTAGGTCAGACCTACCAGAGGGTCATTGCTATCGGTCTCGGACGGCTGAGGAATAAGGACAGTCTCGACGCCCTGGAGTGTTTCCGTCAGTATGCTCTACCTCTTAACCCTCTCCTGAAGTCCTTCATGATGTACCCTGTATGTAACCTGCTGCAGGTGTGTGTTCTCACCCATAGTGCCAGTGGCCGCGTGTCTGTCACCGATGAGAAGCTCCGTCCCTGGCAACAACCCATCATCGTCCTGGGTGTTGGTATCGATAATTCCGAAAGGCATGGCGGGTAGAGCCTGTGAGCAAACACACTGAGAGGTATGTGAGGCAGCTGCACCTCTTGAGAATGGAAGTGCCGGTTGAACTTGGCCCTTCTTTTCTACGTAGTCTCCGGATGAATTAAATAACCCCTCACCGGTACATTGTCTATCGCGTGTCCTCTAGGACCTAAGTAACGGCTGTCATAGAGACAAATGCCGGCCTTCTCCAAAACACCCCTGAGGCTACCCACTCAGCGCAGCAGTGTCCTGGATGATAATTACAGCTTAGCGTCCTTCTTTCCCTAATGACTTTTATATTATTTACTTAGGCCTGTGCTACCAGAGCCACTGTACAAGAGCGGATGTCACCTCATGGTCTTGGCCTGCGTGGAGGGCTGCCTTTTAGTAGCTTGTGCACCCCCCCCCTTTGATCGTCTGTCCCTGGACCACTTTGCCTGCAAGCCCGCATGGCGGTGCAATCTACCGTACATGTCGCAACTCCGAGATCACGCCCCTCTATCCTGGGACTGTCCTGGCAAGTCCAACGGCAATGACCTCTCATCCTGCCCTGACGTCTTCAATCTCTCCACCGGGTTCCAGTGAGCTTTTGAACTGAGCCCCGCGCCCGTGCCGAGATCCTAGTAATACCCCTCGAAAGTATCAACTTGGCCGTGGCCTACCTCCTTCACAGCGTCGACAATGGGATCGTTCCCTCCGACGACATCAAATGCAAGTCCGACAGTTTCCGGTACATTGATGCAGGAGACAACCACCGTGGCAACATCCTCCCTCGTGACCATATGACCCAAGTGCACCTTGCCAGCGCTCACAAGGCCGGTTCCCACATCATTGCTAAGACCGCCCGGCCTGACGATCGTATACTCCAGGCCCCGCTTGTCGTTACCCGTCCTCAACCCCTTGTCTGCCTTGAACTTGGCCTCCATGTAGGGGCCGATTGCCTTCCAGATCCCGTCGCTCCGCGTCTCGTCGTCTTTGTCGTACCAGCTCGGCACGGGCTTGTTCTCGCGGTCCCTGAGGTCCAGGGCACTGATGCTGACGAGCCGCTTGCCGCATTCGCCCGCACCGGAGGCGATGGCCAGGGCATCCATCACCTTGACGGCCGCCTGGTGGTCGACTGCGTCGATCCTGTCGGGCGTCGAGCCGTAGCCCGCCCCGGCCGCCCAGATGACGACCTGCGGCTTCACGCGGCTCAGCGTGGTGAGCAGGCTGGGGACGTTGGCCTTTTCTACATCCTGGACGGTGGGGAACGCCCCGAGCTTCTCGATCTCGGGCACCTGGTCTGGATTGCGGATGATGCTGTGGACGGTGTATGGTGCCGGGTCCCGCGTGGCGACAAGTTGCTTGGTGATAATCTGGGCGACCTTGCCGTGGCCGCCCACGATCAGGGCCACCGGCATGTTGAAACTTAGAACGCTCGGATAATATAGTAGATGAGCACACAACTCGCAATATGCGGTCTGAGATGTACGACGCACCTATTCTGTTGGCGTTGTTGTTCGTTGTCTTCGTAGTGAGCTTGTGTCCTGGTTGTGTGTGGTTCGAGCGGGGTGGGCTGGACTTACATCATCGGATTCATCTTTAAGCATTCCATCCGCAGATTCATGCCAGTGCACCATCAGCCTCCTCCGCACCGAGAGCCCGACTCAACACACCTTAGACACAAATTCAGGCTCACGGCAGCCGATTTGATAGGATGCTACCAAAAGCGTAGCTACTCATAATCAGAATTGAATACTAACTATAACGAGGTCATAGAATTGTTAATCAACCTCTAACCCTAGGCATGTCGAAAGGGGCCTCTCAACTATAAGTCCTAGTCCTGTTATCTCTGAACGTCTTGGTCACAGTATAATTACAGTAGTCCTTGAAGCAGCTTTCACCATTCTAGGTGAAAGTGTTCAAAAGGTCAGCATAGGAAAATCATTATGCTAGGGGTACGCTGAAATGGCATGCGACATCTGCTCCATGCAACCCTTCACGTTTCTGCTCTCCGGTTCGTGCAGTCCACTGAATCTGGATGTCATTTGTCTATTGCAAATCATTGATATTTATAAGTGAAGTGCGTTCATAGCAAAGGATATGCCGACAGATTTAAATACGCCGATTGCCACTTAAAATGAGGCCGCTTCTCAAACAGACCGCACCCCTACATCAGCACCTTGTACACCAGAAGTAATCCCTATCGTCCATAGAAAACCCACGCTCTCATGCCAAGGCTATGACAAGCTGTGCAAACGCGACAGGAATACGCACCACTGCGCCCTGTAGCTGGCCTGTATCAGGTTGAACTGCCATTGACCATGGTGTCGACGGCCCCGTCGTCTCTGCCATTGTCGGAGATTTCGCCATGACCCCAAGGCTTACATCCGAACCGGCCTAGCGAAATTGTCGGTAGAACATGACAAAGGCCAGGAAAGACACGAGCAACAACGGATTGGCACCTGGCGCCGCGCTCAGGTTCGCCCCAGCACTGGCAACGGCCGTCGATGAGCTTGAGGTGGTACCAGTCGTGCTCGGAAGTACTGTAGACGCTGCAACTCTAAAGTCAGGGAAGGGAATCGGGACGAAGGGGCAGAGGCCGTCTTACTGGACGTAGCTACATTTCCAGTCTGGGACAGGGTTGTGGCAGCCGCGGAGCTTCCTGGGGTGGCAGTCCCAGTAGCGCTGGCAGTCCCGTTGCTGGGAACGACAGAGCTACTGCTGGAGTTGATGCTCGAGGAGGTGCCGGAGGCGATGCTTGAGCTGCTGGGGTCCAGGCTTGAGCTGCTGGGGTCAAGGCTTGAGCTGCTGGGGTCAGCGCTCGAGCTGCCGGAAACAGTGCTTGCGCTGCTGGGAGAAACGACGGACGCCGAGGTCGAGGTCGAGGTCGAGGTCGAGGTCGAGGTCGAGGTCGGGTCAGAAGAAGTTGTTGTTGCGTCCGATGTCGCGCCTGCACCACCGGCAGTGGAGGTGGTCGTGTAAGTGATGTATGAGTCGAGGTCGACGCCTAGTCCTCCTGTCTCAGCTGGGCTGTACTGCGAGTCGTAGATCTGATCGATAACGTAGAGCGTTTTGTCTGGTGACGCGACCGTCGATACCGTCGTAGCCTTGACGAACTCCATCTTCGTGGGAGTCTACTTGCACAACCTCAACGTGGTCTTGTAGGGTCGGGCCCAGGCGCGAGGTCGACTGGCGGATGTTAAGGGAGTTGCCCCTGCGAGGTGGAATATCGAGGAGAGGACACACTTTTGGTGCCCAGGCATGGTAATTATTGCGCGGTCGAGATGACATATCAAGCAGTATTTGTTCACAACGCGCCCTCCATATTCCTCTGGGGCCGGCCCGCGCCACCGTCAAAGGGGGATCCAGCTGTTAGTGCTGACCACCGAGACGTGGTTTCAAGTTTCGTCCAGTGGCCAACATCAGCTGCCTGTTTGGCTGTGTAGGCGGGCAAATTACCAGCAGGCTGGCAGGCTGCAGCTCGTGCATTTCAAGTGCCGGAGCCAATGGCTGCAGCAAGCAGGGGTCCCGACGGCCACACCTCATTCCAGACGAGCCTAGCAGCTTCAGGCGTTGAATCGGGCCGGGAAATTCGTGCCGCAGTCCTGTAATTTCTCCCCGTACCTGGCAGAGGCCATTTAGGCGAGGCGATTGGGGCAAAAGGGCAGTTGGCGCAATTTCGGGGGAACATTCGGGGGGGGGGGGGGACTCGATCAAGAAGTACTTATGGCGGTCATTTGGCCCCAACAACGGTTTTTATGAGGATTTATGTTACCATACCAACGTTACTTAGCACCTGCATTCTGGGACCCTCAGGTGGAACCGTTGGATCGAGGTACAGTCTTACAATGCCCCTTAAGCGAATACTGAAATCATCATATCACGATGTGCTGTAAACGGCACATATTAAAAGAACTCTTGCTATCTAAAGAGGCCCTCTGCAAGGCACTTACATAGGGATAGCGTGTAAGAGGGGGAGTTGGCGAGCCTCAAAGTCTCTCAGTTTCTTGACAATGGGAAGATTCCTCAACGTACCTGAAGGCAGTAAAACAGTCCGTGCAGACGGCATTCTTCACCCCGTAGCCTGTGGTTGACTATCTCATACTGGATGGACTATGTAGACAGGATCGTCTCAGATTACCACTGCACATGCCAAATTTCATTCTTGGTCTGCTGACTGAGTGCAGCATAGACTGGAGAGCCCAACGAGGCCTGGACATTTTATTTCAATGGCTCTCGTTACTAACTATCATACTCAAGCGGGCTGTGAGTGCGGCGACTCTATTGATGATTGCCGGTGCGGGTTTCCCCCGGACCGTTTAAGCTTTGTTTCGGGGGTGTCGAAGCGTTGAATGGGGCTACAGATGCCCACCCTTACCCAGAGCCTGAGACATCGGCAGCAACGGGCTCTGGGTTTACCACCTTCATGCATCGGGGAGACCTGTTCGCCACGGGGCATCCGAGCCCGAGTAAGTGCCAGGAACGGGGCAGATATTTCCGACATCATTGGGCACTCGGTGTGTGATCCCAAAGTGTATAATTCTGAAACGTCAAGCCAAGGCCTTACGAGGCCCAAACCTTATCTGCATATAATAAGGTTCGCCCGGCACTCGCGCCGACAGATCAGATCGCTTCCCCCGCATGATTCAGCCCGCCTGACTTTCCGACCCCATGGGGTTGGTGTGTGTATGTGATAGTTCTATAACGGTCTCATGGGTGTAGAGCTTGCATGTTGCAGATATCAGACCCCGTGCTTCACCGATCAAGGTTTGCTAAAACCCTTTTTGAGCGATCCCCTGCGTCAAGTACTCGGAAACCAGAGCTTAATTCTGGACCGGTCCGCCAAAGGGCGAGGCACCGTGGCATTCTTATAATGTCTGAATGCACCCAGGACCCAGAACACAAACATGATCAGAAGAATGTACGAGAGATACGGACAGTGGCAGTCTTATCTCCAGTAGAAGTCGATCCATATACGGACGATGAAAAGGCAGACTCTGCTTGTCGTATCTGCGTACTACCCCGCTTGCATATTGGCGAAGACGACGAACTCCTCCCTTTTGACAGCGGTACCAGTCTGCGCCGTGAGTGACCCAGATTTGACAGCTTGGAGGAGCCAGTCCTTGCTAATAGTTCCCAAGGCGGCATGCCTAACCAAGTCTCTCGACGTAACGCAATGTGCTCCGACCAACCAGACATGCCTCTGCCAAGCTGAACAATACAATACTGACGTGGAGGCATGTGTGCTGCAGGGCTGCACAGTGAGGGAGTCTCTCAGTGAGAAGATGCAGTTCCAGTTCCTCCCCCACCGGTGCCACGCAGGAGCACACTAATCGTTCCTTCTTGCAGTTACCAAGAACGCAACGCAAGCGGCTTGTGGTGTCAAGCCCCGGAACATCAGCGGCTCGCTGTACACCGCGTCCCTCACACTCGGTCTCCTAACGGCCGTGATCATACTCCTGAGGCTGGGCTTCCGATACTTCATCAGCAGCGCCGGCTTGGCGGCCGATGACTGGGCCATCCTCGCGACGTTGATCGTCGGGTTGCCAGGGACGGTGGCCATCCTTACAGAAACCATTCCTAACGGCGTTGGCCGTGATATATGGACTTTGCCACCTGACAAAATCACGAGGTTCCTGATGTGGTTCTACTTCACCGAGATGCAGTAAGTCTTGGACAGTCTTGGGCCGCCTCTAGCTAGGGACTTGGTAGGGAGAACTCACCTCTTCTAGATACTTCCTCAACGTGGCATTTCTGAAGATGAGCGTCCTGCTGTTCTACTTACGCGTCTTCCCATCCACAACGATGCGATTTCTGCTCTGGGCCACTGTGGTATTTAACATATTGTACGGCGTTGCTTTCGTCCTTACGGGCCTGCTGCAGTGCTCACCCATAGACTACTTCTGGTTGATGTGGGACGGCGAGCACCAAGGCCACTGTCTCAACATCAACGCGGTTGGATGGGCGAACGCCATCATCTCGATCATCATGGACTTCTGGATGCTGGCCCTCCCACTCTCCCAGCTGAGGACCCTCCGCCTGCACTGGAAGAAGAAGGTCGGTGTCGCGATGATGTTTGGCGTCGGGATCGTGTAGGCTGCCCACAGGACCCCTCATACCTCTCTTTATGGGTCTCGCGGCTGACCAAGTGCCCACCACAGTGTCACCATATTCAGCATCATCCGCCTGCAAACGTTAGTGACCTTCGCGGACTCGACCAACGTCACCTTTGATAACTTTGGTGTCCAATACTGGTCGACCCTCGAGATGAACATTGGTATGATGTGCGCTTGCATGTACGTCTCCCGCCTCCCCTTCTCTTAAAAAAAAAAAAAAAAAAAAAAAGAGTGGAAGACAAGGCTTCGCAAAAGCTCTCCCCAACGTGACGAGATTCGGATTCTGAGCAGTCAGACATATCTCCTCAGGCCGTCTCCCTCCTCCATATGAGGAGTCAAGAGAGGTTTCACAGCGATTGACAAAGACCTAACCAGGCCCGCCATGCGCCAGCTACTCGCTTGGCTCTTCCCGGCCGTATTCGCAAGAACAATCCAGCGCAATGGGCTGTACCGGTACGGATCGGGGCCTAAAGACAAGGCCTCCAACACGCCGCGCTCAATAACCACGGGCAACCAGGTCCGGAATGACTCCAGGGGGGCCCTCGACAGGAACAGCACGGTGGACCTAGTGGCGGACGATACCCAGGCACTACCCCCGGTAAATGTCATCCCGACAAAGCCAGTTGCTTCAAATTCAGCCTCGGAAGACATGCGGGGGGTAGAGAGCCAACAGTCATTCTACCTAGAAGAAGATGATGTCTTGGAAGAGGAAGATGAGACTTCGGTGCCAATGAAAGAGTTTGTGTTTGTTGAGCCTGGTACCACCAAGCAATAAGACTTATGGGTAGTCGTGTACTTGGCGTTTTTTAATGATCTAGTATAATCCTAAGACGAGACGATGCGCGCTAGTATGAGCACCGGGATCGTGGAAATACCGACAAGGCGCCCTAGAACCCGCCAACGTCATGGACATTCTAGGCTGTCTGAACCCTGATGAGGCTCAAAATGCCGTACGTCAGTCGCCTGCCCCTAAAGATAGTCAGCGTCGACGGCGTACCAACGCGGAGGGTAACTAGCATCGCAGATTGAACGACCATCGCTGATGTCGTAGCTTACTGCCAAGGGTCCTTAGACTCGTATCCCAACCCGTTGTCATGTCGGACAGACCACGGAGTGCGGATCGCTCCGCTCGGGGGGAAGAAGCATGGTCGGGCAACGGAGTTCTTTTTGCTGAGCCAAAGTCCATGACGCTCTAGGTATAGGCCGGATTTCTCGCTGTATGTAGTCGTTTATGTACGTCCGTACTTGTATCCCGCCTATCCACTTTCCCAGCCTGGCCTGGCTCATAGGCTCTCCGTACTGTCCTGTCTGTACAGTGTTGTCTCTCTCAGCTCACGAATTCCTCGCCGCTGAGGAGTTGCAGTAGTTATCGACATCCATCCACCATGATCGACCTCATCCGCGAGACTTTCTTCGGGCAATGTTGCCGCCTCGTCACCGGCGGCCGAGTCTTCAAATATCCCGATGAGGTCGACTCATCAATATGGCATCGCTATATAAACGAGGACAAGTCCGTGAACATGGGCCTACACGGCAAAGCGGAACCGCCAGAGACAGAGTCAAAGAAGCCGCCAGTTGGAGATCCTCAAAACCAGGGCCACCTTACCCCCTCAGAGAATTCCTCCTCAAGCGACGTTGATGCCAGGAACAACTCGCAAGATGCTCTGCGGGGGAACAGCCGACGACATGTCGACCCTGAGAAGGGAAAGGACGTGCATATCGTGGACTGGTATGGGCCAGACGATCCAGATGTCAGTTCGGCCACTCATCGGCGTTCCATGCCAGGTAATTAATGAGTGTGTGTCACGGCTGACAGTCCTCCTTTAGAATCCCCAAAACTGGTCTACCCCCAAGAAGTTCTTCGTGACCTTCGAGATCTGCTTCCTGACCTTCTCCGTATACATCGGCAGCGCCATATTCTCCGCCGGCATCACGGATGTTGAGACCGTCTTCGGCGTCTCGCAGGTCGCCGCGACCCTGGGCCTGACACTCTTCGTGGCGGGCTACGCCGTGGGGCCCATGATCTGGGCGCCCATGTCCGAGATCCCACAGATCGGCCGCAACCCGGTATACATCATCACGCTCGCGCTGTTCGTGGTGCTGCAGGTGCCAACGGCGCTGGCTGTGAACTTCGGCATGCTGTTGGCCTTCCGGTTCTTGACGGGCTTCATCGGCAGCCCGTCCCTGGCGACTGGTGGAGCGAGCATCGGTGACATGTATACGCCCGCGAAGAGGACATACGGCCTTGCGGTCTGGGGCATCGGGGCCGTGTGTGGTCCGACACTGGGTCCGCTGGTCGGCGGGTTCGCGGTGGAGGCCAAGGGGTGGAACTGGGCCATCTGGGAGCTCATGTGGCTCTCGGGGTTTTGCCTCCTGGTCCTTGTCTTCTTCCTCCCGGAGACATCATCCGCGAACATTCTCTACCGGCGGACACGGCGCCTGCGGAAGCTGACGGGTAACGACAAGCTCATCTGCGAGCCCGAGCTGATCGGACAAGACATGACCGGCAAAGACATACTGACCATGACGCTGATCCGGCCGTTCAGCTTGCTCTTTACCGAGCCGATCGTGTTTGCGCTGGATATGTACATTGCCCTTGTATACGGCCTGCTATATATCTGGTTCGAGAGCTTTCCGATCGTCTTCGTGGAGGTCTATCATTTCAGCCTGGGCACGCTGGGACTGGCGTACCTTGGTCTGCTGATCGGGATCTTCGTCGTGGCTCCTCCGTTATTTTGGTACCAGCATCGGTATATCGAGCCCAAGTTCAACGAAAACGGCGAGCTGATGCCTGAACGGCGGCTGCCACCAGCTTTCGTCGGGGCCTTCGCGCTCCCAATTTGTCTGTTCTGGTTCGGATGGACGAGTCAACCGCAAATCCACTGGGTTGTGCCCATCATTGGCACGGCATGGTTCAGCGTCGGCGCGTTCCTACTGTTCAATGCAGTGCTCAACTATCTGTCGGATGCGTACCCGGATTATGCCGCAAGTGTTCTCGCGGGCAACGACTTTTTCCGAAGCATGGTGGGCGCAGGCTTCCCGTTATTCGCGACCGCAATGTATACCAGGTTGGGCGTCGGCTGGGCAAGCTCGTTGCTGGGCTTCCTCAGCATAGTGTTCATTCCGATTCCCTTTGTATTGTCCAAATATGGGCACTGGCTGAGGATGAAGAGCAAGCATGCCAGACATGACTTTTAGAAGCACTTGTGACGCTTGTTAGAGGCACCGCACATGACTGACGGAGTGACAGGATACTTAAAGAGGTGGAGGGAAGGCATGTTTATGATACGAGCATATGATGAAGATAGACCGTACCATTCTATAAAACTCCGAATTATAATGCAGTTGGGGTATCTCAACAGTAATCAAATCAAAAGACCAAGTTGAAAGATGGAAAGAATGCAAGGGCGGCGTCAACGAGCGGCCCCTTTACCTGCCTACATGCTCCCGCATGCCTTTCGTCCGGAGACTTATCTTTCCAAATTCCTCATGAAATGGGAAGCCAACTTCAGGCACATCCGGCGACTTGTCACCTTCAGGGCTCCTAGCAGTTTTCATTCCCAAGGCGTTCATCTTGCGCCTCAGGTCGTCGCCACCCAGCCCTCCGCCGACGGGCATGTCGCTATCAGTACTGCCACGGCGGCTAGATGTTAGGCTCCCCGTCTCATCCGCGAGACTCACACCTCGACTCCGCATGATGCCAGCTCGAAGGCCCCGAACACCGCCCTTCTTGCGCTCGGGAAGCTCATCGGTGCCAGCACTGCAGACGTAGAGCAGGTACTTCAGGTTTGGCAAGGTGTGTCGGATATCCATGACCTTGAGGCCCTGTGCCGTACAGAGGGTCTCGATGTTCTTGTTCAGGATGAACCAGCCGTAGTCAAAACGGAATTGCGCCGCGGAACCTCCACGAGGCAGATAGAGCGGAAAGTCGCGAGTGGGATCCCTAAGGATAGATATGTCGTCGGTGATATAGCTGCGGCTGCCGCAATAGGTGACTGGGTACGGCAGGGGCACGGAGAGGTACATCTCGAGGTGTTGGGTGAGAAGAGCAACATGTCCCAACGCCGCAGACAGCTCGTCCTCCTGGGCTCCGCTCAGCAAGCCTGCGCCATAGTCCTCGGCATTGGGCAGGTGAATGCCACGAATCTGGAATTGCAGGGGCTTGCCGTCCGGGACAGGCTCAATCTTGAAGATGTCATTCAGGTCCTCGCAAATGCGGCGGCGTTGCCCGCGGATATCGTCTTTGGCCTTCTTGCACTGCTCCTTATCATCAGATAACTTGGCAAAAGCATTGTTCATGTCCTGGTCCGTCCTGTCCATGACAGAGCGTCCATCCTTTATCATGTCGCGGCGGTCCGTTATGGATGTGTTGAGGTGTTCGATCTGCTCGATTGCGGTCTTGACCGACCTCTGCTCCGCAGCCACATATCTGTTGGTTAGCTTCAGGCCGGCCTCGGCCTCTGTCAGCTGAAGTTGGCCGTCGGAGTGGCCATCGATAAGGTCGCTGATCTGCTTCTTTAGCATGTCTTGGGTAGCCAGCGCGTCTTGTATTGAGTGTTCGAGGGTGGATAGCCGCATCAGGGCATTGTAAGATGAGGTGAGCTCGGCGGTGCCCTGTCTGGGAGGGAAGGTCTTGGGAGGAAGCTCAATAGTGTAGACGCCATCGACGAGATGAAAAACTAGGCAGTTGGGAGGGAAGTGAGTCCCAACCATACTACCAAGGAAGTTTAGTCGGCGCAAGTCTACCAGCTCCTCGAGATGCAGAGACCACGTTCCGGACCTCAGGGCCCAGACCTTGACGGTGACTTGCGAGGATCGGAGGACGGTCGGATCGACGGCGCGAGATAGTTCAAAGAAGCGGAAGTCAAAGTTCTGAGGAGCAAGGCAAGTCAGCCCGCGTCATCCCGCCCTGACCGCGTCACGGGGCTGCTCTCCCTACCGTTGCGCGCTGCCCAGTCTCGCTGATGTAGACTGGCTCCTCCTCTCCTTGGACGTGCAGGGAGAAGAAGACATCGGCGACGCGCTTGTCGATCGACGCCTCGAGGTGCCTCTGCCTCGTGAAGGGGGTCGCGTTGCCCAGGTTGGTACTACGCCGTCGCGCGGCCCCCGGACGAAGGTTCTCGCTGGAGGCAGAGTGCTGGAGCTGGGCGGTCTCACGGAGGGACTCAGCCTTACCCGGCGAGTGCTTGACTGCCGAGTCATCTGCTGTGCGTCCCTGGAGCCGGTCGAAGGTGAGGTTCCGCAGGAAGACGCCCTGAAGATGTCGGATCTTGCGATTCTGAGGGAGGAGCACTGGTCGCGAGGACTCAGCCATCTTGGGCAGGTTGGAGGGCATTCGCTGCTCTGCGCAGCTTCAAGATGGTTGTGCGATCATCCAAGGGCCAGAAGCATCCTCAACCCATCAAAGATGTCTTGTGTCGAGGAAGTCCTGGAGACGGCTGGAGCGTGTCCTGACCCTCGAGGGCCAGCTTGAATCCCACGTCGTTAGAGTCACGAAGCTGCCAAGCTGTCACGTGTGCTCAGGGGCCCAGGTGGGAAGCAAGCTCCCCTGATCAGGCCTGAACTGCAAGGTGTAGAGGTACACCTTAGCGCCACAGGCCCTATAATAAGCACTCTAGACTTTGGGTGTTAGTGCCTGTCGACGCTGAATGTGAAGATGCTCAATCAATCTCCATATCAAGTATATACTTGACTGACTTCAACCCATGCCACAGTCCTCAACCTGATCGACACCAAATATCTATCCTGAATGGTTTTCATACCAGTTTCACACTATATCTGTGGTCATTTCTCTGATATACCCACGTAGTCCTTCGTAGCCACCCATCAGCATAGCAAGCAGCCATATCGTGAGCCCGGGCAACGGATCTGAGGAACTGGATCATCCTCGCTGTATCCACGCTGCTGTTCTGATGGCATCAGACGAGGCACATCATCATGGACCGTATCATCTTCAGCCTCCATTTATGCGTTGACCTCGAGACCCTGACAGAACTTGAGGCTCTATCAGTGTCCCAGCAATCTTGACCACACAAAGACTGGCATTTGATCATCGCTGTTCAAGAGGTCCCTTTATCATCTCATCTCATGTCCTGTCTTAGCTGTTCTTCGATGGATAATGACATCTGGCTCTCTCCGATAGCAATTCGTGTACCACCTAAGTTGAATCATCAGAAAGTCTTGTACCATCTTCCCAATGGCGAGGGGCCACTTGGCCCTGCTGAGCAGACAGCTGCACTGTGACCCAAACTATGAGAAGCAGCGGCTGGGATTCATCAACATTTCATGCTTGCTGCAGACTTTGAGCAAAACCGGGGCAAGTCTCCCCACTTTCTGTAGTGGACAGACCTATGCAATGTCCAGACCAATATGCCCAATGGAAACGCCTCGGTTAGCTAGATTTTCGAACATGACGAGGCATCGCAAAAGTACAGGGCTGCAGGGACCAGTTGAGGTCGCAAGCAGTCCAGACGTTGATGGCTCATGTCTGCTTGGAGACTTCAGTACGAGATGCATATATAAATATATATATATATCTATGGAGTATCGTGAGCCAGGCTTGCTGCTGGCCGTCTTCTTTGTACTATGGTATGCAGGGAGGTCGGAAATCGCGGCGCAAGCATTTGATCCTGAATCCTCCGTGCCCGGTAGCTACATGTGGTCAGCACACGTACCAACATGGGTGATCTTATAATAGGATTTTATCCATGCCTCCGAGCATATCATCATCGGGTTGTACCGTCCGACCCGCTTGAGCTGAAGCAGCGTAAGCCGTCGGCCCCCGTTCCAGCCTGCATCACCCCATGTCTCTCTTTTAAACAATCCGCCTCGGACCCGTCTTCTTGTGTGACGGGCGCAAAGCGAGGTCTCCTTTTCTCCGTCATGACGGCTGTGTCGCGTGTTTCTTTCCTGCGCACGTCGTTATGCTTCACGCGAACGCGGGAACGAATCGCCCGTGTAGCCATCAAGATTCCTCTCCACTAACATCAAGATGATGACACGGCTACCACGACCTCTCCTATTGTCTTCGATGTAAGAGAGCACCCGATCAGGCGCAGGGCTGCAACAGAGATCTGTCGTCCGGAAGAAGCTGACGCGCAAGACGTTGAATAGAATACTCGGGATCTGCACCGTTATCCTTACCTTTCGCTATAGCCAGAGCGTTGCGTTCGGTACGTACCGTCCCATGGCATGCTCCACATTCTCATGTGCTCTTCACGTAGGATCCAGCAGTGATCTTGAGCTGTTCCTCTATGCTAAATGTTGACCACCTGCAGAGCTCCCGACCCCCTTCTCCGTCCTGACGCTGCTTCTTGCCGGTGCCGGTCTGCTCGTCACTGGGCGTTTCCCAGGGAAAAAACAAGACGATAACTCCTACGAGTTCACGGCGCTGCGTACAGATGATTTCGTTGAGGATGGTCTTCCAAAGGAGCCCGACAACGTGACAGCCGGAGCGATTGGACTTGGGCGCGTCTCTAGACTCCTACTACATTCGACACTAGTGTGCGGACTCGTGGGCAGGACTTGGCTGTCTTCGCGGATAGCGGACAGGATACATTGCTCTTCGTCTGGGATCTATGTGCGTTTTTTGCCCAACCCAGGACCTTGTCAACGATACGTCGACGGCAGTTCAACCATCTAGACCTTCCCTCAACTGAACTGGGGCTGATGTTTTGGAGAACGATAGCTGCT
This sequence comes from Endothia cerciana, assembly GCA_026119935.1. NCBI lineage: Eukaryota > Fungi > Ascomycota > Sordariomycetes > Diaporthales > Cryphonectriaceae > Endothia > Endothia cerciana. Next base: position 416,232 of record JALRMH010000023.1, read on the forward strand.
CCTCCCCTTAGTCATATTCCTCCTGGAAGCTGTCCCCCTGCTGAGGAGCCTGCGGGGCTTGCTGGCAAGAATCCTCAGGACCGATGGCGTTAAGCTGCTGGCCTCCGTCCTGTTGTTCGGAGTGACAGGCACGGTGTTCTGGTCGTCCTCGGTAGAAGAAGCAACTCGGACCAGTACGATATGCCCAATGACCCAAAGCCTGGAGCACTCGATTCCCGTTGTCCAGGCCGCCTTGCTGTTTGTCGATGCCTGTCTCATCACCGCGATTGGGTACCTTACACGCGATGAGAATGCAAAGCCCAGCATCGGATCGAGGCTCGCCTACGTGTGCTGGGTCTCAGCTGGCCTCGTCACCTTGTTTGAAGTGGTGAACCTGAATACCGGGGTGATAGACAACAACTTGCACAACCGGTTCTTGGACACGGACTGGATGACAAAACGCGACATGACCGTTGACAGCATATTGGCAGCGCTTGCTTTGACGGCCACGGTCCACATGCTCGGCTCGTTCTCGCCTGTCACGATGGCCTTGATACTGGTGTTGATCAGCTCATTCATGCAGCTGGAGATGGGAATTTTTGATGGTGCACTGGTCGGAGTCCTGTCCGAGGGCCGTGGGATCATGGTCGTCTTGGTGCTTTGTGCGAGTGCAGGATGCGCTTTGCACTTCTCGAGGGTTTACGATCATAAGGCGCATGCTCACGACCTGAGAGACGGCTCACAGAGGAGGAACATGCGCCTCCTGCTGCTCTATACGTTTGGGGCGTTTGCGCTCATTATCAGCCAGAGTCTGTTACAGGTTCGATACACGAACACACAAGCGATCCGGGCAGCCATCAGAGAATCCGAGCACACCTCGAGCAGGTGGTTTGAACAAGCGGCCGTAAGCAAGACGCTCGAGCAAGCTGTTGGCGAGTATAAAAGGCGATACGGCATACCCCCACCCCCTGAATTCGGCACATGGTACGAATACGCTACAATGCACGACTCGCCCATCATCGACGACTTCGACCAGATCCACAAAAGTCTGCTCCCGTTCTGGGGAGCCTCGCCATCCGAGCTCCGCGAAAGAACATCACACATGCTGGAGACGCCCGCAACATCCGTTGGCGTCATCGTGATTGAGAACGGGGAGATGACCTTTGGGCCGCACGATGAGCAGTACACCTGGATGCTAGAGCACATCGCGGAGATGATCGAACCCTTCGTACAATGGCTACCTAATATGCAGGTGGCATTCAATCTGGACGACGAGTGTCGGGTCTCGGTTCCATATGAGCGCATGCAGTCCTACCTCCAAGAAGGAGATAAATCCCGGGGGAGGTTGGCGCTTCGGACCGAGCTTCAGGGCTTCAGCGTGACCGCAAGTCCACCCTGGTCGAGTCAGTACCTCGAAGACGACGAAGAGCGCTTCTCCAGGCCCTCTCCGTACTTCCAGGCCTGGTACAGTCAGCCCATCTTCTATGAGTGGATCGCGTCGACCTGCCCCCCCGATGCGGCCATCCACAAATCTCACTGGTGGAACAGGAAAGAAACGTGCACGTCGTGTCACAAACCGCACACAATTGGCGGCTTCGTCTCGAATTGGACAGCAGCTAGCGACCTCTGCCACCAGCCTGATCTCTTCTACCTCCACGGCGGGCTGCTGCGGCCACAAGCCTCGCGCCCGTCACACGAGCTCTTCCCGATATTCAGCCAGAGCCGCCTACACAACTACAACGACATCATATACCCCAGCGTCTTCGTCTTCGCGAGCAACGTGCAGTTCGATGACAGCCGGGCTGTATCGTGGGAAGAAAAGGGGAACAGTGTCTTCTGGCGCGGGAAGAACACCGAAGCCACCACCGTCGACGGCCTCTGGGAGAGTTTCCTCCGCCCGAGGTTCGTGAGCTCCGCGAAGGACGAAAAGAAGCGCTTGGAGGCAGAGGGGCCTGGCAGTTCCAACAACCTAGCGATCGATGTATCCTTCACGGGCGAGTTCGGAAGATGCGAAAAGCACGACTGCATCGCCGAGACCACGCATTTCTACGGATCCCCCGACGCGGAGGTCCCGGGTAACGTGCCGTTCGAAACCGCGTGGCAGCACCGCCACCTTGCCGACCTAGACGGTGCTGCTTTCAGCGGAAGATTTCCTGCCTTTGTCGCCTCCGGCTCGATCCCTTACCGCACGGCACTGTGGCGGGCCTGGTGGGAGGACCGCATACATGCATTTGTGCACTTTGTGCCTGTGGACGTGCGGCTTGTGAACGACCTGTGGAAGCTGATCCGGTTTTTCGGGTCCGATGGTGAGGCGGAGGGCAAGAAGATTGCAGATGCAGGTGCGCAGTGGGCTGCTCGCGCAATGAGAAGGGAGGATATGCAGATCTATATGTTTAGAATGTTGCTTGAATGGGGGCGGCTTGTGGATGACGCGAGAGAAGAGATCGGATTTCAAATTACGGATACCTAGGCGCATCGAAAGGAGTGATAATTTCACTTTTTTTTAAGTTAAAAAAAAAATTTAAAAAAAGGTGTCATGAGCAGACTTATCTCAAAATGAAGGGCTTTAGTAATCTTGTGTTTCCAATCCGCTTATCTCGTAGAAGAAGTAGAAAAAGGAAGGATTGCAGGGAGGGAAGAAGCCCTCTACCCATGGGCCGCCTGGCTGTGGTTGAAGTCTCGGGCTTGCTTGATGACTTCGTTGATGAGGTTCTCCCCGATAACCGCCCCTGGCCAACTGAACCAAGTCTTGCTGGTGCACTTTCCACTGTGGACATCGACTGCCTCAGAAAAGGTCCCATCCCATTGCACCGAGCCTCTGATCCTAGCCCACGCACTGGCCTCGCGATCCACGTTGCCTATGGTCTGATAGAACTTCCACTCCTGAAAGAACCCCAGAACCCATGCTCCCGAGCTATGATCGCTCCCAAGGCCGTGGAAGGGTTCCGTCCCGTTCCCTGCGTAGCCTGTGTTGTACATTGACGTTGCGGAGCCGTGCATTTCGAAATTCGGGTAGTTCGGGTTGGGTGTGAAGGCCCAATCCAGTGTCTTCTCCCAGATGGCCCTCCATTCTGGATGGTCCTGCTCGTCGGCCTCACCCAGCTTCAGGAAGCCCCACTCCTGTGCGAAAAGGGTCGGCATGTCGTTGCCGTCGTGGTATGTCCGCAGCTTATTTTCACCGTCCTCCGGAGTTGATTTCAGGGCGTATGCTAACATCGTCTTCCCAGAACCGTCTGGACACTCACAGGTGAGATGAGCGAAAATGGCATTCCGAACATCATCAGAAATCCTTCGAATAGCAGCCGTGTCCTCACCCAGCAACGCCTGTGTGTTGTCGATGAGCTTAGCGACCTCCTTCAAGGTGTACCAAGCCAGAATGTTACTGGACATGTGGAAAGGGAAATCGCTTGTATCATCATCTGCCGGAGTCTCATCGGTCATGAAGAGACTGTGCTCCGCGTCCACCCTGGACAAAAGGTCGCGGAGGACCTTTGTGAACGTTTCCGTCTGCGTCATGCTGACTACAAATTGCTTGTAGTCATCAAGAGCTCCGTAGGTGGTGTAGTACTCGCAGAGCTGCAAGAACGGATACAGCTGCGTGTCAAGTTGGTAGACGGTGCCGTCTTTGGGCCGACCATTGACCAGGTACGATCGCCTCCAAAAGTTTTGCGCCTTCCCATGCACATCGACGTCGATCGTGGCGACCTCGAACAGCCATCTGAGGTGACCCTTGAGGATGGAATGGATTTCTTGAGAGCACTGGAGAGCCTTGTTCAAGTTGCCTGGGAACAATTCCTGCAAGTCGCTGCAATGAAACTTTTGGAGAAGCCTCAGCTGCCAATAATTGTCTCTAGGCCAACCTAAAAGATTCGTTAGGATTACTCAGTCCTGTGGGCCACCAGAAAGAAAACAAAGTGCGAAGGTCTGATACTGACCTAAAGGGAGGGCGACGTGGTCAGGTATGACAGCCCAAGGACCAGAGTGGGCCTTTCCCATTGGCGTAGAGCAGCAACCAATGATGTAGTTGACATTGGCCCATAGGATGGCACTCTCAGTCGTCTCCAAAACAGGGTTGAAGTGGTCCCCAGTGTTCTGAACAGTCTGCCTGTAACGGCCTCGAATCGTTCGTGGGTCAAACACGCCGTCTTCATGGGCGAATAAGCTCCGAGGTAGGATGCACTCAATATCAAAGGCCTCAGGACCCCAGTACCACACCGATGACGGTAAAGTCCTTCCTAATTCACAGAATCGTATATCTTCGGGTCGTAGAACACATCCCAGTCTCAGGGTCTCGTTTGGACCAATGGCGAGCCTCTGGGGTCTTAGACGAGGCTGGGCCTCTTGAAGCTTGGCAGGTGGGTTATCATCACGACCTCTGAACCCATCTTTCTCGTAATCAAAGATATCCTGCTTGACATCGAAGTAAAGCCGACGGGTGCTGTTGTAGAAAATAGCGTAGGCTGTCAGTCGACCTCTGAGGCTTTCGTTTTCGATGCAATATGCCGATACTTGTCCATCATGGGTAGTATGCCTGCTGAGAATATTGGTTCGCTCGGGCATTTCCACCTCGCCCTGATCCGTGAGCTGGCCGTATGAGGCTCGCGAAACCGCAAAAGTAAGGTCTAAGGTAACCGGAACATGGCAAGCCCTACGGGAATTGTTCGTGACCTGGTTTGCCTGAAGGATGGTACCATCATCGCGAACTTTAAGAACCGTCTGGACGAAGAACTTCCCATCGTGGCTCTCATACTCGTATCGGACTTGACTTCCGACACTGTCGTGTACATGCTTGATGACAACAGCCCCGGGTCTGATACCGAGGCGCAAGCCGTGTCCATTTTCTTTTCTCTCAAGTCGTTGTTCCATTTGCTTGCGGTACAAACGCACGGCGGCTGGGTCCCGGCGCTTTGTTTGATCGAACTGCTCCCAGGGTGCCGCGATCATGATAGCGAATCTGGGATCCTCAATCTTTGCGCTGATCTGATAGATCCCTCCGAAGGGGTCCGCCGAGACTGTGACTCCATTGCGACCAATGTCGACGGTCTTCTTGTCGGGCCACGCTCCCTGTTCGAAGGTTCGTTGTTGGCGTGGCGTGGGATCGGGCTTATGAGGGAGGGCGGGCATGGTGAGATCGAGGTGTCTATTGTTGCGCGAGCCCTGGACTAGGTATATCCTGGAGCTGGTCGAGCAATAATAAGAGCATTAGACATGGTGATCAAGGAGGCAGGAAATGCAAGACTTGTCAGCTGGGCATGGCATGTCATAAACTCCTAGACACGCAGAAGATCCAGGCGTTACCAAAGTTCTGCCCTAATGTCTGGTGAATGTCTCATGTGAATTCACGCTTCAGGTAACCCTAGAGTCCATTGAATGAAGGGGAATATCTTTTTTTTACTCACTTCTTCCCGTCGCCCGGGACAACACCCTATGTCAGCCCCTTGACATTCATTAATACGACGAATCGACTTTATTATGGTTCAAATAGTGAAGTATAACAGCCTATTCGAGGTGGGAGTCGACATGCATAGCCCATTCTTTCTTGTTCCACGTCTTTACCAAGCCGTCGACGCGTGAACTTCGGCGTGAATGCGATGCCTCAAGTGCCTTCGGTAACTATGGATGGAGTCAGTATCCAGGCTTCATTCTCTCCATCTGAGCAAGATGCTTCGTACGGATACTGGACCTTAATGCGCTGCCCAATAACAGATTGCGATGACAAGTGAAGATGTCCACGTCAATGTTCGGCAGCCTCTGTGTATGCTTTCATCGGAGAACTGCAGCCGGGTTTCATCCGAGAAATTTTCACGATATGCTGTGAGCCCAGAGTTTCAGCCCCATTCGATCTGGATCACATATTTCCTGGCTGGCACGACTGACTGACACTGACCAGTCGGAGGCTTTGTGAGGTTCGTTGGTGATACTAGCGTACCTTAGTTTGCAGTCCTAAGCTTGGCTAGAGTAACTTTCCTGGGAAACCGCTAAGATGTAGCTAGACATGGCATAATCTCTAGCTTCTCCCTTAGGCCCTTACTTCGCTGTATTAGGCCGTAGCAGAAGCTTAGCCTGTGGTCACATTGCGCTCTTAAGGGGGTTGCAAGACGCAATCTCCTCCACGGCGGGCTTAATGTATGTACATACATGTATGGGTATATAATAGCTGCTATCCGCAGAGGCCTGTTGCGGTCTACAGTAGCCGAGGCTATGGTATAGCACCGCGTCTAGAAGGAACAAGCGTTCTTGACTTCCTCTTTTCGTGATAAGCCAAGTCACCATGGCTCGGGATACGGGCTTCCAGCGATGTTACCCGTTTCCATACCGACCACACCTGATATCTGGTGAGTAATCCTATAGGAGTCTGTATGATCGTTGAGTGGGGGTATGATTTCCAGGTCGACTTCGAATGATGTGAACAGAAAGCCATTAGGTCCGTCATCTGCCCGGATGGATGACTTCTCAAAGCCTCCATGTCACCGGCGATGGAGTTTAGAACGTGTTGTTGCCGATTCCTGTAACAAGACCGACTGTATGATCGGAAGCGACAGACGAAGGGGTGTGATAGACTTCTAAAAGATTTAGATGTATAAATATGGACAGTTCCGGCCTAGTTGTACTCTCTCTTCTTGGCTTTCGTTAGGTACCCAGCCTTCCACAAGCAAACGCATTTCAGTACACACAAACACGGACAATATCAACAACAAAAAAGAGAAATCCCCCAGGGGATTAAAAGCCAAGATGTCCACGCCGGTCAACCAAGGCCAATGCTTCTGTGTCGTAGCATGTGGCACAGGTTCGGGAACAGCAGCAGGATCAACAGCCGGGGGAGACACAAGCGGCACAAGCAGCACAAGCAGCAGTGGAAGCGGCACAAGCAGCTCCTCATCATCGACCACAAGCGCATCTTCGACAAGCAGCGAATGAGGCTTGCAAGCGAGATTTTGGGATCCTCGCTAGACAGTTGAGTTGAATCAAGTTCAGCTACCCCATGCTTATATGGATCAAAGTTCAATCCGTGACCATGGCCGGATGACCAAAAAGCTCCAAGACAGCGTTCCTATTTAGTGGCAAAATCCTGTTACGTTGCAGGGTTAATGTGAGTTGATTTGGTGAGGCAATACATTCAACAGTATACTGTCTAAATAAATACAGCCATACGCGAGGTCGCCAAGACAGTGCGTTCTGCGCCGAACACACTCCTCCCAACACGGCTGCTGCCTCTTGCGACGCAGGGCCAAAGCTGAGCCCATGGATCTTTTTCTGAAGTCAAGAGGTGTGCCATCGCGGGTCAATAGTCAAGTGTAATCCCCAAATTCAACGTAGGGTGCCTGGACAACTGAAGCGCGTACGCACCAACTCGAGTCATTTTTGTTGCCCGGTCGAGATATCAAGCTTCTAAACACCAAGCATGCGAATGGGAGCAGAGTGGAGGTTTTTGTAATTAATTCACTTCTGGAAGAACAGTTTAGGCACCACATGGCGGGTCAATGTCTACTATATAATCACCAGTTATCACCTCGCCCTCAGCTTTACTTCTTCCCCATCCCCTCTGCATCTCAACCGCGCCCTCACAGAGTCCACGCAGCGTCTGCAGTTCTCAGATAAGTAACCTAGATTTTCCCTCTTCAGGAACTCACCGCTCGTCCGCAATCCATCGACGGGTGCCCCAACCGAGGGTGTCTCCATCTCCTCAGAGCGCCCCGGCCCCCCAAGAACAACAACATCCACTCACTCACTCGTCTTGATAGTAATACGATGGCCCTTGTCGCAATTCCACTGATTCCAGCCCAACAGTAAACGCGTTACAGATCCGCCCGAGCGTGTGTCTATTCTCGCTCCCGACTAGCTTCTCGTAAAGCTTCTTAACCGGCATTTCACGTATATTCCTAGCCCTTAGCAGTATTAGGGGGGGGGGTATACACGGGGATTGGGAACCGTACTGGATCTATATCAGTACGGTTGGAATATCTGCACTGTATCAACCTTAGAGCCGCGTCAGGCTGTCTTCAAGAAAAGGAATTGAACATAACATCGAACTGTGCTGATACCGGAACTACACAACTGTATATGTATGCCGTGCTCAACGTGCAACGTGCCCTCTCTCAATCTTAGCTATAGTGTAAAGTATAACTACCGCAAAAAAAAAAAAAAAGAGCTTCCGGGGGTCCCCGGGTATTGATTGTGTTGCAGTACCTGAAGTCCTCAACCCGGCCCCGCCCCCTCATCTCCTCCGGCGCCGCTGAAGAGCCGGCAGGGCGTGCTGCGAGATTGGTTTGGGGAGGGGGGGGGAGCGGGGGCCTTGGCCAGTAGTCGTGTCCCTGACCCATTCATTCGGCGCGCTGTCTTCAGACCCTCACCTCTGGCAAAACCCCATACACAAGATAGTAACTTACACAGCCCCCCTCCCTCCCCTTCCCGCCCATCCACCAGGTTCATGCACCACCACCCTGATAACGTAACCTCCACCTCCACCTCCACCACCATCCTTATCCTCTCCCTCTCCCTCTCCCTCCCTCCTCATCCTCGAGACCTTGGGTGGGTGAACAATGCCGCTGTCCACCACCAGCGGCAACGACCGCTTCAACGCCGAGGCCGCGGCCTGGGACAGCAACCCGGACGTACACCGCGCATCCGACGGCGCCCTCCAGGCCATCCTGGCCGCCGACCCGGTCCACCTCTCCTCCTCCCCCGTGGACGTCCTGGAGATAGGCTGCGGCACGGGCCTCCTCACCCTGCGCCTGGCACCCTACGTCTCCTCGATCGCCGCCGTCGACGCCGCGCAGGGGATGGTGGACGCCCTCCAGCTCAAGCTGGACAGAATGACGGCGGCGGAGGAGGACGAGGAGGGGGGGCAGGAGGGGGGAGGCGGTAGTGCGGCCACCTCGGCGCTGCGCGGTAGGGTCCACCCGCTGTGCATGACGCTGGAGGACCCCGAGGACCCGCGCCTCCCGCCCGCGGCCGGCGTCCCCGGAGACGGCGGCCCGAGGAAGAAGTTCGACCTCGTCACCTCTCACCTGGTCCTGCACCACGTCGCCGACCTCCGCGCCCTGCTCGCCACCATGCACGGCTGCCTGCGGCCCGGCGGCGAGGTCGCCCTGACCGACTTCGAGGACTTCGGCCCCGCCGCCCGCAGGTTCCACCCGGAGGCCAAGATGGCCGGGGTCGAGAGGCACGGGATCCCGCGGGCCCGGTTCGCGGCGCTGATGGCCGAGGCCGGGTTCGTCGACGTCGACATCCGGCCCGCCTGGACCATGGAGAAGGAGGTGGAGAGGTTCCCCGGGGAGTGGGGAGAGGGCAGGCCCGAGGGCGGGGGGCTGGCGACCATGGACTTCCCGTTCTTGCTGTGCAGGGGCCGGAGGGCTTCCTGACGGCGGTGTGGGCGCATGGGGAATGTTCAGGGCGCGCGTGATGGGACAAGACCCGTCGCAGACACCACTGGAGGAGAAACGTGGAGTTGTGTCCGCCGCGTTGCTAATTCACTTCCATAGGACGAGTCACCTGCGCATCTGAAGAAATCATATAGGTGAGACGTGATCATGAGGGTAGAATTGCCAAACTCCGTGCGTATATGAGTGCCTGTATACTGTCGACTCATTGTACCCGGACAGAAAAACACCTTCACAAGGTCTGGTCCGTTCTAGTGCCGTTCTGCGCACTCCGTATCTCTTGCCTCCCATCTTATCGTCCCACGCCACCAGCGATGGTGCAGAAGAAAAAAGAATACCACGCCAGATCCGTAAAATGCCAATGTCAACTCAGGATACAGACCTCTCCGTGCGCTGAGGAAAAGCCCAGACCGCACACCGAGTCGGATATTCCTGACGCACGACACCACAGCATGAACTACCCCTTGCTGTCCAGTCCTCGCCTTCTCCCACCCCCGTCCCCCCCTCCCCCCCGCCCCCAACCGACGGACCTCATCGCCCTTTTGCTCGCCCTTTCCCAGTTCCGTATTGTCGAATTATGATGTCACGATCCCGGCTAGTTGGCCCCTGGCTCCTCCGGGAGGTTCCCCTTTTCTTCGTCTGGGGTATAGAAGGGTGTATGGCTCCCGTCAAGATCGGGTACGTGGCGCGTGCCGATATAGCCTCCGCGCCTGACAGGGTAGTCGCTTGGTTGTGGGCTAGCCTCCTATGCTACCCGCGCCACAGGCTTCATTCCTCTCCGACCGAGCAGCGTGGCGCCGTCCAGGTTCAGCTCGAAAGCGCCCTTCTGCCGCGCGCGATCCTTGACTTGCTGCCTCGCCGCCGCAGTGACAGCTGCAGAGTGCTGCCCGTACCCCTTCTGCTCCGTCGCCCGCTGCTGCCTCTCGCGCTCGCGGCCACGGTGTTCGCCGCTTATTTGGGTATTGCGCATGCTCTGCTCGAGGCCTTGAGTGCTGTTGCCTTCCTTGTGGGCATACTGACTGTCGCCGGCATCCACCATTTCCTCGTCTTCATCCGACTCGTTCAGGCCAGCTAACTTGGACAGGCCGGCCTTGGTTCCAATCTGCTTGCGGCGCTTCGCCTCTTCCTCCTGTCGGTGTACGGCATATCCAACATCGAAGACCTCGCGCAGGTTGACGGCACCAGGGGAGCGGAAGTCGTAGCGCTTGTCGCCGTCCTGGAACTTGGTCGCATCGAAAGCACGGAGCTTGCCATCGGCGGTGACATTGGGCTTCTTCTCGACAGCAGGCGTCACGCTGGTCGTGATCCAAGGATGGTTGAGGAATTCGGTAATCGTATATCGCTTCTCCGGATCGACGGTCAGGAGGTGGGTGATGAGGTCTTTGGCAGGATCCGAGATCTCATCCCACCACGGCGACAGGAAGGTATACTGGCCCTTCGCGACCTTCTCGGTGAGCACTTCTATGCTCTCATCGTAGAAAGGCGGGAAGCCGCACAGCAATGTGTACAGGACACATCCCAGTGCCCACATGTCGACCGACTTCGAGTACCGCTCATCCTTGACAATCTCGGGCGCGGTGTAGCCAACGGTACCACAAGGGGTCATTGTCTGTGTGTCCCATACGACCTTGGAAAGACCAAAGTCCGCAATCTTGATGAGGCCGATGCCACCAGCACCAACGCCCTTGATGTACTCGCCCTCATCGACCTTGTCCTCATCGCCAGGCTGCTTAGGCTTGGGGTTCTTCGAGGGGATCACCGGTATCGGTCGGTACAAGATGTTCTCCGGCTTGATATCACTGTAATCTACGTCAGCATGATGCCGCACAGACCGGCTGATGGCTGCGCCGCGCCGCGCCGCGCCGCGCATTAAATAAAGCGAGCGGGAGGGCTGATGTCGTGGGCAGCATGACGTCACGATTTGTTTACCATCTTGGGAGTACATCATGACATCAACCGCGCCCAAGAAGTCGCGTCCCAAGAATCAAATTTATCAGGAAGGCAGATCGCAGTCGAGGTGGTGCGACGAGGAGAGATAAATAAATAAATAAAAATAGAAAAATTAAATAATAAGAAAAAAAAGGCAGTAGTACTGACCGGTGCACGACACCCTTCTCCTCGTGGAGATACTCCAGGGCCCTGGCCACCTGGACGATCACATGCCGCGACAGCTCCTCGCTAAAGTAGGTGAGGCGGACAATCTGGTGGAAGAGTTCGCCGCCGGGCGCGAGCTCGAGGATGATGTAGTAATATTGCTTGGACTCGGAGAAGTCGATGAGCTTAATGATGTTGGGGTGATCGAGCTGCCGCATGATCTGGACCTCCTTCAGGATGTTCGCCCGCTGTAGACCAAGTCAGTACGGCCGCCCAGCTGTCACTTTGTCGAATGCGGCCAACCCCCGTCAAGAACCCAACCGGCCGCCGACACTTGTCAGGCAAGGACCGCGCTTTCGAATTGTGCAAAACCAGAGCTGTGTTGTTCAAGGAGACCCAGAAGAATAAGTGAGATATCTCGCACCTCTGCGGCTTTCGGAGCCTTTGGTTTGAAGTCCGGATGGAGGTGCTTCTGGCCCTAGATGAGGTCCTCCGTGTTGGTAAAGAGAACAGGTTGGGAAAGGGGGGAGATGACACCAAAACGCCAACGCCAAAGCAACATATGCACAGAGGAAAAGAGCCGGCCCCGTGGTGACTGGTGACACTGCCGGTGTTCTGCTATGAGCTTACCTGCATGCTGTTCATCTCGTATTTGCGGACGACCTTGATGGCCACCTCGCCGGCGTCGCCCTCCAGGTCGCGTGCCCGGTAGACGTTGCTGAAGGCGCCGTCGCCCATCTTTTCCAGGAGCGCCCACCGCTCCAGGCCTTGGTAGGTCGGGAACTTGCTCCGGCTCGCATTCTCCTCGGCCACCAGCCTCGTTACTTCGTCCATATGCCTACTCTTGCCGTCTGCGCTGCCCTGGAAGGCCTGCTTGTCCTCGACGTGATTAGCAGCGACGCCATCTGCCCTGGCCGCCCGGTTTGCCTGGTCAGCCGGGGCGCCAGAGTAGGCGTCGGGGATCGGCTGTGGTGCTGCAGCAGGCGCGGTGAAGCCAGGATCGGACTGAGCCATGTGTCTGCTGGGTGCAGCTGCGGGCTGGGGCTGTGTGGGCGAATGGTCTTGCTTCCTCTGGGCCTCGTCGCCGTTGTTTGCTACCCTGGCTTGCTTGCCTGACGTGCCGGGTCAGTACGGAGCGAGAGGGAAACCTGAGTGTGTATCTGTGTGGGCGGGAGAAAGTGTACGACCAGGTACGGACGAGCGTGGTGAAAACTTAAAAGGTGACACAGAACAGGGCAGGGCAGGGCAGGGCAGGGCAGGGCAGGCACATGTGGGACGAAAGAGAAGGGGGGGGGGGCCCTGTGCAAGGCCTCGAGGGAAGGAAGCCGTCGCACGGTAGTGGTGTTATGTTATGTGCGTCTGCGTAGGTGCATCCCAAACAGCGTGGAGCGAGGAGGGTGGGATTCTGCGGCAGGGGGCGGGCTCTTACCATGGCGGATAAAGTTCTTGAGCTGTTGTATCGTAGACATTGTGGGTGTCAACGTAACCTTTCTCAAGTCTGGTGGTGGGGTGGTGATTCAAACGGATCAACGACGGGGAAACAAACGCCTTCCCAGTTCCAGAGGGGTTCTAGAGAGGAGCTGAGGAATGCTGAGCGCGGACGACTGCTCTATAGGCAGAGACGGCGGGAAGGATGACGGAAGACGTGACAGGCCTTGTTTCTGTCTTTGCTTCTGCGATGATGCGGGTGGTCACAGTGGCAGGTGGGCGGGAGGAGATGGAAGGGTTTTTTTTTTCCCTTCCCGGCTCGTCAATCTGGTGAGTGACGCCTGCTGCTTCTTTTCGCCCGTCGCTCGTGAGGTTGTGTCCTGAAGGGGGGAGGGGGGCGTGTCTCGGTTCTCCTGAGAGGGGGGAGTAGAGGGTGTACACCGTAGATGTGTGTAGAGAGGACGGGTTCTCGGCCTGGTCTGAGTTCTGCGGGAGGCAACCGTTTCTAGGTGCGGTGATGGTCGAGGAGAGGCCCGGGGGGGGGGGGTGGTGTGAGTTTGGTACAGCCAGGTGGGTTGTTGATGATTGATGGGTGAGGCGCGGGGACGTGAGAGGTGAGGTTAAAGCTGACGGAGACAAGAGTGGTGACGATGGGCGGGAGAGGGTCGTTCGGTTGGTGACCTGCCTTGCTTGATGAGGGAGATTGGGTCGGCGACAGATACGTCAGAACTGCTGGCAGAGCGCGGAGTTCGAACCAAGGCAACAGACGGGGGGGGGGGGGCCAGCAGATTGGAAAGCAGTGTTGCAAGGTGCAGGCAAGGTGCAGCAGCCCAAGGGTGTGAGATGAGGTAAGGCTGGGCTTGGGGGGGGGGGGTGGTCCTGGGTCCAGGGCCTGCGGGTGGCGGTCCAGCTATGACGAAGCCCTCCGCCGTGGCTTTTGGTCCAGGGGGGTATGAGATGCGGCTTAGGGGGTTCGACAGGGCGAGGTACACTGGCACAGGCCCCCCCGACCCCCCGTCTTGTACTACTAGGTGGTGGGCGTGGAATTCCGCAGCGGCACCGAGGAGTTCCTATTTCATCATAGGCCCGTCTAGATGATGATGATGATGATGATGGGGGGTTTTCCCGATCACGACCAGAGACAGCTGCTGAGAAATACAAGAGGGAAAAAAGGACTGCTGATCCAGGGCGCTGTCTCAGATTTCCCGCTTGTCAATCAGCGACGGTCGAAGCCTGCGTGCGGGACGGGGCAGCAGTTCCTCTGTATGCAGCCCCCCGGTTCCGGGTGGTGAGCGTATAGCTGGGGCTTCCTCTTTGTTGTTGATGGGACAATCGGAGGATCCGCCGGAGTGAATACTAGTGAGCAGGCAGCCTGCCACTGTCGATCGGTGATTTCGGGGCCTGCGGCGATGGTGTGTCTGCAATCCCACGCTTCCCTTCCCACTGATCCTTCCTCCCTGACGGGACTGACGAAAGATTTCTCTTGGCTCCTCGTCAGGCAACATACGATGCGCGTGTCCATATGACGGTACAGCGCAACGCGGCCGGTGTCCAGGGTTGTGGTGACAACCCGGGGGGGGGGAAACAGGTTGCCGGGGGGCTGCGGAAATGGAGCTGGAGGGGTCGCGAACGGAGGAGTGAAACACGCCGGCCCCCGAGGCGTGGCTCCCTCCAGGCTTTAGTGAGGGGCAGTCAAGCCGAGCCGACCTACAACTCCTGGCAGCTCCCTGAAATCCTACACAGCCCCAAACGCTGGTGCCAGACAAGATGGTAGTATTTTTTACTGTTGAACTATTGCATTGTACGTTACCACTAGCACCGACACCTTCTACTATTGAATTTCGCAGGCGGCAAACGCGATACGGTGGCGGGTGTTGCCGGTGGTTCGGATGGGGTCTTGGGGCATCCTGTAGGGCCCACGTGCGGGTTGGGGCAGCCCGCGTGACAGACAGGGCCGGGGGAGGGGGGGTCCAGCCTGGTGCAGCTCGAACCCCCCCCCCCTCCGCCCAAAGCCCAAGCTGCAGGAAGCAGGTGGGGTCTGCAGGCGATACCTGCAGGGTTTGGGCCTCCGGCACGGTACCCAATGAACATGGGCACCCGCATGGCCAATCCGGAGCGGGCCCTCGCCTAGGATGACGTATTATGGTAGGGACCCGCGTCATTGGCGGCCGGGGTCAATCATCCTGGCCGTGTGACATGACGTGCACATACCATAGTACCGAGTACTATGTAAGTACTATAATGAGGAGGAGGAGGAGGAGGAGGAGGAGGAGGAGGAGGAGGAGTGAGGAGGGGGGGGTGGTTGAGAGGTGAAGTAGACGTAATCCTCTTTTTTCTTAAAAAAAAATCAAAATCAAAATTTCAAAATTTCAAATAAAATAAACAGGGACGGAGGGGTTGCGGTGTATGAATATCGTAGCGACGGCATCACCATGTACGTCTGGGAAGTCTCAGACACCAGCTCGCCTCTACCTGTGCCTTCATCCTGCCAGGGTTTCTGGGCTGGTCGAGTGAAAGTCCCAACTCTGGCAGACTTGCATCGTGATGGTGGAGGCCTTGGCGTCCCTAGCGCCCTGCGACAGGCCTCACCCGCTTCCTTGCGTCCGTACTTCTTCTGGCACGAACCGCCGACCGCAGATATAGATAAATAAATAAATAAAAAACCAGCAACCCTGAGATTAAGAGGTCTGGGGGTAAATCTCCGTATTGGTAAGCATCGGAAACACCCCCCCAGAAATTAGCCTCCAGTACGGCCTGGTTCGCCTGAGGAGGGCTGCATGTCAGGTATTCATGGGCCATGCCGGCGCCTGACTCGCGGGCCGCCGACCCTCACACCTTGTACTGACGTACTATTAGTAGCACCCTGAGGTTGCCGTCGTGCGGTGGTGCCCCACCACGGTGTACTCACCCTGTGCGTGGATGACGTCATATCCCACCCTAATGTCCGTCTGCCGACCCGTCGACAACCGATCCACGGCGCCGTCGGGTCGAGGTACATAACTATGTTACTTTGGTGAGGGGTAGCTGAGTACCGCAGTAGCTAGTACACAATACTGACAGTACGGACGTACTGTAGGCCAGGCCAGACGGGCGTTCAGCGGCCCCCCGTGTGGAATAAACGCCTCGTGGGATCGGGATCGGGATCGGGATCCGGGATAGGCTGTCGTGCCCTACTGTTACATAGTATGGACCTTGGTCTCCAGCTGCAGGCCTGAAGATCGAGATACTTACTTACTACCAGCACATGCCGCTGTGGTACCTACCCGGGTGCCCAGGCCAAGCCCTGGGGTTCCTGACCTGGGGGGATCCGGGGCAGCCCGCCTGCTACGGTAAAGTACTACATAATAGTACCTAGTTGATGGTGCCACGGGTACCGCAGTGCAAAGTACCTGGATAGAGTTTTGCGCTGCCGGGGCGGATGCTACACAAAAAGCCATACACACTTGTGGCCCCAACACCATCCCAGGCCTCCCAGTTGCCAAGGTAGGTAGTCGCCCAGGCCTCCTCGCATCCCGCATCGTGGTGGTTGCAGGTTCTCCTTCTGCCCGAACCTCACGGCCAGACCCTCCTCTACACGTTGTTCTGTATTCATCATCCGCCTCCTCGATCACGCCTACACCAGACTCTGGCAGCCCCCTCAGGCCCGGCGCGGTGGGGGGAGGGTGCGCGGGGGGGGGGGGGGCGGCGGCCTCCTGTGCGTGATGCCAGCCCTCACCCAAACACCCTCCGCCCCGCGAACCACGTCTCGACGACCTTGGCCTCCAGCAGCCGCTCCCTGTCCCACCTCATGTCCAGCACGGCCAGGTCCGCCTTCAGCCCCTTGGCGACCGCCCCCGTCGTGCCCTCCATGAAGCAGCTGCGCGCGGACCCAAGGCTCCCCGCGACGACGCTCTCGCACAGGCCCAGCGCGAACTGCGGGTTGACCACCGTCTCGAGCCCCGGCTCCCTCGCGCTCCGCCGGTTCGTCGCCACGTAGCAGTTAGCGGGCAGGCTGTGCGGCGCCGTGGGGGCGTCACTCCCCAGCGCGAGCGCCGCCCCGCCGTCCGCCATCTCCCGGTAGGCGAACGCCCGCCCGCACCTGTCCCCGCCGATCAGGCGCGGCCACGCCCGCAGGATCGCCGGGTCCGAGTGCACCGGCTGCACCGACGCCGTGATCCCCAGCTTCCCGAGCCGCGCCGCGTCCTCGGCCGAGGTCAGCTCCAGGTGCTCGATGCGCGGCCGCTGCCCCGGCCGCGCCGCCGCGCCGATCACGTCCACGGCGTTGCGGACCGCCAGGTCGCCGATGGCGTGGATCGCCACCTGCAGCCCCGCCCGGCTGGCCCTCTCCACCGCCGGCAGCAGCATCTCCCTGGTCCACACGGGCTCGGTCGACGCCCCGGAGTGGGTGTACGGCTCCGACAGGGCCGCCGTGCACGCGTCCACGATGCCGTCCGAGACGATCTTGATGCCGACCACCTTCAGGTCCGGGCTCGTCGCGGCGCTGTACTTGTGCGCCATCTCGATCGCGTGGTCCACCTGCCCCGCGACGTCGGCCTCGTCCGAGGGCCGCAGGAGCCAGTACGCCGCGATGCGGATGGGGAGGTCCGGCCGCCTCGCCCGCAGCAGGAGGAGGCTGTCCCAGCTGTCGTCGTTCATCGCCATGTCGACCATGCCCACGTAGCCCTCGGCGCTGTACGCCTCGACGGCGTGCTCGATCGCGCCGGCGCGCTCCCCGGGCGTCGAGATGCGCGAGATCCAGGGCCAGATCAGCGTGAACACGACGGCCTCCTCGAACAGGCCCGTGGGCTTCCCGTCCGCGTCCCTGTGGATCGTGCCGCCCGGCGGGTCGGGCATGGTGCCGATGCCGAGCCCCTCGTCCAGCTCGTCGATGCCCGCCTGGTTGGCCCACGTGCTGTGCAGGTCCTTGGTGTCGACGAAGATGGGCCGCGGGTCCAGGTCGTCCAGCATGCCGTGGTCCACCCCGTCCGGCGTCTGGCTGTGCATCCAAGACTTGCACATGATGCGCGGCACCTCCGGGTGCGCCGCGGCGTACTCCCTGACCGTGCGCCGGATGTCCTCCAGGTTCCTGCAGGGGCCGAGGTCGACCTTCCTGAGCGAGAGGCCGAGCAGGAGCAGGTGCAGGTGCCCGTCGAAGAACCCCGGGAGGACCGTCCGCCCCTGGAGATCGTGCACCGCGGCGCCGCTGGCGCGGGCGGAGCCTATCACCTCATCCTCGGGGTCGGGCGAGGTGTTGACGTGCCTGATGGTCCCATCCGCCCCGATGAGCAGGCTCGAGGCAAAGGAGGCCTGCTGGTCCTTGCCGGGGGGCCCGGTGGCCTGGAAGATCTTCCCGTTGACGAGGAGTGTCTCGGTGCCCGGCACGATTATCATGTTGGACGGCTGCTTCCTTGAACCCGAGAGTAAAATAGTAAAAGCTAGTGCGCGGACGAGATCCTAGAGGGAGGGGCCTGGGGCGATCATGGCCGTTGTCCACGCTGCGGCTGTCAGGATTTCAGACGCAATCTGTCGGCTCATGTTTATGGTTTATGTATATGCGCGCATCCGGAGCCGTGGTGTGCCCACGGACCAGGCGCGCGATAACGGAGCTTAGTCGCCGACAGGGTGGAGGATGATCGCTAAAACCTGCGCGTCGCCACTCTCAGGTATATGCCTTCCCATTCGCTATCTAGGCTATCTGCGGCCCTTTTCGGGATATTATATGTAAGGATGCCGGGTTAGAACCTTCTCTCCTCCTTCTCGCGCAGCATCCGTACCGATGTCTGCGAGTACACGGGGTCGTCTTCGCCTCCTCCCCCTTTCCTCGCATGGAGCACGCCCTCCTGAACATGATCCTGGCGTGCCTGGGCAGTCTCAGGACATGATGAGGGGTTACCTCCCCCCCCCCCCGGACAGGCATGCTGTCGTCTGATGGTCCGGCATCATCTCAACTACCTGATCGCCAAGCCATCTCAACCCCTTGTCCGCACTGGCGATCAATCTCACGGGGTAAATAGCGCCCCCCCCCCCCCCAAAGCAGGTCACAGGGGGTCAGGCGGGCTTGTCCCATCTCAGCCTGGAGTTCGGGCTTGCCTGACAAGCTTAAACGACATGAGACAACAGAGCCTCAAGTGGCTCCTCCTCGCAGTTTCGGCATGGGGTCGGCGTAGATCGCGAGGAGCTCTACCGCTCATCCTCGAATGCCTACATAGCACTTATATTTAAGGAACAAGAGGCGCGCGTGCCCGGAATATGGAGGATGGGGGATCGGCTCACCAGCATCTCGACGATCGCCCGGCCGCTCTCCCGTCACCGATCTACAGTACACTCTTTTCTCCCCGGTTCAGTTCTTTGTAGTACGGTGAAGTCAGGCTGGATACCTGAACCTCGAATTACTTGTATTCTTCTTCTTCTTCTTCTTCTTCTTCTTGGCGGCTTAATATCTTAGATACCAAAATGCTGTCCAAGACGTTGTTGCTGGTCGCGATGGCCTCCACGGCCCTATCCAGCCCACTGTCCCTCCAGCCCCGGGTAGATGCCACGAACATCACCTGTACCGACGCGAACGCGTATGTCGGGCTGCATTCTCCATTTCTTTCTTTCTCTCTTTCTTTCTTTCTTCCTTTTTCTTGACTTTTTTCTACTCCGTATTGTGGCTAACCACCAAGCTATGCAGAAACATCGACGAACACAACAAGAACGTCGCCCTTCTCCAGATATGCGGTGGCATCGCCGGCACCATCCAGAAGTGTCAGGGCGCGCCCACCTCCACAACCGGCGCGTCAGGCGATGCGAAGTTCACCCTGAACCCCACGACCGTGGGCGCTACCATCAACATCTCGAAGGGCAGGTGGGAACAGTGCATCAAGTCGGCGGAGGCCGTGTGCACGGGCGGCCAGGCTTATGCCGCGACGTGCCCCGGGGGTGCGTCGACGGGGGATATCGATTTCGCGTTGACGAAGCAATAGCTGCGAAGAGAGAGCCTTTTTTCCCCCCCCCCCCAAATACGTCACAAAAATCCCCTTCCTTTATGGATACCCTGCTTGTGATATCCACTACTGCTGTAGTATGCAGAATGCACCGGATACGGTCTTGTAGGGTGTCATCGTCGCCCATAGCCCCCCGCTCGAGGGCGTCTGTAGATGATCTTGTGTCCCGCTCCATTCAGCCAACCGCACCTGGTCGATTGTGGAGATAGGGGTTGCCAGTAGTGAAAAGTTCCTAAAGCTACTGTCTTATACGAGTCTCCCGTCCTGGGAAGAAGCATGCACTTCTGAGCGAGACTCGTGTGTTCGGGTCGAGGTCGTCGCTGCAGTGGTGAACGGATTGGCGGTCAGGTCACCTTATCAAATGTGCGAACGCCCAAGGTCACGCAATGCCGGAGGGACCACTTCAACAGCCCTGGCAAACGCCGGTGGACAGCCTGCCATCCTCGCATCCCCCACGACGGGCACGCTCTGGTCGTCGACCATGTTTAATATATAGATCGACTGGCAACTACCTCATCATACCTCTCAATGATAGATTGATCGACTTCGATTCTAGGACTGCCAAGAGACTGCCCCGGTAGCGGTGGGAGATGTGCGCGCGGATAGTTGGTGGACCTATGAGAAAAGCAGGCTCCGGTGACATCGAGGATGGCGTGCTCGAGCAGCCTCTTATCAGTCCAATGCAATAATCGGCGGGCCTGCTGTTACTCGAGAGCAAGACCTAGGCCCCTGGGTATGTGAGTGTGAGAGTTGCGTGCTCCCCGCTCGGCATGACATCTACGTCCCGCTGATGATGATCAACAATGAGGGACAGACCGCTCGGCGGCCTTTGTGCGCGACTATCGAAGCTGGGCCGTGTCCGAACTGGTTATCAGGTGCAGGAAGGAAAGAATACGCTGAGCCCATAGGGCCCAGCCTGCAAGGATCTGGGGAGCCGGCAGATCGACATTGGCGCATATGCATGCCTGAGCACTGCCGACGCCCTCCCTGAATAAGGGCTAGATGGAAAGGGTGACGGTGCTGTTCGCTCGAGATTAACCGGTCGGTCGCGAGCCCGGATGCTTCAGTTCTGATCTGATGAATTCTTCGTCGGACCTGTCCACCGAGAACCTCTGATCCAGACGGCATCGCTTGGGGTGTCGGAATCCGCGAAATGGAATGCGACCAGACCAGGTGCCGGTCCCGGTGAAGGCCTTGAGCTGTAAAGTGAGTGCATGTCCTGGTTGTCTTTGATAACGAGCCAGAGCACGAGTTAGGTAGGGCCTTTGCAACTCCGCCACGCTCACCTCAGCGTGGTGAACCCGGGAGCCTCTGCGATAGCTTGAGAAAAAGGGGTCTGGGTGTCAGGGAACGGAACCTGGGAAAGTGACGATTATGTCCCCATAATTTTAACCCACAGGAGCCGCCCTCCTGAGCGCTGCATGCATGGGGGGAGGTCGATCGGGCGTGGGGCCGCAGACGATGTCAATATATATTTCCCTCGACGCGGTTTAACACGGTGAGCGCAACGCAGCGTCGCCATGAATGCGTAGGATTGCGTGCTGGATTTCCCCGGGCCACAGTCGACGCAGACGCGACACCAACCGCAAATCTTCATCTCCTCGAGCGTTCACGATCGGGGAATGGAGTCGGCCTCGCAACCCCTAAGGCCACCCAAAATGTTTAAATATGGCACCTACTCATCGCTCTTCGGGGCCAAGAAGCCACCGGCAGAAGACTCGGACCAGTCGCCAGCACAGGACTCGGACCGGTCAACTTCAGCACAGCTGGATCCCTCAAGCGCGTCGAGGAAGAAGTGCATCCGCGTCTCGTTAATCGTAATGCTTACTTCCGGTGTCGTCCTGGCCGTAGGCCTGCTCGCCGGCCTCCTCACCAGGCATGCCGGCGCCTCAGACCCCGCGACGGGCAGCTCGACGACAAACAGCACCGCGCCGAGACACAATATTGTCTTCATCATGACCGACGACCAAGACAAACGGTTGTACTCGACAGACTACCAGAGTGTCTTGCAGCGGGAGCTGGTCGCGAAAGGCACCAACTTCACAAATCACTATACCACCCAAGCGCTCTGCTGCCCGGCGCGGTCGTCACTTTTGAGGGGACAGCAGATACGTCAGTCGTCGCGTGCATGTGAGCCCAACGGCAAGAGTTCCGAAGCTGACTCTGGTCCGCAGATAATACCAATATCACCAACGTTGTGAAGCCTGGTGGCGCGTATAACAAATGGGTCCTTTCGCAACAGGATCAAAATTACATCCCGCATTGGATGAAGAAAGCCGGGTACAGGAACGAGTGTAAGTCCCATGTGCATTTCAAGGCGCAAGGCGCAGACGTACTGACGAGAGCTAGATGTTGGGAAAATAATGAACGGTTATGGTGTTTCGAATTACAACGTCACACCAAAAGGTTGGGACCATGTTGACGCTCTGGTGGGTCAGATCTCAGGAGGTGCCATTAGCAGGACGGACTACTAATGGTCGTATACTACTACTAGTGTGAGCCCTACATTGATGACTACAACGTGCCTATATGGTCCGCAAATGGTAAGTCTATCGTTCAACCGGATCATTCAAATGGACAAGACTACTCACAAGAGCGCAGGCGACACCCCTATCTACTATCCCGGCTGGCATCAGACTGATGTCACACGCCTCAAAGCGTAAGTCCTGGTATGATCCATGGCATTCGGTCTTCTTGCTAATGGATTTCACCCAGGCTTGACCGACTCGACAACCTCACCAGCCAGTCAGACCCTTTCTTCCTGACCATTACGCCATTCACACCACATGTTGCTTATGAACAGGGCAATCCGTCGAGCAGGTAGGCTCTCTTGATACTACCCATATTGTTCATCTGGTTGACATGGCTTTGTCAGGCCCATCCCTCTGCAAAGGCATATGGATCAGTTCTTGAACGAGACGGCACCGCAGACCCCAAATTTTAACCCTGCATCGGAGTATCAGGACGGCAAGTCAGGGTGGGTTCAGTACCTCAAGCCTATGAATGACTCAGCTATTGGTTTCGCGGACTTCGTGTATCAATCTCGACTCCAGGCTCTGCAGGGTGTCGACGAGATCATCGAAGACGTCGTTGCGATGCTCGAGCAAAAGGGCGTCATCAACAACACTTACAGTACGTGTCTTATCTTGAGACCGAAATTTGTTCCCTACACTCAGGGCTGATGGGCACTGACCTCTGATAGTCATCTACTCGTCGGACAACGGGTATCATCTCGGCCAACATAGAGTTCCGGGCGGAAAGTCGCTCTTCTACAATGAAGACACCAACATCCCCTTCGTCGTGCGAGGGCCGAATGTCCCGGAGGGCGTCGTCTCCACACTGCCCAGTCTCCACCTCGACCTCGCGCCAACCTTCCTCACCATCGCCGGGTTGCCCGAGGAAGACTGGCCTCCATTCTTCGACGGCCGCAGCCTGCTCGACCAGTGGCACAGCCCCACGGTAAACAACGCCACGGACGCGGGCAAGGGCAACTCGCGGGAAAGTCTTAACATCGAGTACTGGGGTCTCGTGGGCATCGAGGCCCCGTCCGGGCCCGAGCTCGGCGGCAGCTTCTACAACAACACCTACAAGACGATCCGCATCGTCGGCGAGGAGCAGAACTGGGCGTACGCGGTGTGGTGCAACGGCCAGACAGAGCTGTACAACATCACCGGTGACCCTTACGAGCTGACCAACCTGGCCCGGGGCGACAACATCAGCACCGTGCACCAGCAGGTGATCAACCGGCTCAACGCGCTGCTGATGGTGACCAAGTCGTGCGAGCAGGACCGTTGTCGCGACCCGTGGGCGCAATTAGTGCCGGAGAACGGCACAGCGCTGTACTCGCTGGTGCAGGCGATGGGCTCGACGTACGACACATTCTTCGAGGATTTCGAGAAGGTCCAGTTCGACACGTGCATGCAGTACCAGTGGGCAGAGAACGAGACCCCCTTCTTCCCGGCTTTGGACACGCTGGCCGGCGGTGGGTTGGGCAGGGCGTATCGTGAGGAGACCGTTGACATCCCGGCGACCTCAGGGATCAGGGTGATCCAGACGCCGAATTATTACGGCACGGCGGCACAGAGGAACGCCACGTTCTCGCAGATGGAGACGTCGGCTCGGTTCATAACGGCGCAGGAGATTGCTGACACGATTGGATGAGATACCCATAGACTTGACCACATAAAAGCATGTGCTTGGATTGAAGCACTAAATAATATGAATCTCACTTTGGAATCCCGCCCCATTACAGTAAGCGGATGCTCTGAAAACACGTCGTTTGCAGCTGGAGCAGGCCCCTCGGTATACACGGGGTTGTATCGCGAGCCTCAGCTGCTGCCTGATGTTCATATTGCCGAGGAGGCCCTCAAGTCTAAGAACATGGCCATATTAGATCAAATCATGGTACAAGCAACAAAGTACGGATATGATGGACGACTATGAGCGGACCGTGCGCAGGACTGAAGAGATAGCTGCTCCGGAAAGGGCCTTCCTGGATGGCGATACGGCCATGGCGTGATCACTTGAGGTTAACCAGGAGTTTGAGTACCTGAGGATGTGAACGGCGAGGACGAGATAGAGGTTTATCTCTCAATGAGTCCAGGGTCTCTACTAGAACACATTCAGTTTACCGAGGACAGGAACACCGACGAATACAAAACTGAACGAGATGCCTCTCTGAACGCCGATCAAACTCCGCTGTCCGACTACGACATCATATCAATGCTGTCCAGCCCCATTGCCCCTCGACTTGCCTACTGTGGACAGGGACCTCATCGTCTTGGTGGCTGCGTACCACGGCGGCATCGATCGGTACACGCGACAGCCAAGAGAGTTGCAGGGTTGGGCGGTCAAGTTCGGAAACTACAAGGTTCTGAGCATTGGGAGATGCGGACGCGAAGGGACATGGAGACCGCGAGCAACGAGCTGCCCACACGACAGGGAGACTTGTTGAGGAACAGCACGGTCGGAATCGCCACATACTTCGATCTGCTATACGTCGGAATTCCGTGTAAATCAGGCCTGTTGGATATGGTTGCTTCTATGCTAGGGGAATGGAGGAATAAGCCGTAGGAGGCTCGACTACTAGGAGTAGCCGCGCACGCTCTAGAACGGGCATAATATACTAGGATAACCATCTCGATGGTTTGCTTATCTGCTATGTGGATCTCATCAGCACTGAAGGATGGTCCACCCTATCCTCCTGCACCGTCTTCTCTGCCCGCGGAAACAAGTGGCAACAAACCGTAGATCCAGTCTCACCGCAAATCTTATCCCCGCGTCCGCCGTCCCGGTCGTGATATCTAGAGGCGTGTCTTGTCGAACACGACTCACGAACTCTCGCTTATTTATTGTGGATGCCAAGAAAGACTGGTCATGGTCAGTTCTCAGATCCCTTTCTTTCCGCGCGTGGCTGCGCAGGTAAAGTCTGTCGCCGGGCGCATCGACTATGAATTCCAGCCACTCCACGTCTTCGCCCTGATCGGCATCTTGGTCGTTCTCTATGTTGTCGAACGCGCAATGGACTTTGTCTTCTTCCACTTCGCGATCCCGGGGAAACCCCTACAGGGCTACAGGCGGCGCGGTCCCAAGCCGACTTATGCCCTGATCATTGGCGGCAGCGCCGGCATCGGCCTGGGCGTGGCCAAGGCTCTCGTCAGGCAGGGCTTTGGTGTGATCATCCTGGCGCGCGATGAGGACAGGCTGTCTTCTGCGGCAGCCGAGCTGCGCGAGGCCCTCGTGCTGCCGGAGGGCGCGGACTCGTCCGGGGTGGTGGCGGACGAATACGTCAAGACGATCGCCATGGACGCGGTGACCGCCGCGCCGGAGGAGATGGAGGAGAAGCTGCGCGCAGCGATCGTGGATCAGGAGCTGCGGGTCTCGATCTTGGTGAACGCTGTCGGGTCCGACCCGGTCGAGCCAACGGCGCTCTTCCGCGAGCTGGCGGCTTACTCCCCTGACGACATCGACGATATGATTGCGGTGAACGCAAGATTCCCCGCAAGGCTGACGGCACTGATGCTGCCGGTCCTAACCCACAGAGGCTCGGGGGTCGACGAGCATGGCATGTCTTTCGGGACGCACAGGCGGTCGCTAATCCTGAACATAGGCCCGGATGGAGTGGTAGGCCAGCCGTTCAACGTCGTGTACGGGGCCACAAAGGCATTCAGCTCGGTCTTCAGCAAGGGCCTGGCACGCGAGCTGGAGGCAAGCCCGAGGACCAGCCACATCGACGTCTTGAGCGTTATCACCGGCGACGTAAAGAGCCAGAGAAACGTTGGCTCTCAGCTGTTTCAGACAGTGCCGGACTGGGAGCAGTATGGGCGGCATGTGGTCGGCAAGGCAGAAGGCGCCATAGGCAGGGGCTTGAGGGAGATGTATCCTCACTGGTTGCACCATCTGCACTATGTGACGCTCGGCCTGGTTTCTGAGAAGACCGCAACGAAGAAGATCCTCGACAAAATTGCCAAGAGGGACATCATGGAACCAGTTCTCAAGCCCAAGGGCCAGTGAGGTCAGGCGACGACTGGTCTGCGCCATAATGCAGATAGGCGCAGGCAATGTCTGCCCCGAGCATGTTAGGAAGTATGATAGTAACCGGATATCCTACGTGTTCAAGAGCAACGTTCGACTATTTACATTTCGATGCACTGCATTATTTATTCCCCCAGCCTATATACAGGTACCCACCCTCAATATTTCCTTCCGGGCAGAATTTTATCCTTATGCTCCATCCTAGCGACTGCCGCAGTAACCTCAGCACCGTGAAGAAGCCCTGTCTTGGGTTTCAGACGACAAGGGTGGATCACCCTGCGGCCTCTAGTTATCAGGCTCCACGGCATCCTGCGCAGCCGAAGCGTCATCAGGAGAGTTGGCCTCAAGGGACGCCAGGATGCTGTTCACCTGGTCGTCACGCCTGGTGTCGGGCTCGACGGCATCCTGAGCTGCAGAAGCATCGTCTGGGCTGTTGGACTGGAGAGCAGCAAGGATGCTGGTCACCTCGTCAACACGCTTCTTGGTATCTGGCTCCACAGCCTCGTCGGCAGCGGAAGCATCGTCAGGAGAGTTGGCCTGAAGAGCAGCAAGAATGCTGTCGACTTCGTCGTCCCGCTTCTTGGTGTCTGGCCCGACGGCACCCTGCTCAACGGCGGCGTCCTCGGGGGAGTTGGCCTGGAGGGCGGCAAGGATACTGTCGACATCATCGTCGCGTCTGCCGAGTTCCTGCGTAGCAGCGGAGGCGTCATCAGGGCTGTTCTGCTGGAGTTCACCGAGGATAGAGCTGACATCCTCCTGCTGCGCGCTGGGCGAGACCATCTGTACAGCGGCCGCATCCTCGGGGCTGTCCGCCTGGAGGTCGGAGAGAGCCTTGTTCGGGTCGACGTCCGGGTTCAGAGGAGCCGCAGTGACCGCCATAATGGCGAGGGAGGTGAGGATGAAGGAACGCATGGCGATTTCTTTTGGTGGGGGGCGGGGGGATAATATTGAACGAAGGAGAGAGAGCACTGCTCTGGAATGAATTAATGAAATATGGTCAGGTCCAGCTACCACTATTTACAATCTAACCAACTGGCAAACGAGAGTAATGTCAGTCATCCGCGAAATGGGATCGGCTTGTCTATATTAATAGCTGGTGAAGCGCCATGACACTTGAATGTCGACCCGACATATGTGATGCTTGCCGCAAGACTGTCGGGACTCATCTAGCAAATGCTATCGTCAGAAAGATGACACCCCTCTCGGATGTACCAGGTGATAGAGTGACGACGAGATGCGATTCGATTTTCCTCTACCGGGCATGGCTCGAGCGAAACAGAATTGGTGTCGGCTTGCCAAAGCCCGCGATGTTGACCCTTGGGATGATTCCCCAACTGTTTCGTGGTTTGGACGACTAGACATTTCAGGGCATTGGGCCAACTGTGCACCAATGCCACGCACCTACAGTCGTGTTCCGGAGGTCAGAAGGACCCAGTTCTCATACGCTACACATTAAGCATACTTGGACGGCGAGTCAGCATGCCCCCCACCCGTAGGCGTCTTTGCGAAGATTGAGTCAAATAGGCCAAGATGTCCGGTTCGAAGATCGATCTACCTACCGAGCCTTGCCCC
This sequence comes from Endothia cerciana, assembly GCA_026119935.1. Classification (NCBI taxonomy): domain Eukaryota; kingdom Fungi; phylum Ascomycota; class Sordariomycetes; order Diaporthales; family Cryphonectriaceae; genus Endothia; species Endothia cerciana. The sequence goes on from JALRMH010000023.1 coordinate 444,184, forward strand.
TTGTCTCCATGGAGCAGTACCGTAAGAACAACCAGCTTGTCTGGCCCTTGATTGGGTCGATGTTGTTTTAGATCTAGCACAGCCTTACGGGAACATCCAGCTAGGCGCATTGGCCGGCCCTCTTGACAGGCTGACGAGATCTTGGCAGTGAGGTCTGTGTACTGTACCTACCAATGTATCTACCGCCTACGGAGTACCCAGTACACTCCACAGCGCCTCGGGCGCTTTTGCTACTACCTAGATAGAGTTTCCCTATGCCGGCCGAAGTATAAAAATCGAGCCGCCGTCGCACGGATACTCCTGGTAAGTCCCTCACAGTCCGAGACCCGAACCAGGGCTCGGCTGGGCTTGCGAATAAATGTCCAGACACTAAACTCTCCACCCCAGATAAACGTCCTCCATGGCCTAACCTAAAGTTGCTGTCTTTTGTGCTTTGTGTTTCCTCGCCATCCTATGCGGCGGCATAAATATGGCATACAGTTCCAAGTCATTAAGATAGGCACATTCGCGGGGTAAGATCCAATGATTGCAACTCCGCCGGAGGCCTACGCTATGCTGAGAACATGATGGTAAGCTATGTGGGTGATGGCGAACGGACTGCAAAGGATGATTGCAAGCCCCCCTTTGCTCCGACCGCTGAACAAGATGCACAGGCATGCAAGACTCCCACCACATCCGGCCAATGGCCCGTCGCCGTAAGCATATCCAGCTATCGGTAAAAGCCTCTTATCTTCGTCGAAACACCCTCGCGAGTATATTGCTCTCCCTCGCGACGACGCCATCGTGTTCGTTGCTGCGTATCATGTTTCTCCATTGCCTCTTGTCCCAGTTCCTCTGTACCCTGGTTTCTGGGGTGACCTGGACAGAGGCCAGGTGGGGAGGTTCGACAAGGCGTAATGGCGCTGGCCTATGCGGTAGTAGCCATCATCGCCGTTCGAAGTATTGTAGTCCTTGACGCTGTCGACGGAGCCAAAGAATATCTTCATCTCGTATCTCTGAAAGCGCATCGCCTCCGTCGCGATAATCCCCAGCATTTCGGCCCGCACCTTGTCTGGCTGGAGGTCGCCGCTCATGTCGGCGAACAGGCTCGGGTTATACCCGTCATAGGGATCAGGCAAGCTCGGAAACCCATACAGGCCATGGTAATTAGGGTCTTCTTCCTTGATGTCCGGTGGATATTTGACGTAGATGATTGGCTCGTTGACCCGTTATATAAAGGTTCGGATCATCTCGTAGACCCTGAAACCGCAGCTGTAGTCAGAGGGAAACGAGTACTGGACAGGATGCCACATGTCCTCGAGCCCCTCGGTCTGGAAACTGAAACCTGCTCACGGGTGAAGATGTTCTGCAGCCGCTTCCATACCAGGAGCAGGACCGTCTCCTGTTTTTTTCGGGGTCGGCAACGACGAGGTGGTCGATATCGTGATACGTCTTCATACCCGCGGCGTCCCGCCGGGGGGGAATACGTAAAATGATCAGTACAATGCGCGTCCCGATGTTTACAGGCCATATAACGTAAGACTTAGTTTTTATGAAGCTGAAGAAATCGGGATCATGTTCCTCGAAAGCTGCGATACGTGGCATGATCGTGGTGCTTTCGAAAAAGACATTCTCGGCCTGACACACTCAAAAAGGAGGCTGGCATCATCTCGACACCCCAAGTACACGATAAATGGTCTTACTGTACCTGATAGATGAGTCATGTGAAAGTTGACTGCCTAAAACACGATATGTAGTCAGACTTGAAAGTTAAGGGAAGAAAGAGAATTAGCATGTTGCGGTTGAGGGTTTCTACTTGGCTTCAAAAGTGCTTATGGTGTGGTTGATGTTAAAAGACTGTCGGCTCGGCTGTTGTAGACGTGAAACAGGTTAGCTTGTGCCTGACAGCAGTGAGTGAGTCGTCGACTCAGGACGGTAAGAGAAATATGTCATACCTGCAAGATATTCACTGTGTGGACAGCATCCGTGGCTTGCTGGGTAAGCCGGAACTTGGGAACCTGGTCATGCGATAGCACGAATACATGATCTTCTTGAACAACTGGCCTACATAAATGCCATATTCATAGTGGCTGTAGTTGTTAATCGTTGAGCCATATTGGCAAGGTTTGTACAAGCACCTGTTCTCTCTGTTGTCCACATTTACGCATAGTTGCTAGACATCCACAGATGAAGGGAGTGTGAGGGCAATATCAATACTTTGGAACCCGATGACCAGATAGCTGCTTATTTCACCAAGGACAACGCCCAAGAGAAACAAACAATAAACGATAGTAAGAGGCGGGACCCTGTACAGAGCCCCTTACCCTCCAAGGCTTTACTATATGAATGAAGAATTCCTTTCTTGCGTTGTGCTTTGTTCATTGTCCATCACTGAGGACGCTGCATAGTACCCAAAGACTGCCCATTTTGAGTTTTGAAAGATGAAGATTGTAAGGTATGCTGTGTTGAGAATTTCTGCTTTCACATCACGATGTATTGTAAACCCCGGCAGTGTGTGATGTATTACATCGTAAATTATGGTAACAACTTTTAATAAGAACCACATGCAAGGAATGGAGAATCTATGGGTTGAGTATTGACAATGCCAGGGTATCTAAGATGCAATATACCTATGGACAAGACCCAGATGTGCTATGCATTCCTCACGCTTTTACAGGATGCTCGATACAACTGTTCATCTTCATCCCTTTGCCGCCCTTGTGTCCGCTAGGTAGGACCAACATGACTCCATACGCGCACGCAGCCACAATCGTGATGAGGTCAACGATGTGCACCGCCCACCAAATGTGCTGTGTTCCCAGGGCGCATTCGGCATACTCGAACTTCCACTCCCAACTGTCCTCGTCGAACCAGGCGCTCAGCAACCCAGCATTGCCTCCATAGCCCCCCATCATACTGCGCACCGTGATCTCCCGGACGCCGGGCATCGAGGGGCTCTCCACGATGCCTTCCTCTGTGGCGCTATGCCATCTCCTAGCCTGCCACTCCCTATCAGCCGGGGTCTCGCCATGCGACTGGTTGATGAAGTGATATGTATCACAGCCCTCGTGGTCATGCCCGTTGAGGATGACACCTCTCCGCCCCCGCCCGTTGCCTGGCGCCATCGGGTCTCCGCTCATACCAAAGATTCCCTGGGCGAAGCCCCTCGAGGCGTCGGCGCTTAGCTGGTTCTGCTCTCTTAGGCTGCCGTCCTCATCGTGGAAAGAGAAGTAGGGCGGATCGACGCAGATGCCCTCGGGCTTGTACAGCGGGATGTGGGTCAGGACGACAGTGAAGTGGCCCTTGTACTCGACCGCCGAGGCGGTATTGATGATGTCGTTGAGGAACTTGTAGGTCTGATCCTGGAGCTCGGAGGACTCGGCGGGGGTGTCGAGGTTCATGTCGTTGAGGACGACGATGCGTAGTTCGGGGATAAGGCGGTCGTCGTGGCGAGGGGCGGAGGCTTCGTCCTGGGCGGCCTCTACAGAGCTGTCGAGGATAGTACTCGCGGCAGCAGAGGACAGGGCCGAAGGGGGGATCTCAAAGCGCAGTTCGTAATTGGCCTTGCCGAAGACGCGCTCGAAGCGGTCCATCCTCTGAGGAGTCAGGTCCCCCGCGTAGCCGATGTCATGATTGCCTGCGACGTTGATGATGCGCCTCTGCCATGTCTCGTTGTACAGGGCCGTGCCCAAGACCGCAGCTACCTCATAGTCTGCCTCTGGCCATGCCGCAGCCTCATCAGGCACGCGCTGGCCGCCCTCGAAGACCCTGTTCCAATACCTCGATCCTCTCCTCTCGAACTCCTCGTCAGAGATCCACTGGCTCCCGAGAAGATCACCCAGCACCGTCACATGTGTAGGCAACGTCCACCAGTTCAGGGAGCGGTACATGTGGGCGAGGTAGAAGTCATTGCCGAACAGGTCGATCCTCTTCCGTATGCTCTCTAGAGTGTTGGGTATGTCGTCGAAGTAGAAATCGACCAGGTCGTGAAATGCCTGCTTGGTGCTTCTTCGAAAGGTCGGGTACTCGTCGGTGCGAGACCCGAGGTGGGAGAAGAAGGCGTGGAGGTGGGGAAAGGAGGTATCGCTGTAGGCGTTGGGTATGGAGGTATCGCCCTCGAGCTGGGGATCACCGAGGGCCAGCAGCCGGAAAGGGGCCACGCGCAAGGCGGAGGCCGAGCCCGAGGACGGGCGCTGGTGGGCAGCGGCGGCGTCGGTCGTGGGCTGGTCGTCCGCAGGAGAGAGGTGAAGCTTTATGGTCTCCAGCCAGGCGGTGAGGTGGCCATCATGCGAGGCAGCCGGCGAGGCTGGGGGCAGGGGAAAGCCGCAGGCGAGGAAGAATGGGTAGAGGTAGAGGTAGAGGGTGAATGTCACCGACAGGGGAACGAGCAGTCGCAACAGGTTGCGAAGGAGGCCATGGGCAGAGGCATACGTGAGAGGAGAAGAGGACATGTAGGAGAGATGGAGCGCTATTGATTCATCGAAACGAGAGACCAAACTGCAGCGTGCTGATGAGATTTGTGGGATGGAAGACGCGCACGGAGGCAGTGGGCGAGCGCACGACTTGAGGCCGACGAGGTGGGCGTGACGTGACGTGACGTGACGTGGACGTGGATAATTTTGGAGGTTCGCGACGTGAATACTTGGCACTATGGTACTGTGTGGTGAGGGCTACTTTACTGCTAAAGCCCAGCAGGGTCCACCGCTGATGGTGGCGGCTGCAGCCGCTGAACAGGGGATGCTAAGGGGGCACAACAGGGGCCTGCCAGCCGCATCCGGGACCCCCCAGAAACAACCCTACAACACCACAACCTCCTCCGGCAATACCACGATAACATACCAGACGAGACTCTTCAGGCAGCCCAACTGATCAACAATGCTCAACGTTTTCATCTCTAACCATCAGCCGCCTATCTCTTCTATCCCCTCTGCTCCACACCCCGGATGCCCCTCGCAGGCCTCCACTCAAAGTGGTGCTTGCCCATGACCGGCTCGCCAGCACCCTCGCCCTTCAGGTCATACATGTGATGCCCAAAGAAGTCCAGCTCCGCCTCCTGGAAGCTCGTCGGCAGCTCTTTCGAGGTGGAGTACTTGAGAAACTCCAGGCTCGCACTCAGCGCGGGCACGTACGAGTCCATCCTCAACGAGCTGATCACGAGCCCCTTCAGCGAGCCCACCGTGCCGCCCAGCTCCCTCGCGATGGTCGGGTGGGCTAGGAGATTGCTCCTGTCCACCTCGCCAGACCTGAATATCTCGTCGAGCATGTCCACGATCCCGTCGGACTGGATGATGCACCCACCCCGCCAGAGCTGCATGATACCGCCGTAGTTCAGCTCCCACCCGTGCTCTGCATCCGCCGCCGCGATGATGTGCATCCCCTGGACAAAGCACAGCAGGAAGCACGCGTACGTCGCGTCCCGGAGCTCGCGGGCCGCCGTGGCCTTGCCCTCCACCGTGCGCGCCTCCGTCTTGAAGAGCTGTGGCCCGGCGGTGGTGCCAGCGCCATTGAAGGCCTCCGCGGCAGCCTCTCGCTGGGAGGCGTACGCAGACTGCACGCGGATCATGTGAGAGACGGCGATAGTCGGTGCGGCAACGTGCAGCCTCACAGCCTCCCCGACCGTCCACGTGCCAGTGCCCTCCTCCTCGCACACGTCCTGGACCACCTTGTCGCGGATGCTGGAGAGGACGTGCTTGGACTCGTCCTCGGGATCCTTCCTCCGGCATATCTCGGCGCCGATTTCGATCAGGAAGCTGGACCGCAGGGGGCTGTCCTTGTCGGTATTCCACCGCTCCAAGACGCCCCCAATCTCCTCCAGCGGCCAGCCGAGGCCGTTGGCCATGATGCCCCATATCTCGCAGAGCACCGTCAGCATCCCGTGCTCGATGCCGTTGTGCACCATCTTCACGTAGTGCCCGCATCCGCCGACGCCCAGCTTGGCCGTACATGGACGGCCCTGGCGGTCTCTGGCCGCGATCTTGGTCAGGAAGGGCCACACCACTTCGAGAGCCTCCATCGTGCTGCCGCCGGGCGAGATTGACGGGCCGTGCCGCGCTGCCTGGTACCCGCCTGACACGCCCATGCCTATGAAGTGCACACCCTTCGGCTTCAATCTCTCCTGTCGCCGCTCGGTGTGTGTCCACCGCTCGTTCGACGCGTCCATAATCACATCCCCCTTCTTCAGAAACGGCTCCAGACCATCAATGGTTTTATCTCCGACCGACCCATGTGGCACACTCAGGACGAAGACCTTGGGAGAGTCGGAAGGTAAGGATGTGCACAACGACTCATAGTCCTTCTGGTGGAAAACCCTCGAGTCTAGCCCAGCCTTCTTGGCCTGGTCGAGAACACGGTTGACATTCTCCTCGGCTGGGTCGAACATGTGTACATCGATGTCGTACTCGGCAAACAGGAGGGCCATCATGCCACCCATATTTCCAGCACCGATCAGTCCCAGCTAGAAGGCCGATCGATAGGCTGTCAGGTCATGATCAGAAAAGGTGGGAGAATGCTGACCTCCTTGACGTCCATCTTCGCTATCCCTTCACAGGCTTCCCGGTATGCAGGTGCCTCTTCAGATCGATGGCTAGTGGTAGGACGCTATAGTGGAAATCAAGAGCTGAATAGTTCGAACTGTTGAGACAGTTGAACTTCAGCCGCCTCGAGTGTGGAAGGATTACTGCCTGGGTGTGTTCAGTCTGAGATCCGGGCTGCCTTTTCCCAGGTGATACAGAGAGCATGTCGTCAAGGCGGCGGTCACATTAGGGGAGCGAGCCATCACACAACAACCTCCACAATTCCCAGAGGTCAACACTCTTTTTATTCCTCCCTGCCATCAAGACCAATGATGTCAATCCTGTCAAGTCGCGTCGCCATCTAGCTTGTCTTCGAGACCCGACAGGACGAATCAGCTTGCGGAAGAACCTTGACGGGCGTCCTGTGGGGGCCTGCGGCTGTGACATCATTCATGGCCAACTCGAGGCCGGGAATAACTGTACTCCGAGCCGATCAGAGCGAGCGAGCGCATGTCATGATGAATAAGTGCTGCACGATTACAGTTGGGACTGCCCGACGCATCGTGGACCTTTCTTGTTCCCTGACAAAGCGATACCTACCCCCTTCCCACCACCGCGGTATCCAGGACACACATCACTGACTTCAGCTGCCAGCCAGCCAGCATAGCAACAGGTAGAAGCGCATCATCCCAAGATGCCTCCCCTCCAGGTGACTGCCTCCAGCATCCCCCTCTCCCTGGCTTCCTGCTCCATAGGGCTCCCCCGCCACACCCTCCACCAGAAGCTCGAGGCCATCTCCCAGTCCGGCTTCCAGGGCGCCGAGCTCTCCTTCCCGGACCTCCTCGCCCACGCGCGCGAGCTGCAGTCCCTCGGCCAGCTCCCCGCCGGCGAGATCAGGGAGGACGACTGGCCGACGCTGTGCAGGGCGGCTGAGCACGTCCGGCAGCTGTGCTCGACCCACGGGCTGCAGGTCGTCATGCTGCAGCCCTTTGGCAACTTCGAGGGGTGGACGGACGGCACCCGAGAGGCCTTGCTCGAGAAGGCGAGGGGCTGGGTCAGGATCATGAAGGCCGCGGGGACGGAGATGCTGCAGGTGGGGTCGACGGACACCCCCGCACACAGGATCTCCGCCTCCAGGGAGGCGCACGCGGCCGACCTGGCCGCCCTGGCCGACCTGCTCTCGTCCGAGGGCGGCCCGGGCTTTAGGATCGCCTACGAGAACTGGTGCTGGGCGACCCATGCGCCTGATTGGCGCGACATATGGGAGATCGTGAAGCTGGCCGACAGGACCAACATCGGCCTCTGCCTGGACACGTTCCACACCGCCGGCGGGGAGTGGGGGGACCCGACGACGGCCTCCGGGCTCATTGAGCGCGAGGGGCTGACGCGGGACGCGCTGACCGCGGGCTGGCTCGACAGCCTGCGCCGGCTGGCCCGGGAGGTGCCCCCCGAGAAGATCTTCCTCCTTCAGATCAGCGACGCGTACAAGGTACAGCCGCCCCTCGCGCCGCACCCCGAGCCGGACGACGATAGTGGCCTCAGGCCGAGGGGCAGGTGGAGCCACGACTACAGGCCGCTGCCGTACGACGGCGGGTATCTGCCCATCGCCGACTTCACACGGGCCGTCCTGGAGACTGGGTTCAGGGGATGGCTGAGCGTCGAGGTGTTTGATGGGGAATTCGAGAAGAAGTATGGCGATGACCTGATGGGGTTCGCCGGAAAGGCGAGGGACACCACGAGGAGGCTGGTGGAAGAGGCTGCCGGGATGGAAAGCCTGTGAACCATGGATCAGACGTGCTACGAGGTCTCAACTAGAAAACATCCAGCAGCTATACACATGCTCGTGAACCCGATGAAGGAAAATATACATTTGACTAAGTGACTGTCTCAACGCGCTCGGAACCTCACCATCACGCCCGACGTCCCCTCTGCCTCAGCGGGGCCGGCCCAAAACTACTCATTTGGGGTCCCCGGCGCCGCCGCTTGCAACAAGGCATCAAACTTGGGCGTTCCGAGCCCCGTCACCGGGTCCCACCCCGGGGTGCAATTCCACCGCGCGCCCGTCGCCGGCAGCCCACCGCCTGCTCCCTGGCAGCCCGACGAGTAACCCGCCGTGATGTCCGTCAGCGCGTCAGGATTGTTGTACAGGAACGGGTTCAGGAAGCCCAGGCCAGGCTTGCCCTGCTCCTTCCTCGCGGCGTTCAACAGGGCCACAACGCCCGCGAACGTCGGGCTCGATGCCGAGGTGCCGCTAAGGGAAGAGGGACGTCCGTGGTCAACCACGATGAACTGTTGGCCCTGCGCCGCCACGTCGGGGATGCCTCGGCCCGTGTCGTTATAGAGGCCCGCGTAGGTGTTACCTATGGAGTCAAGGTAGTCCGGGACGGCCGAGCCCTGCCACTCCGGCCGAGCGTGGTAAATGGAGAAGCCTCCGCTAGAGAAAGCGACCCCGTGCTCTGGCGCAGAACCGGTGGTGGCCCCCACAGCCGTGACATAGGGACAACCTGCCGGAAAGGTGGGCTGAAAGGTGGTCGTCGTGTTGTCAACGTTGCTCTTGCAAGAGCCTCCGGGTCCCGAGTCTCCAGAAGAGAAGAGAACCGACACGCCACGGGCACCAAGTTGCATGAACATGTTGCAGACCTTCAGGGCATAGTCACGCGGTACTGACTGCTCCTCCTCGCCGTAGGAGGTGGTCAGGGTCTGCGGGAGGGCCGAGTCCGATAGGTTGAGCATGTAGCTGAGGAACTCGATATACGGTTCATTGGTGCTGGGGAAGCCATTGTCAGGCGTGGGCACAAGGGGTCTGCAGACGAGGGTCAGCAAAGGTCATGCACATGTAGCCATCGCTCAGACTTACCCCCTGCCCCCAGTGATATATTCGACAATAGGGATCGGATGGCTGATCCCCAAGACGTACTGCACGTCCAGGTTTGCTTCACCTATACACCGGGTCAGAAAAAGCAAACCTGACCTCAGGATCACGAAGGATCAAGTCATCTTATGCTTACCGGAGTTCAGGGCACTGGTTTGGTCGTTCGTACCACCGTTAATCGTGACCACCGAGAAGTTCTGCCCGACGGCTTCGGGCACCTGTGTGCTCTCGAACTGCGCGAGATCCGTGTAACGCGCGGACTGTTCCAGGTATGAAGCGAATCCGACCAGGTGGCTGCAGGCGGGATCTGGGGTGTAGCTGATGTTGTACTGTGCCCTCAGGCAAGCAGGTGTGACGGTGGTGTTGCAGGCCCCGGCATCAGCCGTCGACAAGGCCTTGAGACCGACGGAATGCGTCTCATTCTCCTCCAGCACCGCCATCTCGAAGATGGTGGACCTCTTGGCCCCCAGATGGCCGAACCTGGTGGTAGGCTGCACGAGGTCCACATGAAGTGCCACAGAGTCAGGGACGGCGTAGGACAGGGTCCGCAGCTTCAGACCGCCACCTTCCGCGTACTCGTACCATTGAAAGTCTGCATCGAGGAGCGAATTGGCCGTGGCGACATCGGTGCTGATGGTGATCCAGTCGTTGTCGGTTGAGGGCTTAATGCCGTACTCGGCGAGCCAGGAGGTCACCTCATGAGCCGCCTGCGTGCTTGGCGCAACATAGGAGCGAAGCTCCTCCCGTGACATGTGCTTCCCGTAGTCAGGGTGGCCGGGGCTTGACATGGCCAGCACGGCCTGCTCCAGGGCCACGGCATTCTCCTGCCTGAGGCCGATCTTGAGGGAGAGCTTGTCCGTTGCCAGAGCCGCGGCGGCCTTCCTCCACCCTTCCGGTACTGTGGGCAGCTTGTCGAAGACCCGCGCCGAGACGACAACGGCCGCGATGGGGAGGAGAGCGAGAGAGCGCATCTTGGTAGTGTGAGGGAAATATTTAACAAGCAGTAACTTCTTGTGAAGGGGCCAGGTCACATAAGGGGGCAAATGGTGCTGGGTGTCGAGGTCGAGGAGGATGGAGGGAGGTGTGTGTCAAGATGCCTCGACACGATGGACGGGTGATGATACAAGTACTCTTCGACCTAAGGGCAAAGGGTGAGGTAGGGTGAGGTAGGGTGAGGTGCGTGATGAGGGGTGAGGCCGAGGTTAAGGACGTAAAGAGTGAAGATAGATAGAAGCAGGCCGGACAGGCGACGGAAGGGAAGTTCTACCTAGGTTTGGTGTCACCCGTATTTACCAAGCCCCAGCGAGGAACCTCTGGGCACCTGGGCACCTGGGCAAGGACCGTCCTGCCTCCTGTCAAGCGTATACTATGTACCATAGTAGTATATATCTGCCTGGGTCCACGCTACAGGGCGAGCCTACCCAAGAAGGGAAGGTGTACCTGCAGGTAAAGAAGAAGAAAAGAGGAAAAAGGAAAAGGAAAGGAAAGGAGAAGGGGGGAAAAAGCATATTCTGGGATGCGAGGGATGACTTTCCCGAGGGTACGTGCAGCAATCTCTTGGCGTAATAATGAGGGCAAGTCATCCTGTAACACATCGGTGCCCCACGATGCACACCGTCTTGTTTGGTGGTCACCTGGCCGTCTTTCTTGGCTCCTGCTCCAGAGTATGGTGAGTACTACCATATCAAGTAGACTTTGTAATCCCTAATATGGATACGACATGGCACTGTGAGGGTCACCGTCATGGCCTGATCACTCCTCAATCTCCGCTACTGGCTGGCTGGCAAGAGATATGGGAGACAGTCCGCAAATATCAATTTGGCCACCAGCAAGGGGCTGTTCCTCAAGCAGGGACCGTCACGCTATGCAATTAGCATAGGATGGTAGATGACATGTTGATATCGCTCGCTGACACTCCTGCGAGGTTTCTCATCCAGGAACAATTCAAGGGGCAGGCAAGGGACTGGGCTGCTTTTCTTGGCAAATTAGCAAAGCTCATCGAGTTATACCTAGGTAGGCTATAACCAAGACGGCCCAGTGGGACTTCGCTCGATTTGGCAGGCCTCTAGAGTCCTTCCGCCCATCACTAGGGGTCTCTTTCCTTGTCGCTCGTCATTGATCGGAACGGCAGCTCTAGGCGTTCTCGGGTTGAATACGGGAGCTTGCTTAGATGCATTGGTGTCTCTGGTGTGCGGCGAAGATGTCAGCTGGTGACCCCACTTGCGCAGCTCGTGAGCTTCTTGTATTAACGTAGGCAAGTCTCTGGGTAATCAAACAGAAAGAACCCAGACTTTTATGTGCCCTCTGAACCATGCAAAGAGCAGGGACCTGAATCGGCGAAACTTACCTCGAAACCCCCGCCCACACTTTTCTCCCAGTCATCTTCACTCATCCCTCTTAGATGTCAATGAGCTTCTCCTTGGCCTCAGGGACCTCAACAAGGTCGACCTCCTCCTTCACCTTGGGGTCCTTGATGAGGTGGATTTCCTCCTCCCCCTTCTCCTTAGGAAATTCGATAAGTTCGATTTCCTCCTCAGCTTGCTTGCCAACCGAGACATGGCAGCCCTCGCCAGAAAACCTAGAGCCGGGCATGATGACACGCCATCGCGGGTGCGAGGCAGAGGTAGAGGTACAGGCACAGGTAGAGGTAGACCTCACGTGACTCTCCCCGTCAGAGCCATCGAAACCACCGCTGCCTGCCATATCCCAAATCGCAACCTGTCGTGCAGTTGGAGTTACCTGGACTCCCTTCTCCTGATCACCTTCCGTCATCTCCTTCTTCTCGAATCGACGGCTCGCGCAAGGGTTGTTGAGGAACTGCGCGGGCAGCTCGAGGGAGACAGGCTTGTCCTCGTTCTGGGGCCACCACACCGGCTCGTCAATCACCAGGCCTGGGTTGTCATCTCTGCCGTAACCATTGTCTTTGAGGGTGTTCTTGATGTCCAAGAAGTGACTGATGACGTATGACTGGGTGATGGCGCCCTCCAAAGCGAGCTTTTGCAGTGACTGTTCAGATGGAGCATGTTGTCAACCAGAAATTCGTGACATTATCATACAGAATTTATGGTGCAAGAGATAGTGAGGGGCTGGATACTCACCTGGTAGACGTCGCCAAGTGTATTGCGGATCTTGCGATTGTCAGATCTGGTGATGGTAGCCAGGGTGGAGGCCTGGTACATCGTAGTCGTCATGGTGGTCTCGTGATGTTGTGAAAAGTCAAGTCTGCATCCAGGTGTGTGCTAAAAGCGGCTGGCCAAGAATTCGATGGGATCAAAGACGAAAGGGGAAAATGATGACTCCACAACAAAAGATAGCTTGAGGTCGTGGAAGGCTCCGAGGCTGGAGCTTCTGCTTGTGTGTTGAAAGGGAAGGATCAGAACTTCCTAAGAGTGACCCAGGGGTGAAATACACAGTGAAGCACGGGCCAGCAGGCAACGGAGAAGGGATGTGCGACGAGTCTATGATTGAGGGGAGAAAAATATGATGTAGCCTTGAAAAAGGTGAAAGTCAAATAAGGGAGGGAGGTTAAAGAGATAGGGATTGAGATCGATAGTGGTTGATGGGGTCGACCAAGAAATGCCCTCGGCAACTTGGCAAGAGGCTGGTCTTGAGAATTCTCTTAGTTTACAAAATCGTGGAGTGGACAGGCTATATGTCGTTCAGGGCAACAGTCTGAGTTTTGAAATGGCCGTGCCAGAAGGTTCTGTTGAGACACTTAGGTGGATCTCCTGCTATCCAGGTTATAACCCCATAAGCTTCACTGTTAAATCTGAAAGCTTTTGAGTGTTCCCACATGTGATTCTCCGATGTCACCGAGATTTGCCTCATCAGATATTCTAGGTGTTTGAATGAGTACCTCGTCTTATTAGAATTCTAGCTGTTAATAGTTCCACAGAAAGAGTGCCTTCAAGGCCTTCAAGCTCTCAGGGTTTGAATTATTTAAGACCCATCAAACAAGAAATCTGACAATGGCATAAAAGGTTGCAACGCGAAGGGTACAGTCTTCTATCCTTACTATTGTTTTTGAAGATGTGGGAGTATATCTATGGAGGGTGGTCTCATACCAGTTTAATCAATTAGGATGATAAATTATTATACTAGCCCAGTGATCTCGATGACTTTTTAAAATTACCAAAGCATGCCCCACATGTAGATAGTAATTACATGACTGATCGCAAGATGTTACCCTTCACCTTACAACCCACATCGTGCTTGGTGACATTCCGGTTTCAGATCTTCTGCGCAAAAAGACTTTTCCAGGCTATCATCGAGATGTGTCTTACAAGGTCTCCTGGATGGGACATGCTGCGTCTACATGCGACTGGTCAGTGATTTTCGTTTCCAGAAGCAATAGGTTGGGGGCAGAGGTGGGAGAAGAAAATTCATCACAGGTCCATCGGATGTTAAGTATCATTCAAGGCGCATCTCATCCCTGCCCGTGCCACACACATAGGGTGAAAGATGACTGACATCAGCGCGAGGTTGCAAAGTAGGGAACCATGATGATGCAAGAGGGTGATGACTTGATCTCTCATTGGGGACCTTTTATGCGGGGTGACTGGGCTTTGTTCGTTTATGGCTAAGCTGACTGCAGAAGTGTACATCTCTGTGTGGTGAGTGTGAAGCAAAACTTGCTGATATAAATGCAGAGGCTCCCACATGATGTTCTCTCCTAAACCACCTGTGTCCTCATCTGATTTCTTGATAACTGTGTTGAATCTTGTTAGATGGATCCAGAACACATTCATGGAAGAGGGCTCACCTCAGTCCCTCTTATTTTGCTTGCCATCTTGGTAACCTACAGTGCTTGGAGCATCACATCCTATGTCATCCTGCATCCTCTATCCCGCTTTCCTGGACCTGTCTGGAGCAAGTTCACTCGGATTCCGTACTGGATTGCTACCTTTACTGGGAATGAAATCTACTACATGCACAAATTGCACAACAAATATGGTAGTGTGGTTAGGTTGAGTCCAACTGAGCTCAGCTATGTAGATGCCCAAGCGTGGAAGGATATCTACGGCTATCAGAAGGGCCGGGCTGAGAATCCCAAGGCCATTGGATTTCAGTGTGTATTTTTGATTGATACTGTCCTGCATTGTCTTCTTCTCTTTCCAAAGCCTCTGACTTATACCCCCTAATTAGCCATCATCCACAGGTTCTTCACTTGTGTACTAACCATGATCCTCAGTCTAGAGTCTACAAATGGGAAATCCGGCAGTAGGTAGCAGACCGGCCCTTGTATCTTCTTTTCCGCAGACATTGCTAACTATAATCCTTTTCGATAGCAATGCCGAGCATGATGGTGGTCGGAACGGCTGACCATGCTCGAGTGCGCCGTCTCTTCGCGCCAGGTTTCTCCGATCGCGCCTTGAAGAAACAGGAGCCGTTATTTCGTAAATACGTTGATCTGCTCGTCTCCAAACTCCACGAGGCCAAGGATAGACCAGTCGACCTCTTGACAATGTTCAATCTAACAACCTTCGACATTATGGCCGAGCTTTGTTTCGGTAAGCCCCTGGGCCTTCTTGAAAATAGCAGGTATACCGCATGGGTCCGGGATATGATAAGTATCCTCAAAGTGCTTCCGGTTCTTCAATTTATCAAGTTCTATCCCTGGTTGAACAGCATGTTCGAGTATATAGAGCCGAGGCCAATCAGGGAAGCCAGAGTCGCCAACTTTAAATACGCTGCTGATCAAGTGGACCAGCGTCTGGAAAAGGGCTCAGGCGAGTCACGTCCTGATTCCTCGAAAATGCCACGATAACTGCTAATACAGTATCGCTATAAGATCAACCGGACCTTTGGAACCTGGTCGAATCTGTGGTCGACGATGAAAAGCTGAGTTTGGACGAGATGCATGCCAATGCCCTGAATTTCATGATTGCAGGCACTGAGACGACAGGTAGATATACAATACGCCCTTCGAGTCAGAACTTTGGGCTGACCTCTGCGGTAGCTTCGCTTCTCACAGCAATGAGCCACCTTCTTCTCACAAATCCGGATAAGCTAGACCTCGTAACAAAGGAAGTCCGCGGTCAGGCAGCAAGTGCTGGAGGCCTGACCTTCGAGACTCTCGCTAGTCTCAAGTATCTTAATGCATGTGAGTAGATTCTGTCATCCTCACAACGAAGGGTTCTGCGACTGATGTCTGTAGGCATCCAAGAAGCACTCCGGATTCATCCACCAGTTCCAGTTGGGATTCCCAGGGCCATATCCTCCAACCCCGACGGTGGACAGGTAGTCTGCGGCACATGGCTTCCCTCTGGGACTCGTGTGTCCGTCCATCAATATGCAGCTTATCACTCCTCCGCCAACTTCAGAAACCCTGAGCTCTTCGCGCCAGAGCGATGGCTCGAGGACGAGACTTACAGGGAGGATCAACGCGAGGTGCTGCAGCCGTTCTCTTTCGGCCCGAGAAATTGCATGGGTCAGAATGTGGCTTGGCACGAGATGAGACTCATAGCTGGGCATCTGTTGTCCAAATTCGACATGGAGCTCTGCGAGGAGAGCCGTGGGTGGATCAATGGCAAAGTCTACGTGTTATGGGAGAAAAAGCCGTTGAAGATTCGGATGAGGCCAGTTGAGAGCTGAACACCAGTATATGGAATGTTGAGATACGGAGGCATTGGGGACACTATTTCATTCGACTGTTTGACTAATGTAGGTAGCTCAGAAGCCGGCATGCAGTCCTTTGGTCTCGCAGCGGAACCAAATCATGACCGACCTTCAAACTCAGACAGATGTGGAGGTGTCATTAAGAGAAGAGCGAAAGAAGAGGGGAGAAAAATCCTTGTCCAAGCCCAGAGCTTCTCATGGGCTATTATGGCTGCATCCTAGCATTTCAGTGGGCAGTTTCCACTTGGGTATAGACCTCTCGGAAGTCTGGCTTTGGGGGATTCATAAGTGGGACGGATTCGACACCCCGTGTTCCAATATTCTTCCTCTTCATCAGGTCTTTCTCAGACTCGCCGCTCTCCAAGCGCCGGATCAAATCTTCCGGGTCGAAGTCTACACCTATCGAATTCACCCTGAATTCATCCGACATCATGAAAGCAGTAGCCTCCTCAGGAGTCTCGAAGACATCCACCTGCGTCTCGATCTGATTGCCGTCCGGATCCTGGTAGTACATGCTCATCGTAGGCCCGTGGTTGGTGCACCAAAGGGGCAGGATTCCGAGTGCTTTCCTCTGCTTGTATGCAGTAAAGAGGTCCTTGAGATTCGCGAAGGTGAAGGCCACGTGCTCGAGCCCGGATGAATTGCGTACCTTCGGCGCCGTCCCGGGAATGCCGATGATAGCGATGCGATGATGCTCCTCGTCATAGGTGAGAAATGACAGCTGGTCATTCTCGTATGACGCGTGGGCACCGAGAAAGGCTTTGTAAAAGGCCACCATGGGCTTAAACTGGCCGCTGCGAAGGACCACATGGGCGAGTCTCTGCGGTGAGAGGACGCTGCTGGTGGGGGTTTGGCTCTGGTTTAAGGATGACATGATGATGCTCAGAAGGGATGTGATCTGACTGAACCAGGGATCAATGCGCTGGTGATGCTGTTGCGTAGTCGTTGTGCTCTTGTCCTGAGTGAGAACGGATATTTTCACTACTGGATGTTCTTACCACCTCGTCTTATATATCTGGCCTTAGCAAAGGGGGCCATGCGAAGGCAATCGACTACACCAGATGGTGGTTACCAGACCCAAGCCAAGCATCTGACACCCAGTCCCATGTCTCCTCTTTTCCCCTCGTCGATGTTTGCCCATCAAGCAGGTGAAGCGGGGTACACTTACCATAGTACTATAGTACATCAGCTGCGGAAGCTACTGGTAGGATGTAGCGCTATATTGGTATAGAGCTGACGACGAATGAGGTGCTCATACTTGGATAATCCATGGCGCCTGATGATCTTATGCCTGGCGGAATGTTCAGCTGAGTTGATTTGTAATGAACATCAAATCACACGTGCAGTGGATGACAGATGCTCCTCTAGCTGCACAGTCAGCTCTCAGATAAAATTGGAAATGTCTCCATGGATATTAGAAATTCAAAGAACCTGAAGTACCCAATAAAGTCTACAGCAGCATCGTGTTAATGTGTTGCCTAGATACACACAAAGTAGTCACTAGTAGGTAAGGGGTACCGCGGATTCAAACCCCAAACATATAGCCCCTTTGCTGTTGTCTCTACACGGGCCGAGGGTAGACCTCTCAGTATGTCTAACAGCGTCAACGAGTGTCGCCAATAAATGTTGTCGGGCCGGAGTTCTAAGGACTCTTTCAGCGATGATCATCCGGACTGGAGAAATCGTGATCGCGGAGGACCTGTCTGGGCCTGTCACTACAGAGAGTAATTATTGTATCGGATCGGTGGTCATAAATATGCCCCCTACCCCCTTGGCTGATTTTCATGGCTCTGCTTGTCCCACGAGGTGGGTTGTCAAGACAGGAATGTAACCCCAAGCGAAGATTCCGCCCCCCTCAGACATACACGCCAGTGGGGTGAGATTCCGTGGACTGAGAGGAACAGAAATACGTCTAGTTTCTTTCGAGTGCCGACGGTTGATTGACAGGTTACGGGCACAAAGAAAATGTTCAGCCGATAGCATGGCGAATAGAAAGCAGGATGAGAGAGGTCCTTCGCGCCCTACTAACCAATCGCGGAACTCTGCTCAAAACCTAACCCATCTAGAGCCTGCAATCAATGGGTCTTTTTGTCATTGCCATCCGGCCGGCCTTGTCGATCCGGGCCTAGATCAAGCTTCGAAAGAGTGGTGGAAATTCCACTTCACGGGTACTATTCTCCGTCCATGTATAGACGGCCTGAATTCTGAGGGATAGCGACGGTCCTGATTTTGTTCTTACACTGAAATCAGAAAGTGCACGAGACCCCAGATTGCGATAAGTGTTCGGTGCGTGATGAATTTGCTAGTAAGGACGGACGAGCGCCGCGTCTACCTCGAGTAGACAGGACAGCAGCACATGTGACTTTGCATTTCCACCATATCATGAAAATCTTCTTCGAAGGCCTTAATTTGATTTCTGGGAAGCCCACACAAGAATCTTTGTAGTATTTCGTGGGAAGTCATTTTATATGCGTACGCACCATTGTCACCGTCTTTACCACCAGCACACTTCTCGCGCCGAAATTGGATGATCATCCTCTTCTTCCGGCCGCTAGTATCTCTCATTAAACCAAATCAATCTGATTCCAGCTTGTCAATTCAAGTGTAGTCTCAAGCTGAGGCGGCTGTGCAGATCGCTTTGTCTTGATGAGGTTAGACATATCCCCGTTCCGCCCGCGGCCGCGCAAATATTCCACTTCCGCATGCGTCGATATAAAGTACTGTAAGCGTGTCCAAACCTCGAAGCCTAGACGACTGAGCTTTTCCCTTTTGATTCATGGGCGTGAGTGTCCATCTCTAACTCCGGCCTATAGTTCTGGCTAGCCATTGTCACTGGCAGCCATGGAGTCGAACTTGTCGAGAACAGTGCCTAAAGGCATTGATATAAATGCAAAGCAGCGTTACCTATCCTAACGTGCTCATTATATATCCGGACTATCTCGTAAATCGGCAATCATACTCATCCCGGTCTCAACTACTTACCATCAAGAAGAACAGCCTGTATTTGAATTGTTCCCCGGCTCGGACACAATAGCAGGATGAGTCCATCTGGCGTCATCACAGGCCCCAGCAAGGGGCCTCCGGCGTCGATCGAGGCCCAGCCAGAGCAGCTGAGAACAAATGTGGCTTCATATCCGATTTGTCTAGTCACTGGCGGAGCTGGCTACATCGGTTCGCATACAGTGCTGGAGCTGCTCACTGCAGGCTTCGCGGTCGTCGTCATCGATAATCTTGCCAACAGTCACCTGGAATCTCTTTTGCGAGTGCACTACATTGCCAGAATCGAGTTCGAACGCTGCGGCCAGGGTTCGCGACCTGTTCCACCGATCTACTTGCATAAGGTCGACATCAGACACAAGCACAGAGTCAATGAGATCTTTGCTTTCTGGCAAGGGGCCAAGACAACCCTGGAGCCTGAGATGATTCCTGTCGATATTGCAACTGCGGCGGTCAGAAGAGCATACCCAATGCCTGAGTACAGCATTGACACCAACAAGCGGACACAGATCAGCGGATTGGCGAACAAGCCGGAGAGCCATGGCAAGATCGTCTGCGTCATCCACTTCGCTGCTCTGAAGGCGGTCGGAGAATCCTTAACCATCCCTTTGAACTACTACGAGGTCAATGTTGCTGGCCTTCTCTTTATCTTAAGGGCGATGCGGGCCTACAACGTCAATACCTTTGTCTTCTCGTCAAGCGCGGTGGTGTATGGTATGGGCCATGGGGAAGCGATCACAGAAGATGCTGTGAACACCGCAGGCAGAGGAGGCGGCGGAGGCTTGCTCACCAATCCTTACGGTCGATCAAAGTGGATGTCGGAAGAGATCATCAACGACTTCTGCGTCTCGAACCCTAATTTCCACGCGACATCTCTTCGGTATTTCAACCCGACCGGAGCCCACTCAAGCGGGCTTATCGGCGAGAACCCGAAGGGCACACCGAACAATATTGTCCCTGTCATTCTCCAGGCCTACGAACGGCGGCGTAGCAAGGTGCAAGTGTTTGGATCCAGCTACGATACGAGTGACGGCACGGGTGTGCGCGATTATATACATGTGTCCGACTTGGCCAAGGGCCACCTCGCCGCGCTGCGCAAGGCTGTGGCAGACCAGGAAACCAGTGGAGGACCCGGGCCGGCATCAGATCCTGGCGCCCGATACCATGTGTACAATCTCGGTACCGGTAGGGGCTACTCCGTGCTCGAAATCATCAAAGCCTTCTCCAAGGCCGCCGGAACTGACGTGCCATTCTCGATTGGCGCCGCACGGGCTGGCGACCTGGGGACTGTCACGGCGTCCCCTGACAAGGCAGCGACCGAGCTCGACTGGAAAGCCGAATTCGATCTTCAGGACATGTGCAGGGACGTATTCAACTGGGTGTCTTCCAACCCGGGAGGGTACGAGCAGCTTCGGAGGCTCTCCACCTTGTCTAACGTGCCCGTCAAAGACCTGCGCAGGGCCAGCGTCGCGTCGCACCTGTTCGAGAGCGACGAGGAATTCGACGCATTCATGCACAACGCCACTCACCCGACGGGTCATAAACAAGTATCCCGCGCTGCGAGCCGGCAGTCCGTCGCATCCCTCACCTCGCTGCTTCAACGCACGCGCATGTCTTCAAACTGTAGCGATGAGGATAGGAGCAATGGCCATTTTAGCCCTCGCAGCAGCGGGAGCCCTAATATTCCACAGATTAATTTCCCTAGTCACAGGTTGCCGCGCTTCAACATGGACTGGTCGGAAAACTCGCGAGGACCACTGCACACGGAATGGCACCCGCCTCCGATTGAGGAAGAGTAGTGTTGTCATCGAGATACCTCGGGCTCATAGTCAAGTTCCATGTCAGAGGGGCTGTGTTTGCGGACATTGCAGGATGTGCGCACATTACCTTTTAGATACTCTTCACAGATGCTCATAGGAAGCCCTTTTGTTCTTCCTCTCTTACTAAGATAGAGGCTCCAACTGATTTAATTGTGTAAATCATCCTCTAGAAGTAGATGCATGTGTGTTGAGGCTGCTGGTGGTATTAGATACCTGCTGTGCCAGGAACATTGGTCACACTCCCATTCAAGGTCGCAGGCCCGGCAATGTCAGCAAAGATGATACCACGTCCCGAAGTGCCGATATAGACGCGCCCATACACCCTTGGATCTCCCAGGATCATGGTCGGCCCTCCGTATTGATGCGCCTCATCATTGACACTGACCCAGCTCGAGCCAGAGTCATCGGACCTGTATAGCCCATCCACGCTATCAGCACCTGAGCTGGCAACTCGTCCCCACAGAAACAGGACCACAGCCGTAGAGTTTGTAGACGGCGACGCCATCCCTACAGAGAAGTAGTTGGCTTCCAATCCAGCCGGTCCGACGCTCTCCCAACTGCTCCCAAAGTCACTGCTGTGGTACAGCCCACTTGAGCTCAGTGGCAGCCACAGTTCTCCCGCCTTGTTAAAGTTGACCACCGGCAGGGCGCATTGTCCCTCGGGCAGGCCAAGCGAAGAGCCTACCGAGCCATTGTAGCTCGTTCCTCCGTCTGTGCTGATGTAGAATGTTCCACTGTCGCACGCGTAGAACGTCCCGGCCTGGACCTTATCAGCGCTGATGTTCGCTGTCTGTGTCTTCAAGTCTCCTGTTGGGGCGCTCCAGCTGATGCCCGCATCGGAACTAACCCACGGCCCATTGGCCTGCTCAGTGATGAGTGTAGACCAGACGAAGATCTCGCCCGACGCGTCAATTGTGATGATACCGTCCGTCGTGGTACTCTCATTGATGCCAGGTGCACAGGTCGGGAACATGGACCAGCTGTGGCCCGAATCGGTAGAGTAAGCTCCTTGGCCACAAGCATCATACACACTGTAATTGAGCCCACAGTCTCCCACCCTTGCCACCATGTATGGCTTCTGACCTGCCCAGTCCAGGCTGTCAAGGTTACTGAAAGCAGGGAGGCGAAACATAGGCTGTGGTACCCATAGGTCATCGTGGGCCATGCCATTGATGTCGCCAAATCCACTAAGCAAGTTGGCTGGTCCGTCTGAGGGGCTTATCATGGCCAGTGCGACGGTCTCTTCGATGCCTTGGGCTTGGATATACCAGTCAGAGGCCGCGTTATCATCCGCCGCGAAGACGTTATCAGTCGACCAGATTGTGGCCCCGGTACCGTACATGATGTGTCCGGGGTTGCTTGGGTCCATGAGGAGAGCACTCATCCACCAGCCAAACTTAGTCAGACTATAAAGGGGAGAAGAAGCACCATAGCCCTGCCAATTTTCAGTCCAGTCAAATGATAGCCAGGGCACTACAGTGCCGTTGTCCAGTGCTGCCTCAGAAATCGGGTGGCCCCAGTATCCGCCGGTGCCGTTGGGAGAAGACAGCTGGGATACGTCTTTCCAGGACCTGCCACCGTCACGGGAGAGATACAGGCTGTCGAGTGCTGGACCAGGATCCCGATTCAGTGTTGTCACGACCAGAGTGTCGGGATCCTTCGAGTCCACGCTGATGCCGCAGAAACCTCCCGGCGGCCATGCCTGAGGTTCATACGGCGGTGGGTAGCTGTTATTCCCCAGACCTGGGGTGATGTTCGTCCAGACCGACTTCTTGGTCTCATATTTGTACACGTAGCCGTACTGGACACCATATGGGCCAGGATAATCCGCGTAAGTGACGTACAACGTCGCGCCGTCGGAAGTCAGGACGCCTTTCATAGGCTGAGGTCCCGTGCTGAGGGGCATTTCGCCCTCCACCAGGGTCGGATTCTCCCATCTCGTCGGCTGTCTGGGCACTGGCTCCCACGTCTGCCCGTCGTTCCCCGTCACGTAGAGGCCGCCGGGTGTGCTGCCGCCAATGTAGATCTTGCCGCTCTTGGTCGGGTCAAAAATGACAAAGTAGATTCCCATGGTGTTTGCAAACGCGTCAGGGATACTCGTCACGTTTGTCCACGTCTTTGCATAATCCTCACTCTTCCAGAGGCCTTCCGTGCGGGTGCCGAACCAGACCTCGTTGGATTTAAAAGGGTTGACGGCAATCCTCTCACCGTTATTCCGGCCCAGCTCGTTCGAGCCCATGATGAAAGGCGTGGGGACAACATCGAACGTCTCGCCCCGATCAGTCGACACGAAGAATGCGCTGTTGTTGCTGGTGAGATAGCGCCCCTGGGCCAGATACAGCCGATCTGGGTCTGTCGGGTCCAGACCGATGGACTCGGTGCCGAGGAGGTTCGAGTCGGCTGCGCTGATGAAGTCCGTGATGGGGATCCACTTGTTCTCATCCTGTTCCCAGCGGTATGCACCACCAATGTCGGTACGCACGTACATCAGGTGTTCCTCAGCTGGGTGGGCGATGATGCCGGTAATGTAGCCTCCCCCGGTGACGGCAACGTGGTTGAACTGGTAGGGGTAGCTTTTTGTTACTGAGCGGGCGGTCGGGACCAGAGCTGTCAGGAGGCTCAGTAATGCTAAGCTGGGCAGCCTGGACGGCCGTCCCAGCCTCGTTGCCGCCATTGTGAGAATGTGGCTGTGGTTCGTCCTCTTTGGGGTTCAGGGGCGATGGCAGAGCGGCGAGCTACAAGACAGAGCTGTCAAGAGGATATCAGCTTACGGCGGCGATCCACCATATATTCGAGCAGCTGCAACGTGAGCCCCTGCGCTACGACATTCAGAAGTTCCGGGCACATGGGCAGAGCGAATCGTAAAGCCGGTCTAGCTACGGAGTATCGAATAGTCAAATATGCGTATGTGCTGCGGATTCACCCCTCCCCTGGAAAGGCAAGTCTCTACACCTCGGCAGCGCTAATACGGTGAGGGATATGGCCACCACCTATCAACACTGTACAATCTAGAAGTGGGCAAGGGAACATGGTTCACAAGTGACAGCGCTGCAAGACGCAGCGTGAGTGCGTAGATGTTGCGTTAATCAATATGTTCCCTTATCACTGTAGGTATAGCAAGTGCTTTTGGCTCTGAATCCGGCCTTCCTCCCAGACGAGGTTCAATGCCTCATGAATAGACGCCGCTGCGACCTCTAATTCATCGGCACGGCTTCCGGTCCACTGAAAAGCCCCCGCAAAGCAACCCATGCATTCCGCACACGCATCGTCTGTCTCCGTATATTCATCCCCATGGGCGGAGCGCCGCTGGCCCATGGGGAATGGTGGCCTAGAGTCAGTGACGCGACGGAAAATTTGGATTCCATCCAGAAGGGTCCCCACTCGTGTCATCTGATCTCTGCCTCTGTCAATCCGACCTGGGCTTCACTGCTCACCGGGCCGTGATTCCGGAAGCGGTCTGGGACATCCCTTGCACATTACAACTGTCGAAAAGCTGGACCGACCGACGCCTGGCGAGTCTTTCCTAGCCATTCTTTGACATTCGCATCTTGCACGCAATCGACAATCACAGCCTGTGAATTGACGACCGCCGCCTACCACCCTCACTCAGCACACAGACGGGATCAAGGTCGTGCATGCAGCGACGATGCTGAGTACAGGCCTTCCTTCACACCACTTCGCAGCCTGTAAATCAGGACTCTGTCCCATAGTGAACGAAGCTATCGCCACTGGGATTCTAGGTCCCGCCATCCGAAGGCACCCCACCGCCCTGAGATTGCCAGCCCGAATCTATCGAGGCAAGCCGCTCCGGGTGGTAAGTAGGTCTGGCCATACTCGGCAATCTTGGCGATCGCCGTGACAGAGACGATGGTCCGGCGCCGAAGACTTCGCTAAGACTCGGCAGTCGTTCACAAGGCTGAGCGCCTGGCGACAGCCCTTGAATAGGAGCCAGTTGCGGGGAGAACTTTGCAACCTCGAGATCGTAGTCCATACCTACTCCCTCATCGAACTTGTTGCGATCGTCTCGCTCTGCACCTGCAGCCTGGTTTGGACACGTGCGGACCGTCTCGGCATAGTCCTCATCAATATCCATTTTGTCCGCTGCAGAGGCGAATAAAGCAGGGTTGTTATGTTCGTCTTGCACATTATGATCGGTCCGTGTGATCTCGATGGCACTAGCGTCAGAGTCAAGCATTTCCGCATCTTCCTGGCCATCGACGTCCGCTGATGGCTTAGGCAATGTGGAAGATAGGCTGTTGGTGGAAAACCTAGCCGCATCGGCAGAGAGCCCAGCAGTGTCGTCTTTCATGTTCGTCCCGAGATTGATCTCAAAAGCCCCATCCTCTCCCAAACCGGCAAGACGATCTGACATCTCTTTGAACTTCGCCGCCGCCTTCCGGCCCCGGACCGGTCCATCGACCTTGACATTCACGGAACGCAAGTCCGCCGCGGCAACCCAATCGATTGGCATGCTTGACAAAGCCGATTTCGTGAACTCCATCTTCTGCCCGGGTTTTCTCGGAATCTTGAGTTTCCTAGGCTTTCGGTCATCAAAGAAGAGGAAGAGGAAACAGCGCTCCTTGACGCGCGGGCTTCCGTCCTC
This sequence comes from Endothia cerciana, assembly GCA_026119935.1. Taxonomy (NCBI): domain Eukaryota; kingdom Fungi; phylum Ascomycota; class Sordariomycetes; order Diaporthales; family Cryphonectriaceae; genus Endothia; species Endothia cerciana. The sequence goes on from JALRMH010000023.1 coordinate 469,585, forward strand.
GAAACCTGGCGCCCAGCCTGCGAGGCTCGTGATGCTCTCGGTAGATGTGACGTTGCCGTTCCCATCGTCCTTATCGATCCTGGTGAGCTTGGGCACATAACACTCCGGGAAGCCGTCTTTGAGATCCATCTCGCCCATGGCGAAGTCCAGGTTGATGTCCTTCTCCCAGTCGTCGCCATTCCATGGTAGTATGACTCCCATGTAGACCTCGATTCTTGATGCGTTTTGATAGTATACTTGGTAGACTCGGCCGGGTATTGCGTCGGTCACGCCCTGGAATGAAGTCGAAGCGGGACTCGAAGGTCCTTGGTCTGACTGTTCCTGTTTGGAAGTGATGATTTTGCTGCTTGGAGGCATGGTCGGTGGGGAATGCGTGCCCAGTGGAGCTGCTAAGACCGGGCGAGATTGCACGGGCTTTGGCGAAGATGAGGCCGTCGCGGTCGGTAAGTTCGGGTTCTGCTCAGCGGATCCCGCCGGGGCCGCGAGAGATGGACGAGATGGCGTAGCGTCCTCCGCAGATGTCGTGGTCAGCTTTGAGATCTGACGCCGAGCTGTCGACTGCTCCGGCACTTCCGCGGACGCCAAGCCTCGCCGTGAGAGCTCCCTGCCAGGCGAATCCGATATTTCGTCCATGCAAGCCTGCCACTTTGCCCAGTACTCCTCGTCGAGTCGTGTCATTTCCTCGTGATGATGGGCGATCTGCGCACGAAGCTCGGCCTGGCTCTTCGCGACCTTCTTGGCCTCAGCCGATTCACTCCTACCAAACCTGCTGCGCCACTGGTCGAAATTGTTCATGCCGCCATCTGCGACGAAGTTCTCGAAATCCTTAGCCTGGCCGACCCAGTATGCGGCTTCTGCTTGGCTAATCGCGTTGTGAATACCGTTGATCATGACTCTAAGAGACTCACGTCGCTGATCGATTGCCTTGAGCTCCCTGTGGGTGGTTCTGAGCATAGAGAACAGAGTCGGCCTGCCCTGGGGGGTCTTCCCCGCCGTATCGCTGGCGTTGGTCTTCGGTGCCATGACGTTTCCGTCATCCATGGCGGCGATTCCTCGGCTGTGCGATTGCTGAAATGGCTGATGGAGAGGTTGACAAATGCACAGTGGAGGTTGAGACAAAGGGGGGTGAGGTCAGATTGCTTGGAGGCACTAGAAAAGATCTGCTACTCCAGATTACAAAGAAGCCGTGGACTGGACTGTGCGCTGTAGACGGGGACGTGGGCGTGAACGAGGATAAGGCGACCAGAATAACTTCGCCTGTCCAATGAATGGCAAAACGGAACGAGTCCTCGCTGATCTGGACTTTTCACCCGAGAGGTTGTCTGGTCAGTCACCAGCTGCCTCGAACAAGAATAACCTTGTGATTTGGAATGATGTCGTAAGATGATGTTGTTGTGCTCTCTGCTGGACGCAATAACTCTGTTAAACCCGCTCGTGCTTTGATTGCTGTCGCCAAGAGTGAACAAGAGCGATGCCGCGTTCACATGAGAACCTCGTTCTTTCCGCTGTTGTCTTGAAGTCCGCCGGCTGCTCGGCAGGTGAAAGGGGCCTAGTGATAAGTGGCCAAGTGTATTGGCCACTTGTTGATGTGCTGTGTGTGTGTTGTCTAACCAAGAAAAGTTCTATAAAACGCCACACGCTTCCAAAGGACCAATGAGCAGATTTGAGGTCCCAGAGGGGAGGCTAGCCGGGCACTGCCAGGGAAGCGTGGACCTAATCAACCAACAAATTTTATTATACTGGTAAGACTTCTTGGTGTGGATACTGGATGTGGAATCCAGTTCCCGGTCCGCGCATTACGGTCTCCAGCGAATTACTGCAAATCCCTGAATCACGGCATCACGAGGCCAAGATCGTCTGTTCTTGTTGTGAATCACCTTCCAGATGCTATGCAGACCTTCTCTGAGATACTGATCATGCATGTACACCCGATGAGCCTGTCTCCTTGTGACTCGACCTATTTTAGACCTGCTGAACTGTGACCCATAGTCTGCCCAGTATGATGACCTTGGATTCTTGGGCTGTGAAAAGTCGCCACCACAACCGGCGTATTGGGAGCCCTGACCCTAACCCTTGTTCAGCGGATGACCCGGTGTGTATTACTTATCAACATGAGGAATTCCAGGCGGATTTTCAATCAACCTGTCGACATCCTAGCCTGATAAGGTGGCACTCCTCCGTTGGTTCAATCGTTCAGACAGGGAAAAGTATGTCAACAACCAAGTCAAACCCACGTGTCGGTGTTGCTGTTGTGATCCAGGGCCCGGATGGACGCGTAATCTTCGGACGGCGCAAGGGCAGCCATGGCGCAGGTTCGTCATCGTGATGCCCGATCTCCTCCCACGCATGAGAGGCTTGTTCTTGTGCTTACTAGATGTCAAATCGATCAAGGACAATGGGCTTTTCCTGGGGGTCATCTCGAGCATGGCGAAAGCATCCTCGAGTGTGCGGAGCGAGAAACGCTGGAGGAAACCGGGCTGAGTGTAAAGGGACTGAAAATCATAAACGTCACCAATGATGTCTTCACAGAGCTGGACAAGCACTATGTTACCCTGTTTGTCCTCTGTGAGATTTTGGATCCACAGCAACAACCTCAGGTATGTAGTGTGGAGCAAAGATGCTTACCTCCTCTATGTTGTTGCCCGATGCTGATTACGACGTCCTTCAACAGCTGTTGGAGCCCGATAAGTGTGAGAAATGGGTGTGGCTGCACCTCGATGATCTCAGACAGATCAACTCCGAGGAACTGTTCCTGCCGATTCAGAACCTTCTGAAACAGTCACCCAGCCTCGGGCAACTGCTTCAACCGCTGCCAGCGGGGCTGTGAGGCCGCAATCTCGACCTGTCCCGTGGCCCGGGGTCCTGATACCTCCCCTATCACACCGAGCATGAGATCATTGAACGCCGTGTGCGATTTCGTCTTGTGGATGTGCAGTTCTCGTGTTCTTGTATTGTCAATACTTCCTGGCCGATTTGCAGTCCTTTCTCTGCCCCCCAAGGCATATATGTGAGCCCAGTGACGCCTGCAATATTCCAGCTTTTGAGGAATAGTAAGCCGTTCAGTCTCTTTTGAGGGCAGGTGAAGCATTCAGATGTCCATTCACTCGTTACTATCGGCAAGGTACATTGTATATCCGTGCGACTAGTCTTATATACCACTGCTAGAATATGTCGATGGATAAACGCACTGAGAAAGCAGCATATGAGCTATGTTGTTGAAAAATATGTCCACAGTAATGATCGCTGAAAATTCCAATCGTAAATTCATCATCCATGAGGGGAATGTGCAGGTGATCTGCTTGCCCACAAAGACAGCCAGCTAACTGAAGGCTTGTCTGCAAGGAAATAATTTGTGTGGCTTGAATCCCAAGGTGAGAGGGAGTTCGTACCTGACGACCACACCCTATCAATGTGGTCGTGGGGGAGAGCGTTCGGGTAGATGGCTCACGTGGTTCGAGTGGACGGATACTGATGAGACCCTCCTCCATGAGGGCCCAACCCTGGTATTCAATATCCTCACCGCCATCATCATGCCCTGAAGGCCTTGTATCAGACTCTTCCCCCGGTGTTCACAATGAGGCCAGGAGGTCTAGACCCAGACGAGCAGGGAGTAGCACAATATCGAAGCACCTAACCACCCCCCGCGTTGGGACAAGCTAGCTGGAGCACTGGACGTATTACTTCCGGGCTGTAAGGAAGCCGTGGAGGTAGATGTTGATGTGCCTGACGAGTCAGAGCTAGTCTGCGACGAGGATACGCCGTTGGTCTTGGAGGTTGATGATGCACCAGTCGCCAGGCCTGTGGTGATGGTCGTGGAAGCTGGAGATGCGCCCGCACTCGTCACTGTCTGCCCTCCAGCATCACTGCTCCCCGATATCGAGGTTGTTGCTCCAGCTGTGGATGAGCCGCTCTGCGCTGAACCAGTGCTCTCGCTCTGCTGGCTGGCTTGAGTGGTCAGAGTTGCTGAGGCAGGGTTCGTAGTAGTGGCCGCTGGAACCGTCGATGCCTCTAGGGTGGTCGATTCTTCCGGGGCAGAAGACGTCGTTGTTGGCATGACAGTCGCGAAGCTGGATGTCGACTGCACGTCCATGCAGTTCCGGTCGTAGAACAGAAAAGGTGAGTTGGATTGCTGCCGGAAATTTGTGTCACTGCACGGCCAGATCAGCATATTTCTTTGGAGGGGAAGGTCGTACCAGCCTTTGACCTACAGTGGTGTTGAGTACAGCAGACATTGGGAGTCACCGAAGGCGAAGCTCTGGCAGATCGGGTCTGACTGACACTTGGCAGAGCACAAGTCGAAAGTGGCCAGGCTTCCATCACCACTGTAGAAGTATGCGTTTGTGCCTCGGTCGTAGCCATGTGCAACACCGCATGTGATATCAGATAGCGCCGGCACAGCCAGTCCGAGCAAGATGAGGGCGGAGGACTTCATAATAGCAACGAACGACAAGAAGATACGTAGCGAGAGATATTGGCTGTGGGGGTGGGGAAAACGAGTGTAGAATCAGTGGATGAAGAGAGGCAAGAGCCAAGTGGTGGGGAGGAAAAAAAAACGACGCCAACAGGAGGGCAAGAGATATGTAACAAGGGAATTAAGCTTAAAAGAAATGGGAATTGCCCGGGTGGGAGGACCACCGGGGCTATAACGAATCACTAACATCGTAGAGACGAGCGGCAGCGCATCACATGAGGGTCAAATGCAGTAGTTTAATACGAAAATGTTCGAAACGAGGAAGTCCAATCATAAGCACCAAATCTGATGGCAATTTCCGCAGCGCCGTCCCAGGGCCATCGTGAACCCTGGCGGTCAAGGTTTGTCAGTCCTGCTTCGGGATTAGTGGAGCGGGTGATAGCACGCTCTCGAGAGGGGCCCGTTGCATCCATGCGAGACATACGGCCGTTTTCTTTGTGGCTTGACCCCTGTCAAAGTATTTATCGAGCCTTCTATGATCCGTCGTGTGGTAGCTTGCAGCTTGCTTCCCGAAATGTGGACCGAGATCTCAACGGCGGCAGCATCGGTTGAGGTAGACTGTGATGAAGAAGTCATGTCTAGGCTGTCGATCCCAGGGTCTTTCAGTCCGACGGGCACAATGAACCCCCATGCTGTGGCGTCGTGCTCCGAACAATCCTTTTCCCGTTATTGTGCCGGTATCTCATTGTCCAGACAAGGGAGCGGTGCGTTTGCTGCCCACGCCATGCAACGTAGCGCGGTTTGTTGAACCGGAATCCGCCCGATGCCGCAATCTGCATGGTCGCTACCAAAGATGGAGCTGCCATCCAAGCCAAGATTGGCAAGCCTCAAGCTTATCTTTGGTCAGATATATAATACCGGTAGTAGAGCGTCTGAATGAGCTGTCTATACCTCTGAATCTTTCCCCATCGTATCCCGTCTTATTGAGGACAGACAGCCCGTGTTAGCTATTTCGGATGACTCGTAGACACCGAGGCAGGAGTGCGGTCACCGATGAGGAAGCCATTTCAAGAGGGACGCAAGATGATCTATTCTTCTGGTTCTATGTTGTTGACGGTCCATGTGAGGTCTTAACAACTTCGAAATGTGATGGTACGATGGCCTGTAAAATTCAACCCGACCTGCATTCTGCTCATCTTCGAATGCCCACTTGAGACCACGGTCGATTACGAAAACAAAATAGACAGAGACACAAGGACGGTAACACAACGACGATCTTTGGAGCCGTACACTATGTCTATATGGCATCAACGTAGGCATAGGATCCGCACGGAACATGAGATCATGAAAGATACTCGTATCAGGCTTTGATTCCTCTGCGACGGCCTTGCAAACAATGGTCCTCGAGCATTGTTCGAGCAGCGGCGGGTGGCGGTACAACATTTCCAGCTTCCAGGGCCATGCTCAATCTTGCGATGGTGCAACAATCCAAAAAGATGAGATACAGTGCTGATGTAAGTCATAGGGAAGCACATTCTTCCCATGCGTTAACTAAGACGTGTCTGAAAATGGCGTAGGTAGCTGCCGTTGGGCCCTGCCAGACGTTCCAAACCCAGAAGGCTGAAGAGAGAGTGCAAAGCACCCTGATGGGGCTTGAGAGCCGTCTCACCGTGCTGGTGCCGGACGAAAGAATACATGTTAGACAGCAGTGCTGGACGCGGCCCCTTCGCCTATGTACTAGACACCAGTATCAAGACTGAACATAAAGGCTTCGATCCAGCGTCTAATAGAATGCAGATGGCAATTACATAGATACCGAGCGCGGGAGGGCAGGCACAGTACTCACGTCGCCGGCATAATTGAGGGCCAATGAATACGGGGTGGCCAAAGGTGCAACAGTAAATCGTTGCTAGGGTTTTTCCTGGATCGTCTCGAGGAGCAGTCTCTAACAATATGCCTGGGTACCAGTGGGCCGTCGACGGCATCTTTTCGAAGATATGTGAATCTTGATCTATAATCAGTATGAGTCTGGGTTAGCATTCTAACATTGCAATTAAAACGTCCACGGTCTTAGGACTTACTAGAGGACCAGGTGGTTCTTTCTCTGCGGCGCAGAACGATACTATACAAGCTGTCGTCGAGACCGAAGTCTCGACTGGCTGGAAAATCAGGCTACAGATGCTGTCGGAGTAAGCACTGCACTGATCATTAGTCTGCCCGACGATTTCACGTTGACTCAGTCACCGCACAGGTCTCCGGCCGTGACGGTCGAGGAGACCAACATCCCACATGGCTTCGAAAGGAGGTAGAAGTCCAAGTTCGGCCCAACGGTCGGTATTCTCGCTCCCGGTACCAACATCATATCAGCATCGCACCCAACCTCGCGAGGGTATGCTGTATGTCTGTTACGTCGGTGGCACTAAATTGGTTGCTGTACTTGATGGGCTAAACGAACTATGTCACTCCTGGGACGTTGTCTCACGCTCCAAGGACCTCGCTATCAGGATTTCAACCATGGGTGCGACCAACGGAACTATGAACTTGATGGCGTATAATGGGGCTGCTTGATCGTGTCGCGCGGTAACGGGTCAAAGGGATCGATGGCAAGGCTGCATCGAGGATATGCGTTCCCTTTGCATTTTCCAATCTCCCCGATATCCTATTCTGACAGGTCCTAGAGGCATGCACACCTAATAAAATTGTTTATATCACACTACAGCATACGAAAATCAAGTTCCCGTATGCATAAAAGACAGCCGGATCTTCACGGTCAACCTGAGGAAATGACTGACTCTTCACCGCCCGCTTCATCACCAATCCCTTGTAGGCCTCTTGAGAATACGGCTCATATCTCAGCGAGACCGCTCGCCATGTTGGCAACCACTCTTTCGACCGAGGTCGACCAGTACAGTCCATAGTGGACACTGACGCTAAGCCCCAAACACGAATGGTGCAGATATTGCATCAAGATGCGTTCGCGCGCCTTCTAGGTGTATTAAAAAACTCCATGATAACCATTGTCAACCCATGGTAGCGCCCGAACACTCCCTAATATCCCCAGCCTCAGATGCCGACCAAGGCCTGGAGGAACCTCTCGCGCTCCCCAATAGCGCCCCCACTAGGTGGTTATTCTGGCAGCCGTGGGGGTTGTTTCAGCAGCTCGAGCGGCCACTTGATGGCGCCCCGCCACTTCAAAGAGACGAACTTGTCTGCGTCAGCAACTACACTAGTGGCCCATCCCTTGAGGAACCAAGTCTTTTCCTCCGCCTTGTATATGATACACAAGTAATGGACTAGGACTAACAGCGCCGCCTCGTTTCTCTGCCTGAGCAATGTGATGTAATCTTCTGCAATCGTGATGGGCCAGTACGTTGTGACGCGCAGCTCAGGGTCTTCTGCGGTGAGGACGGCCTTGTCGACGGCATGGATGAGCTTCGTGATCTCAAGATTGACCAGGATCCGCACTATGCGGTCTAGACCCTCGTCCTTGTTGATCTGGGTCCCCAGGTTTCGCAGCTCCTCGGAGATCTGCTGCATAAAGGGGTTGGTCCTCTGGAGCGCCTTGAAATGGAAGAGGTCGCGGAAGAAACCCGCCTGGATGACCGCCTCTGACGACTGGAGCACGCTTGCCACGCCCCTGTCGAGGATCATTACGTCAATCATGTCTTCTATGGTCGGTGGCCGTTGACCCTCGATCAGCGGCGAGCCATTAGGCTTGATGTTTGCGAAGGAGGCGAACGCCCCGACGAGGAGCATGGAGGACGCCATGAACAGCGCGTGGCAGTTCTCGTCAGTGATCTCGGCCAGGTGCACACGCATGCCCTCGATGGACCTGTTCTGGTGCTGTGAGGCGTGGAGTGAGTGCTCGCTACGCCGCTCAGGCTGTAGGTAGGCCTTGTGGAAGGAAGCCACGGCGAGTATCTGGTGCACGAGGAAAGGGTACTTGAACGAGAGCTTCGGCACCTGTTGCTGCCAGACGTGGAGCTCATCCTGGGCCCTCGGAAGCGTCAACGACGTGAAAACGCTGTAGTGGTGCATCAGCTCCAGGTCTTGGATCCATGCTGCCTCCCTCTCGCCGCCGATTGGTAGCATGAACTTGTCGAAATACGGGAACGGAGCCTCGGCCGACTGCCCTTGGTGTTCCTCGGGACCGGCACAGATGGGTGTGTCGGGCGCGCTGGAGGCCAGGACTTCGTTGAGTTCACTGGGGGTGCGGGCCAGGAAAGCAGACGAGGGTGAGTGGCTGAAGTCCGGGAGAGACCGCCTCTGATCCACAGGCATGTCAGACTTGGGTGCCCACCGAGTGACTACCGGGTGTAGCCTGTAGAGGGCACAGAGATTCTCTACATGAGGGACTCCTTACCGGGTCTGTCGTGATGACACTGGCCGCAGAGCTCTCGGGGCTGGTGGAGCTGATGCTGACCGCACGCTCTCGCTCCGCCGCAGGCAGCTTCCGCCGCGGACCGTCGGACGGAGGATTATCTAGCAGGCTGCATCTCACGTCGTGTCTTATGCATGCCGCACAAGGCCGCTTCTCGTCGCACTGTCGCGGAATTAGCTGTGTTTTGTGAAGCTCAAACCGCACAGGGGCCGGGCCGGGCCAGGCCAGGTGCACCACACCGCAGCGAGCGGAGGAGAGGCGCGGCCGGGCCTGTGCGGTTGGCTTTGATGACAGCGAGGCGCGTGGGCACTAGGTGGCTTACCTTGACCCGCCTCTGCCGACAGCGCAAACACCCATTGCGCGACTTCGTATACCCAAGTCGCGGCATCGAGGCAAGCTTTCCTCATGAGGCCTCACCCCGTGTCGCGCAAGGGCCTAACCAACGAAAGGGGCCCCTCTCGTGGTTGTCGGTAGGGCACTGCCGAGAGCGAGAGCGAGCTTTATAAACACTGGGCGGTGCCGGGATTCTGAGAGGGTGGCCCAGCTACAGGGCCGGGTGCTGGCCGGGTGATGGAGACGGGGGCAACGAAGAACCCGATTCCAGATCGGGGAGACTTGCCGTTTGGTGGTGTCCAGAATGGAAAACTGATCTGTCGTTGAGGGTCTTCACGCCCGCACCAAGGAAAAAGGGCGCAGAGTTTCGACGTCTCGGCTGGAACCTGACACGTTTCGAGGTATGAAGAGGGTGAGAGACGGGGGACGTCGATGGGAGACGCGGACAGACGCCTTACCTACCACTTTGCAGCTTGAGCACTGCCTGAGCTGCGGACGTCAGTTCCCTCCTGAAACCGGGTTAACTCCAGGACCAGCCTGCAGGAATAGTACTGTGGTATTCGCCCAGCGGATAAAAAGTCAATCTCGCTAGCCCTTTTCCAACCGCCCTAAAGTCCAGCACGTCCGTACACGACTCAATCCTTAGCGACTATCCCCCGGCCGCGCCCAGACTGCCGCCGCATGAACGCACTGAGTAGTATCTGGAATCCACCGGTTTCAAAGGCTGACTGACACTCGAATGGTTGGATTTCTTATGATTTAGCACTGCATTCCTTCCGCTGGGCCTACAAGGGCTGTTTCGAGGAATCCATCCGCGCTGCCCAGCTGCTGGTGATCTCTCCAACGATTCCAACCTAATCACGATCCGATCAACTAACAGTTTAGCGTACACCAGGACGGTTTAGAGCGTGTCCCATGGCCTTCCCTTTTAGGTAAGTCTTCGAGGGCCTGGGTCTAGATCGAGGCGCTTATGAACTCTGAGTACGTACTTGAAAAATAGGCAAAAGCTAGACGGCACGAGGGTGAAAATCAAGCCAAAAAAAAAAGGAAGAAAAAAAAAAGAAATCGGCGGCTAGAAACCGTCATATAGAAAGTAGTAACCCTTCCAGTGAAGAAGATAGCATAGATGATTTTTTTTAATGGGTAGGTGACTCCCTGCTTTTATGTGAGAGCCCGGCCCCCCCTTCGACGAGAACGACAGGCTTTTTTTTTTCCTTTCCTTTTTTTTTCTTTTGTAGTCAGGCCCCTGAGTACCAAATGAGCGACAAGCAGAGATGTTCTGATCTAGGTTACGTCCTCGCTACGAGAGACTTGTGGCCACGACCGGCCCGCGCGTTCAATTCCCGGCGTCTTGCCTGGCAGCTTTCCACTCCCTGTCCAGGACCGAATAGTGCACCAGGTCCCAATACCTCTCGCCGCAGAAGATCACCTCTCGACTCCTACCCTCGTACACGAAGCCGATCTTCTTATACGCTCTTCTCGCCCTGTCGTTGAACTCCACAACGTCGAGGCTGACGCTGTGCAGGTTGCCGAAGCGGAAAGCCCAGTTCAGCGCCCACTCGATAGCTTCAGGCCCGAAGCCGTTGCTCTGATGCGCGGAGGCGAGGGCGAGACCCAGGGTCGCGTGGCGGTTGTGGGATGTTGGATGCAGAGGGTTCTCGCCCCCATACCCAAGACATAGGTACCCGATGGGCATAAGCTTTGCGTCGGCCTCAGCCCTCTCAGCCCCCTGCTGAGAGTCTGCTGGGAGACAGATCATGACCGCCAACAGGCTCTTCTCCTCGAGCGCGCCAGCGAGTCCCTTCGTGCCGTCCTTGGTGGGCGGCCGGAGCATCCCGCCGCCGCCCATGGCAACGTTCACAGGATCGGCATTGATGCCCTGGATGAGACTGATGTCCCCGTCGTCGACTGAGATGCCGCGGTAGAAGAGGCGCTCGGAGCGCCAGGCGTGGGCAAGATCCAGTCTCAAACCTGCCACATCCCGAGCGCTGTCGTCTTGAGGCTGCTGCGTGACCATGGCGGACACGAGGGGATCTGCCCTGCCTGTCAGCGGCGCGTACCAGGGGCCGGGCCTGTCCTTTCAGAGCCTGGGCGGAGGAAGAGGCTATACCTACAGCAATGTGCTCTGAAAGAACGGCGCAGTTGGATCTCCTTGTCTTCAGTGCCCGTCGTGCCGGTTGGGAATGCCGACCTCCACTTCTCTGCGGATACACGTACCGTGGTATGGAGCTCTTGCGAGCGTATAGTACGGACCAAGGTGGGTTAAGCGTTGCCAGCCACAGGAACAATATCATGCGTGATCCACTCACCCCGCTATGCACGGACAGGGAGGGCCCTTGAGTGCCACGCGCGCGTACTTGTAGACTGTCCGTCTTCGACTGCCGTCTCCACCCTAGCGCTCCTCTGTTATAGCGCTGGAGAGAGGCAATGTAACCTGGTCCTCGAGAACCTGAGCTCGCGTAGCGTTCTATGGTCCTGCAAGCGCGGGGCTTTGTGCATATGACATAGGAGGTGGAGCCCTTAGCTAAGTGTATTAATCGCCTGCGCGGCGCGGGTGCTCCGGAGGCTGTCGGGGTGCCGCATGGAGCAGATGGAAGGCCATGTGAGGTGCGGCTCTACGCCTAATCCCGAATGTCCGCGAGCTCTGTCATGTCCAGTAGATAGATCATCAAGGCTCAAGGATGCGGTTCATCCTGTCCTTGTGCCTTTTGTCACATTCGCGAGGGTGCTTCAATAAGGATGTTGCAGTAGACGACTCGGAGTCGGCAGGACAAATGCTTAATGATAAACTGTTGACCCAAGGGCTGAGAACACTGTAGAAGTACTGTTGATGACACATTTCTTTACCTGCCATGTCCCTAAGTATTCATTTGTCGGTCGCGCTGTCAAAACAGAATGTGTTTCTCGACGAGCGGGTATCATCTCGCCGCAAAATCTCCCATCCTTTCCTCCCCCCCCCCCCCCGGGATCGAATAACGCACGTTGCGATCTTGTGGCTGACGCCGCCGTCCCCGTCCTACACTGCTGGCCTGGTCCAGATTGCGCTATTCTCGGCCTGGACCTGACCCTGAGGGCGGTCCCCCGCGCTCTAGTCTCGTATTTAGACTGCTGGGACTTCTGCATTCGGCTGTGAGAAATTGTTCGTGTTGGTGATCTCGTCCAAATGCTTGCTTGTACCCTTTAAGATCCCATCTCCCCAGGCTAGGTCGCTATTAGGGCATGATGACCCGCTCACACTGTCCGATCCGACCAGTCCTCGCTGCTGCTGGACCTAGGCCCGGGGGTTTAACAGAGGGCTGCCCTTGCCCATGTTCTCTGATTTGTCATATGGCGGATGTCACGCTCGGTCCATCAAGCCCCAGATACATTTGGAGGATGAAAGACCACCATCGGCCACTGTCCCGACTGCCCAGGCTGCAACCCGGCCATCTCGCCACCGCCAGCATCTCCGGGCCCTCGTCCGCCACCGCCGAGCGTTAATAACGCGTTGGCGCTGTACCGATCATGGGCCGACGTGTCGACCATCGCGTTCGTCCATTCGCTCCACGAGTTGCCTCCGTTAGGGACTTCCATCCAGTGGCCACCGCCAGCCATGTGCTGCTGCTGCTGCTGCTGGTGCTGATGTTGATGTTGATGAGCTGGTAGCCCCGGCTGGGGTTGACTGCCGTAGGCTACCATGGGGTTGTCGTGCTGCGATGTGGCCGACTGCGGCGGGCGGCCAGGCCTGTTGTTTACCATCTGCGGCGCTGCTGCCGCTGAGGTGGCGTAGAGGTACTGGTGGTGTGAGGAGTCGTCGGTCAGAGGGGTGTAGGGGGCGCCGGCACTCGTGGTCGGCGTGCCGTGCTCGGGGTAGCCCATCTGCGGATACGCCGTGTTGATCTGGGTGAGTGGTGAGTTGTAGTACGTAGTGGTAGTCTGGACGCCGCCCATGCGTGGGACTGGCGTCCGGTCCGCGCCGTCTGGCATGGGCACCGGCGTGCCGGAGGCTGATCTCGAGGCGCGCCCTCGCCTGCTGGCCGGACCGTGGGCGTCGTGTTTCGAGGATCTGCTGGGAAGCTGTTGTGTCGTTGGCGTGCGGCTGGCCTGCCAGGAACTCATGTCTTGCTCGATGCTTGCTACCGTCCGGTCGATCACTGATGTGATCTGGCTCATAACTCGAGCGTCGGAGGCTCCTGCAGTGTCTGGTGAGCAGTGGCGCCGGGCTTCAGCCTCCTAGAGCACATACCGATATATTTCAGGATCTCGCTGACAACGGATAGGCCTATGTCCACGTGCTCCTTCAGGTCTGCCAGGTCTGCAGAGGTAGTCTCGGTGCGCTTGTTCCACCGCGAGGCCAACAGGGTGAAGATAGCCGCAACGTAGACGGCCATCTGGTACCAGGTGGTGTCCAGAGACTTGAGCTTGGCCAGCTCGCCGGCCGTCCTCAGCAGCTTTCTCGCAACATCTTCACAGATCCTGTAGTTCTCGGCGAGGATGGCAGGGTCGCTCGTGGCGCAGCGCGAGGGATGCCGCAGGCAGAGCAGGAACTCGTAACTTGAAGACTCCAGGTATGTCGCATGGGCTAAATGACCCGGCTTGCATCCGTCTGGCTTCAGCTCCCCCGGCAGGTCCCTTAAATAGGCCCGGAAGTTCTGTTCGACTCGTCGCAATTCTTCGACGTATTTCTTGGGATCCTGCCGCGCAGAATACACGTTGTTCCACATATCCATAAACAGGAACGATAGCTTGAAACTAGCGAAGGCAAGGATCCATTCACTCTCCCCTATCCTTCCCGGGTCGGTAATCCCTTCTCCGGTCAGGCATTCGTCAGGAATGGGGATGGGATAGTCTACATCGATATCCTCCGCTCGAATGGGCATTGGCTTGCCCAGCCGCCCGTACAACGATACAACCACCGCAAAAAGCGACCAGAAGACCCGTTTTCGCATCTCGTTCTCAAGAGTGATCGGCTCGTCTGGCCTCAAGGAGGCTTGGTGCAGATTGGAGTCGATCGCCCTGTTCCATGCCAGCGAGGCAATGAGCCATGCTGGCCCAGGCTTCGGAAAGCCCCGACTGTGGGTTGCCATGAGGACGAGGGCCTGGACTGAGGTCAGTGACATATCCCCTGCAAGATCCCAGATCTTGTCGACACTCCAGTGGTAATGCCTGTTGGAGATGTCGTTCAGCTGAGCTCTCTTCTCGGGGTCCTCGCCATTCCGACAGCCGAATTGATAGTACATGATCGCGAAGATCATATGGACTATGACGAGCTCTGCTTTTGTCGGCCGGGAATTTGGTTCGTCGTACATTCGAGAAAGCTATCCGACCAGCAATACGTTAGAACCCGTCCGGACCAGAGCTGACCATAGCTTCTTGTGAGGGAAACGGTGTGCGCCTACCAGTTTCATATACGTAGGCTTGTGGAGTACCGGGACGAAGACCCCTATCGATACGAAGAACCATTCGGAATAACTGAAGGCCTCGTCTCGGGACGGCAACGGTGCCTCCATCGGCGGGTTGACTTTGGCAATGGAATTGTAGAAGGACTGAAGAGACTTGTTGTATATCGGAGCGGCCTTTGAGGTGCCAGCGGGTGGTCCGTCCATGTCGGGCGCGTCGAAGGAAGTGATGTCTATCGTAGTGCCCAGGATGGACAGTTGGGTGCCGTCGATACTACTCAGAGGCGCGCTGTCCTTCGCAACGCCCAAGTGACCACCGACGGGTCGCGTGCCCGTCCCGTGTATCGAGGAAGTTATCTGCTGGCCCGGCGATCGGCCACTCGATGGCTGAGGCTCAGCCTTGACATCTCTGGTCCATAACGAACCGGACTGCGTCCAGAGGTCCTTCGAAGCTGGGTCCGCCCCGAGGCCAAACGGTGTCTCTGATGTGTAGGCGGAAGTGGCCTGCCATGGTTGGATCCGGATGCCTTTGTCCTCAAGCAGCTTCTCGAGATCTCGTATGTGGCCTAGCATGCTCGTTTTCTCTCGCTCCAGCTGCTGCAAATACCCACGACGCTCCGTCCTCCCGGTCACCCGGTCGGTGACATAGCATTCAAGACGCAGTTGGGTGCAGTTGGTGCATCCATCAGGAAGCGCATCGCAGCGGATTTTCCGAACCTGTGTAGAATATTACGAGCAGGTCAGACATGGCCATCATGCAATACACCATTGGGATACAGGGATTCGGAAGAAAAAACAGTGACCATCCCTGGCAGCCAGTGAAGCCCCCCTTCGTTGCTAGGCTCGTATACCCTGCATCCTTTTCCGTGTCTTTCTCTTTTCCCTTGTCTTTTTTTTTTGGGGGGGGGGGGGGTTTTTATTTTATTTTAAATTCCTTGCCTCCTCCCCAAATCCAAGGATGCAGCCGTAGGATCAAGGAAGAACACATGATCTGGCTTGTGTCGTTCTCCTACCGCGTAGGTGGCACTTCAGGTGCCCGCATCTAGCAGCCATGCTGGCGACATGCCCTTGACAAGAAGGGGATAAGACGACGAAAAGACGGAAGAGGCTCGGGACGACCACTCTTGGATGGATGACGTACCTTGCAGCGGTCACAAGCCTGACCCGTTCGTGAGTAAGACGAGAGCTTGCTCTTGACGACCGACGAAAAAGCATTCGTTCCCTTCTCCAGCTTAGGAAGCTTCGAGTTGGCCGCGCCAGATGGACTGTCTAGAGGCGAAGACATGTCATCGCCTGGCCGCTTCGGAGGACGTCCAACGGGCATGTTGCGCCCGGACAGACACCGCCGACCCGGATTTGTGTTTGGGTCCTGGGAGGTCAACCCTGTCGATGTGGGTGGTCGAATGCGGTTTGGTCGTGCCGAAATCGACGTGGTCGTTCGTGAGACGGGTCTTGCCGGCCAAGGAGAGTGCTCGCAGGGCTAAGAGGGAGTGAAATTGAGTGGCGCGGGTGGGAACCTGGTGTAATTATTGTCCGTTGTGAACTTGCCGCACCCCAGGAACCCTGAGGGCATTTCCGGAAGTGTTCCACTATCCTTTCTGCCTCTGCACAACGGAACACACGCAAAGGTTGTCTCTGATCACCACGGCTAAACTCTCTGCCGCTTGTACCTGAGGACGAGCCTGTTGTTTGCAAGGTACAAGTACAAACACCGCCGCCGCGGCTCAAGGGCAGGAGGGTTTCTTGGCTCGGGGCGGCCAATGCAAACGCAAGATGGAGGCGTGTAAACAAGTGCAAATCTGTACGTGGTTGTACTAGAGGACCGTCTCTAGCTTGGCCTTAGTATCCTGTCGTCGCAGGTAGGGCAGCCGAAGATAGCGTATACTGTGTATCTATCGCAAAGGTTGTGCCTGGTGTAAAAACAGAATTTGTAAGATTCCTTTGTCAGCAAGGGTGAGTGATGTCGCTGCAACATAAAGATTCAACCCCGGAGATGGCCCAGGAAAGGCACGAGAAAGGAGGGCAAAAGGGAAGAAAAAAAATAGGAAGGGACCAGGCTGGGGCGAGGTCACCACCGAGCCGCGACTGTCAGGCTGCGATAGGTATCAGTGGGCCTTGACTTGTGTGCCTAGGCTACGAGGATCACCGCTGTGAGAGGGGTCTTGTCTTGAAAACAGAGTGTCCCGAGAAATCGGGTTGAGAAATCTCCGGTGATGAGCATTTCAAGGTGTGGCATCTGCACTCCTTATGCAGGGCCAGCCTGCACACAGAATTAGCCCCGATGTCTTATGAACTGCATGCCCAGAATGGACCAAGGGCCCGTGCCAACAGGAACACAAGTGGAAATCTTTCTCAGCGCATCCGCAAGTCTGTCCCGGGTGGCCGTTGCTACACTGTGCTGCAACTATCTGCGGCCCGCCGCCTCTAGTATGGATACTTGGCCCACCTGCTCTGGGGTTTGACATGGAACCCACACGCTGTTTCTTTGATTGATCAATCCCAGAGTCTCCTATAGCCTTGGTGGGCTGTATTTTGATCGTCGTAGTCTACTGAAGGATTGTCGCCCGTCAAAGTCTCTACTGGCAGCAGATAAGTCGAAGGCCCAAGAGCGGATACTACAATAGAACGTCTGACGATAAGGTTATCAAGTGACAGGTTCCGAGCATGCTTCGGCGGCCTGGAGCTCGGTGACCTCTACCCGCCTGGTCCTGGTGCATGGGACCCTGGTGATAATGAGCTGCGAAGAGAGACATGTTGAGCGAGTGGCGTCGGCCTGGGTGTCCTGTCAGAGAGCCATACACAGTAGCGAGATGCTGTGTGGCGGCAAATCTCCTTTTATGTTCCGAAATGAACCGCACGTGGGATCTGGGGAATTGGACAGGCGGTCAGGGGGGCCTAGAACATACTGGCGCGATTGGGCGTACACAACGGTCCTTGGTAAATATTTCAGTGGACACTCTTCGTCCTCACTAAACCCGGCTCTTTTCCGGCCGAGGACTGGCCTGATAAATGACAGATGGAGATGGATACTATGTACAGAGTACCCAGTATGAAGTGCGGCATGGAGTCGAAACATCATGCTCTGCGCCATATATGGTACAGTAGATGCCTTTCCAAGCGGGCCTTGACGGTGGTAGTTATATTCACGACGAATTGGGACGATTCTTCATAGACAAAGGATACACGGTATGCTATAAGGCTGAGACAGGCGGAAGGATATTGCGGCGGAGAGGATTCCTGGGGTAGGATATAGTTCACTGCAGTGAAATTAGCTTTGACATCTTACTGTACTGGTACACTATGTATATACGCAGTATATATATGAGCCCGGCCTCCTACCATGTCGTTAGGACGCCAATTAAGACTGGATATGCCTTGGCAGCACCAAAGAAACAAAAGCTGTCCGGGAGTTGAACTTCCGAGTAGGTCATCAAAATAATCTCATTACAAGACAAGCATTACCTGTCCTGAAAAACAATGATAGCCGACGACCCATCTGACCACGCCAGTTTACTGCCTCGCTGTAAACTCGTGGGCCTCGACAAGCTGCAGCCGATTCTGACAACGCCGATAAGATAAACACAGATCTGGAAGTGCGATCTCGGCTTAGGGTGGATTCTTTATGATGTTCATCGCGGTTGCTCACCCTCGCCAGTTCCTCGCCGTCGTACTACTGTTTGGCATTCTTGTGGAATGCGTATGGGGTATTTTCACCTGGCATTTGTACGGTGACCAGAGCTCATTTTCAGCCTCCAGGGTCCTCCAACGCGCCACTTGCCCAGGCACTTCCCCCGCCCGCCGTTCAGCCTGTCGTTGAGGCCAATGATTTCCATGGATGATTTTCCGGATGGACATCTACTGACATCGAACCTAGTTGGTGTCCAGGTAGACTTTCTCTGCTCCAGCATAGCGTTTATATCTGATGGCTACAAACAGAATTTTACCTAAAAGGGAACCTCGAGTTAAAGCGTCATCATCAGTAACACTCGCTAATGTTCAGACCAAGCGCTATCGCTATCGTGGTACGTAGGTAGCGAGCAATAGGCCGCACTTAGCAGATGCAGCACCAAATTTGACGGTTCCCCGTTCTGTGTTCCTCTTGTGGGTATATATACCGTTGAACCCTTCAACTACATCTCGATAACTGCAGTCAGAGCCAGGTAGTGAATGGTGTCGTCAGTCAGATATGCCAATTTCCGCCATAACAATATTAATCACTCCAGTGTGTGCTGCCATTACTGATTAGTTCACTTCTTTAGCTGGGTGACGCAGTGGGTTAGCTCCAGCAGGAATAAGCCCGTGAGTCAAGGACTGCTGGGTGATGCTCCTTCGTGCCGTTGATGCTACTGGCCTGAACTCTTCCATTCGACGAATCCCACACAATCCCAGTACCACCGGCAGATAACTGGTGATGTCTACCCGCAGTGACATTCGGAAATCACCGCTGAGCAGGCGGGTCCGATCGAGTGTTACTTTTGAGATTTGATCAGCCTTTGGGTACATGCACAGTGTCCGATAAATAGCTCATGGAGCACTGGCATAATGGGCCAGTCACTTCCGCGGAGATCTGCATAGGCAGGCTGCCACTGCACCACAGTATTGGATCACGGGGGAACAGGTGCTGGTCGGATGGGATTATTAGGTTGATTTAAGCGACGACACGCGCACCCACGAGGAAGCTCGCTGGCCCGTGCACAAGGCACCAACATATCATACAAAGTCCGCAAAAATCTCTTGTTCCATCCTATCACGGGCTGATCTGCATTACGGGGCGATAAGGGCTGTATGGGGAATGTGCAGTGACAAACCGGAGTGCGCAACGGGCAAGGTGCAGGGCTGAAGATGCCGCCAGATCATTTGCCCAGCCGCAGGCCTGGATGACAAATACTTCTCCTCTCTTCTATCTCACACGAGAGAGCGGTAGGAAGACGCCCGGGATGAAGGGAGATAGAATGACTCTTGTCCAGGCTTTTTAGCGGAGTCAGTGATTTGCGCCGCCACTCTGAGACGATAAACTTAATCTGCAAGTATAGCCCCATCAGTCCTGACCGCAGTATACCATGTGATGCTGCAACATGGACCCATTTGATATAGGGGGGATTTCCGCCGCAGCCGGTGAGGGAATGCTTCTGCGCCAAGAAACGCTACAGACTAGATGTGATGCCCGGATTCCAGATCTTTTCTAACAGAGCGCGATCGACGAGGCAGGGGAAGTGCACACGGCATTTGCGAACAACGGGCCCCGCATATGCAAGTTCAGGGGATACTGCTTGTGGCGTCGGTGTTATATGAGGAGCTCGCCCAGTCTGCCCCGGCCGCTCAGGTCGATGAGCTATGCTAAACAAACGATCAGGGCACTGGCAAGTCAGCAATGATGCACAGGTGAGTATTATCCCTACAGTTCATGCACTCGTATATCCATTTGAGATGCAAGAAAGATCATGATTATTATAATAAGGTCATCCGATACCTTGAGGCCAAGCACTGGACAGAAGCTCGGCGATATACCGTTGCATAGTTGCTATATTGTGCTCATTTAGGCTAGGTAGCCTTTTGAAAAGAGAAAGACGCATCATGAAGAACTATGCACTAACTCTCTTATACTGAAGTACACAACGGTAAGATTCACAATAAGATCTAGACTCAGCGTCAGCGCCATCGTATGGGCATGATACATGAATATGTGGAGATCCATAGCCATGGTGCACTGTGACCTGTTCTACAGCCCACGAGCTTGACTCTCACAATTTCATTTTTTTTCCTTAAGGACCTCAATCAATCCGAGATACTACAAAACAGCACCATACTTGTCAGTCACACCTGGACTCGCCGATGAAGTATCTAATTGCCAGCCGTCTTGGTTTATTCGCGGGTCACGGCATTGTAAGTATTGTCTGTGGTCAGGCCCAAGACTGATTATTGCGTGAGGATAGGAAAAGAGTCCAGATGCAGGTAATTCGTATGTAGGCCGGCTTGCTGAAAAAGTAGTAGTGAGTCCTCTGTGGACTCCTGAATGTGTTTTATGTAACTTCGAGCTTCTTTTCGGATCTGGGAGAGTCAAGTACGTTGGGCTCTTTCTTTGGATGCCAACTAGATGCCCGGATAAAGCCTGGTGCGATAAGCTTGAGGGAATGATCGTTTTCTTCTAACGATCATGGCCTAAGACGCATCTTCGGAGTAGGCTCTGCCGACCCACCCAAACGTCGTCGAGAGGTTACGAAGAAAAACATGGGGCCTATGAAGCGCATCACAAGGGTCAACATCTCCGTTCTATAGATCATGCCAGCATATTGACTCATGCGCTGAGTCTATCTGCACATAGTAATGGAGAGAATAGTCCAAGACGCACAGTTGTGTACCACCCTGTTTGAAATTTCAGGATCAAAATTGCTGTAAAGCCCACCGTTGTGGTCACAGACTCGGTGGTAGTTTGATATTTTGAGCCTCTGGTCTATACCATGCCCCAGAACGGGATAACTTTCAACTTTCTAGGCGGCACTGGAAGCTCAGGCAATTGATCGTACCCTATCCTATATCCCGTAATACTTCTTTCTTAGGCACGGCGCCATCATCTCGAAGGGATAGAATTCAGATCTTACCGCGCTTAGCTTCTTGAGCGAGCACAAAAATGATGCGACGTTGATTTGAAAATCACATATGAATCGACACATGAACTTTCACTCGTTATAGTCATCCTAGCGCATGGAATCAACATACACCCATGGGGACTGGGCTACATCAGCGACGATATTTAGTAGGAGATCGCAATAGCTTCACATAGTACTTCCTGCGGTCGAAGAGGAAGAGTACCATGAGTAGGATGCGATACCGACAGTTAGGGGCGCCGGGATAGTGTCTTAACACAAAGGAGCTGTTGCTGCAATGGGGACAGGATGACGGAGGATCTTAGAGACGCAGGATTGGAGTGCTAGGCTGTGTGATTAGTAGAGCTGAAACCCCTTTGCAGGTACAGTACAAAGATATCTAGGTATCATGAGTAGTACTGGTGGATCTTGCGTCTATTCTCAGCGACACGGTTGAAGACAATGAAACAGCCGGATGTTGGTCCCGGAGGAAACGGAGCGGAACCCGGAGGTGCAGTCGCTTGGCACGGAGCACGGGCGCCGGTAGTGGATTTTGCCTGACAGGTGCCCCCAGGTGCCAGCTGCCCAGCACCAGCTGATAGCTCTCCTCCAAATGCCCCTCCATCAATCTATCCATCCATCCCTCCATCTACTGGGGTAGCTTTTACTTTTGTTTGTCTCAACCGCATCACGATCCCCTGGAGGAACCTTTGGCCCTCGTCCACGTCACCATGAGCCTCCTCGAGACCATTCCTCTCGAGCACGTGCCAGCCTCGTACAGCGTTCACGTTGCCTTCTTCAGGAACGTGTCAAACGCGGGGTTTCTTCAGTCACAGCTCCTCGCCCGGAACGCCGACTTCGAGTACGCCTTTATCGACGCCACCACCATCGTCTCCCGCCTCCATGTCCTGGCCGCGACTTATAAAGCTCTTTCTGTCCTCCTCAATGGGAAGCTGCGGTCCCCCAACGTCCATGCTGAGACGGTCATTGCGCTGAGTGCCAGCAACAACGTAAGTCTTGGGACACCACATGTCTCAGAATGGATTCCTCTGACGGCTCCCTCTCTCTCAGATCTCAGAAGCCTACCGTCGCTACGGCATCTCTCCCGAAGTCAAAGACATCATCATTGTCAAGGTCCTCTTTCCAACTGATGAGGGACCCCTGCCGCCCTCCGCCCAAGATGTCTGGAGGCACCTTTCCGAGAGTGTGCAAGGAACAGCAGTCCCCTTCTCCGACGAGGAAATAACCAAGACGATAGATTGGTCCAAGGTCAATGAATACTATAAGCTAAATGGCGCACCTTCCCTGAACGCAATAATGGACGAGAAGGACAAGCTGAAAGAGTCGGAAATGCTCATCGTCAGCGCCATGGCCTTGCGCGGAGTCTGAACATCAGGAATCTTGGCGTCCGCTGACGACTCGAATGCCCACGAGGGTACTACCAAAACGGAACACTCGATGCTCTTGTGCAGCTCCAAGTCAGGTCCGCCGAGAATCAGCGCCTCGTCACCTCCCTTGGACACATCGATCAGCGACGCGCGTCCCAGGGGAGCAAGTGGTCTCATTAAGGAGAACACACTACACGGTGGGGTATTCCCTCCTTAGCCTCGGGACTCTGAAAATCTGCGACCGCGATGCGGTGCGTATAGACGCTTTCATCATCGGTTGGACCTCTTGAAAGGGACATTGATGGAGGCTACGGACTACCTGGTGGAGTTATCAGAGAGAATACTTCTGTACCTCTCGATCACACGAGAGCTGTTTCCCCTCAAAGCACACGCCAGCTTGCTCAGTCGGCTATCAGGCAGAACCACGAAATGGCAACGAGATCATATCAGGAGTCCTTTCTCGGTCATTGCTATGACTTTTGCGGGGAACAAAAACCCTCTAGGGCCAGCGCCGATGCTCTACGGTGATCCTCAAGATCCAAGCATTGCGCAATGGGTATCATTTTGAGACCATCGACATCACGACAGAAGAATGTCGCGGCTCCTTGGCCTACTCTAACAAGGCTCATGCGGACAATACCAGAGCAAGGTCGACATGAAGATTGAGGTTTGATGGACTCGGGGGAGGTGAGGAGGGTGCTTGACACGAGAAGGCAGGGCACCTGGCAGCTGACGGTCGAGCGCACACAGCATTGGCTGCTGCGCAGTTCCCCCAGTTTAGTAGCGGGCATGTCTGCAAGAGCGTTGTTCCTAACGGAACTGGCTGGCGCATGGACTGGCTCGGCAAGCAGGAGAGTAGTCTAGCTGGCACAGCTGGCACCATACTTGCTGCCTGACCCGGGATAATACTCTTCCACGTGGGAGTATATAAAGAACAAGCAGGATGGGTTTCAATGTCTGGCCTCTGTAGGGAAGGACAGCAATACAAGCCCATGGGCAGAGATCTGTGTCACTCGCACCACGGTCATCTACCAAAATCTGGACCGACGCTGCAGAGGCGGCTTTGCCCCCACTTCTCCAGATGTACTCTCGTTCTCATTCCGGCGGATCACTCCACCTTGAAAGTTCATCTCATTGAGTTTCGCTCCTCTTACATGATCCATCAAGTGCTGATTCCCTAAAATTCATTGCCCTCGTTGGCTCTAGCACACATTGTCAACGCCAATTAGACAAGTACAACGAGCATTATCGGGTGCGAGTCATAATTCGTCCATTGATCACCTAACCCGATCTGACTCTCGTCCCTCACAAATCACGGAACCTAGGTATCAAGCTGTCTCCCAAGTCCAAAAAAAGGAGAACGCTGAACACCGGAGCGCGGGCGCCGCCCCCGCCCCCCCCCCCAAATAGTAATCATTCCATTACGCCATCCCCAAAGCTGCCTTCAACCTCCTCCAAACCTCCGCCCTCATCGCATCCCGCCCACTCCTCGTCCTTCCCACCGCATCGCGGTTCTCCTGCGCCCTGCGGAGGAGATACTTCATGCACTCGCCCGTGGATCCCCAGACTAGGTACTTGTACGCCCTCGGCTTGAACACCTCCTCCACAAGCTCATCGTTGGCTGCGCCGCTGCCCTCGTCCTTAGAGGCGAGGATCTCACAGCTCACCTCGTCCGCCATCCCCTGCAGCTGTGCAAACGCGATCTCCGTTTCCGTCGGCCCCTCCTCCAGCACAGCGCGGGCCTTGCGGACCGTCTCAGCGTTGTGCGAGGCGAGGACCATGTTGACTGCTGGGAAGGCCTCGCCGCCATCTTGGACAAATTGCGCCAGAGGGCCGGCCCACTTGCGCCTGAGCAGAGCCTCCGCGATGCCGTTGTAGCACGCGTCCGTATCAGCCTTGGTATCGTGGATCAGGTGTCGCGGGTCCGAGCCTAGGTATGCGCCGCGTACCAGCTTCACGCCCGAAGTGAAGCCCTCCGCCCGCGCGGTGTGAAGGTGAGAAGCAAGGACCGAGGGCGTGGCTTTCAGGTAGGCCTGGTAGGTGCCGTAGATCACTGCCTTGGCCGGGCCGGAGGATGTCGGCGAGGGCTTGTTGTACTTCCGCATGTACTGTAGCGTCCAGTCGTCGATCCCATGCTGAACAGCCTGCTGCTCTGCGTCGAAGAGGAGACGCACCCCGCGCGACGCGGCGAGCACGCATATCTCGTCGATGGCATCTGCGAGGGCCTTTGGTGGGGGAAGGCGCTCGGAGAGGGTCCACAGGGCCTGCCGGCCGGCGCCGGTGAATCTGTTGAGGAAAATGTCAGCTACTCGTCACAGGTCGTCGCCGGGTTCTAAAGAGCATACTTAAGTGCAACGTAATCTCCCTCGTCCGCGAGCCTGACCGTTTCCAGCGTGCCCTCGGCCCAAGGTATGACCTCGTTCTTCATACACTCCTCCAGCTCCTTCCCCTCCGCCATACAGCCCGACAGCTCCTTTGTCTGAGCATCCGTGAGTACCACCTCCCTCGCATACCCCAGGATGACGCCCGAGAAACCTAGTCCCTTCAGCCGCGTGATGGTGCTGCGTACCTCGGCAGCGTTCTCTCCCGCGCAGAACTGTGCGTAAAAGGTGGACTTCATGAGATACCTTAGGATGGGGTTGTGGTCCGGGTTCAGAAGGGCGTTGTTGGTGTGCGCTAACAGGTTCATGGTTGCCAAGGATGGTGATAAGAGGATGGGTGAGGAGGAGATGGTCGTCACGGCTAGGGAGCGAAGGACCGTCTGGAGGGGAAGGATGGAAAGCGGCGGCTTGGCGGCCATTCCGTGGGATAGTGGTGGTGATACCGGCCCAGCCGTAGGTTGGAGGGGAACAATGGTGTTGTCAGAATGGTTGAGGGTGGCCCCAGCCTGGCGTGTTGTAGAAGAATGCAGGGAGCGAGATATCGACGTCGGGGCAGGTGGTGCTTGTGGAGAGGCAGTAGAGGCCATGCAATTGAACTGAGGTTGACGAAGAGGCCGATACTTCAGACACGAGGCTGGCATTCTGCTGACGGGTGCAAATGCGCTCCCCCGAAGGGAGACGGAAGACACAAAGCCAATCGTCCTCCCTCGAGGCGCGGCGGTCAAGAGCGGCCGCATTGAACCCATTGTGTATCAGAGGTGAGGTGTAAGTGACGATAAGCAAACAATGAACAAGCAGTGATGCTGATACAGATTACACAAGCTTTACGAACCGGCACGATCTAAGGTGAAAGGTAATTTACAAAATGGGAATGGATATTGAATTCGAGACGAGGATGGATGTTTTCGTCCAACCTTATGAAGTCCGAGGCCAGCTAACTTACTTGTACCTGGTTGAGATCTAGCCAGGGAAAGAGGAGATCCCCAGGGCCAGACTGATAGAGCCGTCTCTTTATCTCCGGTAATCGCAACGACGGGACGACGCCGACGGTCACTGTCTCGATGATGACAAGCGGGCGGCACACTGGTCTAATGTCTCATGGCGGGACATCGGCCGACGTCGACCGTCGTGGCCATCCCTGCCATTGCAGGATCTCCGACTAGCTATCTCCTCACGGCGGTCAGAAGCCCGCAGGATGCTCAGTCACGGTCGCTGTCGATGCTGCAGCAAGGCCAATCCCTCCTGCGTCCTTATCGCGGGCGCACGTGTCTTCATGGGAATGCCGTGGCTAGCCGTCGGTCGACCAGCCCCTGAGGCAAAACAATAGGGTCACTGACAAATGAGACGGTTTTCACTTTGTCATTGTTTGCTCAGGAGCCCACGCCAAACTCAAATTGCCAGTTGCAGCCGGATGTCAGCTTCGTGACACTGTACGGAGCGGCGAGGGAACGACCTCAATGAGCCAGCCGTGGTTGACGCGAGATAGCGTATCATCACATCTGCAGTGTGAAATGTGGGATAAAACCTTCAGAGGTTGGGGGGATCCGAATCGAGCGAGGAGACTCTGCAGCATGGCCGGGCTAGGTCGTTTGACCCGAGCAACTTGGCTTAGCATGGCCGTGCGTGGCTGTGGCATGCATTTCGGCTCTTTGTGGATCCCTCTGGGAACTGCAGCCGACGTGCGGGGATGGGTCGACTGCGGTAGGATCGCTAGTCTGGCGGCCTGTCGACCTTTCGCGATGGGTCGTGTATACCAACGGCCCAAACTTTCTTCGGGTTTCCACGCCCTCAAGAAGGTCCGCAAATCGGCCCAACCTAGTGCAGGAGGGAGCCGGTGGGGTGACGGCCCAAGAAGGCTTAAGGATGCTAGGATGCGGACAAAACTGGGACGCTGCCCAGTCCTGAGAAGCCAGCGCTCGTATCAAACATTGTCCAGAATGCCGGCAGAACACACAGGTGTTGACTGCCAGCGCCCAGACGTTGATATGCCTTGGCTTGGTGGGAGTGGTACCGTATTGGGCGCGGAAAGCGAGCGTCAAGACCTCAAGGGGCTGCCGTCTCCTTTCCGCCAGCTCCCGACCCGAAGCGCCCCCGAAGCCAGTCAACGTAGCCAATGTGTCGACCTCGAACCACGCCCATGGCATCCTGCAGGCCACCGTAGACGAGGCCAACGACGAGGGCGGTCTTTGTCGTCCGAGCGGTCATGGCGAGGCTAAACCTATCTGCGCACCGCACACAATCAATGGTCAGCAGAGGGCCCGAACACAGCACTTCCCGTGGCGTGGGGGGGGGGGGGTACAGGGACATACTCCAGGCGCTGAAGCCCCCGGCGACGGTCAGGGAGGCCAAGACAGTGTTGACAAAGTCATTGGACTCGCGGTAGTTGTCATAGAGGTTCTCTATGGAGAACATGGCGGTGGTCCAGAAGGAGACCCTGAAGCCCATCCGGACGGCCTCTCTCACACTAGCTCTGGCCATGTTGTAGTTCTTGCTCTTGTGGTACATGAACCACCCGGTGGGCGTGGTGGGCAGCTTGTGGGCGTGCTCCGCGCGAAACTGCAGGCCGGCCATCTTGCTCCCCTGTGAGATCCCCAGCGCGGCGCCGACGCCGAAAGAGGTGACGGCGGCGAGTATGATCCTGGTTGGGGCCATCAGGTGCAGGCGGGAGTTCTCGAGGGCGAGCCTCATCTGTTCCTCGCGTGATATCGGCGGCGGTCTCGGCCGGCTGAGAAGAGCCTGCCACTCCTCTTCTGTCTTTGGAGGCCGACTGAACATCTTGTCAGGTGGGGGGCGGGGGAGCCCGGAGGGGATCGAGGCTCGACAGCTCGGAGGCGGTGCAGGATTTGGTGGGAGTGAGGGTGTGCCGTGCCGTGCCGTGCCGTTCCGTAGTGCTCGATACCGCGCGATGCGATGCAGTGGTGGAGAAAATGAAGAAGAAGAAGGAGAAGAAGAACTGTGAGATGCGCCTCTGAAGCCTGCTGCAGACATGGCATTTTCGCGCCTGGGCGTCCTTGCGCATACCTGCCATAACTGGTAAGTAGCTAGCTACTATGGTACATGGTACATGGTACATGGCCGACCTGCGCCAACCCTGACGTAACCCTGGATGGCTGCCTTTCAGCTCCCGGCAGGAGCTCCCCTCGCCGACCCCTCGACCTCTCAGCTCCAATGACCAGCCGTCCACATCTGTAAAGTTCCTCAACTTGATCCATCCCCCCCCCCCCCCAACCGATACACCTCTTGCGACGCGCAAGGTGTAGCAAGGCCCACGGCGTCAGTCACTCTGGTACGCCATACAGGTCTTCGGGCTGTCAGGATGGTAAGCAGTGGCAGTGCCAATACCCCGCGACGTGCTTGCAAACCACTTTTACGCGTCTTCACATTCCATTCGAACCATGGATATAATGCTGACGCCCCTTCAAGCCGCCCAAGCAGGTCTCGTACCAGGACCCACCCGACATGCCAATCTGCGTTTGCATGAGATATGGCATACACACCTTCTCCCTCCTCGTCGAGCCCCTCTCCTCCTTCTCCGACATAACCTCCGAGCTGCTCTTCGCCATCCGTGACCGCGACCCCAACAATCAAGGCCTGTCCGCCCGCCCGGGCGCCCCTCCTCAGCCCCTGCCGCCAGAGGGTCAGGACATCCATATCTCCTACGGCGTGCTGAGGGATCCCAACGATGGCGATAAGGGATGGAAGGATCTGAAGATCCAGGGTGACGAGACCCTCGTCAGCAAGGGGCTCAAGAACAATTCCATCGTGGCCTTCGTTGTTCGTGACCCCGATGACCTCGACAGCCCACCTGAGTTCGTGGTCCAGTGGCCTCAGCTCACGCAGGATGAAGAGGAGCAGGAGGAAGAGGAAGAGGTTGCCGCTGGAAAGGTGAAGCTGGAGGCGATGGACGAGGACGACGTGGATATGTAGGGAGATCCACCTGTCGCCAAGACTAGGCCCAACAAGCACCGCTTTGAGGAGGACAACCCGCTCCCGTTCTCACACGGCAAGAAGAGGTAGAGGGGCTGGCACACATCTCGCTTACCCCGCCTCGCTTTTTGCTCTGGGACGAGAGGCAAGAGGGGGATCTGAGGAAGTACAGAT
Source organism: Endothia cerciana (assembly GCA_026119935.1). Classification (NCBI taxonomy): domain Eukaryota; kingdom Fungi; phylum Ascomycota; class Sordariomycetes; order Diaporthales; family Cryphonectriaceae; genus Endothia; species Endothia cerciana. The sequence continues at coordinate 498,542 of JALRMH010000023.1, forward strand.
GACTTGGTTGGTACACAACTGGAGGGAAGGAAATCGAGTGAGTTGGCTGAAAGATGTTCGTAAGTCTTAACCCCCACCCCCTTCCCCCGCCCTCTTTCCGCCCTGGCTTAGATCAAGTATCGAAAGCTAATTGGAACTAGTCGATTCACCATTGAAGGGTTGCGCGTCCTGGTATTTCCGAGATTGTGGCTCAGAACCTGGGTCACCTAGACCGTGGGAACGTCGATCTCGGTGATGAGAAACATAGCGGAGGCTGTCGTGGTATTGCCCTTGCTATTTGGGCGGGGCATGATAGAAACACGTCTACCTAGTCTATGCATCTTCGAGAGCTGCCATCCGTCGCACGGTGTCTCATGGTCGTAGCGGTCTTCACGGGGATAAAGGCATCGCAGACTATGATTGCCGGCCTCAATATCATGTCGCGGACCGTCATGACGAGGGCAGTTCTGTAGAACCACCATTCCATCAACAGCTTGTCCTTTAGCCCGTGCTTCTGCCGTTTCTGCCTCTTCTCCTCAGCTCTGCCACACCATCGACCTCTCCCACAACGTCTGTGGGAGACATCGTACGACAGAACGCTCTGGAGCGTATCACTCTTTCTGACACTCTGAGCTAAGCACTATCCCTAATTGACTCGTCGAATTCGAGCTGAAACTGGACAGATAGTCTGAGCCATATCCGTCAGGGTGGTGATGACGAGACCACGTGGGGACAAGCTTCAAAAGGTGCGAGTGAGGTCTGTATATTATTCTTAATATTGCTTGGTTCTCTATTGAACGGACTCCCGAGTCAGAGCTCGTGTCCCATGCCCGCACAATGTCCTCCAACTGTCTTAGTGCTCCATAAACCGGCCGTCAGCCTCAGAGTTGATGTCGTACGTGGCGAACTTGCGAGAGGGAACATTGCGCTGGAACATGATGTCCATCTCCTCAAAGGTGCGGTCCTTGGTCTCCGGCAGACGGAACCAGCCCCACACCGTCGTCAAAAAGTACAAGCTGCCCCAGAAGTAGGCCTGCAGAGGGGTGGTCATGTCAGCAAGAAAGAGTCTGGACGCTCGGGTCGGGTGTCTGAGGGGCGAAACTCACAGTCTTCCCCTTGGCGTTCCACGCGGTCGGCGACATGAAGTACGGCTCCATTATCCCGCCGATGAGGTTCGCAAAGTAATACATCGTACGGCCAAGCACGACAGTCTGCGTCCTCAGACGGGTCGAGCCGATCTCCGCGACGATGGTGTACACGATTGGGCCGACGCTCATCGAGTACGAGCCCAGCCAGACGATGCACATGACGGACTCGGCGATGCCGAGCCCGCTGGTCTGCGGGGTCACGGAGGCCATGATACCGATGAGGAAGAGACACACGACGAGGGTGTACGAGCCCACAAGCCAGATCGTCCTGCGGCCCCACCTCGAGATGTACAACCACGAGATGATGACGCCGATGAAGGCGATGGCGGTACCGACCAGACCCAGATCATAGGAGAGTTCGGTGCTCAGGCCGGCTTGCTCGTAGACTGGGGACAATATTAGTCAACCGCAACACGAAGCCACCAGGCCTAGGCGCCGCCACGGCAGTGCCAGGGGGGATCTGGAAGCTGGGGTGCACTCACAGAAGGTTCCACTGTAAGCCAGCGCACCGCCGTCGGTGACCTGACTCACAAAGCACATGATGGCGATTTCTGTGCGGCGAAGGTTCGTCCCCCTAAAGCAATCCCAGAAGGACACGCCGGCTCGTTCCTCCTTCTCGAGCTTATCCGTGTGCACCATGAGGGCAATGGTCGAGTCGTAGTCGACGTTGTGCTCCGGCTCGGACAGACGCATCAGGGACTTCTTAGCCGACTCCAATTTTCCTTGTCGGACCAAGAACCAGGGTGACTCGGGCGCGAAGAGAGCGGCGATGAAGAGCGGGACCGGCCAGACCCATTGGACGGCGAAGGGAATCTTGTAGGACCACTCTGTCGTGTTTGCCTCAAGGCCCTTGAGGACGCCGGAAGCGATGAACTGGCCGATGCACCAACACAGGTTGATGTAGGCTGTGAGATATCCACGAAGGGCAAGCGGCGCGACCTCGGCAGCATAAGCAGGTCCTGTCGTCGCGAACACGCCCCAGGGGATGTTGCAGAGGAACTCGCCCACGAGCAGGACTTGGATATTCGGGGCGAAGAAGCACATGAAGATGGCGACTGAGAGCCACACGAGACTGCCCATGAGGACTATGCGGTGTCCGTACTTGGCTGTCAAATAGCCGTTGGCCATCGCACCGATCATGTTACCAACGCAGCCGATGTCGTTGATTCCGGTCTGCCATGGAGAGCTGATTTGGTAGCCGTTTAGGGGGCCGTCGTACGTGCCAAATTTGTTACGGAAGGCTGTGTAGCCCCAAAAGTTTCCTAGCAGCTGGGTGTCATATCCCTCCATGACGACGGTCGTCGAAATCACTGTGGTACCGCTGTGAGCACACCCAGAGCAGGGATAGTAGCCGGACAGTAGAAGTCACCACTTACGGATAGACCATATCGTAGCCCTCCTGTACGTTCTCAGGGCTTGCCACAGGGTCAAGCTGTGCTCATTTGCCGTGGCCTGCGCCGCCTCATGGTTGATAAACTTCGAGTCCGCGAAGTCGGTGCCGGCGCCCTTCTCGTCGATGTGCTCAGGGCCCGACTCCTTGCTATGGGTGATATCCATGCTTGCTTGCTGGCTGCCTTCAGGGGTGTTTTGCTTGGTATACTCGCGGCCTTGATGAGGAAGCCTCCCAGACTTGGACCCGACTGCGTCAATGTCGGGTGAGCAATGGTTTTAAAAGGAAACCCGGCGACCAGGCAAATGTCACGGTAGCAACCACGGCTGCACCCAGCAGGCTGGGCCTCACGTGGCTCTTATTCAGATCATCCATCATCCCCTCCCTCACCTGCAGCCGTGCAGATGCGAGGGATGTTCGAGACCTTGCCTCAACCAGATCGCGTGACAGGATGCGCGGCCCGGCCATGCCGCAAGAGCGTGTAGGGCTATATAGGAGAGCCTGCAGGGCTCTCGTAATGGAGGCCCAGTTGTCGTCGAGGTCCCGTGTGAGCTTCAGCGCATTGGGATAAGCCATTTCCAGGGCTATTGGTGGAAGTTTTCCGGAATGGACCCGGATCCTTGCCTGACCTCGCCGCCTTCGTGGGGAAGATAGCGTGAGGTCGGGGACTGCTCCACTTCTGGATTGGAGAATCCGGGGAAGCCTGCAGGACCATGCAGGTTGGCTCGTACGAGCGAGTACGAGATGCTCTAGGCGGCGACGATCTCGTGCAGGGGAGAGACCGAGAACCGAGTATCGACCTCATTCAGGTCAAGGAACATGTGTTCGAGACTGATCTACCGTTTACGGACTCATAGTAGAGACGGTCAACAACCGGATGGCTATCGAAAACGAGCTATAGCAAGCCCAGCCTAGAGGTCCCCAATTACTAGTAGTATATTTTACTATATGCCTGTTGTTTCATCGGAAGTCCACGCGACAAATGACAAGACGACGACATTCCTATAAGTCCCGGCTATGCTACTGTGTTATAGGCTCGCTGTCTCATAACACTAAACTTTGTAGAACACATGGATCTCCAGTTGTTTTGTCCCAAGCGGCTCACATCAAATGGTGTTCCAAGATGCCTCATGAAGAGGTGGGACTCAAAATGGGGGGTTTTCATATAGAAGTGTCAGGACATGGGACTAGACTAGACATCACCACTGGTAAGTTCATACTCCTTCACTCGCGTATGTATATACCTTATTTTCATGGCCTAAACTTCGGAATCGCATGACTGCCATGCGGTATCCTGTACGAGGGAGCCACTGTTTGCGAGCTGTGCGGATATTGCCTTTGTGCGTTCTACTGACATGTTGGCCAATTTTAGGCCTCCTGTAATCATATATTCACCTAGCGTCACCCTCATATCATCCTCATGGCCCCCTATCTCTCGGCTTACGTAGTGGGTGCTGAAAACACACGAGTGCCCTCTGCAGGAAGAGACCGGCAAGTCAGCCCTGACAGGGTCCTGTGGGTGGTGGCCGGGATCATGTTGATGAATCACGGTTAGAAATAGGCCCATCTGGGTGAACGTGCCGCAATAAGGATAGGTGGCGACGGGTCGGTCTTACATCTCGAACACATATAGAGTATATATGGAATCGTCGTGTGTTGCTGAGATTGCGTTCATGAGATGCCGGTCTTGCTCTGTCGATTGCCGGGCAAGGAAACAACACAGCTCATCTCTCCCGCCCCAACACCTGTGAAGCCATCACGAATTGACAATGACAGCCTAGAATAATCACATTGAAGGGTTGAAGATCCTCTTTTGCCCTTGCTCTCACATACGAGGACTTGATACGTCAAGTGGTCCCACTTTCTTGTACATCATATTACCCGTCGGGTACTTCCGTCGCAAAAGAAGTTCCTACTTCGGGAATGTCTGTGCAGGCTGGACGGCACGGGTTTACACAACATCATGGCCGAGAACCCCTCATCTCGGCAGAATCGGCTGTTGGTGCGCTCCTTATAGCACCGGGATTTTACGTTACCAGCATGTCGGTAACATAGACGACGGACGTTATTCGCGGCCTAGAAGGTCACAAAGAGCCACACTGGTGTAGACTGTGGAGGTCTTTCTGCAAGCCAAGTTCATTTCTGGAACACAGACGGAGGGAAAGGGTCGGACCGGGCAAGAAGAACCTAGACGGGGACCATGCTTTGACGATGGACTAAGAACTACACTCTATTCTACTTCCTTCTTAGCTTGTACCACATCTATGAGATTATGATCTGAAGTTATTTAAACCCCATGCGTGGTTAAAGTCCATTGGCAGGAAACTCTTCAGTGTCAGGCGCGACATTTTTGGCCGAGTGGGAAGGGGTTTCTCGTTGGTCACGGCCTCTTCTGCCCTGGGTTGCTGCACCACTGCCTCCTTATGTTCCTCAATCGATTCAGAGTCAAAGTCGTACACTTCCTTCGCCTGTGCTGCACCTTTCTGTTCTTTCTTCTTGCCACGGAGCTCCGACCATTCAATTGACCCAAAGAGCGCAATCGATGCGGCTCCCAGGCCGACGAAGAGCGCAAGAACCACTAATCCGGCCGCTCCGCCGGCGATGGCTCCAGCGACGTTGCCAATACTAACAGCCCTTTTGTTGTAATTACGAGCGTCTTGTATTGTGTCTCTCTCGATGTCCTGTGTGTCATGACGGTATGTTGGCACGCTCAGCGCCAGTGTGATGTGAGAGAGCAGTAGGAATACGGTCGTGGCGATGTTGCGAAGCGGATGAAGACATGGTTTCATGATGTCGTATTGCAGTGAAGGTGTCGTCGACCCGAAGTTGTAATAACTATCTCGGGAGTGTCGTGATCATGGGGGATTTTGGTTTCGCCGGGGGATGTGTGTGGCTGTGGCCTGGCCCTTGGTAAGAGTTCTGTTCCTTTTCTTGACCTCCTGTCTTTTTCGGGTGTTTGCTCCTCTGTTGTGAATGAAATACGCTGAGACCGGCCGCGATGGTTTTGAATTAAAAATTTGTATCAGTGGATGGCCAGATCCAGTTTATCGAGTGAGCAAAACAAGTCAAGGGAAAAGAGAGCGAGTACTCACTGACGCTGTCTAGAAGATCATTGCGGAGACTCGCTGCCCTTATTGAATCGCTCCGTGGGTTATTCACTCGCATTGTGTAAACATATCACTGTGCTGCGCCTCAGGAAGACCCTGTCCACGCGTCAAGAGAGGACCTTTCATCGGACGACTCGCCAGCTCCAGGGCTGTGAGACCAATTCTCCTGCACGCCCAGCGGCTCGACGCCGCCACTGACACAACGACTGCCTCTTGCATAGCCTAGGGTCTAATTTTGGACCGCTCTGGAAGAGTCGGATGCAGAACAAGCGCGCGGACCTATTTAGGACGAATCAGAGTGCCGGAGGCGATGGATTCGTGTTGCTTTCCCGGATACTTGAGACGGCGGTGGTACAGCCCGTGGGGAGTTTCAGATGCGCAATTGTGGGTCCCTCGTGTCAGAACAGCAGCGAACAGCGTTGCCCGAGCACTCTGAAGCGCGCACCGCGCACGACTCCAATGTTTCTCGGCAAGATCGGATCTACGTTGTGAGAGTTCTGCGGCGCCGATCTCATAAGTTCATCTCAACTCCGGAGGCAAGAAGCCCTCCCCGGCCGTCACGATAGGCGCGATAATTTACCAGATGATGTTTAGCAGTGACACATGACCGAGCAATAACGTCGGAGTCCTTCGCAGGCGTCGAAGAACGTCACGGTCTCAACATATGACGAGCTAGAAGCAGCGTCCCGACTGTCTGGCGAATTATAAATAGATTTTGTGGTATCAGTCTACTTTAGATGACCAGGATTCCAGCTGTGTCTCTTCTCCCCCAATATTTTCTAGTCCAGATCACTCTGCGAAAGCCTCCCCCGTACACCAGCTTTGTATGAAAAACTCCTGCTTTCTCCGAAAGGTTTGTTATGGGACCATGAAGCGTATAGAATTGATAGTCTATTCGCGGCGGAGTTTGTATTTTGACGGCCTGTCGAGTACTGCGTCTTGAAATTTCCTCATTACCTACCTAGGTAAGCAGGTAAGGATGGCCTCACGGAACACGGTGGAACGGCTGGAAGACATCACGAAGCATTGATCCGCTGTGTGGTAGGGTCGGCCTTGGTGGACTTGTGAATGGTAGTATGCCCAGATTGTCGAGGACCTGGTCCAGGATGCGACATTTCCTTGTTAGTACGGGCACGTCAGGCTAAACATGTCTGGCAGAAATGCTTGACAATGCCGTGGGCTCCGTAGACTTACAGGCCATGTGGGACTGGCCTGCTGAGGACTGAATATTCGTACCGTTGCGAGAAGTGCCCAGGTGTCGGCAACGAGTTGAAACGAGGCGCAGACAGCAGAATTTACCACATGCAGGACAGCGAACGTCTTGCCCAGTCCACTGTGGCACGACATCTTACTGGTCAACGCGAAGCTCCTCCTCACTTACAGATTAACTGGTCGAATCTGGATTGGGACACGCTTCCTACTGGGGTACCATAGTATCTAGCTGTCCGAGGCAAGGCTGCGGGTGGAGCCCAACGACTTAGACGAGGCTCTACCGGCACTGAGGATACAGGCAAGACTTGAACATATAACTGCAAACCAGACCGCTACCGGCCCTAGGATATTTTGGTAATTACTGGATTTGAATTACTCCTGAAAGTATACACACCTGCTTTGTCATAATGCAAAGCCAACGAATTAGGTAGGATACACTCTGATGTGCAGTGAATTGCCCTCATCTCGGCAGATTAGATAGCAATGCCAATGACTCGGAAGGAGCTAGCAAGAGGTCGCTGCATAGCCATCGACCTGGTCCTGCTTCAGGCCAGATTGGTCATGGGCTTTTTAGATCTCTCGCTGGATGCCGTGGAAGAGACATATGCATTCTCTGTTACTCGGAGGTGTATGAATCGGGTAGAAAGATCTCTCCTAACGAGCTCGCGTGGCCACGGAGTTAAAGGCTAAAGTGAAAGAGTGTTATGCAGAGACATACAGGAGAAACAATAGGAGAACACGATAATGGGCGTGCTGTAAGGTTTGTGCAGACTACTTTCGGACGCTTATGTAGTAGAAGGTTGCTTTGTACTTAATAGGTTACCTAAGGTATCCTCATTTTATTAGACTCTTTCCTCTGGAGATCTGAATGAATCTCTCTCTTTCTCGGAACATCATTATTCGGTGTCTCGGCCGATCCAGATACTGACTTGTCTCCGTTGTTTTCCTACAGTCGCGGCAAGAATAGACGAAAGGGCGCAGTGATGCAAAGTCGCCGGTGCGAGGCTGACAACAGGACTCCACCCGGAAGGGCGTGTGAGACAAAGGATCGGCCCGCCCCGCAACACAACCACTCACCAGCAGATCCGGATCTACAGAGGGTTACGGATACGGGAATCCAGCAGAACTTCCACCTTCGTCAAGACACAGAAGACTCTCACCTAGACTCTGCGAGAAGAGAGATGGATCCAGTTCTGCACTCCATCATCCTCGGCCTCCTCACCGGTCCAAGCGAACCGGGCTTCCCAACCCTCACGAGGCAGCGCACGACAGGCAGCGACGACATCGTAGGACCCGTCCCGATGCCCTCGGTTCAAATTGACGGGACGGAGTACACCATCCTCAATTCGTCGGTGGATATCGTTCTCAAGGACGACGACACCACCGCCGACGCATCCGTCCTCGCATCACGAGTGGTCCTCACCATCCGCATGGCAACCACCGAAGCAGGCGATGAACCCCTCCCGGCTATCGAGGTTGTGGCACACGCCTTCATCTGGTCCGGCGGCTCCAAAGTCACCAGATCCGAAATAATCCTCGACACAGAAGCTCTCCGGTCACGCCGACCCACGGCGGAACGCGCCTCTGTCGTCTCATCCCGCCCAGCGGGACACGGCGGCGGCCTTGCCGAGACATACCGCTCCTACATATCCGCCATCAACGCCCGCCAGATGACCGCCACCCTGCCCGCCTTCTGTCACCCTACCGTCACCCACAACGGCCAGGCCCTCCCCCTGCCAACCTACCAACGGCTCATGGCGGACGCACAGGCCGCGATCCGCGACATCGTCTTCGCCATCGACGGCCTCGTAGTGGACGAGAAGAGGGGCATGGTAGCTGCGCTGCTGACGTTCACGGGCACGTCGTCTGGGGAGTTCGCCGGGGTGGAGGGGACCGGGAGGGAGGTACGGTTTGGGGAGATTGTGTTCTACTGGTTTGTAGAAGGCAGGATCTCGAGGGTAGTGAGCCTCGTGGATGTGGAGACGTATCGGGCGCAGGCGAGGGGCTAGATGAGGGAGTGCTGTGATCTTGCGACACTTACTCGTTGTGGTCCAAGCATGAGGGGGAACCGTGCCCGTGACCAGGGGGCCGTGGTATCATCCCCAGCCTAGCAATCCGCATCTTCGCATGGGACGCCCTGGGAGAGCAGGTTCGGCTGTGAAGAGATAGTAATGGGTAGACCCGAAATTTGTCGTTCATTCATCGCTGCGGGGCCGTGGGTGCAGCCGTCAATGGCTCAAAAAGGAGAAGGGGAGCCCTCAAAGGGACCGGCCGGACCCCTGATCCCTTATATACAATATGACTGCAGAATTCGAAGCCATGATCCATCCGGAAAAAACTCCTACGGTCCCAGTCCCGAACACTCACCCCAACCATGACGCCTACGCCAGAGTCAAATAACTATGTGACAACATCCCGCGCGATGGCAGTGACCGGTGTGCTGGCCGCGTTCCAGGTCACGGACGTAGGCCAGAGCTTCTCCTGGACCTCGTCTTCGTCGTCAGCGTCCGTCCAACCTCTTGCTGGGCCCCAGCAGATAGTACATCCATTAGCCCTGGCAGTCTCTAGCAAGCCCTGAGTCATGTTGCCAGATTTCTTGACCGGACTGTGCGCATCGAATTGCACCTTGTTGACGTTTGGGAGGCCCTTTAGGATATCGTTGAGCAGGTCTCGGCAGAACATCTCGTAGTATCCGGCATACTTGCGCCAGCCATTGAAGATGTTATCGTTGGGGTCGATCTCGATATAGACATTCACACGGCGGACGCTGACACAGTCTTGGAGGCCGAGCATGTCGTTGACAACCCAGCTGCGGTACGGACTGGCCCAGCCGGGACCCAGACGCAGCTCCAGGGTGTTCATGTGGCGGCGGCACTGGGGCTTGATGCGAGCCAGGAGCCCCTTCTTGGTCTTGACGTGGCGACCGTCGATGGGAAAGATGCGGAAGGTGTTTGTGCTGTAGAAGACGGGGGAGGCCTCATGATAGACAGTACGACAGACCCGCAGTATCCTGAGCTTCCTGTGGATCTCGAAATAGTTTCCAGGCCGAAGATCAATGACACCATCGATGTCGTCGAAGTAATGGCCGTAAACCTTGACGCGCAGCTCGGAGGGCAAGTCCATGAAGCGGAAAGGTTGAATCTTCTTCTTGCCGTACAAGACCGGTTTTAAGGGGACGTCGAGGGTCAGGCCTGCAATGTCGAGGCTGTCGACAGCGTCCTCGGCATCCAGCTCGCCCTCGGAGGGATGGCTCGCCTTCCGGGCGGACTGGATCGGGGTCGGCGATGAACCGGCGCCTTTGGCACGGGAGCCCTTGGACGCTCGACGAGGCATGGCTGAAGATGGGAAAGCAGACAGCCCGTAATCGTCTCGAGGAGAATCTAAATCATATGCTTATGCCTGCGACCGATCGACAAAAGGTGGGTCACGTATGGAGGCTCGGCGTCGAGTGTTATTGTCGGTCGAAAGGGGGGCGGCAAAATGGATCGCGTGATGTGGCGACAATTCGGTAAATTTCAGGGTTCGTCTTGGACTTCGTTTCGGGACAGTCGGGTTTCTTGGTGTTTGCTGTTGTCTGAGTCCCCCTCTGGTACCTTAAAAACTGAAGAATGCTTCGTGTTCAACAATAAACAGACGGCACAAGCGGGAACAGAACTCGGAGGGTGGACCATCCCGTCGTCAGTGCTGAAGAACAACGAGTAGATGGCCACCCTCAGAACGCAGCATCCGCGAAAGCCATCTTGAGCACTCTGAAGAATGGTGAGGGTCGGCTGCTAGCACTGGTCATCCAAATAGTCCTTGTGCCAGGGAACCACCGAAACACTGTCAATGCTGGCCGGATCGAGATGATCCTCCGGTCGTGGGTTGTAGTAGTCGACGAGGGGATCGAGAGGAGATGAGGGTGTTGTTGCGGGGAAGAATCACCCATCTAATGCCCCAATTCCTGAGGTGCTGGGGCGTTGAGCCTGAAGTGCTGAGGTAATCGCGCATCGGCATCGTCGGTTAGCGGGACCCCGCCGTTGAGGATACCATACTATGGTTACCATGGGCTGTGGCGCTAGTGGGGTGAGCCACTGGGAACCGCTGAGAGCCACTGAGAGCTCAGACCACTTGGCACGCTATGGTACCGCAGACCCCCGCGGCAGGCAGGGTGGCAGGGTTTCGTGGGTGGCAGCTCGCAGCCCTTGCAGCGACCCTGGAGCTACCCAGGCATGGGTGTACTATGCTGTGTACGGCATGGAGGTACCCAGGCACTCTGCTGCTGTGGAGTGATGCAAATCTTGGTGACGAAATCCGAGCAAAGAAATCCAAACCTTGCGACCCGGTTCAAACCTCTTCTCTCGACTACCGACCTGACCTGACGATCCACCACCGTCCAGTCCAGTCCAACTACCACCCACAGCGCGATGACCGCCCCCTAGAAGCTGTGGTTTACAGCAGGGAAATCTCGACAGCTTCCTTCTAAGCTTCAAGGCTCTCGGCTTTCATCTCGCCTGCGCAAGGATCCTCCGTCCCCGCCGTCATGCTCTCGAGAGCAGCCCTGCGCCTGGCTCAGCCAGCTGCCGTCTCAGCATGGGCCTCCTCCTCCTCCTCCTCCTCCTTCTCCTCCTCCTCCTCTTCAGCGCGACGAGCACTGCCGGCACTGGCAGCAGTCCCGACGATATGGGGAAGGGGCCTGGCAGATAACAAGAGACCACCGCCTCCCTCGAGATCCGGCTCCCCATCAGGCACCACCCCCAGATCATCACCGACCGCGCCCCAACAGCAGCCCCAGCGCAATTCCAATGCCAACGCCAATGGAAGTCCACAGGAGCCTGCGGAGGCACAAGCCTCGGGGCGCTCCACCGAAGCCGATCCTCAAACGGCAAAACCAGCCGGCCAATCACCCCAAGCATCCGAGAAGCAGATACCACTGTCCGAACTCCCTGACCTGACCCAGGGCATACCCTCCACCCTCGAGTACGAGATGGCCGACACAGCACAAACGTCGGCGCTGGAGCCCATCGAGGGGGATGCTACGGGAGGCGCCAGTGGACGTGGCAAGGGGGAGCTACCCGCCTCGGCCTACGTCTCCTCCACCGAGCGGAGACGTCAGAAGCTGGCAAACTGGATGTTCGGCGCCACACTAGTCGGTATGGCCACAGGCGTCGTCTTCCTGGGCCGCAACTGGGACGAGGAGGACCTGAGGAGGCACCCAGACGTCCCCAATGGGTGGGGCCTGTCCTTGTGGTGGAACCGCGCATCCACGCGCATGAGGGAGGTCCTGACGTACTACCACGAGCCCGCCTTCGAGAAGCTCCTCCCCGATCCCGATCCCATGTTCGAGCGCCCATATACACTCGTCATCAGCCTTGAGGACATGCTTGTACACAGCGAGTGGACGCGGGAGCATGGCTGGCGGCTGGCAAAGAGGCCTGGCGTCGACTACTTCCTGCACTATCTGAGCCAATACTACGAGATTGTCCTGTTCACCACCGTGCCCTTCGCTATCGCCGAGCCCTTGCTGCGGAAGCTGGACCCGTACCGCTTCATCGTGTGGCCCTTGTTCCGTGAGGCCACCAAGTACAAGGACGGCGAGATCATCAAGGTCAGTCTTCCCCAGCGCCCGTCACAGATACGCTCTCTCTCCTCGATGAAGCCCTGCTAATTCGTGGCGCCACAGGATCTTTCCTACCTGAACAGAGACCTGTCCAAGGTCATCGTCATCGACACGAACGCCGAACACGTCCGAGCTCAACCCGAGAATGCTATCGTCCTGCCCAAGTGGACCGGCGACCCCAAGGACAGGGAGCTGGTCGGACTGATCCCCTTCCTCGAGTACATCCACACCATGCAGTATGGCGACGTACGCAAAGTTCTCAGGTCGTTCGACGGCAAGCATATCCCTACAGAGTTCGCTCGTCGTGAGGCTATCGCGCGTGCCGAATTCAACAAGCAGCTCGAGGCCGAGCGGCGCAAACACCCTCACAGGGGCAAGAGCGGCATGGCTGCCCTCGGGTCGCTGTTCGGCCTCAAGCCTCAGAACATGAGCGTCATGGCCGTCCCCGACGGCGAGATCAACCCGGCCGATGCCTTTGCACAGGGCAAGATGATCCAGGACATTGCGCGGGAGCGTGGCCAGCGGCAGTACGAGGAGATCGAGAAGATGATCCGTGAGAACGGTGAGAAGTGGCTCAAGGAGGAGGCCGCCGTGCAGGAGCAGATGCAGAAGGAGGCTATGAATAGTATGAAGAGCTCCTTTAGCTCATGGTTCCTGCCGGCGGGTGCGGCAGAGGCGGAGAAGGGCGCGGGGGAGAAGAAGGCCTAGACGGGTAGTGGTACGACCTGTCGATACTAGGGGCATCTGACCCTGGCATCTAGCCATGCCGGTGGTATGCCGTTGAGAACGACACTCATGCTCCGCACATCTCCTCTCTACACCAGACCCTTCTTTGCCTCAGGTGGCGGCGGCGGCAGGCGGCATTTGCATTGGAGTACTGGATGGCGCTGCTTGGTCACGGACGAGTCGAGGAGATACACCATACCAGGTTGTGCTTATAATCCAACTTCTTGCTGGTGAGCTCTCGTCGAAGAGATTTATCGAGCTATGTAGAACATCATATATGGGCCCACGTGCCGTGTACGAATCTGAAGCAGTCGAATATCAGGCATGGGGGCTGCTTCCGTGCCCCACTCTCAACTACCTCAAAAGAGCGTTTCAGCCGCCTACCCCGTGACCGTAGGGGGCCATCTTCATCTTCGTCGCGAGGCACCAGGGTACGAACGTTTAGGGCACTGCGACATTGCCACCCGAGGCCGGAGAGCCAATACATGTCAGCTTCAGAGGATAGGCCAGAGTGTCAAAGGGGTGCCCATGAGGCTCTGAGGAGCTGGAGTGTTAGGTTCCTGGTGCTTGGGGGCCGGTTTCGTTCCTGGCCCTGCTTATGGCTATTTGTTGCCTCCTGGCCATCTTCATCGTCTTGGCGATGTTCAACAATCAAGAACAACCCAACTGGCCTTATGCCAGTACCCTAAACGTTAGCACTCTTATTGCCTTGATTGCCACGGCTCTCGGGTCTATGCTGGAGATTATCCTCAATTCGGGTCAGTGTTCTCGAGCCTCTGGAGACTGCCGGGATCGACTTCCATGCTGGGTGACTCATGGGTGCTTCTGGCGTAGGTATCGGCCAGCTGAATGGCGCTGGTTCCAATCGTCCTCGCGCCCGCTCAGGCACATGCGGACCTTTGAGGATGCGAGTCGTGGCCCCTGGGGGTCCGTTCTATTTAAGTTCTCTCTCGCTCGTCCGGAGGTACATGGCAGCTTGAGGGTCCATTGAGTGCGGGTTGATCTAGCGGCAGGAACCTGGCCACACTCGCTTCGACAATAACGTTTTTATCTGTCGTGATCGGCAGCTTTACCCAGCAGGCGATCCAGACGGTATCATGGCAGAAACCCAGCTTAAATGGACAAGCATCTATTCCCATCGCCCAGACTAGCCTACGGGGACTTCAAGCGCCGGTCCTCTCTTCAGAGTATGAAATCTCCATAGATCTAAAAGCTTCTATCATTGCTGGACTGGCTGGTTTACATTCTCCCAACTCACTCTCGCCGACATGTACCTCAGGTAACTGTACATTCCAAGCTATCAACGGGATCACACACTCTACTTGCTGGATTTAGCAGTGAGTGTATAGACGTCTCGTCACTTATCACTCAGGGTGGGTTGCGGTGCTGGGAATCAGCCGGCAATTACAGTACATCTGAGGCCACGAACTACAGTCTACCAAACGGCCTGACCTTTAATTATAACCTGGTTACAGAGGAATCAGCGATCCTTTGGGGTCGTTGGGACACATTTCTGGCCAGGGCGGTTGCAATATTCGACCGTGGGGTGACTTTGCCACTGGATAATGTGAAAATGACACAACGACAGAGCGAGATTGTTAACAATGCCTCCTTCGGCGGCATAGTTTTCCTTATGCCAACTAGGAACCCCTACCAAGATCCCTCGGACTACCAGACATGTCTTGGAGACCCATTAACACAGTCATGCCACCCGTCAACGCCAGCTCGTGTCCACAGCTCGACCTCCCCGGCGTGGCTACACTCCCCGGTTACGTCTCGGTAACGGCAGCTGCTTGTTTCTTCTACGCTTCTCTGCAGCACTACAACGGCGCGGTCGTCAACGGCCAGCTCCAGGAAGAAGCTGTCCAGGGCGCCATCCCCCTGGATCCGGTCTATTGGGACGACGAGGAGCTATACGGGTGGGAGTGCGGGTTCTCAGACCCATGCATAATCGACCATGTAGCCTACAGCAATATCAGCGCGAACCTCTCCAGCGTGCCCGGAGGCTTGACCAGCCTAGGCAACACGACAGGCCCGACGCGTTGTCCATACGGGTTCTCCATACTGTGGGCCTGGGCGCTTCAAATCGAGTCGGCCTTTTGGGAAATCATCCGCAAGAGCGACTCGAACGAGTGCTGCTCGGAGGTCCGCAACTCCACCGCCATGATGTGTACCGAGGGGTGGTGGCCCAGCGACATCTTCAATGGAATCAACGCCTCCATCTCGAGCACCAGTGCGTTCATGGATCGTGGCTTCAATAGCCTGACGGACCCGCTGCGCATGGTCGGGACAGACTGGGAGAACAATCTCACCGTCGTCCCCGGGACCGTGTACGCGACGGACGTGTGCACGCGGGTTCGCTGGGAGTGGTTGATCTACCTGCTCGTCATGGCCGTCGGGACGATAGTGCTGCTTGTCGCTGTGGTTATCTCGAGTTCAGGCCTGATGGGATTCGGGAGGGAGGTCATCTGGAAGTCTTCGGTCCTTCCCTTTCTCTACTACAGCCTGGAGGACGGACACAGGAAGTCTGGTTCTAGGCTTGCATCTGAGGGAGGATTGACTGAGGCGGCGAGAGCCGTGGATGTTCGTTTTGGACCTGACGACGATGGATGGAGGTTACATACTGTTTACGGGCGGGGACAAATCTTCAACCTACTCAGGTGCATGATGTATGGTTCTTGGTGATTTACACTGCTTGACAGCTAGCGCTTCTTCCCAGGCAAACGTGATCTGCGTGAGTTGTATAATATGTCTTCAGCTGAGGTCCTCTTTACAACTCTGGAATGGTACCGTCATTACGAACCAACAATGCTGTCTTACAGGCGAAGTCCCTCGCTAGGGTGGCGCATTTGCGAGAGGGTCATCCTTTAGAAGTATCGTAGGAAAACGATCTCAAGTCGGTCAGTTATTTCATCATTGTACCTAGAGCCTGCAGTTCATCGATCCTCAGCAAGACCGCCGGATGATCTGGCCGGTACCTACATTGCCGAAATTTTCTAAAAAGCTTCAGCATTTCCACCTCCACGACCCAAGTGTCTGAACTGCAAGCATTTTCTGTTGGATACGGGGCGGATCAAATCCCCTGGGAATCGTAGAGGTGAGTCGACTTCGTCCGTTCTATCGGGATGTATCGGGGTGACATCGTCCGCCCAAGCATCATTCCTCTCGGATTCCTGAGGCCCAAGTGAGCCTTATGTCTAGGACCGTTAAGCAGGGCTACACAGTACTCCCCTGATCATACCAGAGTGATTATCTTGGTTTCCCAGGACAAATCCCAGCCGAAACCTCTGTCTGTCCGCCACAAGCCGACTCGATAATACTCTCTGTGTCTTTCAGCAGGGTAGACTATCAAACCACCAGCAGATCCAGCATCAGGCTTCCCATACGTTTCGTTGCAGGATATCTGGACCAAGAGCAGGTCACCTGCCTCACTTCGTGTGACATCCTTATTATCCGTATCCCAACCGACGAGGAGGCCAAGATTCAAACCGCCTGGAAAATTCTGGCGGATATGTGCGGCCAAGACCCCCTCGAGGACATTGTCTGGCTTTCCGTGCGTGAGGCTGGTCAAGGGTACCGTCCCTGTCCTCAAAACCAGCCTCGCCCTCTCAGGCCGACCAAACGGAATGTTGCCTCTCGTGGAATAGTCTATATCCACGACCTCGCACTGCAGCTTCAGCTTCGACTTAGGCATGATCGCAGCTCCGGCGTCGCAAGGGCCGGTGAGCCCAGGCCAGGACCATGAGGGTCGTGCAGCATAATCAGGAGCAGATAGTGACGATATCCTCTCATAGAATGATACCATGCCCCTTGAGCCGTTCTTGGGTATGTTGCGAGAGAACAACAGGTCCTTCGCGAGATTGTCCCTCCACAGCCCGGCAAGGTACTGGCTCCCTGTGCGAGCAGCAACCATGCTGGCAAGACTGGCCAGAGCAGGTAGGCGGTCAGTATCGAACGTGAACTCCTTGGCCGTAAATGTGTCAACCTCGCTCGCAAACGCCTCGAAGGGCTCATCCTTCACTGCCACCTTGGAGACCCCGATTGCTAGTGGTGCGCGCCATTCACGAGTAACCGACAGGCCGTTCTCACAGAGATATAGCTCGTCACACATGAAGAACATCCATTCCGGGCTGAATACCAGTAGCCTGTTTGAAAGCCTCATCTCCTGGTGAACCCATCCCCGACCGTACCATTTAGACCCGTCGATTTGTTCGTGGAAGGGAAAGGAATCAAGGCGGTAGTAGTTGATGTCGATTACGTCTGGGCTGCAAGGGATAATGCTATATGTGTACTCGACACCAGCAGTAAGATTCCCGGCACAGGGCCGGATATGCAGCATCGGTCCCGTCTGATTCTGGCGGTTGAGAAGGAAGCCTTCTTGGCAACTCGTAGAGGAGGTGGCACAGAGAGTGACGAAGGCAGACTTGAAAATCTCGGCCATTTGTTGGCTTTCATGGTTCCAGTCCCCTACGGCGGTGTCGTCGCTCCCCTGCAGGATGCACAGAGCGTCAACCCATAAGTAGCGAATACCAAGCTTAGAGCAGACCTGGAGAGCAGTCAATTAAGCACATGGCCTTGAGAAAGTGTGTAGGATTGAGCCGTACTTACCTGTATCGTATCTAGGACCACTGGAGACATCTCTTCCATCTTGATGCTGCTCATCCGGTGGTTCAGATTGGCCGTCGTCGTTTTAGGTTGCAAGAGGGCAGCCTCCCTTTCTCCCCAACAGTAGCTCAATGCAGCGTACCTGACTTGGGCGCTGTCCTGTGGAATTTCCGTGATTCTAGCTGTCATGACAAGTCGTATACTTGCTCTACTAAGTGGATCCTCGCCGAGATCGAGTAACCGCGTAGGGAGGAAGTTGGTCGGTTCAACGTGCAGACATGTGCGGGAGCACTTCTCCAAGGCGCTCTTTGCAAATGAGACATTTCTCTCTGACAGAACCTCCACCGTAGGAGCAGGAAGAAACGGAGTGTTTGGTTTGGCTCCCTAGGCTATAGTCAGGACGATGAACATCTGTTGGACTTAAAGATCGTACGCACCTGAGCATCCAGACAGGTGAGGAATTTCACCTCGCGGAAGACATCCATATCCGATTGCTGTGGGCACATACGTACCGTAAAGCCACATATGAACTGCGGCTTCTTGCTGTCGCGGTTGTATATCAAGACGTCGTCAATAACCACGTACAAGTCGATGGTCACCTCTGGGGGATCGCCAGCGTCCCAGGGCCGGACGTCAGGCGCGGACAAAAGACGATCGCGCAAAACCTTGCAAAAGTCGCAGCCAGAGGCGCCGGACCCTGCTAGATGGTGTAGGCCCGGCCAGGTATCGTGGACACGGAGTGAATACATGGGGATGTACGGCATCTGTCCGGGGGTGCCGGGCTCGAGCAGCGCATCAGCATCCTCGAGAATGCGACATGAGTTGCATAATCGGGCTGGAACCGCCATTATACTCCCGATAGGTCAGCCGTGAGACTGGTATCCAGCTAGAAGGAATTCGGCTCGGGGCATTGAACTGATGCGACAAGGAGACAGACAGGTGTAGGATGTCAGGTACGTAGCTCCTGATTCCCGGTGCAGTGATTAGGCTTAGGCTTTGCGATCCTATGTGCTGTCAAGCGATTGGTAATTAAGGAGCCCATATTCTACGAATGAGAAACCAGTGCATCTTTCAGGCCTGGCTGAGGTAAGCTATGTAAGTGCTCTGCAGGCCTCCAAATAGGAATCAGCCGAGTCAGGCGAAATTGCAGCAAGTTGAAAAAAAAGGCATACACTGTAGCGCCAACTGCTTCGCTCTCGAGCAAACCACGGTCCGGTTTTCCTTCCATCAGCCCGTCTCACTTTACGCCCATGTCAGTTCAGGTTCTTAACTGCTTCCCAACCCTGGACAACGAGCCGTTGTAAGGATTGTGAGGATTGGACGGTGCCTGGGCTGGAAGAAGAACACGTGTATCTATGCTGAGACGTGCATCGCTTATTTTCGCCTTGGATAGGCAAGGTCTGGTCTTTCCCCGTTACAAGGCTTTCCTGGGAGGGCATGGCCTAAGGCGAGACCTAACTTTCACGCCTCAAGCTCATGAAGCCGAGGCATGTAACAACGTCCGGACTGAAGTCACAGGACGGAAACGGCGACCTTTGTAGGTCGAAAAGGCGAATATTTAGAAACTGTCTCTTGGAATATCATCGTTACGTTGCTCCCTTTCAATCTCTCTTGGAGAACGTGGTTGTTACAAGTACTCGCATGAGTTCAAGATCCGACCTTGGACGTGATCCCTACCATCTCTAACTAGTACCCAACTGTTAGGACTTCTCTTTCCACTGGGGCCGCTTGTATATTCCCACTTGTCCACGCTGGACAGGTGCTTAGGGTGCGTTAGGTGTTTGCGTCCCGAAGAAATGTGATCTCACGAGGTTGGCAACACACTTGCTTAAGTATTGGACTCGTTAGATAGTCGTCGCGTACACTCAACACCTTCCGAGAAGATGGACTGATATCCGATCCTACAACTCCAAGCTGACCTGACCCAGATCCGATTATCAAATTCGTCACGGAATG
Source organism: Endothia cerciana (assembly GCA_026119935.1). NCBI lineage: Eukaryota > Fungi > Ascomycota > Sordariomycetes > Diaporthales > Cryphonectriaceae > Endothia > Endothia cerciana. The sequence goes on from JALRMH010000023.1 coordinate 518,264, forward strand.
GAACATTGCCTCACAGCCTCGCTCGCCCCCCATCAGCAGCAATGTCATGCACCACACCTCGCGAGATCCAATCCGAAATCGCCATGTTTGTAACCATAGGATTCACCCCACTCGCACTGGGAAAGACACTTGCGTCAGCAACATAGAGGCCTTGCGTTCCCCAGACACGCCCTCTCGGGTCCACGACACCAATCTTCTCGGTCGTGCTCATTCGGCACGCCCCCATCTGGTGCGCTGATATGAAGGGCGTCTCCGGCGTCCTGTTGCCATGCCTCTCAAGCTCTCCGAGCCAGGCTCGGAAGCGCGGGTCCGCAACGCCGGCGTCCATCACAGAAGCGAGGACATCGTCGGGAGACGTCTGTGTCCCCGCCGACGTAGCGTCGGAAGAGATCTCAGTCGTCCCGTCTTGGATGAAAGGACGCATCCCCGGTAGCGACACGTGGATCTCTAATGCACCCTGTAGGTACAGGATCTTGGCGAGGGCAATGTTACCGGTCATGACGTGCTTGCGGTCGAAGGCGGAAGGCGTGTAGTGCACACGCGGTTGGCCGGAGTGAGGGTCAGGATAGACGTAGCCTGGGTCGCGGTCACGGACGATGGAGATGTAGCTGTTCATGTGCCGGTACTTGAGTGCGCGTGTTTTGAAGTCGATGCCGCTGTCCCAGTTGAGGAACTGCAGAGAGTAGCAGGGCTGCAAGGCCGAGACGTCAATTGAGAATCGATGGGGACACCATGGCTCGGAGCTTGTGCTTACCATCATGGACATACACTCCAGCTTGACCCCGTGACCCTTATTGTCTTGATTCTCGAAGGTATTAACAACGGTGGTGAGGATCCCTCCTTCCCATGGCCGAACGTCCTCCTTGAAGAAGGCTGTCACGGCGTTAACGGGATGAAGGTACAGATTCCTGCCAATTTGTGGGTTCTGTAGAACAAATTTATCATCAGCGCCGACAAGACACGGGACTGGGCTGCTCACCTTCAAGCCGCTGTTCTTCAGGATGACAGGACTCCACAGCGTGCCACTACTTATGATGACCTTCCTGGCCCTGACAACAACCTCCCTCACGGTCTTCTCCTCCTCGGGGCCGTCCAGGGCGCCGTTCTTTCCTCTGCTCGTCCAGGTGCCGACGACACCGACCGCCTTCTTCTTGCCCTTCTGCTCATCAAACAGCACCCTCTTCACCTTGAAACCCTCAGCGAATGCCGCCCCAGCCTCAGCCGCATCCGGGAACCACCCGTTAACCGGCCCCTTCTTCTCACCGCTCCAACATCCCAAACCGCAATGGCCCTCGGAATGCTCGCCCCGGCCCGTGTTCTGCGGGACCTTCTTCGCGAGCCACCCCAGCTTCCTCGCGCCATCCAGCAGAACCTGGTTCCCGTGGTTGGGGGTGAAGTCCTCATGCACACCCATCTGGCCGCACACGCGGTCCAGGCAGTCCTGGAACTCCTGCGTGTCGAAGAACCGGAGGCCGCGGTCCTCCGCCCATTCCCTCCGCACGAAGCCCTGCGTCTGTAGGCTCGCGCTCCAGTTGACGGTGCCGCCGCCGCCGAAACACGAGCCCGCGACCACGAGGATCGAGTTGTCGTCGGATGCTATAGCCCCGGAACCGTCGATCATGTGCAGCAGGTGCTCTGGAGTGGCCATGGGCAGCGCCGTGTTGTCGAAGTGGTAGCCCTTGTCCAGGACCAGCACGCGGTGGCCTGCCTCGGCGAGGTTCTTGGCGCACACGCCAGCGCCGCAGCCGGCCCCGACGATGACGACTTCCGTCTCGATCTCTGCTGGGGGAGGGGGGTTGGACCCGTGGGCTGATGAGGCGGGCGGGAACTGGATGAATTCGTAGGGGTATGTGGGCGGTGGTTTCCAGCCGACCGGCGTGGTGGGGAATCCGGATAGGCGGATGAACGTCGGGTTGCTGGCTGTGAAGACGACCTTGGCGAGGGACGTGAGTTGCCTGAACAGACCGCGGACGGAAGGAATGTAGCTCGTCCTCCATCTATGGAGGATCTCTCCGCGCTGGTGTACGGGCAGCTGTGTCATGGGCGTTGAAGTGCCTGTCAGGATGGCGGCGGTTGCTCGGCTGGCCAGACTTTGTCAGCTTCGGGTCCAGTATGCTGAGGCAGACGCTGAGGGAGTTCATACTAGGTCAACAACCTGAGCACAGTCGTGAGAAGGTTCCTGGTTTCTTGGGGCAGGTTGTGTAGCATGCCCTGCAGGAGCTGCTGAAAAACTATATCGTCTGTTGCCTTCTCGGCCAGATATTGGTCTATGTCCTGTTCCTGGATCGAGGCCGAGTCGAGAACCACGCTGTTGTCTCGCAGATGGGACACGATGTCCCGGTATTTCTCATCTGGGATGTAGGACACACCAAGCTTTCTCCTCCTCGGCGCCGTCGATTCCTTCTGGATTGGGGTCAGGACGCCGTCCATGATGGCAAGGAGCATGCGCCATTCATCCGGGCCCATGGCCTCAGCGACCTTGAACCGCCATGGTATGCCGGTGGGCCTCACTGCCGTCAACCCGTCGGCCATTTTTGGAGAAATGGGCTCCTCGATGAAGATATGGGGGGCCGTATGTACAGGGAAGAATATAGCGCAAAGGGCCAAAGAGGACGGGTGTGCCGAGAGAATGTGGGTGACGAGTAACGATGATCTTGCACACTAGAGCACTAGGAATAGAGCGAAAGTGAGTGAGATGGCTGTGTAAGTAGTATTAAAGCTCTTTAAGGGTCCAGGTGTCGGCTATGCAGGCGCTAATATGACCGTGTTGAATCTCAAACCAACCCCACAAAAATCACTCTCTGTGTTGAGCTAGGCCGCCTGACGCGGTCTCTAGAGAACCTGGAATCCGGCTGTTGGCTGTTCAGCAACAAGCCGTGCTGGGGCCCAACAAGCGTTGGCTGTAGCGGACTTGCGTTAACGTCGTGGGCAAGGCTGTTCGTTGTGTGAGGAGTATTGTGTGCATACAAAGGCAACCGGTCAGCGCCGTTGTTTTAAACTCAATGCCTCGGCCTAGGAGGCAGAACACATGCTCCGTTTCAGCGCTAGGTCTCGACATAATCAATATGCGGAGATCTTTGGGGGGGGGGGGCCATCATCCCCACGAAAATATCCGGTGGAGGGCATCAACCCAGCCGCCCCGAGTTCGGGCTCGGTGAAACAGCCGGTTCCTTTGGGCCCTGCAGGTCCCTGTTCGTCCCGGGGCCCCGGATCGACTCTGAAATTGTGGCTCCGGCGGTGGGACCCAGAAAAGGCTCCTTGACATTCGCCCATCTTGTTCCCACTGTAGCTACGACGTTGCCGGCGCTCGGCGTTTACGCGGTACCGATGACTTGCTTTTGCCCACGAGGAGACGCGTTTGTACAAGGGGATCTTTGACTGCGCAGGAACGGGAAAAGTGAAGTGGTGTCATATGCTGCCTCGTTGGCTATTGCTTCACCATGGGGGTGCTCGCCGTGCCCCGCCCTGCCAGCCGCCCGCCATGAATAACTAAAGAGAGAGGCCCGTGACGCCTCAGGCCGTCCTGGCCTTCTGTGTCTGGTACGACCGATGCCAGTTCTCCGTACAGCCAGGGTGCTCACCATTCTTGCCGCAGCAGTCCCAGTCCACACGGTCCGGGCACTCCTGGAACATCTCCTCGACGGTGTACTCGGGGTCACCCTCGAAATTATCCAGCCAGAAGTCAACGCCCTCGACCACGTCGCCTAGGTAGATCGGCATCCTCTCAGTGACGTGGACCCTCAGGTGCACCACCACCCCTGATGGCGTGCGAGGTGCGGGATGAGCAGAGAAAACACACACCTGGGTGGTACCGGCACGCCTCCGACCCGTTCTCCTCCTCCGTGAACGTCGCGCTGCACTGGATGCACACGTGCACCTCGGGGGGCAGTCTCCTCTTGACGCCGGCGGAGGCCGGCGGGCTGGCTGCGGCCGCAAGCTTGGCTGCGGCGGCGGCTGCGTTTCGCCTCTCCCTCTGGACGTGCCGCTCGAGCCTGTCTATCAGCTCCACCGCCTTGCGCCGCGTGGACTGGTCCTCGCAGAGGGACAGGAGTGTCTTCCGCACGATGTCGTCGGATGCCCGGGTGACACGCCCAATGATGTTCATGCTTCCAGGCTGGCTGGCTGACCGTAGGCTTTGTTACGCGGTAGGGGATCAACTTTGTGTAGTTTTGGGGAGCTAATCCGGGCGAGAGAAGCTTGGGCTCGAGGAGAGGACGACAGGCATTCCTGCGGCCTGCCGTGGGGGGGGGGGGGAAGAATTCCAAGGTCGCGCGGGTGGGGCAGGGCAACAGCAAAGGTAACAGCAAAAGCAATGGCAAAAGCAATGGCAAAAGCAGCAGCAAAAGCAACACCTCGCGTAAGCCTCCCTGCTCGCGACCACGTGAACCTCACGTGAGACTATTCGTTACAAGAGCTGGTCAATGTGGTCAGGATGTCGAGGGGGGGGGGGGGGCGCTACTCATGTTGTATTTGCTGTTGCCGTTGCATGCCCTGGGTTAATACGAGTCAAGGGAGGCTGGGTGAGTATTCGCTGGACCGAAAAAAAAAAGAAAAAAAAGGAAATGACTTCCGGATCAAAGAAGATCTAAAAGGAAGGTTTGTAGGCTGGTATGCCCACTATCAGAATCGAACTGATGACCTTATCATTACTAGTGATACGCTCTACCACTGAGCCAAGCGGGCGATGTCAACCCGATTTTTAATTTTACTCATGTAGGGGTCTGTGCTGTAGATCGTATGGGGACAGCGAGGTTGGTCCTGGAAGTTTGAGAGGGGTCTCACGAGTCGAGGTTGTGGACCTGCCTTTCTGATCACGAAGCGAGGAACCCACGGCGCGGGTGGAGGGTGGGGGAAGCACAATAGCAGTAGTCAAGGAAGAGAGTGTGGTGCGGGAACATACAGCGGAGGGGCAGCACGAGAGGCGGCATGAGAGGCCCCTGTGTAGAAGTAAACCCGGCCATGCATTTGTCTAGATCCAATGTATTCGTTTTTGACATGTAGACAGTCTGATCCGAGATCCTCCTGAAATACGCCGTGTGCAAGACAGATCCACCTCCCGGCCCTGTATATCCATTTTCGTCATATCGTTTTCAAGAAAGCGACCCTGTAACTCCGTACCTTGCCCTATAAACTGTATCCGGATTGTTTTGAACTGCGAGGAAGGGTATAATCTGTGTCGGGGTCGATCGTCGTGAAGTCTGTTCTGATGTGCGGTCTACCCCCGTTCTAGCATGCCCTCTAGAGTCTGAGCCTGTATCGCCCCGTCTAATGTATGCCGTCTAGTGGTGTTCTTCGTCCTCGTCTTCGCCGTCGTCTAGTCGTGTAGTGAGCAGGTTGAACTTCTTCCCCTTGCAGGCCTCCACGATCTGCTGGGGGATGCCCCTGGGCCCCTCCGCCAGGATCAACGTCTTCAGGTTCCGCACCATGTACTCGCTGTTCTCCAGCGCGCCGGCGAACAGCTCCGTGACCACCTCGTCGCTGCCGGTCTCACCAAAGAACTCCAGGGTCTCGAGCTCGGGCGGGAAGCCGACCGAGTGCAGGCGCGGCTTCTTGGACGTCTTGCCGAACAGCTGGGTGTCGAAGTTCAGCCGCAGCGTCCTGACCGCCACGAAGTCCCGCATGCGCAGCACCTTCCGGCCGCCCAGGGTGGGGTGGTCGATGACGATGGTCTCGAGGGTCTCGGCGCAGGGCTTGAGCGCCATGACGAACTCGTTGATCTCGTCGCTGCTCTCCTCCAGCTCGGGCCGCGGGTCGGCCGTGTGCGACATGTGGAACTCCCTCAGCGTCTCGGGGAACTCCATGATGTCGGCGAGGGCGTCGTCGTTGATGTCGCACTCGACCAGGTGCAGGGCCCTGAGGGCGGTGCTGTGCGGGCGCTCGAGGCTGTCGAAGCCGCGCTCGTCGAGCCGGGCGCGCCGGATGGTGAGGGTCTCGAGGGTGGGGTGCGTGAAGATGTGGATGTTCTCCTGCAGGTCCCAGTACTCGCCGCCGGGGCACTGGTAGAAGAGGGAGCAGGTCTTGAGGCAGGCGAGGTCGAAGGGCCCGTTGAAGAGGGTGCCGATGCCGTGCAGCAGCTTGACGGGGACGGCGATGTCGAGGGTCTCGAGGTTGGACATGGTGGAGAGCGTGCGCGACAGGCCGTCGATGCGGTCGGGAGAGTAGTGGGAGCGGTCCAGCGGCGCGTCCAGGATCAGGTGGGACAGCTCGGAGCCGGGGTACTCAAGCTTGACGTCGGTGATCATGGACCCGCGGCGGGGCCGGCGGTCGAGGGTCTCGCTGAAGATGAGGTGCTGCTCGGGCGAGTCGAAGAGCAGCGTCTTGTAGAGCGAGGTGTCGGCGAGGTGGTGGTACCTCTTGCTGGCGAGCGACATGCTGCAGAGGTCGGGGCGAGAGTCCCTGGCGAGGATGTCGAAGACCATCAGCAGCAGCTTATCCGGCAGCATGGCGAGGCGGTCCACCTGGCGCCGGCGGTGGGCGGCTGCTGCATCGTTCTCGTCGTCGTCGTCCTCCTCCTCCTCGTCGTCGTCACGATGGGGACGCCCATCGGCACAACCGTTCTCGGCGACATCGCGGGACATCCTCGACGGGTGGCGATGGCAGTCGCAGGCGGGCGCGTGAAGATCTGGTAATCCTCGCAGGGAGAATGCGCTCGAGAGGGGCGTGAGAAGCGTGGCGACGACGCTGTGTGCCGATGAAAAGAAGGAGGCTCTCATGACGAGAGGAGGAAGTGGGAAAGGTGGAGCGAAGGGTGGAGTGACGGTGACGAAAGAGGAATGACAGGTCGCCGGCCTGCCAGAGACCAGGCAGGATAAGGTTGGTGCCTCAGCCCAGATGGACTCAGACGGGGCCCAGCCCAAACCAGGTGAGATCCTCAAGCCCTCAGCCGCGCCCAGCTCGCTCAAGCACTCAGGAGTAGCGTGGCCTTATGAGTTTGATAGCACATCATAGATGAGCAACCGTCATAGATGAGCAACCGCACCAAGGTACACCACAACATAGATCACATGATTAAGGACCTAAGATGAGGAACACCAGAGCCACACAAACATCAAGGGAACATACTGCTGTTGTGTTGCACTGCACTATTGTCCCGGAGTGAATTATGCTGAGGGGGCTGGTGGCCTGATGTTGGTTCTGTACCATAGCACGATGACAGTGGTGTTTTCCCCTGCCCAGCAGCCGGATACTGGCCCGTCTTGTAGGCGGCCTGGAAAAGGGCTTAGTGCTGCACCAAGGTTCCCCCGCTCACGGCACCCCCGTGTTTTTCCCCTGCCTCCCACTAATGACCCCCATCCTCAAGCCTATATCAATAAACTAGGCAGCTGGAGAAACAGAAGACAGGGCTGGAGGAACCAGGACAGGCTGGGTAAGTTGTACCTACCATAGTACTATGTAAGTGATATATTTTATTTCGTTTGCTACAGTCACCCATATGCACGCACACACACACACACTTCCCCCCCCCCCCCCCAACGGCATTATTGATGTCCTCCTGTATTAGGCACAGCCCCCCTCCCTTCTCTTTCGATGCTGTGTTCTGTGGGTTTGGGATGGGACGGAATCCTTGCCGGGGCGGGGGTGTTGTGCAGGTCACCTGCGGCGCAGACCTTGAGGCCCTCCACAATAGTACAGACTACATACAGGAGGATCCGACAGCGCAGCAGTCGTCTAAACTTCACATCTGCACCCGGGCATTTGCAAGGTGCTCAACTTCCGAGCGATGACCGGCCGAATAAGCCCCGTGGGCGATAAACACCCTCAAGAGTCAAGCCACGACACCTGTGAGTTAGGACGGGCTTATATGATCCCTGCCCACCCCCCCCCCCCCAAAAAGTACCACACATACTACAATGGGACCTATCCTGATCTGAACGTGCAGCACCACCTCTGGACAGCAGGCATACAGTTCGCATAGCACCATCACCACCTGATGCCAGGTGGGACCCGTCGTGTCTACCAACGGACGAGACTGATGACGAGCCTCGCTGGACGGAGCTGCAGGTTGCATCACGGAACGGGGACCTCGGCCGGGTCACCGACATCCTCGCACGCTGTGATGATGCGTCTCAAAGAGCAGAGGTGGTGAACACACCCCCCTCTGGTTGGTACGGCCAGACCGCCTTGCAGGCTGCCTGTCTACACGAGCACGAAGACGTCGTCCGGGCCCTGCTTGAAGCCGGGGCCGATATATCTGCGCCGGGCGGCAACAACATCTACCGCAATGCCTTTGAACTGGCGTGTGGGACGGGTAATTGTACCCCATCTCCCTGAATGCACCCCAACCGTGTACAACCCGCGGGAGAGCGTACGCTGAGAGTGAGAGACCATAGGCAATCTGCGTCTTGTTCGCATGCTCCTCGACGCGGGGGCGACCCAGTACGTCAGCCCTGCGAGGGTGACTAGATACCAGGGTCGCACACCTGTCCAGGCTGCAGCTGAGGGCGGGCACTCGGAAGTGGTCAACCTCCTCCTGGAACTTGGAGCAGACATCAACGCCCCGGCCTCTCCCAATTCGGGTGTGACGGCGCTGCAGGCGGCATGCTACCGCGGACATACAGACTTGGTCAAATTGTTGATCGCAAGAGGCGCCGACGTCAACAGCAGGCCGGGCAAGTATGGAGGCTATACAGCCCTCCAGGCAGCATGCCTGATAGGGGAGACCGACATCGTTGAGATCCTCCTCAAGAACGGCGCAGACATCAATGCGCCGGGGGCCGTGAACCACGGAGGGACAGCTCTTCACGCCGCTGCCGCAGGGGGTCACATGAGCATTATAAGGAGGCTGGTGGAGGCTGGTGCCGATGTCGATGCCCTAGCTGGGCCTCGCGGCCAGACACCCGTACAGACCGCGTTCGTCATCGGGAGTACGGATATCGTGGACGTGCTGGTGAAGGCCGGTGCCACTGGACTATTCACTGGCGGCAGGATCTTGTTCGGGAATACCAGGATCAGGAGTTGGTCAGAAAGCGAGATGAACATTGGCCATGGAGGAACCTAGGCGAATCTTCTGGAGTCGAGATCCGTCCACATCCAGGCACGCCTGTGTAGGCCCAAGACTGCTGAAGAAGATACCTTGTGCTTCTCGTTTTATTATTTATCCGCTCGTCTTGATGGATGCTGATATAGGTGTGCGTCGGCGATGCTATGATAATAAACACAAAAAATTCCGGACAGCTCATGCTGGCTAGCTTATCAGTCGGAATGGATACAGACCAAAGCGAAGACTGCGAGCCCTAGAGCTGAGCAACGCCGGCCCGAGGAGTTTCTGTTGTGGGCTAGCCTTTTGTGAAGCACCGGCGTATGTTTCGTGTGTACTGAGTACATGCCTGAGCTTGCTTTGCCACCAGTGTCAAGGTGAGATGTAGATCATTTTCGGATACAGATTCTCCCAAATACGCGCTCCGGCCAAAAGACACCCGAGATGTTTTCAGCCAGGGCCGCCTTGCGGCTATATATACGCTCCTATGACAACATAGTGTGGTGTAAGATTCGGAAGATTCCTTCTCACATCTCTCTTGGCTGCGACCCCTCCGGGCTTATCCAGGACTTCATGAGGGCCTTCTTCGCCACGTCCGCACTCCCCGGGCCCACGAGTCGCAAGTCCTCCCAATCGCCCACCAGCACCGAGGTCCAGAACCGGCATCCTTCCCAAAGACGGATGGAAAGTGAACTTCTGCCTCCCCTTCTCCGATAAATATCCCATGAGTTGTCCAACTGTCACTATCGTGGTTGGCTTGAAAGACAACACTTGCAGCGTCTCGTCGGTATATCGGGTCCAGGGATGCCACCTCGATCTTGCCTCTCAGACCATCGCCGCCGTAACTGGGTGCCATATCTAGCATCCGTCTTCGTCCCCTTGGTTCAAGTCGTTTCGAAGCCCACAAACGTGGATGTACTCGACCGGGGCCGACTAATATTTAGCCAGGCAGTGGGGGTTTATTCGCAAAGTATACCCTCTTCTTCTTCCTATTGTAGTGCGGCTGGGAGGGCTGACTGGTGTATGGGTTAACATGCGATTAGCTATCTTCGCAGTCCTTGCTACCGACATACAGTGCATAATGCTAACTAACGGCAATATAACACATTAATAGCCTCACTTCTCTTATCTCAGCCAGTCCGGGATATCCATTTCGGACCGGCTAAAACAAGACAAATCGAGGTCAGGGAATAAATTTCCTAAGACGCTGGTATTGTGGTATAGAGTATCCACCTTGTATACTTATTAGACTAACTTGTTACAGATGAAATATTTAAGACGTGATGAAGACGCACCTCTGTTGATGATGGCTGGTCGAGCTGTTGGAGGCGAGTGAGCCAAGGGTGATCTTGAGGCTGCGTTCCACTTGTTGATATGGAGGACTCGCTTTCCAGATGTCAGTAAAAGTGAACGGGAGAATGTAAAGTTGCCACATGAGTTCTCACCTCCACGTCCCGATCAGTCCGCTACCGTGTAGTGTGTTCTTCATCTCCTTAAGCTATTAATGTATGAGTTAGCATCTAGAAAAGGGAGTCTAGCCTCTATTAGGAAACATCACTAGTACTGACCAGAAACTGAGCGGGCTTGAAATATTGTGACAGTCGCTCCACAAATGTGAAAAGAGTTTCGCATTGTTCTAGTATGTCACTGCCTTGGAATTCCCTCTCTAAGCTGGATGGGCTCCCCGTCGAGGAGCCCATCAGCTGGACCTTGATGGACGCATAGCACATCGTAGCCAAGCTTGGGTCGAGAATCCCCAGGCCTTCATCTTCGCTCCCTAGCTCGGACTGAACCATGGAGAGCGTCTTAGCCATGCCGCGGGCGTGATAAACGCACAGTTCTTGCGTACTGCTGATCCATCCTTGAGGGGCCAGAAGGAACATGTCGTGGACTCGCGGCATGATGTGCGTCTGCAGCGCGAGCCTGTAAAGCTCGCAATGGAGCATGTCGTGCCAAAGGTGTAGCATGACCATAGGCCCGAGCTGGGGAGTGTGGTGGCGGTCGAAGAGGTTCTCCCTCCGCAGCTGAAGGCGACTTGGTAGATCCGTGTGCCATCGAGAGAGCCTTCGCAGACAAAATATGTAGTCTGACCCGGGGTCCCATGGCGGCAAGGAGTCGGGTTCTGGAAGCCCCTCGATATAGCTATTACAAGTCAATTCGGAAGAACTCGACGCTGAGTCTTGATCAAAGTTTGGAATAACTATTAACGGGAGGAGGAAGAGAGACGGGGAAAGATGGGGGGGGGGGGGGAAGACGAGAAGACACGGGTTAGGGAATCCTAAGAAGTCACAAGACAAAAGGTTAGCATGGCAGGATAGAGAAGTGATGTATCTTACCGTAGTATCACATAACGTATGCTAACCAGTGATACATAGTGCCCCATGATGCCTACTGTGTCGGAAGCCACGTCGCTATGGGAGAACCCATCGCTCTCAAGCGACGGAAGAGGAGTTATGCAAGGAACATCGTACCTGATCGCAAGTTATAACTCTGTTTGCCGTAGACTCGTACAATGCAATGATGATGTGTGGAAGGGCATACTTACTCAAAATTGTAATCCTCGCATGGCAACTGGAGTTTGATGCTCTCCGCCGGGCAAAAAGTCAGCTCACGCATCCCTGTCGCCGTCATCCTGTCTACGCTATAACAAGCAAACATGACTCTCCTCATCTCCTCCTTTTCTACCCACCGCAGGTCCTCGTTATTCTTGCCTCCTGCCCACTTGGACTCGTCAAAGAGCCGGAGCTTCAGCGCAAAGCGGTTGGCGAGCGCGGCAAGGAGGAAGGCTTGGTTGTAGTCACCGCTATAGACGGCATGTTTGCAGAGGATAAGAGCCGCCATGGCATGCTGGAGGTTGATGCTTGAAGTCCTCGTCATTAGCTGCTGCATGGCTAGCTTCGACCAGCGGCTTGCCTGGCTGTTGCTTGTAGAAGGCTGCGGCTTCGTCACTGGAAAAGTCGGTCGGTCGATGAACCGAGCTGTGATCGCACATATGGCCAACAGTAGTGTCTCAGACGCTCGACCATCCCGTAATTGGCGTTTGAGGATTCCGCGATGGATGAAGCCATTGCTTTGGTAAGATGCAACATGAGTAAAGAAAGCGTCGACATATGGATGTATATTGTCAGGTAAACGATCGGTCTCAGGCTGTGGAGCTGCTATGGTCTGCAGCAAATGTGGACTGCCTTGGCCCTGTAAGGGGCCCTGGGAACGAGCCTGTTCGGGATGGGTAGCAGGCCCTAAAGTCTCTAAGAAATTTGTGAGTAAGGAACAGGAAGACGATGCGGTGGGAGCTGGATGTCTTGAACTCGTGGAACAGTCTACGGTAGGTTGCTTACCGCTGGAGATAAGCCCGTTGGAATTTACAATAAGGGGAGGCGGGCGCTGTGTCTGTCCCTGTGAAGGCACAGCCCCAACGAGGACGACTGATTCAGCCTTCGTCTCTTTATAAATTCCCGGGTGCGGCAACTCCTTCTTCCTGCGTTGCTTGGCCCGATCAATGCGGCTTCTCGCAGTGGCTGTGAGCCTCACGTCGTTCCCCCTCTTCGAATCGGCATATACGCACTCGAGCTGCCTCAGTGAGCACCTGGTACAGCGGGGTAGAGCCTGTGAGCACTTGCTACGTGCCTTCCGACATTGTTCACAGGCTGACTGGCGATGGCCTACAACCGAAGGGAGAGATGGGTCCTCCAGAGGTGCGAACCCGCGGGATTTGTACGGGGTACCGGCAACGGCAACGTCGGTAAAGTCGCAAACTAGCGACCTCCTCTTGCAATTATTACAGGCTCCAGGTGTCTCATCGCATTTGACCTTTCTTGCACGGCAGGTGAGACAGCCTGTGCGGACCCGCCTGACCTTCTGCTCCAGTCTTGTAGATGATCCGCTCGGGCCCGGTATGGACTGATTTATGGACGGAGTACTGTCAGTCGAGACCGGCGGAGAGGTAGTACTGTTGGGTCCCAGGTGTGGATTCGACAGTGGGTGTCCGGAAGCCATCGCGCCGCGAGGAAGGTGATATTGAGTTGTTTTAGCGAAAGAAATCCGGTTGTGGGAGGCGTTGAAAGTACAGATTGCCACATGCGAGCCGAAAGTCGTCCACGTTGGTTCTGAAGCGACATCCCCGGGCGCTGTCAAGCGAGAACCGGCATGGAGAGCAACATGAGGTGGACTAGCCGCGCGAGCTCCAGCCTATAGCTAATCCCGGCGTGGCTCGGATCGCAGGAGGGCTCGCCTTCAAGGGTGACAGTCAACTCGGGGTTAGCTGTGCCGGATCGCCTGGCCAGCAGCATCCGCATCCAAGCGTTCCTTAGACCGCCTTGTCTAAGCGAACTCCTCGATCACACATGTTATAGCTTGTGCGATATCGCTCTTATATTATTCTAGCGTTTCGGTTAAAAAAAATTTAATTTAATATATATATATATATATATATATTGTGGAGATGGTATGCGTTATACTGATGGAGCGGCCCTCGATCGATATGGTTTAACGGTACCGGCTGGGTTAGACGGGCGGAGGTATAGCGACCACGATAAGCGAGAGCTCCGCGACCCACCTGAGCGACAACATAGAAAATTACTCGGACTATACAAAAGAAACCATCGTTAGGTATCCTAATCGGAATTGTTAAGTAGTATTGTGTGATACTGTCAGCCGTGGAGCAGAGCTCCCCGGGACGGGTCTCCGTTTGAGATATCATTCAGACAAACAAACATGCCTCTAACCAATCCGGTTTTGGTCGAGACGGGCCTCGTTGCGGGCTTTCAGTCGGAACACAAACCTTCGGTCACCATCTTCCGTGGCGTTCCCTTCGCTGCCAGTACGGCCGGGGGGAATCGATGGCGAACCCCTCAGCCGCCAGAGCCCTGGTCAGGCGTAAGGGACTGCACCCAATTCGGGCCCATAGCTCCTCAACTGCCGCCTGGGCCGTTGTATTGGACGGAGGAGCAACTCCAGCCGCAACAGAGCGAGGACTGTTTGAATCTTAACATATGGACCCCTGCGCAACCCGAAGACCTCGGCCAGACCAAATTCCCCGTCTATGTTTGGATCTACGGAGGCAAATTTCTCTGGGGCGCGGGCACGGACAATAACTTCGACGGGACATCGCTCGCTTCCAAGGGCATCATTGTCATCACTTTCAACTACCGCTTAGGGATACTTGGCTGGCTGGCCCATCCTGACCTCTCCAAGGAGTCAGGACACAATGCCTCGGGCAACTACGGCCTCTTGGATCAGATCGCCTGCCTCAAGTGGATCCAAAGAAATATCAAGGCCTTCGGTGGGGACCCCGGAAGAGTCACCATCGGCGGGCAGTCGGCAGGCTCTGCTTGCGTAGGCCTACATCTCTACGGCCCAGAGTCCAAGGGCCTGTTCCACGGCGTTATTTCCCAGTCTGGGACCCGCCATCCCCGCGACCCTCTGATCTCGTGCCTCGCTCCCTCATATCGTACGAAGGAACAGGCCGAGTCCGAAGGAGAGATGATCCTCGCCGAGAAGGGAGCCAAGGACATGTCCGATATGCGAGCTATGAGCCTCGAAAAGCTGCTCGAGGGGAACCATCGCGACGACACGAGTATGTGGGGGCCGCCGCCATTCTACCGAGCATGTCTTGACGGCTGGCTGTTCCCGCGAACGTACGAGGAGACATTGCTTGAGGGCACCATGAACGACGTGCCGTTACTCAACGGGCAGAATGCGGACGAGAGTGGCAATTACACCCATCCAGACTTCAACGATGAAGACCTGGACGAAGTGGCCAGGATCAAATACGGGCCACTAGCCGAGCGCTGGTTTCAACTGTATGGGGATGAGGGCACGGCGCTTCAGAAGTGGAACGCCGCATGCCAGGAAAACTCACGAGTCGGGCCGCATCTCCACCACGAGCTGTGGGCCAGGCACGCAAAGTCAGACATATTCATCTACTTTTGGACGCACGCACCTCCGAAGCGGCGTGGTTTCCGCACTGATTATCCCGTACCGAAGGCGAAGGGATACGTCTTCTTCAACGGCTCCCGCACGGGCGCATATCACGCCGCCGAGATCCCCTTCGTCTTTGATTCGCTCTGGACAGCCCCCTGGGACCCTTACACGGATATGGACCGGTATGTGGCCAATATGGCAAGCCAATTATGGGCGAACTTCATCAAGACTGGGAACCCAAACGGTGACACTCACGGCACGCCAAAGTTTGCGCACTGGCCTACCGCCGCGCAGGATCCTGGCCATGTGATGGGAATAGGCAAGGAGATGAGACTGATTCCGAACGCAAAGAATGCGGAACGGGAAAAGTTCTGGAAGGACTATTTCGCAATACAGAAGAGGTGGTGAAAGGAATTGATCCGCATGTTTTGCTAGTTAGGCGGATCCTGCTTTTCTACCCTATCCCTAGTCTTCATTTGTGTTGTAGGGAAAGGGGAAAAGCTAGGGGTCTATGATAAGTAGACAGTGGATATATTGAATTGATCTGAATTGCAATTGTAGGAGGACCTCTGCAAGTACTGCCATCCCCCTTCTACCCGTCCTTAGCTTCTTGTTCCCTTTTCTCTTTCCCCTCCTCTGACCCCCTTCATCCAGATTTTGCCTCTGCTTTCTGCCTATTTTCTCTTCCACCATTTGTCTTTATTCTTTGCCATCTAATTTGCTCTGGATCTTTGGCCTTTTACCAGTCAGTGGTGGAAACACCTCAGGACCATCACTACCATAGTTGAGTCTATGCTAGGACCTACATACACCTGTCTTCATGTCACAGACAATGCGTACTAATTTACGTGAAGCTTCTAATGTTGTCCATTACTGACGCATAATTTCTTGGGACTAATGAGCTGCTCTTATGAACTTTTCAACAGTCCTCCCTTGCACGTCTTTCCCCTCTTTTCTGAAGTTGACCAGAACATTTTGCTGTACTTCTGGAAGATTTCTTGGTTACTTTTCCCCTTCCCCTTGCCCTTCAGTCTCATGATGCAGAATATCGCACCCATAGTTACCTGTACAGACAGTGTTACGGAATTTCCTCGCTGGAATCTTCCGGCTGAAGAGCTCGTCAATCTGGGCGTATGAGCGCCCTGTGTAGTCTGGGATGAAAAAGAAGGTGACCAAAAGAGTTATCACACCAAAGCACGCAAAGTAGATGGCGGAGCCTCCAACACCCAACCTGTTCGTCTCCAGCATATAGGGAATAGCAATGTTGTAGGTGACCCCAAGTATGCCGTTACCCAGCGCCCCAATAGTGGCTGTTTTCGCACGCAGTCGCATTGACCCAGATTCGCCGATGTAAATCCAGCCGCAGGCATTAGGTCCGAGTGTTGAACTATAGGATCCAATGCACAGAAAGGCCAGCATGATATGACCAGTTTCAAGGCTGTACGGCAATTTCATAGCAAGCCCTGAAACACCGATACCAACTAATTCCAAGTGAATTGTCAGCAAAAAAAAAACCAAAAACAAACCAAAAAAACCTGTACTTCTGTTGGAGCAAGGAGGGACAGATTCAGAGACACCACATCTGGGTTGTAAGCAGGAAGGCTAGGGCTGATACGCACTCATAGACATTAGTAGACCACATTGCCCCGTGAGGAGAAGTCTCCTCCGCCCAATTGTCTTAAACTCGCTCAGAAAAAAGACTGTCATGATGGCTAATATTTGGAGTGCAATGGCGATACACGTTGACTCAAGTGAGTTGGGCTGGCCAGCCAGCGTGAAACTACAACCACAGGGGGCAGGTCTCAGTATTCGACTCATCCTCCATGATTTGCGTGGGAGGGAATTTGCCTACAAATATGTCTTTTGGGGCCCGGTGATGACGTTGCCCGCAAGTGATGCCGTCAATGGAGGAAAGAAGGCACAGAACGTCCTCCGCAGGTCGGATCCTTTGAAACACTCGACGAAACTCGATTGTTTCATCTATAGAATCAGAGAATGGGTCAGCGAAGTAGAGATCCAAGGAAGCAATCCGTCATTCGCGGTGCGCACTCACCATTTCCTTTTTTCCCGCCTCCTGGCCGAGGGTATACTCGTACTCAGCGTAGATGAGCTCGCGGTCCTCTGCGGTGCGGTTGGGGTACATGAATAAGATCATCTTTTTTGCCTTTTCCGTTTTGCCGTGCATGATGAGCCACGCGGGCGATTCGCAGAGGAGGAAGACCTGAAAAGCAAGAACAATGACAGGAAGACAGACGCAGACGAGGAGTGGCATCCTGTACGCCCATTTATTATTGGCCTCGGGCCAGACTTCTTGACCCACGTAGCATAGGACGACAGAGATAAGGTCTCCGATGGACGCTGTGGTCGGTGAGCGGCAGCTCCGAGACTTCTTCACTTTGAGGGGTCACCCCTTGACAGAAACTCACAGATGAACAAGAAAAGAGATATCATCAGACCTCTGGCATTCCTGGGTGCCAACTCGCCGATGTACAATGGGGCCGTCGCCTGGGTGAGACCCGAAACAAAGGCGAGGAGGAACCTGGCGATGGCGAAGACTTTCCAGTTCGTGGCAACAAACTCGACGATGACGCCTATGATCATGACTGCTAGGTTAAAGAATATAACAGTGCGTCGGCCGAAGTAGTCCGCAATGGGACCCATGCTGAATTGGCCAAGGACCTGAGCTGGCGCAGCAACCGCGCTCCAGCTGGACAGGGAAAAGATCACGTGTGAGCAGAAGAACAGCTGAGTGTAGCAAGAGGTCAAGGATGATAAGCTCACATTGAGACCGTCTTGGGAGTCACAGCATACTTTCCACCAGACATGTAGCCCTCACCCATGACAAAGCAGAAAGACTGCGATCCAACAAGAGCGGTGACGGCTGTGGAATCTGTGCCGAGAATGAGCGCGCTGGCCTGTGTCAACACGGCTCATGTCAGCGATCAAATGAACGGCAACAGAACAGTACGTGAGGCTAGGGTGTCTATTACAAGAGCTGCTGCGACCACTGCAAAGACTTTCTTGTCTTCCTTGAATGTCTGCCGAACGGACTTGGCCTCCTGTAAAGTCGCTTGTTGCGCGACCTCGAGCTCTGCCACATGGTTTTTCTCGTCGACGACCACTTCCTCCTCTTCCGATCGAGTGATGGTCATGCCTTTATCGTCCATGTTGGAAGTCATGATACCCGCAGAGTGCCGATCAGAGCAGTTCTTGTGGCGCCCGCGGAGTTTGTTTACGTAGTATAGGTAGCGTCGCGGTCTCTTGCTAACGTGGTGGAGCGTACAGAGCTTGCGTTCACGGCCCCCACAGCCAAAAGAAGACCAGGAACACGTTCGTATGATCGGTCGGAGAAGTCTCAAACCATCTATGTGGGTGGTCGGTCAGCCAAACGCCGTGGGCTGAGGACGACCCATAAGACAGTAGACAGTTAGACGAGCCCCGTCACGTAACTGGCCAGTAAGGAAAAAAGGGGCTCGGAGTTAAAAGGCCGTGCCGTGGAACACATATATCAGATCACTCGCCTGAGAAGAAACGGAGGAATAGTTATCACTCAGAAGAAACAAGACCAAAGGGAAGAAGGACTCATGCTGTACCTCTAAGCTAGTTATATACCTAATTATCTTAACTCTCTGGGAAGGCAGTGTGTCTTCTGGCGCTCAAACTCGATCTCCCCAACTCAATATTTGAGCACCTTCGGTCTGTCAACAGCACACTTTGGACGCTAGACCTGGTCCCCGTGGTATCCCCCGATCTGCGGGGAATCCCTGGAGCGAAGTGGGGAGATTTAGGCGAGCGATGGGAACGGAACAGGACGACTATGACTCTCTGGAGATCTCGCTTAGAGGGGCCAGCCCGCTGCCGCCAGGTGGTGCATGTGCGTGTAGCCGAGAAGACCCAGAGGGCGACTGGAAAAGAGATATCCCGCACATGCGACCACGTCCGTATAAGCGACTAAACTAGCGACCCCGACAACACCTTTCGAGAGATGGTGAATATTGTGCGGGTAATTTGCGCCTATAAGGTTCCAGGGTTAAATTCCGGTGCCGGTGGGTGGCGGCAACAGCAGCACGCATTTTCACGGGAAACCTTCCATGAGATTTCATAATTATCCCGGCGACCTGCCTCTCAAGTCCTTATCAGTTTTGGAAAGCTTCTGTTCCAACTCAAGGCAAAGCAGGAAAGATGGGGGATATTACCGTGGCTTCACAACAGTTGCCTACAGTGCATACAGTCCCAATTGCCACAGCAGATGACGAGATTTTACATGATCGCCCTCAGGAAGCATCAGAAAAACCGGATCCCGGTCAAGATTCGGAGCAACCGCCTCGCATAGAAGAGGTAGAGCGTGGCAGGGAAGCGGATGAGAGTGGTGAAGAGGCCGCCCCGACGAGCGAAAAGCACAAACTTCAAGACCAGACGAACCTACTGCCCTTCAGACAACTTATGGTCGTATTTGTTGGTTTAAGTTGTGCGTTATTCTGTGAGTGAGATTTCTTTTCCTTTGGATCCCAGTAGCAAGCATAGCGACCACCAGACTAATACCATCTCTTTTGTGGATTTACAGGCTCACTTCTCGACCAGACTATGTGAGTCGATTTTGCTTCCTGGATCACACTCTGGTGCAAGCCTCACCTAATTTGATTATAGCGTGTCGACAGCACTTCCTACACTTGGCCGAGTCTTTAATGATGCCTCTATATCCTCATGGGTTGGGACTGCATACCTTCTCACCTCGACAGCCTGCCAGCCTTTATATGGTCGCCTTTCCGACATCTTCGGCCGAAAGGTGATACTTCTCGGGAGCATGGGATTTTTTCTGGTTGGGTCAATACTATGCGCAGTGTCGCAGGGCATGATCATGCTCATAGTCTTCCGTGAGTTGCCAAGTCTGATCTTTTACGATTTCGATTTGTTCATGCCTTGTTAACTGTCATGTTCCAGGGGCTATATCGGGCATTGGTGGAGGTGGTATACTAACTTCTGTCATGATTGTGACGTCCGATGTGGTGTCATTAGAGCAACGAGGCACATATCAGGGCATTCTTGGAGTAGTGGTGGCTATTTCCAACTCGATCGGCCCGTTGGTAGGCGGTGCCTTTTCTGAAGCAGTTTCGTGGCGTTGGTGTTTTGTAAGTCAACGTACTTGAGCCAGAACTGCACTCATACAAAGAGAAGGTCGACGATGGGCGCTGATTTGTTACCTGCGCATAGTATATCAACATTCCTCTAACAAGCACTGCCATCATCGTGGTCGCCTTTGTCCTACCTCTCAAGCGACCCAAAGGAAACGTCAAAGGGAAATTAATTAAAATTGACTACCTGGGCTGTGTTACGATGCTGGCTGCTGCTATCTTGATACTCCTCCCTCTGTCTTGGTCTGTGCTATGCATAATTGAGTCTTGCTGTTGCCTCCTCTCTTCCCCCCGACTCTATCTCTCTCTTGCTATCATATAATTCTAACAGCATTTCTAGGGGTGGAACCAAATATGCCTGGAGCTCAGCCGGATTCATTGCTCCCCTAGTCCTTGGCATCGTCCTGTTTGTTGCCTTCATCATTATTGAGTTCAAAGTGGCTGCACTGCCACTCATCCCCAGTGAGATGACTCCTCAAGACCTGAGTATCTGGCCTCTCCCCACAGGTCACCTGGCTGAACAATATCGCAGTGCACATCTTCAAGATCCCAACTGTCGCGGGTGCCTATGTTGGGGCATTCTTTACAGGCTTTATGTTCTATTGCAATCTATATTACGTAAATATTCCCAGCCATGAGCGTTCGCAAATTACTTGCGACTTCTAACCAGTGTCACTTTCAGCTCCCCCAATTCTACCAGGTCGTCCGTGGCGCGTCCCCGATCCGCTCAGGTGTATTGCTTCTTCCACTTATTTTGGTCCAGACCGTGACGTCTTTCACGGCCGGCTTCCTCGTCTCCAAGACAGGTAACTACCAGCTGAATCTCTGGTTTGGCTTCGCTATCTGGGCTGTCGCCTGTGGCCTACTCTCCACAATATCACCAGCCATCTCCGATGCCCGCCTTATCGGCTACCAGATCCTGAGCGGCGTCGGGGCTGGGCAGACATTCCAGACCAGCCTGGTCGCGATCCAGGCGAGCGTGGTGAGAGCAGATATGGCGGTAGCGACGGGTACGCGGAACTTTCTGCGATTGCTTGGTGGGACTGTCGCCCTGGCTGCTTGTGCTGCTATCTTGAATAATACAGCAAAGTGAGTGTAACCCCTACTTGAGAATGATACCCTCCTGCCACCGATCCAGCTTCAATAGCCTGATGAGACTAAACTTTCACTATAGGACCGATCTCGCATCTATTCTTTCACCAGAGATGATCGACGACATCGTATCAGATCCTACAAAAATTGCGGCTGGTACCCTCGGTTTATCTGCCGCACAGTCGTCTGCCGCCATCCTAGCTTATAGTAAGTCGTAATCATCGGAATACTCGCTGCTACGAATTGTAAATCTAGGATCGGGTAGATGCTAACGGAACAAAAAAAAAAAAAAAAGCACATGGCATTAGGAACATCTACTATTTCATGATTCCATGCTGCTGTATCTCCTTCTTCGCCACGCTTTTCTTCGTTAGAGGTCACAGTCTAAAGAGAGAAGACGATGCGAAGTTGCAGGAAGATGGCAGACGATGGGCAGCAAGTCATCAAGGGATGTTGAATCGCAAAAAGAAATCCAACGTGGCGAATGATCCAAAAGTGACGCCAGATGGCGAGGTTACGATTACATCTTCGGAACCTACGGCTGGCAAATAGATATAGAATACAGTAGTATAGCTTGGAAACTGCCATAGATGGATCACAGGGTTGTATAACAGGTCCAACTACAAAATGTAGTGTATTCACGCTGATCTTTACGAAATGCAAGTCAGGGGCTGGGCGAGATTGCATTCTATTATGTGAACATTGCACAGTAATCTCTGACAATCGGTATAATAATTACTACCGTATCCTGTTCAGCAATTCCACTCAAATTCATTAAAACATATGCGTGAATCTTTTCCTACTCTCTTCTCAATGACTCCCACCAAATCTCATTCCTAGTAAGAAAGTGTTTCATATAGCTCTGGCGTCACATAGACTTGTAGACTCAGGCCACAAGCTTCCTCATTTCTGCCAATACCGCAGGAAGTGATATCGCGTAGCTTATTATCTAATTGTCAGTGTGCCCTGCCGTCCTCGTTAGTGGTAACTTCCAACAACTCACAACATATTCTTCGACCGCTCCTCGACTGTACTTCTATCATCCTGCCACACATAATTGTTCATCCAGGCATCTGCACGCTGCGCGTTGGCTTCGTTATTCGGAACCTTTTGCCTCGGGTAGGTATATAGCCTCAGTATCAGGTAGGGCTCATTTGGCGTTAAGGAGAAGTACAGTGCATGCTGCTTTGATTTGAACATATGGAGGCGCTTCGTCTCAGCCCAGGTCTCCCTGCCTACTTCTAAACGTGCCGTATCCCTTGCCAGTAGTGAGCTCGGCTAGGTCTTAGATCTTCCACTTATCTTACTCTACTTTAGAAATAAGGACCAGCACTCCAGAGACTTCTCGGGAAGTATGCAAGACGCTGATGATTCAGAATGTCTAGAAGAGTTGGTTGATCAAACCTGAATTTGGGGATGAATGCTCATCGCGCCATGCTCTCAGCAGATGATTTAGTGCAAGGCAAAATGATCGCTGCCCTAATTTTTATTTATTTATTTTCCTTCTCTGTTTTATTTCCTAGACTCGCTGATGCTTTCAGAAAGTACATCCCGACTTGAGCGAACTCGTAAGACGAAATGTATTTCAGTCGCTCCCATCTTGCGATCGCAGTGTCAGCTTTGATATGGCAATAATACATGGGCCTGGTCTAGAACTAATATGTTTGTACAGCCTCTCTTGCGAAGGATTGTTCTCTGAAGGCATTCACCCCCGCTGGATGTTCCGTCCTGTAACAAATTCCAAATACTCTTATCAATAGATTTTGTGTTTTACAGTTTTTGACGTATTCCACGTGGTCCTAGACAAAGTCGCCACATTTGGCTCTCGCTGAACTCTGGTCTTTGAAGTGGTATTTTGACAAATGGCAGGTTTGTTAATCTAGACTCAATTTTACAAGAAAGTCGAGAGACAAGCCATCAGTTCATTTGTATTCTCCTCGGGCCTATTTTCATCGACTTTAAAACACCAATTCCTTCTAGACTGGTCATAACAGCCTCTATCTGCGAGCTAGAGCATGTGATCAACAGATCGACCTGATACGATGTTGAAGAGCTCTCCCTCGAGTTTTCGGAGTCTATATCTTCACCGTAATGTGTAGCGCCTGTGGATACTATATTCGTCGCGCTCACAGTCGGTGACTGATCTCCTTCCAACAGCTCAGATGTCTGAGGGGGTGCCCGAGTACTTGTTACACAGGGGCTCCTGGACGATGCCATATCAACGTGGTCCACTTCTGTATGCCAAAACGTTAGCTCGAACACAGATGAAAACAAAGGCATGTCTCCATAATAGGTAATAAGCTATAAGATAGGACTCACGGTATGAATAGGAAGCCGTATCGATGATGGGGTCATGAGTACTTCCGACAAAGTCGTGCACGTTTCCCAGAAAGTTAGAATAGTCTCTGGGTAATGTGTCTGAACTCGGTTGACTCTGATAGCTGGGTGGGAAGAAGGTGCCTTTAAGTGATGATGACAAGGCTGATTGATCTTCAGCGGCTGGTGTCCAGGTTCCCGTGGGCGTGAGAAGAGGTGTCAATCTGCTCTGTTCCCGGGACGTTAGTGTCAAGGAGAACCCACTGCCGCTTTGATCCATATATTCCGGCCAGAGCCCGGACGCTGTTGTCGAGCTCACAGTATTCCGCTTACGGATCGGGTCGTTACATATAGCCATGTCTTGATTAAGGAAGTCCATGATATGGTCTCCATCCTCGGGACTGTTGTATTCGTTTTCGGTGTCGTTTTCATCGGCTTCTTCCCCGTCATCATCTTCGTCTTCCTGTTCTGCGATGGTATTCTCGCTCCCAAAGAGGCCTGCGACGTCAAACTCTTGACTTGTGTCCTGTTCCTGGGGCTCACAGCTCACAGCGACAGCGATCGCATCCGGCGAGCTCGATGAAGTCTTGGCCTCGAATTCACCTCTCTGCTTTTTGACACTGTTTCTGTTGTTCTGATTACACAGCCGCAAAGTTGAATAACGGTTTTTCAATGCGAGGGTAGTCCGCTTGGGGACATGTGAAGCTGCTATGATGGCCCAGTCTTTCCCGTGGGTTAGTACTTCATGGAGCAGTTGGGAGTCCTCTGTTAAAGTCCAGTCGGGGTGGTTGACGCCTGGGTCCAGCACTTGGCTCCAATGACTGGAACATTCGTCGGCATTTCGGGTCAACACTGCTTGCGCAGCTTTAGTCCAGGTGAAACCGTGCTGACGCACTGCTTCAATCAGGCGCTCGTCTTCCTCGTCCGACCAAGGGCCTTCCGTAGTACCCGCTGCAAGACTGTTCCACCATCTCCTCCGGCAATCCTTGTTCGAACGACCGGGCACGAACTTGGCCAATTCCCGCCATAGTAAGGGACGAGACTGCGACAGCACTACCAGTATTGTATAAGCTTTGGTTACGCGGGAGTCGTAGGTTGAATCTACCTGTATTCACAGCCCTGCGTAAAGCAGCGTCCTCCTGAGGTGTCCAGTTCCGCCTAGCACGAGTCATGATGGTGATACAACAATGTCTTTCGCAGATCTTCTTGAATCAAGGATGGTATCAAGTCTGTACCAACAAGTAGGACTTGCGTATATTATTGAACTCAGAGTGCGAAGCTGGACTCTGCTCATAAGAACGGTGGCAGTAGCCCCCCTAGAGAATCCAATGGCTGGTTGCACCGCCGCCACATTCAAGCCAATTACCGAAGTCCGAACGAGAACCTGAACTTAGATACAAAGGGCTTTACTGTCAACTTTTGCCACCATGCCATCTACTATGTACGATGGTCCCGGCCGAAGGCTGAAAGTACCTATCTGTTAAAGAAGGTGGGAATACGGTTCGAGTCTTGACTTGTACGCGTAATTCACGCCGGAGCTCAAACACCATAAGTATACATAATACAATCAACGTGTGATTATAAAGAACATCTGGAATAAAAGTACCTCCAGCAATAAGGTCCATATGTACTCTGCGGTCACATGTACCTGGTACGCCGCCCAGAAAGCCGACTAATGTAAGAATATGACGTTTATGAGCCCACCATGTTGCAGAGTCTCTCATTGGACCCCCATTTTCGTCGATCAGACAACGTTTGGTTTTGTGCAGCGTTGTAATAAGACTAGCGGCACAGAGTAATTATTTGCCCATATGCTAATACATATTGCCATTCACAGATAACAAAATTACAACCAGAGAATTGTAGACCTGCGGAGGAACCTTATCAGAAAACAGCCGTGAGACTCTCTGTCCATGTACTACAGCGTCAACGTATCATGAAATCCCAACTCTTGGAGTTCGCCCAGCAAGAAACCCAGATACATTGGAAGTCTTTCTAATCTTCAAACAAGGCAGATCCCGGGCACAGCAGGTGCCTTGAACGAAGGGGACATAGGTGACATTGATGATGACGTCTTCGGCAGACACGTAATCAACCAGATTCCACGAGAACCCGACCCAATAATTTGGACACTCTATACGGGTCTTCCCGGTCGAGAATTTCAGGGTTTCCCGGTGCCGGGGAAAAGGCATCTGCACACCTCTGGGCAAATTTGGGTTCGAGCGTCAGCGCGGCACTTGAAATGATCAGGTTGGCAGGCTGTGGCCCGCGTGAACCTTTTGCTCTGAGAGCTGGGAGGAGCAGGACTATCAGGAGGACTGCTGAAAGACGATTCACTTGGAAGCTCTCCTCGTGGCCTGCCCTGTCATATCTTCTATAATCGAACCGAGCCCGGCCCGCGTTGAGAGTCACAACGTCGATGGGTTGAAGCTTGACCTCGACTTGCCTGGAGAAGGCTTGAATAGATTCGCACGAGCACAGGTCCAAGTGTCAGGCCTCAATGCCCGTTGCCGGTTATTATTTGCGCATGGTGGCAGTAGTAATACTTCCTTTGTACATGGAACGTACCGCTGCGATCGGGTGTGGTAGCTTAAGCCCCCAGGAGCTGCGGCGCCGCCTCGTAATCCACCCGGGAATTGCTACCTGTGGCAATCACCGTATGTCCCGACAAATTGGCATTGTTGGGCAGCCATTGGGTGCTGGCTCTAACCTGGCTGTGGAGAAGTGTATTAGGAAAGAAGCGAAAGTCCGAGGGCTGTAGTTCTTTGGTTCCACCACGGTGTCGTCCAGCCTGATCTCTGCTTGGGCGCAGTAGGCACAGCATGGACCACTAGCCTCAGCTTCGGAAGCGGAAAACAACCTGATGACGCAAATTAAACCCAGCAGCAGACTTTCGGTCTCTTCCATCCATCAAGGCCACTTGCTCTGGCCTCTGGCCTCTGTCAAACTGTAAGACCGACCGGCCTCGTTACAGGCCTGCCAAGCCACGTGAAAATACTTGCACTTCCTCAGATATTCTAGAGAAGGGTCAGAGAGTAGTATAAAGTAGAATCTCCGTTGACTTCAGGTAGGCTATTACCAGAAGCGGAAACAATCTCACAAGGGAAAACATCCTCGAAAAGAAAAACGGGATGTCGTCAAGGCCAGCCCTTGCTTGGTAAAGCATCCAGGGCGGGGCAAGCACAGTCTTGCAGCTCCAGGATTGCCTAGGCCCTAGCCGGAAAACAATATCCTGCCGAGACAAGGGTCCATATCGCTGCAGATCTTCAACTGCTAACGTCTTGTCTTCACACCGACACAACTGCCCACCCTGGTGAGGATCCGATTCCGAGACTTCTCAGCCAAGGTATCACAAGACATGGCTGCCACTAACAAGTCAACAGGTGAGTAGTTTCATAATCCAGATCCATCATATCTACCAGGCATGTTGGTCTTGACATCCCCCTTACGAGTCACGAGCGACTATCTTGGTTCAACCTCACATCACGGATTAAATACAGTAGAACTTGATTCTATTGTGCGGAGTGGGGTAGCCAAGCTCAAATCGGAGGACCGCAAGCTTATCCAAAGTCATGTCATGAAGGGCAAGAACTTGGGCAAGTTAAGGCCTATTCGGAATTAAAGACGACCAAGCCGGGCGGACGTGAGACATGATTCTCTTTCGTCATAATCCAGCGTTATTGTGACGAGTCTCAACAGCAACTGTGGCAGCTCTGTAACTCGTAACTTACGGACTTCGTCAACAAGTACCATTCCTGTACTTCGAGGTTGCTATTGGTGAGACACT
Organism: Endothia cerciana; assembly: GCA_026119935.1. NCBI lineage: Eukaryota > Fungi > Ascomycota > Sordariomycetes > Diaporthales > Cryphonectriaceae > Endothia > Endothia cerciana. Next base: position 545,490 of record JALRMH010000023.1, read on the forward strand.
ATGACATTGACCTCGGGGGAAATACGAAAAGCAACATATACAGCCACAAAGAGCATCTCGGCATTATTCTATACTCAATCATTCCAATAATATGAACAGCCACTGTGCCTATGGTCACTCTTCCTAAGTTGCACCAGGGTAGATTTGACTGCCCGTGAACATCACTTGTGCTAGTCCAAGTACACAACAGATCTTAAGAGGAGTAAGATGTGTGGGGGTAGCGCAGACTCTCGGAAGGGGCTTGCTTATCCGCATCTAAGCCGTCAATTCCCGAACACGCCACCAAGCTTGCAAATGTACTGCTAGCCAATGTACAGGCCTCTCGGGGTATTCTTTTCAGCTGCAACTTGAATAGGATTAGGGATCCGGGAGCAGCAGACCCCGAAGGCCTGATCCCTTGGGAAACGTCGACGATCCTTGATTCTGCCGATGTGAACTTCGGAAGCATGAGAGCTGAGATGTCTGGATCCGGAAACCGCCTGCAGACAAAAACTCGGTCGGCAAGGTTTGTGCTGTGGTTCCTTATCCTCTTCGACTTAGTGACCTAAAGATTCCATGCTGTACTCATTTCTTACTACGTCTCCGGACTGAGTAACACCCAGACCTCTACTCGGCTTCCCGAAACTACCTAGAAAATGCGGGACTAAGTGGTACTTAAGGAACGATTAAATACTTGATCCTTGAGTGCCTGGGTAGACTGGCTTTGAAACGGAAACATGAACGTGTTGTCTCTGCATGGGCAAACATACTTTGTCCTGAAACCTACATCTTGCTCTGCAAGCGAACCTAGGCATCCTGATGAGCCGTACCTGTAAATTCTTGTGTATGATAACTCTTCGTCAAACCTATGGTAATTTTTGATATACACAGCTTCTATGTCGCCATTTCATCTGTATATTCGAGGGCGATATAGCTTAGTACGTTAGCCTGGACTGAGTAGTACTTTGTACCCCGAGTAAAAGTTGCCCTTTCGTCTCACGTGGCATTTCGGGGTATGTCGGGGCAACTGGTAGACTGAGTTGAGATGTAACTTCTCCTAGAGACAGGACGAACGTAACATACAGAATAACTTCGAAAGCTGCTGCTGGAGGTGTCTTCGGTGTAGAATTGATCATCCGAACTCAGGTGAAAGTCGAATGACTTCTAATCACAACAACTACCGTAGTACGACATTTGCCGTTCGAGTTAGATCATGAATCTTAGCTTGTGCACTCTTCATTTGCCCTTCAGTTCCACTGATAAGGTGCCCCTGCTACATATGCACCATTACCTTGTAATACAGGATTGGGCATTCGTTTATTGCGTGTTCGGGTGGATGATGTCCTACGCCCTGCATATTCACTAAGCCTTTCATGTTAAGTCTTATGACATGCTAATTGCAAACGCGTGGGTGGAAAGCTAACACACGCACCCCACCCAAGTGTATCTCTGGGCGTGTGAATTCGACTGGTTGCTTCAACTGTAAATGCGCCAATATAGCATTTGAAATCATCTTTTGTGTCGTCATCCAAGCATTGTCGCTCAGCTTGTCTGTTTTGTCCCTTGGCTGATCATCGATGTGGTTATCGTGTATGCGGTCATCAAGTTCGGCCCAAATGTGCGGCAGCATTCTCCACCGTGGGCGGGATCTTGCTGATGGGTACAATCTTGTGCATGGTCATGAGGCGCATGCTAGAGTAGGACAACCTTTCTTGTCCTTCTTGTCCATAATCTTCACACTTCTAGACGGTGGTCTACCTAGCTATTTATTTATATGGAAGAAAAAAAAAGGGGGTGGGGGGGGCTAGGAGGAAGTTTGAATTATTTGCATTACTGTCTGGGAAAAAGGGGGACGATTCACGCCCTGTATCGTCTACACTGCATTCCTTAAGAGGCGTGCTTCCGAAGTCTTCACAAAAAGGAAAGAAAAAAGCCTCCCAGAGTGTGGCGAGACTGCCATGCACCAGACTGGTGGAGTACATGTGTCTGAAGCCTAGTTCAGTATGCTCTACACATGTTAATATGTAGGCCCAGTCTCGTAACTAGACTCCTCGATAAATGTGTCCCATGTAGCCTGTTCTTATCAGTAAAATTCCTCTGTATGAGAAGGGAGAGACGAACCCAATCAAAATCCATGTCGGACCAGTCCTTTTCAAACGAGAAGCTGCCGCTAGAGGCGTCAAAAGGCGGACTGCCAATTAGTCCCGAAAGCTGCTCCGGCACTTCTAGTGCTGCTGTCTGAGCAGATCCATTTTGAGGACCAGCTCGAAAGCTCGAGAGCATGCCGGCAAGGAACTTATGAACTCTCTTTGCCTCGTCGCAGCCGTCCATCGCATCCGCCAAGAGCGCACACGACCTCTCGAGTGCCCGCAGGATAACGGTGCTGTTAGGGGCCGCCTCCTCCTCATCTGGAGCCTTCCGCCTTAGGGCTAGCTCTAGGAATAGGACCATGGTTCCGAGCATCAGCATCTGGCGGGTCTGCGAGATCCTGTAAAACGCCGGCCCTAGGACCTCCTGAAAGGCCAGCAGACCCAAGGCTGACGAGATGCATCGGTCACGAGAGAGTTTGAAGCGGCCGTCGAGGCGGCCCTTGGCTAAGAACTTGCGGTGTAGCGTGCATACGCCCCTGTGGTACATGCCCACCAGGCTCAAGTTAGAAAAGTTGGCGAGGCTGCGAGCCGGCGGCGTCTTGGCCACCTCGGCAGATGCTGGCGCCACTGGAACCTTCATGTATGGGGGGAAGTTCTCGTACGCGTCATGCACGGTGCGGTCGATCTCGAGGACAGTCTCGTACGAACCCAGGGTTGGGTTGCTGTTGAAGTCAGCGACGCGCCCCAGCTCGCGGAACAGGCGGCCCTTGACGATCAGGTACGTCGCGGCCGTGGCCTCGGTGAGCGGGCGCGACGGCGGGAGTGCGGTCATGTCCTCTGAAAGCTCCCAGTCGTACAGGTTACGCGGCTCCAGCGTGTCCGAGTAGACGGCCGACATTGTGCGCGGGAACCCGCCGAGGAACGAGGCCATGTCGTCCATGCTGATGACAGAGGACCAGACGCGCCGCCGATACTCGGCCTGCAGGACCGAGATGCCGGGCGACTGAGCGGGGTCCCGGTGGTAGCCCATGTTGATGGCGGCGCGCACGACCACGCCCGTCATGATCCACAGCCCTCGCCGGTTGTCATCTTTCCGGTTCAGCTCGGCGGTGGCGTTGAAACGCAGGGTCTCGACTGTGTACGGTAGGCACTTGGCGATGTCGCCGCTCAGCAGGCACTGCGCGGTTCGCATGCGGTACAACTGGAAGAGCGACTCGGAGAGGCCTTCATACTCGGGTGGCTCGCCGTATTGGTGGTAGGCTAGCATAGTGATGCCGAGAATGGAGAAAACAAGGCCCAGCCATATGAAATTTGTCCGGGATGGGTCTCTCCAGTGCTCATTGTACTCGCGCATGAAAGTCGGCTCGTGGAGGATAGCTGTCCATGTTGTGAGGGCCGAGGGTACCATTGTAGTGTAGGGACGGGGCTTAGGACTTACGAGGGACGGCGATGGGGAAGGCTTGACGATCGAAGAATTGGGCGATCAGCCAGTCAACCTCGTGCTTGGGTGGCAGGGCGGAGAGAATCTCTATCCTCTCGAGTGGCTTCATCTGATCAAATAGCAGGCTTGACCCATCGACCGTATGCGACAGGGCGGGCCGGAGGTTGTGGTCACTCAGGTCGTCTTGCTCTTGAGTCCACGTCCTCCTGAGCTCGTTGATCTAATCCTGATTAGCAAGAAGGAGGGAGACGCATGTCTGGCAAAGGGCTATGGCTAGGGGAAAGGGGTGACAGCATGAGTGCCATTAGCCACGTAACACAGTAATAGCAAGGTACTTGCTTCTTGGAGCACAACGGACCAGTCGTCCCCGCCGAGATATACCGAGTGGACTCCATCCATGACCGTCTTCCCCATCGCCCCCACGGGTAAGTCCTGGCCGGATGCAGCAGATGCCACGCTGTTCCCTGCCTCGGATCTGGGGCTCTTCTCGGGGGTGTAGACACCGAGTCTATAGTTGCTCTGTGGCGGCGACGAGGCATGCGGGCGCTCTGTGATGAGCCTCTTGACCAGCTCCTCCAGGTGATCGATCCGCTGGCGCATGGCATCGCCGTTCAGGCTCGCATCGCCGTGAAGGGTGGCGACGGCGGGCGCGGCCCCACTGCTGCTTAACCGGTCTCCACAAACAATCGGCCTGGCCCCGGCCAGTCCCCTTGGGCCGCCTGTGGAGGTGGAGACCAGCGGATCAGTATTCACAGGCCCGCGGAACCTGCAGGCCGCCTGTTCGTCTCGAGCCGCGCAGTTCTGGCACGGCTTTTCCCGATTGCACTTGAGTCTGCCGAGCTCCCGTCAGCATGTGCTCACGAAGGTGGAAATGGAGTTCTCCTGCTGGTATTACTATTACACACTTTCTGCTGCGGCAGGGGTCACAAGATAGAGGCACGCGTGAGCGCCGGTGAGCCTTGCGGAGCTCCAGCTGCTGGGACTGCATGGCGGTGGTTATCGTGGCCAGATCTAATTCGGAGGTTGGCTGCCCAGCGTAGGTGGGTTATCAACGAACAACGACATTCAGAAAGGTTGGCCGTTTGGACTACGCCGTCAAAGCCTTGGTCACATGATCCAGCACGGACTACTACCCCGAGAATCGAACAAAGCATTCGCCATTTGTCATTCGATATCCTTTTATCGGGACCTGAGCCGTCCAGCCTACCATACATTCCTTTGGCCAGCCAGCAAACCAGCAGCTGTTTGGCGAATCACCAAGCCCGAATCCAGGTGCAGACAGTGCATTTTGACCAGCCTAAGCCCTCTACACTATGCGACGGTCTGGACAAGACTTCACCTAAACTGTCAGGTGGTTATTCTGCAGGCAGAATCTGACATGTAGGAAGAAACCCAACTATCATTATTGTTCACCGTGATCAAATAATTTAGTCATTTATTCTTTCATTTCCTTCATTTATCCACCGTTATTGATAATAGTACTGTGTGACCTGATCGCCGTGACATTAGTCTTGTCAAGTGCTTTGTTCAGTATGCAAGTAAGCGTATGCCCCGATATCTGAATTCAATACCTGGTCTCAACCAAAGTTATGGCAATAAGCATCACAGTGAAGTCCGCGGAGATGAGGTTATCCCAAATATCACCATGACCGATAGTTGCCCTTTGAGGTAGATAAATAGCAATGGAATGGAATCCGGGCGTGTTCAGGGAGGGCGAACCCCCCAGTTCACAGTTCATCTTTCATACTCACCAGCAGAGACAGACGATCGAACTGACCAAACACAATGCCTAGCCTCCGCGACTTCGTCCACACCCAGTTCTTGCTCAAGATCCCTGAGCCCTCCACCTCCTTCACGTCTAAGACCGTCATAGTGACCGGCGCGAATGGAGGCCTGGGTAAGGAGATCGTCAAGCACATCATCCGCCTCGGCGCCAGCAAGGTCATCTTCGGCTGCCGTAGTCTGTCGAGGGGCACGGAGGCCAAAGAGCAGATCGAGGCCGTCAGTAGGTGCAGCCCCGACGTCATCGAGGTGTGGGAGCTCGACCTCGAGTCGCCCTCGTCTATCAAGAGCTTCGCCGGGCGGGCGAACGGTCTGCCCCGCCTGGATGTCGTCATCAACCTCGCGGGCGTCCGCTGTTTCAAATTCCAGGTCGTCTACGACACCGAGCGCACCCTTGCCGTCAACAACATCGGCACGTTCTTGCTTGCGCTGCCGCTGATCCCCAAGCTGAAGGAGACGGCCCGCAACTTTGGAACCACGCCCGTCATGACTATCGTCGGGTCTGCTCTGTACGATATCGCTAAGTACCCCGAGAACCCCGGCGAGGACATATTCAACTACTTCAAGGACGAGTCGAAAGTGAATCCGTGGAACCAGTAAGCCTACCGATTTACCCTCTCTCCACCAGGGCCCAAAGTGGCGTCCTGCCCCTCGCTAACTATACCAACAGATACAACCTCTCCAAGCTGATTCAGCTCTACACACTCATCAAGCTGGCGGCTCTCGTCGACCCAGTCGACGATATGGCCGCCGCCGCCGACGCGCACCCCATCGTCATCAACTCGGTCGACCCCTGCTTCTGCGAGACGGGGCTGTCGCGTGAAGTGACTGGCTTGACATGGTTCGCCGTCAAGGCGTTCGCGGCATTCGCAGCGCGCCCCGCCGACGATGGCGCACGCCAGGTGGTGCACGCGGCGTCGTGTGGACGCGAGACACACGGCCTATACCTACGAGCCGGCGCGGTGCAGGCATACAAGCCAATTGCGCGGGACGAGAAGAAGACCGCGTACCTGTGGGAGCTGCTGTGCAAGCGCTTGAAGAAGCTGGTAGGTTCAAATGTGCTTGCGCCTCCTTTCCTGTCTTGGGGACTATTCCGGAAACATTGGAAAGGAACGAATTCCGTGACGGTTTTTACACATGATAAAGACAAATCAGTACTGACCCCCTGTTGTTATGTAGGAGCCGACCATCCTGGATAATCTGAAGTGATAGGAAGTCAGAGTTGCGGGTTCTAGCTACTCATCTATTTTTCTGTCTTCTCTAGGATGCTAATCAAGGGGCTTGGCCTCGGCTATCTGGTATGGTCCTTCAGGCCGTAGGTAGATAGCTCTTGAATTCTCACAAAGTAGTCGAACCCAAATCTGCTCAACCTGTCACGCCCGCCAGAGTTTTTCTAGCGTGTCCATATAAGATCCTGCCATCCCTGGTGGTAATAAGTACGAGCTGAAAGTTACTCCTGTGAGCTCTACTTGCCGGACTTGGGAAAATGTATCGGTTGACAAATATCTGCACGGATCGTGCCTGTAGGCACAGATCCTCCCGCTCATGATACCTAATGCTCGGGCTTTAAAAATTCTCTATGCACCTTGTTGGCCTCACCCGGTGTCACTGATGCAATCAACTACACTAAACGTAGATTAATTACCATCATTATCCTTGGACGTGCCTCTGGATGCTCCGTCCTCAAAAGGAGTAGAAGATGCCTCTGTTTGGTGACTTTGCGAAGATTATGGTATCCCGAGCACTTAGATCTGATTCTTTTAAAACGCTTACTATAGTAAGACGCACCTGGCATCGGCTAAGTACGTGAAAGACTCTGTCAGAGCCTGAAGTGCCAGCTCAAGTCACCTGTCACTTGGTCTCTAACCCAGCCAAATAGGACCCACAACCATGCCAATATATAGCTTTGTAACACATGTTACCGCCAAGGCAATCACCTGGTCTAACAACCAAATCACATCGTACTACTTAGCAGCCGGCGTCGCCGCCTTCATCCTCACCCAGCCCATACACATCGCGACCAAGAAGGCTGCGCTGGCCGAACCGGTAGCGAGATACATGACGCGATCAAACGTGTCGCTGTACGCGTGCTCCACCTGCAGGAGAAGCTCCGGAGGCACCGAAGCTCTGATATCGGTCGCCGCGGCGCCCGCCGCGACGATGGCGTCGGCGTTGGCGGAGGGCGCGTATAGTGAAAGGAAGCGGCGTAGCTCGGTGCTGAAGATCACCTCGCCGAGCGACAGGAAGACGGAGGCGCTGAGGTTCTGCGCGAACACGACCAGAGCGCTGGCCACGGAGACCTCGTCGCGGCGCACACCGTTCTGCACGGCGAGGATCGGCACCTGGAACCCAAGCCCCTGCATTCCCTGCAGGATCTGGAAGCCGATGCGCCGGGACCTGCTCGAGCTGGGTGTGAGCGTCGTGACGAGCCCGGATCCGACCGCGGTGAAGAGGCCGCTCCCGAGCGCGAAGGGCGTATAGTAGCCCACGCGGCCGATCATGCCCCCTGTGATCATGGTGACGACCGTGTTGGTGCCGATGATCGGCAGCATGTCGACGCCGCTCTGGACGGGGGTCGCGTCGCGCACGGCCTGGAACCACACCGGGAAGTAGTAGGCCGTCGTCATGGTGCAGCCGATGAGGAAGGCCATGTTGAGACAGCTGGTCCAGATGACGCGCCGCCGCAGCAACGCCAGCGGGATCATGGCCTCGTCGCCGACGCGGTGCTCCCAGGCGAGGAATACCAGCAGATTGCCGAACGACCCGCAAAATAGCCCGATGATGGTCGCGCTGGACCAGGCGTTACGCGTGCCACCCCACTGCAGCGCCAGGATCAACATGACCACGGTCGGCCCGAACAGCAGGAAGCCGGGGAGATCGAGTTTCTTCAAGCGGTCCAAGACGGTCTGCGTGCTATCGCCGGCCACGCGGTAGTCGGGGATCGGGACGGTGATGATGAGTAGGGCAATGACGGCGCCGCAGGGTAGGTTGAGGTAGAAGCCTGATGCGCTCTAGTCAGCCTAAGTCTTTTTACAGCATGAAAAGTAGTGGCATCTGGGGAGAAGACCGCTTGAGAACTGCTTACACCACCGCCAAGTCGCGTTCGAAGTGAACGCACCGCCGATGAGCGGTCCAGCCAGCAGACCGAAGAAAGACAGACCTATCAGGACGCCTCGAAGTGCTGTCCCCCTCGGGAATTAGCTGGTATTCCTCTTCATGCCCGCGAGAAAATGGTCGTCCTTACTGGCCTGTCTGGAAGCCGGCACGATCAGAGCGAGAATGGTGTAGCCGCCGTTGAGAAGTCCCGACGCGCCTATGCCGGCTACTGCGCGGCTGACGATGAGCATCGTCGAGGATTGGGCGGCACCGCACAGAGCAGAGCCCAGTTCGAAGAGGGCGAAGAAGCACAGGAAGGTCCACTGCGTGCGCCCGAGTTAGGACCTATTTCAGAGGTTTGTGCAGCGCTGTAGGTCAAATTTGCTGCGCGAAGATGGGCATGCCTACCTTGACATTGAAGTAGCTGTAAATCTTCCCGCTAAGCGGCTGGCACGCGCAACTGATCAAAGAAGTCAGCGACACCATCGAGACAAGAGGGCACGGGTTCGAGGTCCCAACTCACTTTGCCAAGAGGTACGCCGTCCCGTACCAACCGATGTCGTTGAGGGAATGGAAGTCGCTTGTGATGGTGGGAACCGCCTGTAAAGAGTGAGAAGTTGACCCCAATGGCACTGTACAGCGGATGATGGGACGGGAGGCCCAAGACTGACCGTGGCTACGATGGAGGCGTCCAACAGCATGAGGAAGACCGCCATTGTCAGGCCAGCCAAGACCAGGAATAGCCTCACCCCCGAGAGATATTCATGATCCTGCGGCTCGTCGGGGGAATCCAAGCCTTGTTCCTTGGCCTCCGTCTTCTCCAACGCGTCGTCGAAGGTAGCGGCTCCATCGTGCTGGTCGCAGGACAGCGGAGAGGATGTCAAGTCAGCGCTCGTATTACTCCTTTTGTCTGCCATGGCAGGCGATTCGGCGAGGCCAGGTGCTATAGCAAGAGCTCAGGGTTTCGAGCCAAGCCGGATGTCAGTGCGTCAACGCTGTACTTCTCGTCGGTATTTACTGTGGAGATGACGAGGCTGTCTATCACCGGCAACTGCAAATAGTTCGAGCTCTGCCAACAAGATGTATTCAAGACCCTTGCCTTTAGTCGACCTTTTTTTCTTTTTTCTTTCTTTTCGGACAATCCCGCATGCTCTGAGTAACCTGGATGACTTACCTTTATGGTTTACAATATAAGTACCTTACGGAAAGGATACTAGAATCAGACACGTGAAAGCCCGCGGACTTAACATGGCTGGTGACAGTCCTGTGGACTAGCCCGGCCTGCTACTGGCCTATTTCTTAATTTGATGTGTGTGTCGACCCCCCTGTCAAGCCTTGGGCCTCCTTCTGAATGATACCCGATGTAGGTAAGCCACCCGGCTTGACAGGGCGCCGCCTCCCGGGGCGATCCGGACAAAAACCTTTCGAAGGAATCAGCAAGCTAAAGACGCCATCAAGCCGATGTCCAGATGTCCGCGGACTTAAACGTGGAGCCTCCCCTTTGTCTCCCCAATCATCTACAGCTTTCCGGGTTCTAGGGCGGGCATGGTCAATCCCGCCCGATGATTATTGCTTCATTTTGCTAGTTCTAACAGATGGAGCAGAAGTAGTAGGCATAGCAGCAGCGCCCTAACATATGAAGGCCTGGGTCATGCGAGACTAGATGGCGTCCACACTGTTGGATCGACCCACCTTGACCCTGAAGAGAGCAGGGTGTAGATAGCGAGAAGCGTTCCGTTGCTGCCTCTCACTCTGATTCGTAAGTTTCCTCGCTGCAGAAAAGCGAGGTCAGATTGTGGGACGTCGAATGAGATGCGATGGAATGCGCCTCCGTGAACAAGCCTGCCCGCTCTCACCACGAAGATGGTGTATATGATTCTGTGCCGCCCGCCCATGCGACCCCTTGATTATTGCTGAAACCGTATCTCCCTGACACCGAGTAAATCCTGCAGCAAGCCTCACCCGATCAAAGCCGTTTGTCTGATTTGTGCTGGCAGGTCGGTGGGTGGGATCTGCGCTCTCAGCCCACTAATATCTCAGAACGGCTGGCACATGTACCGTTCGGCGAGATTACTCTATGGGTCACTATGGAGAGGGGTTGCATTGTATTGCCAGTCTAATTCTCGCGATTCTGATTCCATGGGGGTTCAAACGCGTAGTAGGTGATGTGTGTGTGCTCTAATATAAATGTATACCTAGGCAGTCAAGGTGATGAGCCGGTGCTGGATCCCACGGGCCCGGTAGTGTAATCAATATATGAAGGCACACAAGTCATATATGAAGATTTCATATGTGTCCTCCCTTCGGTGCCCCGAGTATCCCGCCGTGCCACCATCCCGCCTCATATGATGACAGATGGTCGCCAGAGCGTAGACTTATGCGTCGGTATTAATACGTGCCGCGACGATGAACCGGACTAGAAGAAATTGGACGGCAAAGGAGGATGCCTTGCTTCGCAAGTTGGTGCAGAAAGGTGAGTGACACGAGCACTATATGCAACAGGACATCTCCATCTACAACATCACCCTCTTATGTCCGTGAGCCACAGACTCATGGTAACCTCCGTCTAGAGCTGGACAACAAGCGACCCCTCCGCTGGTGCGAGCTGGCAAAGCACATCCCGGGCCGTTCGAACAAGGACTGCCGCAAACGGTGGTGGAACAGCTTGGCGGGCTCGATGGCTAAAGGGGCCTGGTCGCCTGATGAGGATAGGCGGCTGATCGAGGCCGTGGAGAAGTATGGGACCAATTGGATGAAGGTGGCCGGGGTCGTGGGCACGCGCTGTGGCGATCAGTGCTCAGGTCACTGGCGCCATGTCTTAAATCCAAACATCAACTACTGTGACTGGACGACGGAAGAGGTGAGTCGGGGGCTGTAGAGGATGACCTCACGTCATCTGTGATGCTCAGAGCTTGAGTCTGGCCCACGTCTGGACCTACAGGCTAACCACCACGGAACTAGGACGAACAGCTGCTCGATGCCGTTCGAATCTACGGCACCAACTGGTCCACCATCGCGTCGTTCCACACCCCACAACGAACGACGCTGGCACTGAAGAACCAATACTGGAAGCTGCGGCAGCGCAGCCAAAACGCGAGCAAGTCATCCTCAGCCCAGCCTTCCCCGTCGGCGTCGTCGCCCACCCTCACTCCCGCCGCCGCCGCCGCCGCCGCCACGACGATAACGACGACGAGCCAGACGCCCTGCTCGAGTGTAGATGAGGCAGAGGGTGACGAGGCTGACGAAGCCACCATGGACCTATATTTCGAGAACCTAGACGAAATTTTCCAGCACTATAGTCCCGTCGCGGCCGGCATCCTCGCAGGGCCTGCGCCTATGACCGACGCGACATTCCCAACAACAGTGGACATGCTTACCCCGTCCATCTCTGCGGATCCAGGAGGCAGTGACCTCAGGACTATGTTCCTACCGGCGGTGCCGGTGGACCACACGTCAGGGACTTCAGCAGGAGAAAAGAGTCATCCGCGCAAGATGACCGAGACGCCCAGAGCCCACAGGGTCTCGGTCAAATTCTCATGCACGACGGGGCAGCTGAGCAACATCATGTCGCTTCTTGCCAACACGGGCTTGCCTGTGGACATGGAGGTTGATACGGAATAGAGTTATGATAGAGAGAGATCCAGTTGAATGATGAACCCTCAATCTACTGCCCCTTCTTCTCCCCAATATCCGAGTCCTGTGGCGTCAGCGCGCCTGCAAAATCCTTACAAAATAACCACCTTGTCGCCGAGCGCAGGCCTTTGGCCCTCCAACCGTTGATCGCGTGCGGAAACAAGTCAATGTGGCCCCTGATCGACTCGTCGTGCGCCAGGATGACAAAAACATTGTCCGCGGCATCCAGCTCGGCAATCTTGCGCACCGTCTCCTGCGCCGCCGTGTGGTCAGGGAACAGCACAGGCGAGACGTCGAAAAACGGCTCGGTGGCGTCGCCGTTACGCTGCAGCCGCCGCAGGACCTCTCCCGGACACACATGAACAGAAGACGGCCCCATTGGCGACGGCGCTATATTCGCCGGCAGCGGCAGATACTGGCTCGGCCGCAGCACTCCCGGGTGGTGGCACGCATCGGCGCCCATGAAGACGAACGAGTCGCCGTCGGCGCCGCCCACCGTGACGCGCGCCAGCGCCGTCATGTGGCCGACGCTGTGCCCTGGGGAATCCAAGAGATAGAACGAGCCGTCGCTGAAGTAATCAAAAGCGTCGAAGGGGCCGACGCGTAGCGGGTGCGCGGCGAAGTTGATCTCGTGCACGGCACGCCCCGCGATGTCGGCGTCCAGCACCACCGCGTCCGGCCTGGTCGGGTAACCGGGCCAGCAGAGCTGCGACACGCCGGGGCCGACAACGAGCATGGCTGATGTGGGGAAGGTGGATGGGTCGCCGATGTGGTCGAAGTGGTGGTGTGACCAGATGATGGCCTCGATGTTGGTGCTGAGGACCGCGGGCGAGGTCGGGTCGGTCTGGTCGGGAGTGTGGGGGTGGGCGGCTGCGGCGTGCGCGTCCAGGATTTCGGATACGTTCTGATCTGTGTGGCACTGCGTCGTGCGACGGATCAGATCGACTGTCCTGGGCGCGTAGTTGTCCCAGTCGCGCCGGACGCCGAGGTCGAACAGCACATGGCGGTCCCCATGCGAGACAAGAAAGCAGTAGATGGGCACATGGATACCGTCGAAGCCTCTCATCGAGGGGCGCCAGAATAAAGGCGGGTCGAGGAAGAGGGAGGTCGTTCTGTGCTCTTAGTTCAGGCAAGACTCGGGTTCGGAGACATGGTGAGTAAGCACCTACGAGTCAATTACTCTCACCGTCACCGTCGCGGACGAGGACGGTATGTTCAACGGTGGAGGTGTCTCGGGACGTGTCAGACATGGAGACGAGGCCATTGCCACTTGATGGAATGATCGAATTACAGTATCACGATGCCGCTTGGTGGTGGTGCTGGCTGGTTGTGCGATGAGCCAAGATCCGTGTGTCCTAAACAGCAGTACAGTCGAGGACATATATATATAATATACTTATTTGAAAAGCAACAACACTCTGAGACACTCTATTCACTTGGGGTACGTTCCTGTCAGCCTACCCAGAGTTGCAGTTGAGACCGAAGGCCGTAGGAATTGCGGACCATGATATATCAGTGATTACATACAGATACATACATGCATATGTTCATATATATTTGCATATATTAGAACCTCGCTTGGAGAAGAAATGGATGTGTAACTTTCATTATCACCCACCACCACCTCCCTTCAATGGCAGATACCGGCCTCATGCAGTCTTCTCTTCAGATTCTCCCTCCCGCACGCCTCCTCACCGTCACGTCAATGCCGTACTGTCGGAAGAACCAACGGTTCTCCACTCTATACCTCTTAGGATCGAGGAGTTCAAACTGGAGGTTATTAGATCTACGCGACGCTGACAATTCGCTGGCCACGTACCTCATATCGTAGAACCAAGGCTGGGACGATCTTCTTTAGCTCCAACATGGCAATGTGCCGTCCAAGGCAGACGCGTCTCCCGGCGCCGAACTGTACACCCTATTGTAAGTCACGGATGTTGGCCAGAATGCGCCGCGAGGCCAGAATCACGTAGGGAAACCTCACCGTCATGATGGCCGCCTCGCGCTTCTGTCTCAGCTCTTTGGGCACCATCCACCTGTCGGGGTTCCAGACTTCGGCATCCTCGCCGAAGGTCGGCCTGTGCCTGTTGGCCACGTACGGGTTCATGCCGACCACGGTGCCCCCGGGGAAGAAGGTGCCGCCGATCGCGAGGCCGCCCTTGGGCACCACGCGCTCAAATGGAAGGCAGAACGGCGGGTGCATGCGCAGACCCTCCTGGATAACGGCTTCTAGGTACGGCAGGTCGCAGACATCTTTCCACGACGGGAACGGCTTCGCCAGGCCGCCGTTCACGCGGTCGGCTTCGAGAAGCTCTGCCCGGAGGCGATGAAGGGTCTCTGGGCATGCGAGGAGGTTGTACCAGACTGTCTTCATGATGATTGCGGTCGAGTCCGAACCGGCAATCACGTTAGAGAAGGTCCATGCCGTGACGCACCATGATGGGAGGCTGGGGTTGTTGGCCGTGAGCTCAAAGAACTGAGAGAGCATATCACGGTCTCCCCGTCCATGCTCAGCACCTTTGCCGGATATGCGCGCCTCTTTTCGCTCGGCGATGTACTTCGCCACGAGGCCCAAGATGGTGAAGCCGGTTGCCTTGCGAAATGTAGCCATGAACGCGTTCTTGTTCCAGATCTCGTCGAACCATGGGATTTGCGTCATCTGCAATAGTTATCTATACCCGGCCCCGACAAGAACTTTCGAACCTTGTTACTCACCAGCGAAGCCCTCTTCATATACTCCCAGATCGTGCTCAACATTCTGTTCACATCCTTACCCTGCTCCAAGAACCCGTAGCGCCTGGAAAAGGTGAGCGTACCCATGACGTCGAATGCAAAATACTGTAGCCAGCTGGACAGGTCGAAGGTGATCTGCGTCTCCACAAACCGCTTGTCCAGCTGCTCCGTCATGACCGCGAGGGTCTTGTCGACAAAGACCTCTAGCGGCAGCGTGTTGGACATGGAGAACACAGGCGCGATCGGCGTCTTAATCTTCTTGTGCAGCTCCTCGTCGCGCGTGTTAAACACCGCAGGGAGTGCGCCGCCCTTACGCGTGTACGGCATCAGCGTGCGGTAGAAGTCGCTCTACACCCGGTCTTAGTATGATCATTTACACACTGTACTGGCTGGAATAGACGACGAGCCTCCGTAATGCTTGCTCACCTTGGGAAACCCCGGCCGAATCGGATACAGCTGCGGAATCCACGCCGGATTCGCCAGGGACACCATGTTCGGCGCGAACTGGGCTACCTCGCCGTACTTGTCGTGGACGGCCTGGTGGATCTCGTGCGAGCGGCCCGTCTTCACCCACATCACGCGCTGCACGTTGGTGAACTTGGCCCAGAACGGGCCTGGGATGTGTCGCAGCCGCCACCACATGCGGAAGAGGTGCATGGCCGCGCCCAACACCACCAGGCCCAGGAGTAGCGGGACGATGTTGAGGCCGTCGAGTTGTAATGGTAGCGACAGCAAGGGGACTTGGATCCCATGAGGTTGTGATATGCTGAAAGATGGATCCATCTTCGTGATAATGGTATGTTTGTAGTAGTTACTATGTGTCAAACTTGCGTCAATGTGCCGAGTCCCCTTCTTTCTCGTGGGATGGAGGCTCAATGACCAGGACTCGACCAAGGAGCAGGGCTACAAAACTGAACGCGCTTTTGAAGCGCAGGTTGACCCCCCCCCCCTCCCTTTCCACCCCGGGACTGCCGCCAGACCACGAAGCAGCCTCGTCAGGTGAGACGAGTAGTGGTTGGCGAGGGCGACACCGAGTATCATCCGTGACGGGCAGCCCGCCGGTCCCGAGTGGAGGATTGTGTGGTGGATTGGTGACCGGCCAAAGCCCCGAGTAGATCGATTCTAACTTTGGCCGAGCCTTTCTGCCACAACCTTATTGCGAATCCCATTTTACCAGGCTTGAGGAAAGAGATTCTACCAGACTACCGGTTACAGTCATTCTTGGTATATTCTGGAGGGCTTGTCTCTGCTGGTTTTAGGCTAGAGTTGTCGGGGCCCTTTCATGGCATTACCGTGCCACCGCCGAATCGTTACACGCCCATCCTCTAAGAAGAGCGCAGTAGGACGCGAGTCTGATTCAACGTCACATTGTACCATTATCTGATATTTCGTTGAAAATCTTTCGCCCTTGTCAATATGTCTCCCACAGACTGCTCCGTATCAAGGGAGGCCTTACTGGTAGTCGGTCCTAAGCGGTCCAGATTCACTCCCAAGGATCTCTCAGAGCTCCGTTCGACCATCACAAGCAGTCCAGACTTAGTTTTCCTCCCGGAGGCCATCGCCGGGCTCGAGTCTCTGTGGCCCACCATCGCTGGGGCTCATTCAGGATTGAAGAACGTCCAGGGACAGCAAAGTCTCCACAATCTTGGCCAATTCCTCGAGAGCGGAGAGCTGGTCAATCTGACGCAGACGGGAGCCCGTTATGACAATGTTCTGCTGGACGTCGTCACAGTGCTCTCCCACGTCGTCGACTTCTGGCGTCTGGCCACGAGCAAGATACACAATACGCTCTTCATGCACTTCAAATCAGCTAACGCGAGCCACCGTCTGCACGATATCCAGGGCTTTTGTCTCGGGTTTTTGACCGCCGTAGCGGTGGCCAGCGCAGAAGGCAAGGCCGAGTTCGCGACCAACGTCAAGACCGTCTTGCATATCGCAGTCTGCATTGGTGCGCTCGTGGAAGCGGATGCTATGGAGCTGGAGCAGTCAGGGACTCAAGGAGTATCTCTGTCTGTCGGATGGAATTCACAGGCTGACTACGACGGGTTCAACAATGTCTTGAACATGTACTCGAGTGTAAGTCAAGATGCAGGTGGTGGTCTGCAAGGACCCAGGGAAAGACGTCCTCACTAACATGAAATAGGGGTACATCGCCTGCATGACGGACGTGACCCGCGCCACTGTAACAATCCTCGGCCACGATGCGAACCCCATAAAGCAGCAACTTTCGGCACTGGGTCTCTCGATCCAATCTCTTCCTCTCGAAGGCCGCTACCACTACCGTTCCGCTTATGAGGACGGCGTGCGCTCGCTGAAGGCACTCTTCCAGCGAGACGCGCGATTCCAACTGCCCAGTGCCGCAGCCTTAACCCTGCCGCTGCGGTCAAATGTTGACGGCAGTCTTATTGCCGAAGGAGCCCTGCACGAGATCGCGCTCGAGTCCATCTTGCTGCAACAGTGCCAGTGGTACGAGACCGTGCGCCATGCCGCTGCGCACAGCTGCATTCAGGCTGAGGACATTGTCCGAGTCGGCGCCGAGGCGACCGTACCTCGCTCGCTGAACAACACGTCGTCGTCGTCCTCTTCCCCGAGCGACGCCTCCGTCACGACGGAAGTTGCCTCGGCCGTCGCCGTGATCGGCATGGCGTGCCGCTACCCGGACGCCGACTCGCTCGAAGAGTTCTGGGAACTCATCCGGGATGGAAACTCAGCAGTCCGGCCGCTCCCCGCCGGGCGGTTCCAAGTCTCCGAAGTGACCCGCGAGCCCAAGAGCGGCGCGTTCTGGGGTAACTTCCTGCGCCGCCCCGAGCAGTTCGACCACCGCTTCTTCGGCATCTCGGGACGTGAGGCAAAGTACATGGATCCGCAGCAGCGGCTGGTGCTGCAGGTGGCGTACGAGGTGCTCGAGTCGGCGGGGTACTTCGGCGTTGGGGCGTCGCCGGAGAAGTTCCCGGAGGATATTGGCTGTTATTTGGGCGTGGGGTCAGTCGATTACGGCGATAATGTCTCGAGCCATGATGCTACCGCATTCTCAGCGCTGGGGACGTTGCGGGCATTCATTAGCGGAAGAGTGAGCCATCATTTTGGGTGGAGCGGCCCGTCAATTACATATGACACAGCGTGTTCGTCTGGAGCGGTTGCGATACACTCTGCTGTGACGGTAGGAAGCGCTCTCTGCCCCCCCCCCCCAACCATTTTACTTCTAACGGACAGCAATAGGCAATCAGAGGCGGTGAGTGCTCTTTGGCCCTGGCGGGCGGCGTCAACGTGATCACCAGCCCAGCGCTGTTCCAGAACCTCGCCGCTGCGTCCTTCTTGAGTCCCACAGGTGCGTCTAAAGCTTTCGATGCCAGCGCCAATGGTTACTGTCGGGGCGAGGGAGCCGGTATCGTGCTGCTTAAGCCGTTAACGCGCGCTCGTGCCGACCGAGACTCCATCCTGGCCGTCATCACTGGTTCGGCCGTCAACCAGGGAGCGAACTGCTCTCCCATCACCGTCCCGGTCTCAGACTCGCAGAGCGCGCTATACAGAAGGGCGCTGTCCATCTCTGGGACTGACCCGAAACAAGTCAGTTTCGTCGAGGCCCACGGCACAGGTAGGCCTCTCTTGCACACCGCCATGTGGCCAGAAAATTATTTAACCCAGCTTATTTTCAGGCACACCCGTCGGCGACCCCATCGAGTGCGAGAGCATCCGGCGCACCTTTGGCGGCTCTGACCGCACACACGAGCTCTTCCTCGGCTCCGTCAAGGACAACATCGGGCACACGGAGGCGGCGTCGGGCCCCGCAGCGCTGATCAAGACCGTCCTGATGATACAGAAACGCGCGATCCCTAAGCAGGCCGGCTTCACGCGGCTCAATCCGAAGATCTCACCCCTGGAACCTGCCCGCATGACCGTGCCGCGCCACACGCAGCGTTGGACTGCGGCCCGGCGTATCGCCGTCGTCAATAATTATGGCGCAGCCGGCAGCAACGCCGCGATTGTTGTGCAAGACGAGGGCCGCACGCATGCCGTGCCGGTCACGGACGGCCATGGACAGATCCTGGCAGCGTCCGAGCTGCCGTTCTTCGTCTCCGCGAAGACCCCCGACAGCCTGAGGGAGTATTGCAAAGTTCTAAAAGCCCGTCTACCGGAGATCCAAGAGGGCTATGGGGCCACTGCGGCGCTGAACATTGCGTATAACTTGTCAGTCAAGCAGAACCGCGCATTCGAATATAACTACAGCTTCACGGCGTCTTCCCTGGAGGAGGTGGCATCGATCCTGGACCAGGTACAGGCTCAGGCTGTCGGCCTCAAGAAGATTCCCACCGACCGACGCCCGGTTGTCCTCTGCATTGGTGGTCAAACTGGCAGGACGGTTCACCTCGACGAGGGGCTATTCCGGAACAGCAAGCTCCTCCAGAAACATCTCGTGGGTATCCCTAGCCTCAAAGTGCTACATTAGCCAGGCGTGACATCGTATTGCTGACTCTCTTTTCTCTCAAGGGCGCCTGCGAACAAGCTTGCCACACCCTTGGTCTCCCCAGCCTGGTACCCGCCATCTTCAGCCCGGAGCCAGTCCAAGACCTGGTCAGTCTACACAGTATGCTCTTCTCACTGCAATATGCCACCGCGCGGGCGTGGCTGGACGGCGGCCTAAAGGTCGATACTATTGTCGGCCACAGCTTCGGCCAGCTCACAGCCCTAGTCGTCGCCAGCGCGCTGTCCCTCGCAGACGGACTGCGCTTCGTCACCACGCGAGCCCGCCTAATCCAGGAGTTCTGGGGCCACGAGACAGGCGCGATGCTGTCGGTGCAGGGCGACAGGGCCATGGTAAACCAACTCCTTGAGAGGACCAAGTCACGTTGTCCGGCACTCACCGCGGAGATCGGCTGCTACAATGGCCCGCAGACGATTGTACTGGCAGGCAGCCGGGAGTCGATTGATGCCGTGGAAGAGATGGTGAGGGTGACCGTCGAGGACTTTGGCCGTCACTTGAAGGTGGTGAGATTGAAGAGCACGCACGCCTTCCATTCGAGCCTCGTGGATGGCATCCTACCCGGTCTTCGCGAGGTAGCCGCCACGCTTGAGTTCCGAAAACCGTCTATCCACATCGAGGCCTGCTCCAAGGACCAGGACTGGAACAAGGCGATCGATCCGGAGACCATTGTCCAGCATAGCCGGGAGCCTGTCTACTTCCACGGCGCCTTGCAGCGTATTGAGGCCAGACTCGGCCCCTGCGTGTTCCTGGAGGCCGGCTCGGCGTCGCCCATAATTCCCATGGCGCGACGGGCATTGGCGGCCAAAAATGAAGCTAGTAACGAGCATGTTTTCCAGCCTGTCGATATCGGGTCACCCAACTCTCTTGACAACTTGGCCAAGGCCACCAGCAACCTGTGGGAGGCTGGTGTGAGCGTGCAGTACTGGCCGTTCCACCAAAGCCAGAAGGACAGCTTCGCGTGGATCAACTTGCCGCCGTATCAGTTCCAGAAGAACGCCCACTGGATCGAGTACGTCGCGCCCAAGGCGGCGGTTCCGGAGACCACGCAGCCAGCGGTCAAAGATAACATGCAGCAGTCTTTGCAGCTGCTCAGTCTATACGAGCGCAACCTCCAAGGCACCAGCACATTCCGTATCAACGATGTACATGAGATGTTCACGTATTGTACCCAAGGCCATGCCGTTCTCGGGCAGAGTCTTTGTCCTGCTTCGATGTATGTCGAGGTTGCAATCCGCGCGGCCAACATTATCAGCGCCAGCACCATCTCGCCCCCAGCCCCTTGTGTGAAGAATCTCAAGATCTCAGCCCCACTGTCGCTGTCCTCCGCCCGAGGCGTTTTCCTCGAATTGGCTCCCATCGACAGAAAACCTAACAGCTGGGCATTCACTGTGCTCAGCCGCAGCCAGCCGGGCGCAACCGCCTCGACCAAGCACGCCACTGGAACGGTATCGTTCCTGGTCCCTGGGACATATTTGGACGCGCCCCGCATGCAGTTCATCCGCCGCCTCATCGGCCAGAGCAAGTACGAGGAGCTGGCCAGCGCTCGTGACGCGCACATCCTCAACGGCAGTATCGTCTACCAGGTGTTTGGACAAGTCGTCGACTACGCGCCGTATTACCGGGGCGTGGCCCAGATCGTCTCCAAGGACAAGGAGGCTGTGGGTATCGTCCGCTTGCCGGGCGGGCAGCTGCCGGTCATGAGTGAGGCCAGCTGCGATCCGATCACGCTTGACAATTTCCTGCAGGTCGCGGGTATTCATGTCAACTGTCTCTCGGAAAGGAGCGCAGAAGAGGTCTTCGTCTGTACAGAGCTAGGCGAGATGTTCATCAGCGACTCCTTCCTTGCCAAAAGAAGGGAGATGCAGTCGTATAGGGTATACACTTCCTTCGAGAGGAGCAGGAACAAGACGCTCGTCAACGACATATTTGTCTTTGATCCCCAAACAGGTGACTTGATGGTTCTGTTCCTCGGGGCGATCTTCCAGGGCGTGCCGATGAAGTCCCTGGCGAAGTCCCTGTCCAAGCTGAACAGTGGCGCGGGGGCGGTTTCGACCGAGACTCAATACAACCCCATCTTGCCAGCTCTGCAAGGGTCTTCTGATAAGTTCGCCTTGGGCCCGGTAGCCCCAACTCCGCCTGCTCAGTTCCGTAGTGAGAACAGGACGAGCGGAGCTGTGGTGACCTCAAACACCGCGCAGACCAGCTCGACAGATGTATTGCAGCAGGTCCGTGAGCTGTTCAGCCGGGTCATCGAGATTCCCATCGAGGAGGTGAAGCCGAATGTCTCGCTGGCCGTTCTCGGCGTTGACTCATTGATGAGCACCGAAATTTTGAACGAGATCAAGGCTCAGTTTGACATCGTCATTCCCGTTGAGCAGCTCCTGGGATTTGACGATGTGCAGTCACTTGCTCAACTACTTAGCCCTGTTAGGAATAATGATGAAAGAACTCCTCCAGTTCCGCAGCACGACGCCATCACGACCGTTCCCGGGCCCGGAGCCCCCGGGGGCCAAAGTGGCCTATCTACCTCTTTTGCACAGATTCAAGAGTTCTTAAGCAACCTCTTAGACGTTCCCGCTGATGAGGTTGCAGCGGATACGGCTCTGAATACTCTCGGCATCGACTCTCTGATGGCGACCGAAGTACTCAGCGAGATCAAGGAACGGTTTGGTGTGACGATCTTGGCTGAAGAGTTCCAAGAATTCCAAGACGTCCTCGCTATCGCCACTCGCCTACAAGCGCCATCGGGCACCTTCACTCCACCGCTATCGCTGGGAGATGCAAATACCGGTGCCCAACTCAACGGGCGTACAGACGAAGTCCCTGAAGCTGCCGAGTCCGAGTCCATCACCTCGTCCGTATCGATCGCCTACGGCAGTTTTGCTAGCGCTAGGCGGGAATTCGATTTGATCTGCCGAGACCTGAAGTTCGCCGATTTCTACGCAAAGGTTTACCCCGCGCAGATGGACTTGGTCGTCACCTACATCGTCGAGGCTTTCCGGGATATGGGCTGCTCCTTGGCCGCGCTCTACCCTGGCGGCAAGGTGCCCGAAATCCCAGTGCTCGGCAAACACCACAAGGTCAAGCGCCGCATCTATGAGATCCTGGAAGATGCCGACATCATCAAGCAAGATGCGGGCGGTGCCTTCATCCGCACCACCACACCCGTTCCCACCGACCCATCGTCGCCGCTCCACCGCGCCATCGTGGCCAACTTTCCGCAGCATGCCTTCGAGCACAACCTCCTAGCATCAACCGGATCCAGGCTGGCTGACTGCCTCACCGGTCGCGCTGATCCCCTGGCCATCTTATTCGGCAGTGCAGCAGCACGCACGCTCATGGAGAATGTCTACACGCACGCGCCCATGTTCAAAGCCGGCACCATAAACCTAGCCCGATACTTAGTCAATGTCTTCAGTCGTTTCCCCCCGGGCCGGCCCATCCGCATCCTCGAGCTCGGCGCTGGGACTGGCGGCACAACCAAGCACCTGGTCGAGAGCCTGCTCGCCACCGGCCGGGACTTTGAGTACACGTTCACGGACATCTCATCCTCGCTGGTCGCCGCCGCGCGGAAGAAGTTTGCACAGCACGACTTCATGCGCTATACAGTATTGGACATCGAGCAGCTGCCCGCGGCGCAGTTCTGCGGCCAGTACGACATCGTCCTCTCGACCAACTGCATCCACGCAACCAAGGACCTGACGCGCTCGTGTACCAATATCCGCGCGTGTCTGCGCCCCGACGGCGTTCTCTGTCTGGTTGAGCTGACCCGCAATTTGTTCTGGTTCGACCTCGTGTTCGGCCTCCTCGAAGGCTGGTGGCTTTTCGAGGACGGCCGGCAGCATGCCCTCGCCAGTGAGGCCCTCTGGCGCAAGCACCTGTTGCAGTCCGGGTTCCGCTGGATCGACTGGACTGTGGGCGCCTCGGAGGAGTCGAACGTCCTGCGCGTCATCACGGCCTCGCCCGCAGACATTGCCCAATCTGAATCCGAGACAGCGCCAGAGCCAGTCACAGTGGAGACGGTCGCCTTCAAGCGCGTCGGCGATCTCGTACTCAAGGCCGATATTTACTACCCTGAGGAGCAAAATAACGGCGTTCAGGTCCGTCCGGTCGGTGAGCAACCACAACCACCAATCAGCCTCACTGCACCAGCAGCGGCGGCAACGCTGACGTCGCCTCTCTCTTTGTCTCCACAGCCCTCATGATCCACGGCGGCGGCCACGTCATGCTCTCGCGCAAGGACATCAGGCCGCCACAGATCCGCACACTCCTGGCCGCCGGCTTCCTCCCCATCAGTATCGACTATCGTCTCTGCCCAGAAACAACACTGCCATCGGGGCCCATGGCCGATGCACGCGACGCGCTCGCCTGGGTGCGCAGAGTCCTCCCGCAGCTGCAGCTTCGCCGGTCCGATATCAGCGCCGACGGCAGCCGCGTTGTCGCCGTCGGCTGGTCCACGGGCGGCCACTTGGCACTGACCTTGGGTTTCACGGCGCCTGCCTATGGGATCCACCCGCCCGATGCTACGCTGGTGTTTTACTGCCCTTCCGACTACGAGGATCCTTTTTGGACAAGGCCGAACCGCCCGTTTGGCCAGGACAGGGGCGGAGAGCTAAGCTATGATCTGTTGGAGGGAGTGCGAGACCGCCCCATCACTGCGTACAATCCACCCGCGGAAAGACGCGCCCTTGGAGGCTGGATGAGCACGCATGATCCGCGGTCGCGCATCGCGCTGCATATGAACTGGGCCGGGCGGCACCTGAGGGTGCTGCTGAACGGGTTGCGGCCGGCAGACGCAGATGGTCGTCGGCACGCTGCAGAGTCAGACCCCACCGACCTGCTCCCCGATCCGGGTCTGGAACAGGTACAGGCTGTCAGCCCCCTGGCGCAGATCCGGCAAGGAAAGTATCGCGTGCCGACCTTCATTGTTCACGGAACCAAGGACGACCTCATCCCGTGGCAGCAGGCGGTCAGGACGCATGACGCCTTGAAGGAGCAAGGTGTGCCGGCGGAGATACGAATCCTGGACGGCGCGGTGCATTTATTCGATCTATACAAGTCGTATGAGCGCGACGAGAGCGCCAAGGAGGTGGTCAGTGAGGGGTATGAGATGCTTGCTCGCCACGTAATGCGAATAAGCTAGGAAGCTATTAATCCAGAACTGATGAGGCAATCTGAATATGATATTTCCGGCTAGCGGGCTGTCTTCCCAACGACAGCACGCGTGAGAATGGTCTCTGCGTTGCTTGATGATCAGCGTGGCTGGCGAAGGTTGTCGAGGTATTCATGGCGCTTGAGGACAGGGCCATTGAAGCCTTCGGGTCACGTGAGCTTGCACGTGAGATTCGATTGTTGACTTCACGCGACAGACGTTACCAGGACGGCTCTCGACTTCGAAGACGCTCCATCCTGTCACCATCGTCATTGTCTTGGAAAAAACGAAAGGAGGCGCCCCTGGGAATCTCTAGAGTCTTCCAAACCCGTGCTGCTGGGGTGAAGATACCACTTCGACGAGCGAAGCGAGTAGGCGATGATGAGCATCTAGCCTAACAAAATTTCTTGGGTTTCTTTTTATGCGTATGCGTGTAATGTTTAGCTATCTATCAGACGCTAATGTGTCTGAATTACAATTACAACCCCTACTTAAGAACATGTACTTGGGATCGTTGCCGCATTACCGGCTTGTAAAATCTTATTTTGCTCAGAACCTAGACGTATGTACTGGGCATCGCCTGCCTGGTTGTGATTTGCAGATGCTCGGCGGATGAGTTCGCTACTCTATCGTCATAGGTACAGCCACCTATACATAACGATGAACTTTTAGGTGGCCAAGTCCATGGAAGCCGGCGCTGAGCTGCTCCCCGAAGCCCACGTAAAGTGTGGTAATCAAGTCAAAGGACCGACTTCCAGCCCCCTCCCCCCTTCCGTCACCCGGGTCAGCCCCAGCCGATACATACATATATATTTGGGTTCATTTCATATCCGTATCCGAAATCATGATACAGTCCACGTCATCCCTAAGGATCAATCCCCCTCTCTTTACCGGAATCCTTCGTAACATAACTAGTCTCTGCTCAAGTTTTCTATATACCCTTGCTGTTATATAACTTAGAATTCAGACCTATTCGAACACTTGATGTGTTCGATTTGGGCTGATAAGGCCCGAATGCGGCTAAGTATTACATCAGCTAACAAGAGGTCTTCCTCATTATAACCTTTATCGATTTTCCAAAAGAGAGGATATATTACAGCAGTGATAACGAAATCTGGGCTTTAAACTAACTTTGTTCTTTATATCTTTCCCTCTTCTACCCACTTAATCCCTAACTCGTGTCCCTTGATCTCAGCATTGAACCACTCAATAATCTCAATCCTGTCCTCACACGTCCTCGCCCCTTCCAACACGCCACTCTCTATGACGTCCTTCACCACAACATGTAGCTGGTGGTTTGCCAGATTCCTCCCGAGACACGCTCGCGAGCCCAAACCGAACGCGAACGCGTCCCGCTCCCGCACACGCCGGGCCTGCGCCTCTGCGGGTGTCTCACCTTTCCCTGCCAGCCACCTCTCGGGACGGAAATCGAACGGCTCCGGATACACCTCCGGGTTATGGTGAAACACATACGCTGCCGCGCCAACCTTGGTCCCCGGCGGCAGGGTGTACCCGGCGACATGAATCAGCCCCGCGCCGTCGCCGTCAGGCACGATGCGCGTCAGTCGCGCCGGGTTGGCCATCCCGAGGCGCAGGCCCTCACGCACCACGGCGCGCAGGTACGGTATGCCCTGCGGGTCGACCCCCTTCTCCGCGGCGGCGATCTCATCGCGCAGCCGCGCGCGCACCGCCGGCTGCCGTACCAGGTGGAACAAAACCGTGGCCAGCATCACGGCGGTGGAGTCGGCGCCGGCGAACACGACGCCCTTGCACTGGACGAGCGTCTCGGCGCGCGATACCCCGGTCTGTTCGAGTCGCGACTGGTAGGTGTCGCCGTCGCCATGGTTGTTGTGGTCTGCGGTGCTGTCGAACAAGCCTGCGAGAAAGCGGGACACGATGTGCACCGACGCGTTGACCTCCTCATCCGAGAGCACGCGCCGGACGAGCGAGGAAAATATGAGCGTGAAGAGCCAGTTTGGCAACAGAGAGAAGCGGCTGAAGGCCACGATTGCAAGCACGAACGGCGTGGCAGAGAGCTTGTCCGCGTACTTGAGATGTGTCGAAGACGCGCTGTTGCAGGTGGGCCTGTTCTGAGGCGGCTCGTCTAGGCCGCCGTACACGCGGTGGAAGAGGTACGCCGTCAGGATGTCGATCGACAGCCGCGAGGACAGATCCAGTATGTCGACCTTAGCATCTGGCCTGCCCTTTTCCTCCTTGAGATTTTTGATGAACTTCTTCACGAGTGGCTTCATCACGCCGTCCTGCTCGTAGGCATTCTGAATCCTGCTGGGAGCGAACAGCGGCAGCACGGCCTTGGCACGGCGGTCGCGGTACTCCTGGTCGAGCGATGAGAAGATGGTATCGTGACCCTCGATGCGGAAGTTGCGATACCGCAAGTCCTTGGGTAGTCCGCCCCCGGCGACGTATATTTGGTGCAGGGCATCACCGTCTGAGAGCGAGACGGCGTCGGGTGCGATGCGGAGGACTGGTGTGCGATGTCTCTTGTGGTAGTAGAGGAGCACGCGTCCCTCAATCCCAAAGTAGCAGATGGCATAGAGGAAGAGGGGTGATACGCCCGCGAACCAAGGCCCTGGGACGTGCGAGAGCGGGTGGAAGCTAAGCCGGTAGAATGCCCCTGAGACGAGCAGCAAGGCGAGCGCCAGGGGGATGTGGGGGAGGGCCAACGGCGGGAGGCGAGAAATGCCATTCGAGAGATGTGACACAACTTGATCCTGAAAGTGACCCATGTTGAGCCTAGTGAAGGGAGCACTTTCACGGGTATTTCTGATGTTGAAGCTATTTTTGTGAGACGATACCGCGGGAGGTCGCAGGCAGACTCTCTCGACGCACGCTGTTGTTAAAGTAGCTCATACGGCCCTTCCGGTCAGACGCACGGGCGACCGGCACCGGTACCCTCGATTGTGCTGACAAGGCTCACTGAATTAATCGCACCATCGATAGACGCAGGAGAGATCCGTTCCCGGGCTTTGCCTGGGGCCTGGGTAGAACGCGGCGGTCATCCTTAGCTGTCTCCCGATCTACTCGGGCCCGCCGCCTCAACCACCCGGTCTATCATCCCGGTCCCCGCAGAGTAGTATGCTCTACTGATCAAGCAGACACCGAGGCCTGCTACGGATCCCACCCAGCTGCCTGTCAATGTTTGGTGGCAATGTTGGCCGCGACAGCGACAAGTTCCTCCCGCGTAGTACCAACCATCACTCACGTCACACCTCCCACTCCAGGACCGGCCTGATACGATCCACCTAACTCATAATCATCCCAACTATGCACACTGTAGCAAGACGAAAAAAATTAGGGAGGAGATATGGTGCTTGGGGGATGTGGGGGGGGGGGGGGGGCGAGAGCAGAAGCTAAGGCGTGTTGGCTGTGGTAAGTTCAGGATCGGACTCGACACTACTGAGTGTTTACAGTGATCCTCAGCGTATGCAAGCGGCTTTACTTGCTTTCATTATTGATGTAGATTCCCAAGGTTATTCCTGGACTTCCTTACTCATAATGATCAGACAAATATATGTATAACCTTGTAACACGTAGTTGATGTCGTTTCAACTAAGTTTTCGTGAATTTCATGAATAACAGATCTTAATATATTCAGTTAGTTAGACAATTTATGTTTGGTCTACTGTAGTAAATTTAAAGTCAATTTTTATACTAAGCTTAGTGGCAGAGACGATCACTTACTTTCTCACACTTAGGAGTACTTGGAATGGGATATTCCCATGATTGCCTCAACAGAGCCACGAGGCACTTGTCAGTGAAACCTGGGGATGATGATGGTGATGTCCAGAGCCTACTGAGCTGGTTCGGAAAGATTCTAGCAGTTGGTAGCTAAATAAACAGCCCAAGGTACGTGGTTGAACATGTGGATTATAGTAGTCTGTGTTGCTGCATGCAGAATGTCGGGGCACATGGACTGCCTCATTGGTAGCATTCAATACGGCATCACCAGCTACCTAGGTGCTCCAGGGTTTTATTCAGGTCGACACAAGCATAGCGCATACCGCGTAAACTCCTCATCCGCCATCAACGCGTCCAGCTCCTCATCGTACAGCCCCACCAGGACCTCGACACCCGCATTCCTGTTCCGCGGCAGTACAAGACACGTCCTCGTGAAGCTGTTGGACGCATCCATCAGCAACCGCGAGGCCTCGGGGCAGCCCTTGTTCCCAAACACCAGCCCTTCCCCGAAGCACACGGCGTCCAACGGTATATGCATCAGCGACGAGACCTGCATGTTGTTGCCGTCGATGAGGGGCATGCGCCGCCGCTTCAGCCGGATCAGCTCGTCATAGCTTGGATGGTTATCCAGTAGGTTGTACAGGTTGAGCAGGTTTACCTGGTCGCCGTGGCCCGCGTTTTGCCGCAACAGGACCGTCACCGCGCCCAGCGAGCTCTCGGGCGCGATCAGCGTATCCAGCGCCATCTCCGAGAAGATGTTAAACGTGATGTTGCCCAGGTACGTCGGCGGCAGCACCGACGAGTAGGTAGCCCGCCCGTCGTATATCAGGTTCAGCTTCGTCTGGGCGAACTCCGAGTCGTCCTCGGGAGAGATGAAACCGCGTGCGCGCCGCGTGGCAACCCGCGCCCTCAGGAAACACCGCCAGATCAACGCGCACACGGCATCGTTGGTCCCGATGCCGCTGGTAACGCCGAGCTCCTGCGCGACCGCCCCGCACAGCGCGGCCAGCCGGGCCGTCGGGAGGTAGAACACGGCGGTCTTCAACTTCCGTCCGTCGGGCAGCGGCGGCGGTCTCGCTGAGCCTGTTTCGGGGGCCCATACTGAGCCCCGCTCAGGGTCAGGGAGGGCCGCATCTTTCTGCCGCACGCGCATATCCTTCGGATCTAGGCCGACTAGGCGCCACGTTTCGGGGTCGACCGCGTCGGCGGACTGCTCGGGCGCCTCGCGGGCCCAGATCTCGTGCAGGAGCGCGTGGCTGTCGCTGCCGGGGGCGAAGGGCTCGGGCGGGGCGGCGCCCGCCTGCAGGGCGGCGCATTGGGCGGCCCACATGCGCACAACGTGGTAGTAGGCGACGGTGTCGCTGGCGGAATGGTGGATGGCGCTGACGACGAGGCACCCACCGTCTAGGAAGTTGGCCTGGGCGGCAAACACAGGCCCCGGCGCTGCCTTCGGGTCTGCGAAGAACCCCGTCTGCGGCATGATGTCGTCGTCGCGGAACGCGTCCGGGGGGAACCCAAGCTCCCGCAGCGAGGCGAAGTCGAGGTCGGTGTCGAGCTCCTTCAACCCGAGCTGCGGCGGGCGGGGGCCGGCCGGCGAGGGTGGTGTGTAGCGGATCTCGAGCTGGCCTGGCCGCCACCCGGGCGTGGAGGGCTCCTGGAGGTACACCTGGCCATCCAGCCAGGGGACCTGGAGGAAGAGGCGGTGGAGGCCCTCGTGCAGGAGGTCGAATGCCTGGGTACTTGTGACACCAGGCTTCAGCGGCAGGTATACACAGCCATAGTAGTAGGCGCGCGGGACGCAATGGTCGAAGGGGGTAAGGGGGATGTGGATCTCGGGGTCAGACATGATACTGTTTGCCGCGTGAGGGCTGTCACTGCTAGACAGAGGAGGCAGTAGGTACGGAAGAGAGACAGCTCTGGGGACTCGTGGAGTGGCCGGCCTAGTGGGCTGTTTGTAGGTCTTCTGTCCAGATAGTAAAAATAGTACGTATGGCATCTCTGCCAAGGGAAGACGGAGGTAATTGGAACTCCGGTCATGTAGCTCGCTAGGGGTGCAGTGCAGTTGAGCCGTAGCAGTGTACTCGGGACCCGTCTGGGACTTGCTTCCAGGTTACTTGGGGGCAAAGCGCCACATCACTTGGGATCTTCCAGGTGCCATCTTGCACTTATTACTTACGATGGGAGGACGACATTTCCAGAAGTAAAGATTATCTACCCAGGGTTCCAAAGCTGTTCCGTAGCACGATTCGAGGCGTGAAAAATGACCACCCTGATTTTTCATCAGCCCCCTCGTCCACAGCGACAGGCGCAGACCTGAGCACCAAGAAATAATGACAATAGTCCCACCATAGTATAGATGTGCGATAAATACAACATACACGCGTTGAAAACTTCTTACAAGGTATATAATCTTGAAAGATGATTCTTCTTCTTCTTCTTCTTCTTATATTGTTTAATATTAATTATAGGAATTTCTAGATGAGACTACACACAGTCCTAGAGACTAGAAGTACCATAGTTATTAGTCACAATAAATAGTAAAGAGAGGGAGCACACTGTAATGTAATAGTACACCTAAGAGAAAAAGTCTCTAGAGACCTCATTTGTAAGGTCTTGTGTTAAAACAATGCTGTATGTATCATTGTGCTGGAGGTGTAAGTTGCTGACTCAGCCGAAACCCCTGCAGTATTGCCAGGCTGTCTTATCGATAAGAGCTTCATTGCACGGCTGTTCTGCCTGAGGCACCGCGCTGTGGCTTTCTTTTCTCTTCCCCTAGAAAGACTCACAAATACATACGCTTGACCTTCGAGCCACCCTTCTCATCTCGCTACAACAGCATGACTCATCCTTCCTTTCGACTGATATCAATATATGCAAAGATCTGCTCCTGAAGGTGGGATGCAGATCTTAGGCCCAGGTTTATACGCAGTTGAGTGTACGGCGGGGGTCTCCCGAGACTTTGGTTTTCAACAAGGCAATGAAGATGCAATATTCTCACCAGAGCTTGACAAAGGTAAGCGAAACATCTAATGCGTCCTAACAGCACATTTAGATATAATAGCCCCTTAACCAATCATTACATTCTCTGTTCGCACTCGCACGCGCGCATGTATTCCCCCTCCTCCCCCCTAACCTACACAACCAGCGCGCTCCGTCCCACCACCAGCCTCGCAAACTCCCGCATCGTGGCCGTCTGCAGGATCTCGAAAACCGTCACCTTGGCCTGGACGACACTGTTGAGCCAGTTGCGCAGCTCGACCGCCACCAGCGAGTCGACGCCCAAGGCGCTCAGGCCGGAGCCGGTGTCGATGTCGGCCGCCACCAGGTTGAACAGCGCGGCGAGCCTACGTGTCAGCGCGTCCATGACCAGGGCGAGGGCCTCGTCGCTAGATGGCGCGCCCGCCAGCTCTTGCTTCAGCACCTCATCGGGGTTGTTGCTGCGGCCCTTGGCCCCCGCCGCGCCACCACCTCCTGCCGTCCTGCTGCTGTCGTCGCCCAGCCGCATCGTCCAGAAGCGGCGGTCCCGCTTGGGGTTGGCGCCTGCGGTGATGCGGTCCCACGAGACGATGCCGGTGATGACCTGGGCGGCGTTGGGATTGTGCGCGCGCACCGGTCCGGCCACAGCCGCCTCAACCAGCCGCAGCACGCGGCCGATGGGGATCGATGGGGACCCGAGAGTCCGCTCGAGGCGCGCACGCATCATGGTGTCGCCTGATTCGGTCACGACTCCGACATCACCCACGGCAGGCAGGTCGATGGCCACGGCGGGTAGTCCCTGGGTAGCCCGGTGCCGCGCCAGCGCGTCCTGGAAGGTGTTGCCGGCGGCGTAGTTGGCCTGTGAGACCAACCCCACCACGCCGGAGCTCGAGGACAACATGACAAAGAAGCGCAGGTCCTTGGGTAGGTGGCGGTGCAGATTGAGGGTGCCGGCCACCTTGGGCTGGATGCTGGACTGCCATTGCTCGTAGGTCAGCCGCTGGAGGATGGTGTCGTGCAGCGCCATGGCCGCCTGCACCACGCCGCGGACCGGTGGCATCGTGCCCGCCAGCCCCGCCAGCAGCGTGATCAGCCGGTCCTCCTTGGTGATGTCGCAGTTGCGCACCAACACATTGCACCCTCCGGCCCGGCCGCGGGCGACTAACCGTTCCGCCTCGGGGTGCGACTCGGCGCGGCGTGACACCACGAGGATGTGCCGTGCGCCACGAGCCATCATCCAGTCAGCCAGGGCGAGACCGATGCCACCGAGCCCACCCACGATCAGATAGGTGGCGTCCGGGTCGTCCAGGCGCGCGAGGCTGGAAGACCGCGTCAGGACCTTGAACCTCGCGTCGGGCCCGGGCACCAGGACCAGCTTGCCGACGTGGGCACCGCGCTGCATACGGCGCATGGCCATCTCCATGTCGGCAATCGGGTACGTGGCGATGGGGTGCACGGCGTGTATGGCCTTCTCGTCCCACAGCCTCATCAGGGCCTGCCAGGCGCGGTGGACCGCGGGCCCGTTGAACATGCACCATTGGATCAGGTCGAAGCCGACTATCATAGCATTGCGCGTCAGCGGCGTCAGGTCGAGGCGGCGGGCCGCCTCCATGTCCACCTTGCCAATCTCGACAAAGCGGCCAAACCTCGCCATGCATCCCCACGTGGCCTTGAGAAGCGGGCCGGATAGCGAGTTGATGACGACGTCGACGCCGGCGCCGCCGGTGCGCGCGTCGATGGCGGCGGCGAAGGACGGGTCACGGCTGGAGAGGATGTGGTCCGCATCTAGACCGTACTGCTCTTTCAGGAGGCGGCGTTTTGCCTCGCTGCTGCACGTGGTAAACACCTCGGCGCCGGCGTGTCTCGCCAACATGATGGCCGCCTGGCCGACACCACCACTGCCGGCGTGGATCAGCACGCGCTCGCCGGGCTGGAGGCGCGCCAGGTCAAACAGGCAGAGGTACGTCGTCAGGAAGATGCAGGGCAGCGAGGCCCCCTGCTCCCAGGACATGTCGTCGGGCATCCTGGCGCAACCGGTCCAGTGCGCGCGCGGGTGCGTGGCAAATTTTCCTTCCAGCGCGCCTGTGACGCGGTCGCCCACCTTCAGCCCGCTTGCCTCGGTGTCAGGCCCCAGCCGCGTGACGATTCCTGCCCCGTCGTGCATGTAGCGCAACTCGTCGATCTGGCCCAGCGCGACCAGTACGTCGCGGAAGTTCAGCCCCAGCGCCTTTGTCTGGATCTCGACGTAGCCCGGGGGGAGCGACGCCTCGGCCGCTTTCGCGTCGTCGGTGAAGTACAGGTTGCTCAGCGTGCCCACCGTCTGCACCGTCTCCCACACCAGGGGTCGGTCCTGCTGCCACAGCGGCTGCTCAACCGGTGCCTGGTCGACGGGCGTCTCGCTGGAGGCACGGTCCTCCGCCGGGCTGGGGTAGACGCGAGGCACGTGTAGCATGCCGTCCTGCACGGCGTACTCCCACTCGATTTCCGCTGTGTCCACGCGGGCGTCGAAGCTCTGCTTCAAGACCTGAACGATCTGTGGGACTGTGGCGGTCGACCATGGCCCCTCGGCACCGCCAGCAGTGGCCTCGAAGTCGAGCGACACGTAGCGCTTGGTGGTATCTTCCTGCTTCGCGGTGCGCAGGAAGCCAGCGGACTGGGCATATACGGGCTGCTCGGAAGCAATTGCGCTGCTGCGGCTGAGCCACAACAGGCCCTGGCCCTGGACTACTAGCGCCTTGAGCTGTTCAAATGCGGCCCCGTCCATGGTGTCCAGGAAAGGGGCCATCATCTCGGGCGTGAAGAGGTACACGACATCGGGCTTGGCCTGGACCTCGCTAAGGCGTTCCACTGTCACAGATGCGCCCGTCTGCGTGGTAATGGCGGCCTCCAGCTGCTCCAACCACTCCTGCGCCGGCGGAGCGTTGTCCGTGTGAACGATGGACATGGCTGTCGGATAGGCGGGCGCGGACGTTGCGACAGCCGTGGTGAGAATGACGCTGCTAGCGTGGAACTGCGCGTCGTCGAAGTCACGGATTTCCGTCTCGGACCCCGTAAAGCCCGTCATCTTAAGCACCTCGTTCCAGCTCTCGACTGACATAACCGGGCCGTCATCGCTGCTCGACTTGCTCTGCCATGAGTTTGGCAGCCCGCCGAAGACTAAGTGCGTGTCGAGCCGGGCGTGGGTGGTCTCGACCAGCGCGAGCTTGCCGTCGGGCTTCAGCAAGCGACGCACGTTCATGAGCGATCGCGACAAATCATCTGGCGTGCTGGTACCCAGTCCCAGTAATGCGCCCGGGGCCGCCACGACGAGATCATAGCTGCCCTCGACGAAGCCCTGCGTGACAGGGTCGTCACGTACATCGAGCGTCTTGAAGGCCATCAGTGCTGTCCACGGCGCGCATTTCTGCTTCACCAACTCGAACCGGTCCTCTACAGTATCGGTAAAGTCATACTGGCCCAACAGCGTGCCCAAGCCACCTGACTGTCCCTTCTCGGCCTCTGCCGCAAACGCCTCCAGCACCCGCGCAGTAGCGGCTCCAGACCGGCCGCCGATCTCGAGCACGCGGGCGCCGGGCTGTGCTACAGCGTACTGCGCGACGAGCTTGTGTAGATGCGTTAAGCTGCGCTTGCTAAACCGTGGTAGCGCCTCGTAGTAGCGGTCGAGCAGGTCGTCCTGTTTCAACACGGCCTCGATATCGACGAGGCCGCGCACGATGCCGGCTAACATTGGGCCCATACGCGCAAGCAGCTGGCCTGCGGCGTTCTCGGCCGCCAAGTCATCGGCTAGTTTCTGCCGGACGCCAGCGTTGGTCCTGGCCCACACGCGGCTGCCGGGTCCGAGCTCGCCGGCCTGGCCGCGCGCGATGACGGTTTGCATCCAGGTGTAGAGCCGCTGGAGGTGGGGGGGTCGGGCACTGCCGTCTACCGCGCTGTCGCTGGCCAGCTGCCTGACGGCGGCGGAGATGAAGTTGAACGACACACGGTCGAGCTTCTTCTCGAACTCGCGGTCCTCTTCGTCGAAGGGCACCTGCTGCTGGAGCGCGGCCTTGAACGGCGCCGGTACCGCCCCGTGCGCGACGTCAACCTCCCAGCGCATCTGTGAGCAGATTCCCGAGGTCTGCCCGCCGGGGGGGCCGCTGGTGTCCAGCGGCACGGCCTGGCAGTACAGACCGTCCAGTTCCAGCCGCGAGGCAGACGCGTCGTTGCCATCCCCGTTCACGGCCACGGCACTCACCATGGCGCCGCGGCGGTCCGCCCGCTCCAGGTCGACAAAGGCTGTGATGGTCTCGCCCGCCTCGCGCCGGAGAGAGCGCGGCACGTACAGGTGGCGGATCGATCGGGGCACCGCCATGGCGTGTTGCCGCGTGGCGTCGGGAATGGACACGAACGTGGCCTGGATGAGTGAGTCCAGGGTGGTCGGGTGGAGCACGTAGGGCTGCTCCCCAACCGTGTTGCCGGCTGGCACCGCAGCGGGTGACACGGCCAGCGCCGTGATGGACCTGGTTGCGGTGGCGCGGCTACCAAGAAGATTCTGGAAAATCGGACCGTGGAACAGGTTCATGGCGCGGAGACCGGCGAAGACGGCATCCGGCGTGACCTCCCGCACAGGTGTGTCGGCAGCGAGGAAGGATTCGGCGAGCGGCGCCGGGAGGGTAAATCTGGTGGCCACCTCCTTCGCCTTGCTGACCGTCTCGGCCGTGACGCTCCCCTTGCAGTGCTGGATCCAACTATCTCCCGCTTCCGTGCCCGAGACAGACCATACCCCGAAGTCGTACCAGCCCTTGTATTCGAGCTCCTTGTCACTGCAAGGAGACAGCACAACCTGTACCTCAACGCCCAGCGTCGTGTCCGGCACGGCCAGCGCATTGATGAACTCTATCTCGCGCAGGCGGTAGCCTTCAATGGTCTCCTCGGCAGGGTCCGTCAGCAACCGCACCGCCTCGATAGCCATGGCGATGTAGCCAGCGCCGGGGAGCACCACGTCGCTGCCCAGCTTGTGGTCCGCCAGCCAGGGGACGTCCAAGGTGCGGAGGAAGCTTCGCCACATGGGCGTCTGTCGGTTGGTGCCCGCAATCGGGCTGCCCAGCAGCTCGTGTGGCCGAAACCGCTTGTGGCGGTACTCCCGTGATAGCCGCGACTCGGCCCAGTACGCCGTCGCGTGGTTCCACGCGTAGCCTGGTAGGCCTGGGACGAAGATGCCACCCGCGTGCTCGTTCACGCCCGCCAACTCCACGGGATATCCCCGCGCCAGCAGCACGCACGCGGCGTCCTGCACCGTGTGCACAGCGTCGTCGTGGCGCTTGAGCAGAGAGAGATATGGCAGCTTCTTGCGGTCCTTGAGGATCTGGCGGATCGGGCCCGCCAGTGTGCCGTGTGCGCCGACCTCGACGATCATGTCGACGTTGGCACTAAAGTCTCCCTCTTGTTGAATGACCGATCCGTCGACGGCGCCGAAGCACATCTGCTCAAACGCCTGCGCGAACAGCACCGGGCTGACCAGGTTGCGCACGAAGTGGTCGCCTGTCAGGACCTTGGGCGAGGTGAGGATGCTGCCGGTCACGGGCGACGCGAATATCGCGCCGCTCCACTGCCCCGGAGCCGGGACCATCACCTCGCGCAGCACGTCGGTATAGTCCTTCTCCATATCCTGCATGTGATGCGAGTGGTAAGCCAGGGGCACGTTGAGCTTGCGCGCGAAGACGCCATCCTCGCTCAGGCGCGCGGCCACCTCGTCCACCGCCGCCATGTCACCCGAGATGGTGGCACTGTCTGGGCTGTTGTGGCAGGCCACCACCACCTTGCCATCTTTGGTGTCTTTAACATACGCGGCGGCCGCCTCAGCACCTAGCCCCGCCGCTAGCATGGCCCCCTCGGCGCCTTTATGCTTCTGCGCCAGCTCGCCGCGGAAGTAGACCACCCCTAGTGCCTGACGGAATGTTAGCGCGCCGACGGCATATGCGGCCGCAATCTCGCCGCTCGAGTGGCTGGTCACGGCCGAGGGCACGACGCCCCACGAGGTGAGCAGGTCGACCAGACAAAGCTGCAGCGCCACGCTGAGCGGCTGACTGAGGCGTATCTCGTGCACGCGGGTGGTCTTCTCGTCGCGGAGGAGCTCCTCTGTGTGTTTTTGCTGGCGTTAGTCCTGGACGTCCTTGATCTGGGGAGGTCAAGCATCACGGAGAGCGACATGGTGAAGGAATAAGAAGCAAGACACTCGAGGGAAATACACACCATGCAATGACCACGTCGCGCCATAATCCTTCAGAATCTGATCCGCCAACAGCAGCGACCGGCGGAACACGGGAGACCCCGCGATCAGCTCTCGGCCCATGGCATGCCACTGCGCGCCCTGGCCGTTGAACACAAACCCTAGTCGGGGTACCTTTGTCGACCGCACTGGCGTGCGGTCCGGATCGGCCAGCTTCTCCGCCAGCTCCGTCAGGTTGCTTGCACGTATCGCTGTTGTCCACGGGAACCGGGACTTGCGCTCTGCCAGGGTGAAAGCAAGGTCAATAGGTGCAGGCAGGGAAGATTGGGAGCGCAGATACGAGGCGAGGTTCTTGTTCATCTGCGAGGCACCGGCGGACTCTTTGGCACTGAGAATGTAGATCATGGAGCGGCCATGAGCACCGTTGAGTGCACCGTTGAGTGCACCGTTGAGTGCACCGTTGAGTGCACCGTTGAGCGCACCGTGGGATTCGCCGTTCTCCTTGTGAGTGGCGGTCCCGTTTGTCACACCATCGACCGCCTTTGCCCTTCCCCCGGCATCATGGAGACTGGCAGATGCCGGCGGGGCCTCCAGAATAACGTGGGCGTTGGTACCGCCGTATCCGAAATTATTAATCGAGGCTCGCCGCGGCTTGTCGGCCGGCCAAGGTGTAATGGCCTTGGGAACCTGCCACAATCGCAACACATATCAGCCCCGTCGTCTCGGCCCGATCATATTCTTTACTCATACCGAAGTTCACCTACCTTCAACCGCCATTCTTTCAGCGGAATGTTGGGGTTCGTATTCTCGTAATTCACATTCGGCGGGACCACGCCTTCCCTCAACACGTAGATGGTCTTGAGAATCGCCGCTAACCCACTCACGGGCTCCGTATGTCCAATATTGGGCTTCACCGAGCCGACTAGCACGGGATCGCTCTCGGCACGACCCGCGCCGAACGTGCGCGCCAGCGCCTCGGCCTCGATCGGGTCGCCCGTCGGCGTGCCCGTCATGTGTGCCTCGACGTACCCCGTGTCGGCCGACGGGTCAAGGCCCGCGCGTCCGTACACTTCGCGGATCAGCTTTGTTTGTGCGTCAAGAGAGGGTGACGTGATTGTCGGCGTCTTGCCGTCCTGGTTGAGGCCGGTCTCGCGCACGACGGCGTGCACGCGATCGCCGTCCCGCA
The DNA here is from genome assembly GCA_026119935.1 of Endothia cerciana. Taxonomy (NCBI): domain Eukaryota; kingdom Fungi; phylum Ascomycota; class Sordariomycetes; order Diaporthales; family Cryphonectriaceae; genus Endothia; species Endothia cerciana. Next base: position 583,948 of record JALRMH010000023.1, read on the forward strand.
GGGCGGCCGCGAGGGGCTTGAGAATAATAGAAGCGACGCCTTCACCGCGGCCGTACCCTTCAGCACGCTCGTCCCAGGCGAAGCACTTGCCCGTGGGCCCGAGGACACTAGATGGAGGGGCAGATATGGTGAGCAATCTAGACCTGCGCTGCAGTATCAAATGAACTAACATAATATTACGTACCTCGAATTCGCCATGGCGATGAACATGTCCGGGGAGAGGCAGACAAGCGACGAGCCAACTACGGCGGTGTCGCTCTCTCCAGACCGTAGCGTCTGGACGGCCTGGTGCAAGGCGACCAGACTGGTTGAGCAGCCCACGTCCAGGGTCATACTGGCGCCCTGGAAGTCGTAGAAGTGCGAGATGCGGTTCGAAAGCATGGCTATGCCGTTGCCCGTTTTGTATGTCTCGTGCATTACATATGGGTCCTTCAGCGTCAGGTCGGAGTAGTCGATGCTGAAACTACCCGCGAAGACGGACGTATTGGACCCGGCCAATTTCTGGACCGGAATTCCGGCTGTCACCACCAAGTCGTGATCAGTATCAAACGACCGTATCGAAACTTCACCTCAAGCCCTATCCGGCGTACGGAGGCTTCATTGGCTTAAAAGGGCCATTGGGACTCACCGTCTTCCATGCTCTCATAGACACTTTCAAGAAGCAGGCGGATCTGGGGGTCCATGGCCTGGGGGACCGGTTAGCAGACTGCGCTGGCCATCTCAAGCCAAGCATCCTAGGTCCGTACGCACGTTTGCCGTATCGGTGCTGTAGTTATAAAAGGCCGAGTCGAACAGAGCGACGTCTTTGAGAAAGTACCCGCCCTGGACGGCAATCTGCAGCAACCGGAACCCAACACCACCGAGTCAGCACTTGTTTCCTTATAGATAGAGAGCTTCTAGTCTGGGGACGGCAAGCTCGGGACTCATACACGGGGAATAAAGCACATACACGGCCCCGCGTTGCTTTCCGCTTGTCGTATAAACCCGCGGCGTCGAAGCGCTCTCTGGGTATCGGTGTCCACGCGTCCCCCGCGCCCTTGCAGAGATCCCACAGCTTGGACGGGCTCGTCACCTCGCCAGCAAATCTGCAGCTCATCCCGATGATAGCAATAGGGGCTCCGTCACCCGTGGCATTCGTGCCCGGGAGGCTGTGGCCCTTGGACGGGGCGTCGCTCGTCGACATCTTAGTTGACGTAGAACTACTAGACTTGATTGCCATGGTAATTTGTGGAAGAGTTAAGATACCCCCATGCAGACCAAAAAAGTAATGATACTAATTGAAGAACAGACGGCATCAAATCGTTCGATATCTAATGTCTTAGCCCTTGAATGTCTCACCGTACCGGGACCAACGGATGTAGTTTCACTCACGTGGACCAGAACCAGGTCGCAATCCAGCCTGATATATGCCCGGACTGACCAAAATCGGTCAAGTTGAACGCTATCGGGCGATCCTTTAGGCAGCCTACTTGGTGTTGAGCGCCGCAGGGCTGAGGACTGTACTCGGTGTTACAGTACGTCAACGACCCCAAGTGGGCTCGTCCAGGGTGACAGCAGACACCGAGTATCGGTCCGCGACGCCTGACAAAGAGCATCGTGTCTAGAGTTCTATCCCAGGCGAGCTGTTCACGCGAGCAGAATGGCACTGCAGGATGAGCGTTCCAGCACCTCGGCCTTGGGAATTAGCAAACAGAGGCTATGACCGGCAGGAATAATGCTGACTTGGCCTGTATAAGCACTGAATGGAGATGATGGCTATTCGTTTTTTTGCAACAGTCGCGTCGACGCGACTGTTGAGTGTTGAGGCGTTGCGTGTCTTTGGGTACCCGATGTAGTAATTATTGACCATCACCCGGCCTTTATATCCATCGCCTGTCTACAATCCGGCTTGCGAGTTCTCTTTCTCCTCTCGCCCTATAGTCGTTGGTTCTCTCTTTATTCTGTTCAACTTCCATAACACTGCGCAGGATGCCTCTCCCGCTCCTCGTCCTCGCCCTCTGCGTTTCCGTCCCAGTGTGGGCAACCGTTGTCCCCAAAGCGAGTACATGCCGGCCCCTATCCTTCGACTACGTTATTGTTGGTGGAGGAACGGCGGGCCTGACTCTAGCCAACCGGCTGACTGAAGATTATTCTGTCACGGTTGCTGTCATCGAGGCGGGCACCCAAGTTAACAAAGTCGCTGGCAACCTCAGCCAGGTGCCAGCATATGCCGGCGCCGTGGAGAACGTGGCTAATAATGACACAGCCGTGGGCTGGGGATTCAAGACAACGCCTCAGCCGGTTCGTAACTTCTCATAAGGTTGGAGTATTGCACTACTGACCTGTCCGTAGGGTTTAGGAGGTGCCGTTGTTGATTACGTGCGAGCCAAGCTGGTGCGTGGTCCCACTGATCATATCTCATCCCATGTATGTGTTTTCGCTCAACTGACCTTTCCACTTCCCCGCCAGCTCGGCGGCTGCAGCTCCATCAACGACATGGCATACTCGTGGGGAACCAAGGGCGCCTTCCATCTGTGGGCGGAAACCGTGGACGACCAGTCCTACACTTGGGACAACGTAGTGCCGTACTACAAGAAGAGCATGAGGTTCACGCCGCCTAAGTTGGCGACACGCTTCGCCAACGCCACGCCAAGCTACAACGCTGCAGCAACCGCTCGAGGCGGCCCGCTGGACATCACGTACCCGGCTTACGCCGAGAGCTGGAGCACGTGGGTTTCCAAGGGCCTCACAGCCATCGGCCTTCCCCGGATCGGCGCCCTTATCGACGGCACGCTGAACGGGTCCACCTACCAGCTGTTGACGGTGAACCCTACAACGGGCCACCGCGCCTCATCCGACACGGCATTCCTGCGCCCGGTACTGGATCGAGCCAACCTTGTCGTCTTCACCGAGACGCTAGCCGAGCGCGTGCTATTCAACTCAAAGAAAGAGGCCACGGGGGTCGCGGTCACCGCCGCCAACGGGACCGTGTTCACCATCACCGCCAAGAAGGAGGTCATCCTCTCAGCGGGCGTCATCCAGTCGCCACAGCTGCTAATGGTCTCGGGAATCGGCCCCGCCGCCGTGCTGGCGCAGTACAACATCACCGTCCTCGCCGACCTGCCGGGAGTGGGTCAAGGATTACTCGACCACATCCTAATCCCGGTGACCTGGCAAGTCAATTTGGAGACACCGGACACTACAAGCGCGGCGGCCGCCAGCGCGTTCGATCACAACAAGCCGGCGTCGGGCCCACTGACCAACCCGGGCGGCGACTTTGCCGGGCTGGAGAAAATCCCGGCCGCGTTCCGCGCCAACTGGTCGGCCGCGACCAGCGCCGCGCTGGCTGCGCTGCCGTCCGACTGGCCCGAGGTCGAGTACCTCGTGCGCCCCTTTGCAGTGTCGAGCGGCACGGGGGCCGGCGAGAACTACGCGTCGCTGTTCCTCGTGTTGCAAGCGCCGCAGAGCATAGGCAACGTGACCATCGCCAGCGCGAGCATGCACGACGCACCGCTGATCAACCCCAACTGGCTAACGGCGCAGGCTGATCTGGATGTACTGCTGGCCGCGTTCAGGCGGGCCCGCCAGATGGCCACATCATCAGCCATGGAGGGCGTCATTATCGGTGACGAGTTCCTGCCCGGATCGGAATACCAGACCGACGAGGAGATTCTGGAATACTTTACGTTAGCGGGCACCTCCATCCACCATGGGCACGGGACGAATAAGATGGGGAAGGCCGGGGATGCTAATGCGGTCGTGGGGCCAACGGGGAATGTGTATGGTGTCAAGAATCGTGAGTGTGGCCCAGTTGCTGGTGCATGTGTCCCCTGGAGACATCTTGGGCTGACTTCTGGCGTGCCGCAGTGCGTGTCATTGACGCTTCAGCCTTCCCGTTCTTGTTGCCAGGACCGGGCCCCCAAGCTCACATCTGTAAGGACCGTTGACTGAAACTTCATCATCTTCAGATAGAAAAGCTGACGATGGAATCGATAGACATGCTTGCGGAGAAGCTGGCGGATGTGATCAAAGAGCGTAACTAGGAGGGAAAATCTAGGCTGGCAGATGCACCTGCTCCGCATATTTCCTTCTCGTACTAAAGGTAATCACCACTTTTATTCTTGCCACTAAATTTTCCAAAGTATAGATATGTCGACATCACTAAGTAGTCGTAAAAATCACATCATTATTTCTCATGAAGTGGGACAATGCCATGACTGTAGTAATGCTGGTTCGCGACTCCATTGGTGCACCCTAGGTATAGCACAATTAGCCACATGCATGAGCACTAGCAGAACAATATCTGCAGTTACTGGAGCTGCGAGTCCCACTGGTAGCTTAGCAATATCCGAGTCAGCTGGATTTCCATCATCGCCAAGTGCAGTGCCAGTGCGTTCCGAACACAAACCCTCGCATCGGCTACGGGTTCAAGTGTTCCTGTTGTCCGGGGGCGCAGAACCTCATCAGCGATCGTAGCTACTATACGAGAGGGCCTGAGTAGGGCTAGCATGCGCTATACCAAGAAGGGAACACCGTGTCGTGCGACACCGAGTAAAACATTGCACCCTAGGATCAATGATGGCCGCCTGGCAGTCGAGAGTGGACGCAGAGGTTTAGACGGTTTCCGGACAATCTCGGCATCGGTAGGAAATAATTAGCTTTGTACATATTCTGTGAATCTCTGCTCGCTATCGGACTAAGCAGCGTGATCGGATGAGCCGTCGATCTCTGAACGTCAGAATGGCAGCAATGATGGACATCATGATCGAAAACTGGCGACTGGGCCCCCTGCTCGGCGCGGCCACCATCGCGGCTTTGCTGTATTCCCTCTACCAGTACTTCTTTCACCCCCTGAGAAGGTACCCAGGTCCGCTTCTCGCCAAGTTTACCGACTATTGGCGGTTCCGGGACGTACGTGGTCGTCAGAGCCACCTCACGAGGGTAGCGCTGCACGAAAACCACGGCCCCGTGGTGCGCGTCGGGCCCAACACTCTCAGCATCTCAGATCCGGCCTACATCCCAAAGATATACGGCCCGGGCCATGGATTTCTCAAGGTCCGTGACCCTCGTCTCACGTTCCACGTCGCCGCTTCATGACGATCAGATCCAATCTGACATGATTACTGTCTCAGAGCCCTTTCTACCACCCCTTCGAGGGCTGGGTCGGCGACCAAATCGGGTACAACCTGTTCACGACGCGTGACGCAGCGTTCCATGCAGCACTGAAGCAACCCGTAGCCGCCGCCTACGGCTTAAAGTCCGCGCTGGAGTTTGAGCCGATCGTCGATGAATGTATCGAGACCATTGTACGCCGTCTAGACGAGAAAATAGTGCAGTCGAAGGAGAAAAGGGCGTGCGATCTGGCTGCATGGATGCAGTACTGTCCGTCTCTTGCCTCTCCCGGATCAATTTTGTGGTGAAAGCTGATCCCTGGTCAGACTCATTCGACGTGATGGCCATCATGACCTGGGGCAAGGCATTTGGCTTCCTTAATCGCGGCGAGGACGTCAACAACATGATCCGCCGACTTGACGCGCGGCTGGACGTGATCTCGCCGGTAAGTTCCACCCCTATCGTTAACCTCTTCTCCGACCTACCAGCATCCCCAAATGAAACTAACCCCATCATCCACACCAGCAATCCCAAATGCCATGGCTTGACTGGCTGCAGACCAAGAACTGGGTGGTGAACCTGTTCCGGGACCGGACCAACGCGTTCGCCACGCTCGCCGCCTCGCTCATCCATGACCGTCAGAAAGCGCTCGCGTCTGGCTCCGCCAAAATATCGCCGCGGCTCTTCATCGACCACTTCGTGGACGCGCAGCGGGCGCACCCGGACGTCGTCGATGCGCGCACCGTCGTCATATACACGACCACCAACATCATGGCCGGTTCTGACACCGTGGCCATTGCACTGCGGACCATCCTGTATATGGTGCTGCGACGTGCGGACGTGCGCAGGCGCCTGCTTGCCGAGATCGACGCCGCGAAGCTCAGCTTTCCGGTGACATGGGAGGAAAGCCAGCGGCTGCCGTACCTAGACGCTGTGATCCAAGAAAGCCTGCGCATCCACCCGCCGGTCGGCCTGCCGCTGGAGCGTGTGGTTCCCGCCGAGGGCCTTGTGATGCACGACGGGACGCGTGTCCCCGCCGGTGTACAGGTCGGGTGTCATTCCTGGCCAATTAATTTGTTAGATCCTGTCTGGGGACCCGAGCCGAGGGAGTTCAATCCTGAGCGATGGCTGCAGGCAGAGGAGGAGTCGGCTGAGGAGCACACGGCGCGCGTGGCGGCCATGAAACGTGCGTCGTTGGCGTTTGGCGCAGGGCCGAGGACGTGTATGGGGCGGCATTTGAGCGCGGTGCAGATTACGAAGTTGGTTCCGAGTCTGTTGATGAAGTTCCGGTTCGATCTGGTGGATTTGGAACGCGACTGGAAGGTGGTATGTGGTTGGTTCGTGCGGCAGGCCGAGATGGATGTGTTTATTGAGCCGAGGTAGTCTGGCGAGGTGAATCGTGATCATTTGGCTAAGGACTAGAGGAGAACGCTAAGGGCGCTCGGCGAGACCTTGGCCCAACCTTTATAATGGTCTTGCCTTGGTGAAGTTTTTTTTTTTTGGTTTTCTCTCAATGTGGGTATGGCGTTGGGGGCTTTGAAGTGGGGCTGCGCTTAAGGGTGAGTCTACTTCCAAGCTGTTGTAATGCTTCTCGAGAAGAGTAGCTATGAACACTGGGTTTGACCCTAGGCGATCCCAACCTGCGAATTGTTGTTTTCCTTTTTTTGTTTCTAGTCATATTACGACGAAAGATTGAATTGTCTAGAGGCATTTTCAAGTCTTTCGAATGCATATAATATCTCAATGAAAGCATAATACCTAGAGTTCTTGCATCAGCTTAAGAACTCTATGTATAAGTTATTATTTTCCAAACACTGAAGTGTCCGTTTCTCTGCATAGACGTATCTTGCATATCAGGGTCCTAGCATCGTCAAATCTCGATATTAGATAATAACAGAGCACAACCTGGTATTATATTCATGAAGATGAAAAATGTGAGAGATACTATCTTCATGAGCTCAACGACATTAAATTTCAAGACGATCAGTAAATGTAGATGTTCCTCTAGCATATTTCCTTATAAATTCCTAATACGTTTATATTATACGGTACACCGTTGTATCCGAACTCCTCAAGACAAGGAATACCTAATTAATACTCCTGATAGGCAAACATCGGAAAGTAAAAGAATTATAAGGCCCTCCTCACAACAATTTGGACCAACCTCAGAACAAGTGCTGCAGATTCAAACGTCATCCCTCGCATATGTACTCATCTTTCTCAAAGCTAGACCATAATACCGCAAAGCAATAGTGGCTGGAATCCCCACAAACATAGCGATAAATGCGAGGAGACTATTACCCCAGCCATAGCCGAGATTAGAATACCTAGACTCAGCTTCAGTCGGAAAGTTTCATAGATATACCGAGGCCCTGATTGCGGAATGTTTTCGAGTTGGATGGGGCAATTAAAGGATAGCTTACAGAGCAGGAGCAATGAGAGGCAAGCCAAAAGCTAAAATGCTTCGAAGGACGAGAATTGCCGCCATGGCACTCGCTGCATACTTTTGGTAGGTGTCAATCATGTAGCCCATAACCCAAAGAATATCCAGACAGGTGCCGCCTCCAAAGATAGCTGCGCCGATATTCCTGCGAGCCAGGGTCAGCACACATAAGGTTCAGAGCAAAATCGAAGAAGATTCAGCGAAGTCTTATCTGCAAGGGCCCCTTAGGCTTTAATCCGTCCTGTAGATGGCACTATGAATTATTTGAGAAGAAACGGAAACTCACGGCACAATCCAATGAACGCTCTGCCTAGCACTCCATCCATAGATAAACAGCCTAATAGGTACGATGCAGGCTCCCACAGTAAGAACAGGAAGTCGAAACTCAGGGAAGCTTTGTCCCCTATTTCTCGCACACCTTTGCCTATAATATCTATCGGCAAGGCGAGTCCTAAGTTGTGAGGCTAAACTTATTTTTACGAACTGCGAGATATAGTTGAGGGATCCGGTAGACGTGGACTCCCTGTAGATATCACTCCAGATATTCGGGAAAGTGGTGATAATGAGGTACAAAATACCCCAGATATACGCACAATATAGACTCCAAACCTGCACGATAGGTTGCGTTCCTAGTAATTTGAACGGCCTGATGGCACTTGTGCGTAGAAGCTCTGGAAGAGAGACACTGTCGTGCTCAGTGTACAGATTCGGGTTATTGGTAATCTTTTTCAGCCGCTTGCATCTTCTTTGCAAAAGAACGGGGCCGTAAGTCTCGTGGAAGAACGGGAGGCCAAAGATCTGGACTGCCCCGCCAGCGATGGAGATAACGTAGAAGCACCATGGCCACGATACGTATTGAACGAGATATCCGCCAGTGATAGGTCCTATTAGACCTCCGATGAGAGGTGCCATGACATATACTGCGATGGCTTGGCCTCTTTCATGAGGCCAGAAGAGATCAGCATTGATGCCACTTCCGATCTATAGTCATGCATCAACACCCGTAGCGGAATAGAGCAACTGTAATCAAAGGAGAGGAGCTTGGGACTTGCAGCAAAAGGACCAGCTCCGCCCAACCCCGCAAGGAAGCGAAAAGTAATCAGCTGGTTCTGAGTTTTCGCATTCCCACACAGGGTATTAAACACAATATAAAACACATTACACAACTGTAATACAATCGATCTCCCAAAAACCTCAGACAACGGAGCCGTAATCAGAGGCACGATAGCAGCACCCAGCAAAAACACCGTCAAAGACAGCACAACAAGGACGGTTGACTGGAAGTGAAGCTCGCGCTGGATGGTGAATAACGCGGGGGCCATAGTCGCCGAGCTTACGGAGGACAGGAGATTGAATAGCGACATGGGGAGAATTGATAGCCATTTCCGCCGCGTGGGCCAGTTCTTGGGGTGTTCTGGGTCATCTGGGCCGTCCCATGTTACCTGTTGTTTACGGAGGTTAATTTCATGTGCTTGGCAACAAGGAATCTAGCAGTCTGAATCCAGATGTAACCATATTGCTTACCAAATTGGGGTCTGAAAGCAACCCGCGATCGTCCAGGTTCAGAGCTGAGGTTAGCTGCCCGGTCTTAAGGATGGGGGCGCTGGAGTTTGCGTTTGACACGTTGTGCTTCGACTCCGTGGTTGCCACTCTGTCGCTGCCCATAATGACCCTGGTGATGAGGCTTGAGGACGCAACAAAGGCAATTATCGGAAGGTGGTCTCTTTGTCTATGGGCTTCAACAAGTACGCACAGAACGGCACGAATGATGATGGTAAAAGATGAGGAAGAGAGACAGCGTAAATAGTTCTGTCGGGAGACGAGATGCCGGTGGGTAATCCTGTTGTCAGGCATCAGAATCCATCTGCACAGCCCAGGGCTCGGCAGGGGAGCAGTGCCCCTGTGAGCAGAAGCGCGGCAGACGCCATAGCAGCAATGAATTGTAAAGAAATGAAAACAGAGAGAAAACGAGAAGCAAAGGGGCAGGTTGACTAGACTCTTCTCCTTGTTGCTACACCCCGTTGACTTTATTAGATAATAAAACATAATGAATTCAATAATTATGTTATGACCCATCCAATATACAGGTCACTAGGAAGGCCAGACAGAGCACATTGTCTAGGCGCTGGTTTCAACACCTGCCCTGCCGGAGACTCCCTTATGTAGGAAGTACACCGCCTTCCTAATGAGAAAATACGCAGCAAATCGATCACCCCAGGTCACGACGCCCCAGCCGCAGTGAGGTAGAGTAGTTCAGTCTGTAGAGCTAGATACGTAAGAAAACGTTCTCAACCATTAGACAGATCCAGTAATTTGTTATTAAATTGCAAATAGAAGTGATTCAGTACTCGGATAACTTCATCGCCAGTAATGATGTGACTTCCTTTGCTCGTGTTTCTCCGGGAAACCGCAGGTTTTTTCGGCTACATTCCGTGCCTCTACATCGTCACAGCCATCACTATCAACAACTAAGGCATTCATCCTCCGTATTACCAGCTATTCGATTGACATGTAAATCGACTGGAAAACCTCAGCATATAGCCCCGCCATTGTTCCAACCAGCGTGCAGTCCGACGAGCGCAGTGATCAATGTTGCTGAAGGGCGGCGCCATCTGCCACATAGACGTCTCGAGTTCAATTCTGGTAAACGAAAGGATATGTCATGATGGTGTCGTTGAGGCTTGTGGCTTGTGTCGAGTTCAGACTGAAGGGAATGTGTTGCTCTTGTCTGCCATATCGATTGTTAGCGGTTGCCCGAGAGAAAGGTCTCTAGAGCTCTTCACACCGAGACGAGATAGGAATGCATTCTTTATATTCACGTCTCCAGATGAGCCTGTCTTGCCTTATTCCAACTGACATGTGCCTACACGTACGATGTGTAGTACGTCTCGCTGTCGTACGCAAATTCGGCCAGCAACTTTCTAAATCTAGTGAGTAGAATTGCATGCGACAATGAACACGGATTCAGGGGCTCAGCCCTCTTACCTAATCTAATCCAGTATACACAAAATGGGACCTGCCCTTCGCGATTTCATTATTACATCTCTGAAAAAAATTCAACGCCGGTACCCACCCTTTGACCAAGACGCATCGTATGCCTTTCGCGTCTTCGGCCATTTCCGACATCCTAGGCTCTGCCCGAGAGCATCCTTGAGGTTATGATGATAGCAAACGCCGCGCCCACAAGCAATCTAGTGAAGGATGTGGCCACGACTTTGGGTGCCATCCCGGTCTTCTCATTGCCCAAACTCGTGCTCGCCCCGACAACCTTCAAGCACATGAGCTGTGCTTGCGGAGAAGACACCATGCTTCCATTCCCGGGATAGAACACCGATAAGGCAGGGGTCAACTCATACGAGTTCTCTGCCGTAGTGTTCGCTTCCTAGTTGCTCTGCATTTGATAGGTTAACTTCCACCCATGTATGCTTATATGAAACAAGAGGACGTACGATGTTCTCAAATCTGCCAATTAGTGCAAGATTATCTGTCCTCGGCTGGATGGGCCAATAATTCAAAGTGGAGTTTTGTTGCCTAGAAATGGGTTGTGGGCTTGTCAGGGCTAGTGAAAAGGCTCCATGTTAGCACACAATAATTCTCTGGGACTTGACCGACCTTACATTCTGCATTTAGGCTCTGCCACTTGTCTCCGAAAGCGTATTCTGAGCATTCACTGTCCAGATTCGACTCGAAATCTTGCTGCAACGCCCCACAGGCGTCCGTCTCGTTGGCTACATCGAAGCTCGTAGCGCGCTTGGTGAGGGCATCAATGCATGACTGCTGAACTGCATCAGGGCACGTTCCAGTGGCGTCGGCAGTCTCACCAATGGGACCTGGGAAAGCTGCATTGAATTGGGGGAAAAAATACAGCACATACTTTGGTATCGTTACTTCCAAGACTTTGGCCCTGTGGTGTCGCTAGGTAGAAGTTGTCGACATATATGGCGTTCGCCGGCCTCTGCGAGTCGTCGACATAGCTACTTTTGACTGACCCGTGATAGGGAAGGGAACGATACGTTGTCTGAAACGATGGGCACCACCCCAATACCCGTGCTCAAGGTACCATTGCTGATGGTGCAGGTGTTGTCCTGTGGGCACCCGACAGTATTGCAGCCGACGACGGTATTGTTTGCACCTTGAACCAAGCAGAACCAGGCTAAAGCTGGAAGGGTGATATATAGGAGTCTTATGAAGAGATGTGTCCATTCTGTCGACTTTGAATTGGCTTTGGTGAGCTTGTCTAGGAGGATGAGTAATGATCAAACGATTTTTGACCCTTCAAGAATTTTTCGACAACGCGGGAGAAGCAACCCACAATCATTTCAAAGCAAGTGAGAGGCTAGAGACAAACAGCGGCTTCAGATTGATCTGGCAAAACAATATATTTCCAACAGGCTGCCAGCAGAGTTTCATCTCTGCACTTTGCTCGATGACGGTCCAAGTGCGACCAGGTTGTGCAGCATAGCCTCTTACAACGTCATCCTGACCACCAACAACCGCTTCTTGCAGTCTGTGCCAAGCATGCTTCAACTTCCTCAACGATTCTTCATGGTTGCCTACCCTCAACTGGCGGTTCCCTCATACCAGGCCTGACCAACGAAACTGGAAGCAAAGCCCGTTTCCCAATGCAGCACGCCCGCAAAGATTTGGCCATCCCCGTCATCAGGCCGTAGCTGGCTTTGCCGGTATTTTGGCGTGCTACTTTGGATTTAAGGTTGAAATATAGGATTACCAACACCAGCTTCAAGATGGTCCATTTTAAGACCCCAATATCTTACTTACGATTGCCAGTTGGCTGTCTATTTTGCAAACAACCTTCTCATTGTCGGAGCGCGCCAGATTGGGTGATGCATGGTGCTTTTTTCTTAGCCTCAATCCTTCGATGAGCTGCATACTAAGCATCGGTTAAGATTGAATTATTAATCACTTTCTGTATGATCCTTCCCATCGACATGACAGTAAATGCGGCTCCAATACACATACAAAATTTTGATTGATAGGGGTTGCGGTTTCGAGCATGCAGAGTCTATTCTATTCCTGGCCACCCACAAATGAGTTTCGTCTTATCTACGGAGGAAGGTCCGAAGATTGAGCATCCGGAGGCTCGTCCTTTAGCCAACGTCCAGAGGCGGCAGTGATGTCGAGTGGTTGTTCCAGGCCCCAGGCGGCGTGATGTTGAGCTTCGGCGGCCGCTCGACCTATTCTAGACCAAACCCTTGCAGTTTACATGCCTAGATCTGAACTGCCTACATTATATCTGAGCAAAGCATCAATTTTTTTGACCCCTGAGATTATCCCACAACGTTCATACAGGTGCCCCTGCAGGACTGATAATCGAAGCCCTTCGAAACTTGGTTTCATTCCGGACAACAATCAGACCCAGAAGTATGTCACGATGCGGTCAACCTACCTACAATGGTCAGAGATTCCAAATGTTACCTCGGCGCTATATGATTCTCGAGCTATAAGATATATATATACTTTCAAAATATATAGAAATACTATTCAAAAGTATTGAAACAGGGGGTTGGAAAGCCTTAGGCACGGTAATACAGCGCTGTAAGCACTCTGGATAGCTAAACAAAATAAACTATAGTAAATTCGTTTTATTAAGTTGATTCTAAATAATATTATATTTAAGCAAGTAGTAAAAAGGCTTTAATAACGTTCTATAAATCTTTTAATATTAGTTTACTTTATTATATATTTAGATAAATTCTAAAGTTTATTTATAAATGCTATTTATTTATTTATTAGCTTAAATAAGCTAAAATTAAATTTATAAAAAGTTTTGAAATTAATATATTTATATATAATATTT